>CM032456.1:128617571-128867571 GCA_019049505.1 Pachyrhynchus sulphureomaculatus
ATGCAATCGGAGTTAAACTCCAATCCTGCTATATAAAACTATAAAACAAGGGAAGAAAATCAAACAGTAGAGAAAAATTGAAAAAAAATAATTTCGGGTAATTAATTAACTAAAATTAATGATTTAAGCTATATTCAGATTTAATAGACAATACATACCTTAAATTTAGACTCATTCGCAACACGATATTAGACCAATCCACAAATGATTGAAAATAATAAAAAAATAACAGAGTTTTCAGATTCCTCGACTCCAAAAATAAAAATAAAATAATGACAAAATTATTTATTGAAATGTTGTCAGATTTGCAAACGTATAAGCAAAGAAATCAAGAGTTCATTCAGAATACAGTCTAAAAGTACCAGTGATTTCAGCTTTGACAGTAAATTAATAATCAAGATGTTTCACTAGCAAAAAATCATGAATCAACTTAGAAAATTGAATATTAATATATTTTCAGTCAACAGAAACATTTTATGTTCGATCATAGTAAACAATATAGAAAATCCAAATTTATCTGATCAAAACGCAAATATATAAATATGAAGCTAAATACAGCAGTAACCATGAAAAGACGTGCTATATAAGAAGCGGCCTTCCTAATCTCCATCTCCCTCCGCCTAGCCCCTTATATAAAATAGTTGAGAATGATGAAAACATAAGAGAGTTTTTAAATTTTCTGCTCAACGAACCCTGAAGTCACACAATATATATATATATATATATATATATATATATATATATATATATATATACATATTTATATATAGGCGTAGGAATCCTGGTTCATAAACGCTTAACTCCTAAAAGACAGACACTGAAAGCAATATCAGACAGAGTAATATACACCACCATAAGAATGACTTCCAACGTAACGATAAAAATGATCCGAATTTACGCACCGACAAGTAGCCACGATGACTACCAGGTCGAAACATTGTATGAAGAAATATTACAAGGTCTGACAGAAAATAGAATGAAACTCACCCTGATTATAGATTTCAACGCAAAAATAGGAAGTACACACAGCGAATTAAAATTCATTGGCCCTTTTGGACTTGGTATTAGGAATGAGAGAGGTAACATGCTAGCTAACTACTTGGAAAAAGAACAACTCTATGCACTGAACACCTTTTTTAAAAAAGACCGAACAAAAAGTGGACCTGGATGTAGCCCAGATGGTAAAATTAAAAATGAAATAGACAACGTGCTAACATACCACAAGCACATAATCCAAGATGTCGATGTCCTTAGTTCCTTCACAACTGGCAGTGATCATAGACTAGTAAGATACAAAATCCTTATAAACCAGAAAGAGTCAGGACACAACAAACAAAAACAATTAGATGCGAGCTCACTGAAAGGACACAAAGAAGACTATAAGAGACAACTAACACAACAGTTAACAAAGGGATCATCACAGTTTCAGGAGAATATAGATGAAATGAATGAAAAACTGACAAAATTGATAAAAGAAACGGCAGCAAACCACATGAAATCAAAGGAACCAAGAAAGGATAAATTGACACAAGAAACAAAACAACTACTGGAGAAATGGAGAGAACTAATAAGGTCGAATAAAAGAAATACGGTGGAATATGCTGAAATCAACAGAACTGCAAGAAGAATGACAAAACAGGATATTAGAAAATACCAGGAGAAATGGATAGAAGAACTAATAGAACAGAATAGGGATTTGAACATATTCAGAAAGGAAAACTCACACAGAAGGAAGATTAAAAAACTGATACACAAAAATAAAAACCCTATAAAAGAAAGACTATAAATATTTAAAGTGACAGAAACGTTCTATTCAGATCTATACGGGTCGAAAGCCAATGAGAAAACTCTGAGAAGATCAAGAGAGGACAACCAAATGATACTTAATATCGGTTCCGAAGATCTACGAGACATCGAAGTGGAAGAAATTGAAAAAGCCATTAACCATATTAAAAATAGAAAAGCAGCAGGAGAAGACGACATCCTGCCGGAAATGCTAAAAGAGGGAGGGCAGCCATAAGAGCTTAAAAAACTCTTAATTAAATGTCTAATCGAAAGCTAATAAGTCTTCTATCGCAAATATATAAACTATTCATGAAAATAATCACAAACCGATTAGACAAGAAGTTTGAAAATTACCAACTCAAAGTCAGACAACTTATAGAAAAGGTAACTGAATACAGTATCACACCCTGGATGGCACTTGTCGACTTCCGAAAAGCCTTTGACACAGTGGAATACTGGGCAATTAAAAGAGCGATGAAAAACACAAGAGTCGATCAAAGGTACATTAACGCATGTTAACATGCTAACGAATCTCAATTAACAATCAAAATTGAAAGTGAGATTACACGAGGATACCAGGGAAGTAAAAATAAAGAGAGGTGTTAGACAGGGTGACATCATATCACCCAAAATATTCACCCTGGTTCTAAAAGATATCTTCAAGATGCTTCACTGGGAAAATAGGGGACTTAACATATCTGGAGAGACACTCAACAACTTAAGATTTGCTGATGGCATCGCAATTCTCCAGGAATTACAAACTGAAGCGAAAAAGGTCGGTTTAGAGATGAACATCACAAAAACCAAATTCATGACGAATGAACAAGCAGCCATTAATGACGTAAAAAGTGGAAAGGGTGGATTCATATGTATATTTGGGACATGAACTTACATTCGGAAAATTGGATCAAGAACTGGAAGTTAATCGAAGAATACGCTTGAGATGAGCGGCTTACGGTAAAATGAAGCGTCTTTCAGTGCAAACTGCCTTTAAAAATTAAAAGTAAGGTATAAAACGAATGCATTCTACCAGTAATAACATATGGTAGCGAAACTTGGGTTTTGATACGAAAAGTAACTAGAAAATTGCAAGTTCATCAGAGAGAAATTGAAAGGAAAATCCTGGGTACATCACTTAGGGACTGCAAATCAAACGATTGGATCAGGAAAAACATAGGGGTCCACGACATAATTGAGAGGATATCTTCCCTCAAGTGAAACTGAGCTGGCCGTGTGGCTAGAAACACTGATAATTGGAGAGGAAAAGTGACTAGATGAAGACCATGTAGGGGAAAAAAGAATTATTAGCAGACTCCAACAACGTTGGTGTCAAATTGCTCAAAATAGGGACATATAGAAGCACATGAGAGAAGCCTATATCCAGGATAGAGAATGGCTAGAAGAAGATATATATATATATATATATATATATATATATATATATATATATATATATATATATATATATATATATATATATAATAATAACACACACATCTGGAAATGCCCTGAAATAGACAATATACAAAAACTTCTGGTACAAACAGTTTACCACCACACACGAAGCACTCACACACCAAATCAATAAAGTCATTCTACAACCACACGCATTCCCTACTTTCCTTACACAAGGAATAACATACGTTACACCTAAAAGCTCAAACACCACAAACCCGTCAAACTATCGACCTATCACCTGTCTTCCAACCCTATACAAGATCATCACAGTCACAATTTCCGAGAAAATAGAACAACACCTAATAGACAACAATATTCTCACAGAAGAGCAGAAGGTATGCCGGAAAAATAGTCGAAGATGCAAAAAGCAGCTGATCTTAGCTAGCGTGATTATGGGACAAACCAGAAAAGAACACAGAAACCTTCACATCTGTTACATAGACTATAAAAAAGCCTTCGACTCCATTCCCCACAGCCGGTTAATCAGAGCCCTAGAAATCTATAAAATCGACCAAAATATCAGGCAATTTCTCGCGCAAATTATGAAAACATGGAAAACCAAAATACGCCTAGAAACACAAACCGAACGCATTCAAACAGAAGAGCTGTACATCAGGGAGACTCGCTCAGCGCTCTATGGTTTTGCCTCTGTCTCAATCCACTCTCAAATAAACTAAACAGAACAGAGCATCAACAAAGGCCAGTGGAAGGGTTACCATGAGACAGAAACCATCAACAATGAAACACTCGATAACATCTTCGACAAAGAAACATACAAATATCTAGGCTTCCAACAAAGCACCAAACTCAACCACACTTACATCAAAACAGAGCTCAGAACCGAATTTAAAAACAGACTGATGAAAATGTTACAAACAAAACTCAACTCCAAGAATCTCACTAAAGCCATCAACACGTTCGCTATACCTATACTCACATATTCACTTGGTATCATCAAATGATCACAGACAGAGAAAACATTCACATCCTTATACGTTCTCAATTCACCATATACAGGAAATTACACCCCAACGCATGCAAAGAAAGACTTACCATCGAGAGGAAGGCAGGAGGAAGTGGAATAATAGGCATCAGATCACAACACACAAAACAAATACAAGCACTTAGGAAATTATTCTACAGCAAGCAAACAAACCTCCACACAGCGACAGTGAAAGCACGCAAAAACTACACACCTCTCGACTTATCCCGGGCAGACCACTCAGCGGATACACACAGTCATACCCAATTACAACAGGAAAAGATGAAAACGTGGTCAGAGAAAACACTCCACGGAAAACATAGATACCACATAGAACAAGACCACGTAAATAAAAAACAATCATACACCTAGTTTCAGGATGGGCAGCTCTTCCCTGAAACAGAAGGCTTCTTACTTGCCATCCAGGATAAAGTCATATTAACCAGAAACTACCAAAAGCATATCATCAAAGACCCAACTATTACAGAAGACAGATGCAGGAAATGCCACCAGCAGAAAGAAACTTTCGAACACATAACGAGCGGAGGTAAAATATTAGCCGAAACGGAATACACAGCCAGACATGATTCAGCTGCCAAAGTAGTTCATCGAGCACTAGCTACAACATAAAAACTCATAGAATACACAGATCCCTACTACAAATACACGCCAACATCCATATTTGAAAATAAAGATTACAAGCTCTACTGGGACATCAGTATCCATACGGATAAAACAGTCTCCGCCAATAGACCCGATATTACTTTTCAGTGCAAAAAGGAAAAGTCACCTATCTAATTGACATAGCTGTCCCCAACGACACAAACATCCAAACGAAATACACAGAAAAAATTTCCAAATACACAGACCTTGCAACGGAAGTAAAAAGGCTATGGAACAAGAAAAAGTCATCATTGTCCCCATCATTATATCAACCACAGGCCTTACACCAATAACATTCACACCACACTTAGTACAATTAGGACTCACCACATATACAGAAACATTCAGAAGTCAGTGATTTTGAAAACATGTAACATTGTCAGGTCATCCCTTAATACATGATGGTAACAGCGTTTGTGCTGACTTGGCTTTGGCCCGTCAGCCAAACATGGAACCACATGGACCAAATGTGAGAAAGAAGAACTTTTTTGCAATAATAATAATAATAATCTTTATTTTTAGCAAAGCTAAACAAATACAATTACAATATATATATATATATATATATATATATATATATATATATATATATATATATATATATATATATATATATATCTACATATATATATATATATATATATATATATATATATATATATATAAACAAACTAACTTAAATACTATGGTTATCTATTATATAGCTTCTTAACAATTTTTTAAAATTTACAAAGTTTGCATTTTTCAAATTTGTTGGAAGTTTGTTAAATTCTATAAGTCCTCGATGGAATAAGCAATTTTCAGCGTGTGATGAATTTACAGTGGGAACATAAAAGTCCAATCTATTTCTAGTGTTATATGCGTGAATGTCATTGACAAATTGTAGTTTTTCTAAAATATCGCCAGGGTACATTCTATTTTTAATTTTAAAAACAACTATCATTGTATTTAAAAAGATATTTTGTTTTACACTTAATAAGTCTGTTGCTTTCAACATATCTTTTATTCTTGAATACCTATTACAACCTATTATAAAACTTAATGCCCAGTTTTACTTTTTCTGGAGATTGTCTATATTTCTTTTTTTGAACATAAAGAGAATTGTGGAACAATAATTGAGGTAGGGCATTATTATCGACTTATATATTAGCAATTTAACCCAAGTACTTAAATTTTTACCTATTCTACATAATTTTTTTTTTGATACTTTTTTTGTTATATAAGTGGCATGACTAGAAAATGATAGATTTTCATCAATAACTACACCCAAATATTTACATTCTTTAACTTGTTCAATTCTGTCATTGTCTATCACAATGCCACTATGAGTAGTATTTTTGCCTTTTAGTATCATAAATTTGGTTTTTTTAACATTGACACTAAAACTATTACAACACAGTCATTTGTGTAACCTATCTAAGTATTCATTTATTGTTTGCACTAGATCTGTTATGTTATCACTTTCATAATAGAGGATTGTGTCATCTGCAAATAGCTGTAATTCACATTTTTTTATGACTTTCACTATATCATTTATATACAATATGACTACGTCAGGTCCTAGCATTGTGCCCTGTGGAACACCATGACTATTGATCCTAACAGAAGATAACGCTCCATTATATTTTGTTTATTGTGTTCTGCTGTCCAGATATTCACAGAACCATTTTAACACATTTCCCTCAAAACCATATTTTTCCAATTTCTGAACCAACAACTTTCTGTTTATAGTTTCAAAAGCCCTTTGAAAGTCAAGTAGAAGTACACCAACCAATTTTTTCTCACCTATAGAAGACTTCCACTTGGAAATAACAGTCTGTAGTGCACTTTCACAAGAATGATTTTTCCTAAAACCAGCCTGACAATGTCAGCAACTTGTTTTCTTTTACGTATTTTCTCATTTGTTTGCTTACAATAGTTTCAAGAAGTTTTTCATACGTAGCTACCATATTAATTGGTCGATATTTTTCACATCTATTAGTGTTAGTTAATCGTTGTCATTTTCCATTCTTGGGGAATCTTCCTCTTACTAGGCTAGTGTTAATAAGTTTCAGAAAGCAATCACCAATTACTTCGAATGCTAGTTTCAAAATTCTGACATTAATCCCATCAACACTACTTGTCTTATTTTTTTTAATTTTTTACGGTTTTTCTAAGGTCAGTTAGTTCTAATGTTTCAAAATTTTTAAACTTATTTAGTGGGGTTTCCCCCATGTCCTTTGTTATGGCACTAATACTTTACAAAAAGTAGTCATTCAATTTTTCTGCTATTATTTTGTTATCCTTTTCCATCTTTCCCTTGAAAAAAATGCCTTCTTGTCGTTTATTGTTTTTACTAGAAATGATTAGATCCTTCAGAGTCCCCCACATTTCTTTAGAATCTCCTTTAGCTTCATCTATTTTCCTATTATAATATGCTTGCTTTTTTTTGTTTAATAAGCTGAACCACTCTGTTTCTATTCTGTTTATAGCTTATCCAGTCATCCTCAAGTCTAGTTATCATTACTCTTCTGTACAATCTGTCTCTATTAGAAATTACATCTTTAATTTCTAGCATCGACCATTTTTTGTTTCTCCATTTCTACATTGCCTCTTTTTCTACTATTGGAGCAGGCTTGTTTAATTTCTCAGTTATAATTTGTACCAGATAGTTTGCAATCTCGTTTGTGGACTTCAAGGTTATAGGCCATACACAGCTCATAATGTCCAATTGAAACTGAAGTTCATTAAAGTTTTTCGTATCTCTGACACTTGTTTTTTGCTTAACTCTTTTAAAAGAAGGAAATTCTGTAGTTATAATGTAATCCGCTATTTTGGGTGAGTGGTGAATCTGATATTCAATACTTTTTTCATTAGCTATTATAAGATCAATCATTGTTGCTGTATTCTGTCTAATTCTTGTAAAGTTTTGAACGATTTGATACATACCATTACTTTTTATAATATCTTTAAGTTTGTTGGAATAATATGAATCTTTTGCAACATTAATGTTGAAATCTTCTGTTAAAATAAACACGTCAGGTTTTACAGCATATTCAACTATTATTTCTTCTAATTTATCCAAGAATACAATATCACTGGATTTAGGAGAATGGTAGATATTAAGAACATTGTATTTTTTGCCATTAACACATAGGTTTATACCAACCAACCATAAATTCCCATCTATTACTATATTTATAGTTGACCTATAATGAAGTACTTCCTTCACGTATATAGAAGCTCCTCCTGTATGCCTACTTGTTGAAACTGCATGAACTGCTTTATAGCCGTTAAAGTTTTATGTCGCAGTCTTCCAAGTCTTTGGTAATATGTGTTTCTACCAAACAAATTACTGTAGGCTTCCACTGAGTAACTGTCCATTCAAGTTCTGTTTTATTTGCGGTTAAACTATTTATATTAAGATACATCATATTTTGTTTTTTTAGTTGTTACTTTGTTGATTTGTCAAATGCATCTGGATAACTAACTCTGAATTGTAATTGTTCGAATAATCTTTTGAATGATTCACATTTTCTGTTGTAAGCTGAATGGTGGTAATCTATATTTGCTAGTTTCAATACCTACTTTGCAGTTAGTACAGATTTCAACTTCACTTGTACATTCGTCTTTTTTATAATTCTGACTACATTTAGGACAGACTACCTCTCTGCTTTTACACTGTTGTGCTATGTGTCCAAATTTCCAACACTTAAAGCATTGAGTGATTTTAACATGGTCAAAATATTTACATCTTCTCCATCCTATATGCAAGACATTTCTTCTGCTTATCTGACCATATGTTACATCGTCAACTTCTAATATTGCTACATTTGATTTTCGTCGTCTGTCTTCATAGGTGCTCAGAACCTTCATCACTCTTTTTTCTTCTTCTGTTGTTATCCCATTTTATAAAATAATGCTTTTTTTTCAATATTTGTTATCTTCAATCGTGGATTTTTCTTTTCAGGTACCTTAATTTCATAGTCTCTGCTCATTTTGTCTCTAATACTGCTGGAGATGTTTTTTATATCGTCTTTCTTCGTGCAACTTATAGCAATGCCCCCCTCTCGAACAAACTTGATTCTGGATACCTCTACTCCAATAGATTTCGGATCTATTTGTTCTTCACATGCCTTCTTAGTAGATGAACTATCTTGGTTTTTATCTTTTGGTTTCGTTACGATAACTTCTTGTTTTTTCTTTATAACTTCATTGTATTTTTGAATAGGTACTGGGAATTGTATATTTGAAATATTCATATTTGCTAGGTGATGTTTTACATCCTCTAGAAGTGTCAACAGTGTTGGAATTTTTTTCAGCACTTCCTTACAACTACCACAAGAAAAGATCAATAGCCTTCTTCGTAGAGGCATACATTTCACCTTTGAAGCTGATAAGTTTAAACATCCCATATGAATTCTCTCATGACAAATATCGCATTGGTGGTTCGCTCCTATTTTATTTTTACATTTGAAACAATCTTGCTTTTCATGTCCAACCATCATTCATAATCTTACTCTTGCTTCATTTAATGTAGTAATCTTTATAGCTTTTTTAATTAATCTTTGACTATGCAATAATGCTCTATTGTACACTATGCTAAAACTCCTCAGACGCGTTATTTACGTTTAAACTATGTCTCGATTTAGGCAGCATAAAAAAACAAAAGATAACATTCCAACAGTTTCCTTTTTTGTATGGATTTGCCTGCTTTTGTTCAGAATATTTTCCAATTTTTTACAGTTGCTGTAGAAATTCTCGAGCTGAGATGGAAACCGACAAAATCACCTGAATTTTCACGACACGTAGATACCAAACACTCGTATTAAAACCAACTTAAACCGACAAAAATCACGAAACTTCGAGAGCTCAAACAAAACCTTTATCACGGTGCAGTCATTTTCTCGCCTACATGTATATATATATATATATATATATATATATATATATATATATATATATATATATATATATATATATATAAAATCCTAAATTATGAAAACTAGTTGAGGAACTCGGCAAAAATGGGCATCAACAGATGTTCATACTATATTCATTTAGCCAATATTTCGGTCCTAGGTTGGGACCTTCATCAGGGCACAAACTGAAAAAGAGATAACGAAGCAACCAATAAAGAAAATTAGGCATACAGACTTGGTGTTATGAAGTCAAGTTTTTTAATTATTAATTCTAATTATTAATTCCTGATTTGATTTCAATCTTACAATTATTCATATGTAACTATTTCAATTCAACAGTATTATTATTTTAAACAATCACAAATTATTATTATTATTATTAAAAAATGTCAACAAAACTCACTTGTAGTATGAAATTTAATCTAACAAGAATGACCATCAAAAACAATCGCCATAGTAAAAACCAACACTGAATTAAAACAACCACTATTCACTAACAATTTAACATAAAAACATGGCATTTACAGCAGGGATGCCATTGATAACGTTGGATGCTGAAATTCAAAACTAATTAACCACCTGCCATCTTAAAGAAAAATGAAAAGTGACAACTTTGACAGGGCGCTGACAAAGGACGACCACCTGACAGATGTAAGGGATCACTCACAAAGAAATAAAAGGAAAGGTCAAACGACCAGGAAAGGACCGGTTTAAGTACGAAATTAAGTGCTACGTCATATAGTAAAATTTTGGTATAAAAGGAAGGGATATCTAATGGGAAGGCAAATTTACGCTGTATGACCATTGAGAAAAAACATATAAAGGAACCAATTTAGATTTCATCTGGGGGAAGTAGAGCAAGGAAGAAGGAAGGCAATGATTGGAAAGGATTTTTCATTAATTGGGAGCATATTTTTCAATTTATTATTATAATTATTGTTATATTAATGTTATCTCAATAGGAATGTAAATTATGAAGAAATTGCGGGGAACCAAGAAAAACATATACCCAAACAGGATGGTAACCAAAGGGGAAAATGCAAAAGGACAGAGTTTTCAAATACCGAAACGAAAGTTATTATGAGGAGTGAGACGACCCAGAGACGTTATGCAAGGGAAGACGGTCACAAGAGAGAAGATAGCTGTATATGCTGCTCAAGCCGTCAAGATCAGTTCTTTTATTGATATTTTGAGGATTTTCGTTGATATAGCACATCTCAAGAAATTCTCTTTTAAGAAGGTTTTTTTGGAAATGAAGGATTTTTGGTTCTCTGAAATTAAAGGAATGTCCATTATCAACGGAGTGAGTTGCCAGTGCACATCTTTGTGGATGGCATCTGGTGTCGCTTTTATGTAATGCGATGCGACGGTTGAGACATTGTGATGTCTGGCCAATATATACAGCAGGACAGTCAAGACAGGAAACGGAATAGACTACATCTGACATGGAAAGAATAGGTAGAGAAGATTTCAATTTGCTGAAAATACGCTTATTTTTATAGAAATAATACTTGGCAATCTTGACATTGGGAATGACGCGCAAAATATGAACCAATTTTGAAGTAAGACCAGGTATAAATGGCAAAGAGAGCAAGGAAGGACTTATTTCCGTATGGCTAGCAGGGGGTAACTGGGGTGGAAGGGGGGGGAGGGGATGAGCGTAAAGGGGGAGGTTCTGGTAAAATGTCATTAGAAAGGAAGAGCTTGTCGACTTCGTCCTTGGTCTTGAGCAGGAACCTCTTGTTGTACCCATTTTCCATAAAGAGACTGGTAAGTAGTGTTTGTGCTTGTGGAAGATAATCTGGGTGAGCTATATTTCTAATTCTTCGATATAGGCCTTTTATGACGTTAATTTTAACCTTCCAATCATGGCCAGAATTGGCATGTATATATCTGCCTGATGAAGTTGGCTTTCTATACCAGTCCAGTCTGATCACACCATCAGGACATCTAATGACTCTTGTGTCCAGGAAGGGAACAGAATTGTTTGACTCTTCTTCCATGGTAAACTGTAGGTGTTGATCAAAAGAATTGAAGACATGAAGGATTTCTTCTTTACCATTCTCTGGTATGGACAGAATAAGATCATCCACATATTGAAAGAGAAAAGGGGGTCTGAAGGATAACTTTTCAATGCAATTCTTCAGAAGATAGGACATGACTATTGCTGCGAGAGTGGGGCTTAAGTTACTGCCCATAGGGCAACCAAAAGTTTGTCGATAGAAATGTTCTTTGTACTTGAAAAAGGTGGATTGGAAGAAAAAACTCAATGACAGAGAGGAAGAAGGATTTATCCAATTTTGTGTTGGGCGAAATTAGTGCCCATTCGGAATCAATAATATGTTTGGTTAACTGCCATGAGATGTTGGTAAAGAGACTGACTACATCTAGAGAAATAATGACATGATTCTCAGGTAATAAGAAATTATTAACTTCTGCACTGAAAGCAAAGGAGCCCTTAACAGCATATCGATGGTAATTTTGGAAGGATTCCTTCCAAAATTACCATCGATATGCTGTTAAGGACTCCTTTGCTTTCAGTGCAGAAGTTAATAATTTCTTATTACCTGAGAATCATGTCATTATTTCTCTAGATGTAGTCAGTCTCTTTACCAACATCTCATGGCAGTTAACCAAACATATTATTGATTCCGAATGGGCACTAATTTCGCCCAACACAAAATTGGATAAATCCTTCTTCCTCTCTGTCATTGAGTTTTTCTTCCAATCCACCTTTTTCAAGTACAAAGAACATTTCTATCGACAAACTTTTGGTTGCCCTATGGGCAGTAACTTAAGCCCCACTCTCGCAGCAATAGTCATGTCCTATCTTCTGAAGAATTGCATTGAAAAGTTATCCTTCAGACCCCCTTTTCTCTTTCAATATGTGGATGATCTTATTCTGTCCATACCAGAGAATGGTAAAGAAGAAATCCTTCATGTCTTCAATTCTTTTGATCAACACCTACAGTTTACCATGGAAGAAGAGTCAAACAATTCTGTTCCCTTCCTGGACACAAGAGTCATTAGATGTCCTGATGGTGTGATCAGACTGGACTGGTATAGAAAGCCAACTTCATCAGGCAGATATATACATGCCAATTTTGGCCATGATTGGAAGGTTAAAATTAACGTCATAAAAGGCCTATATCGAAGAATTAGAAATATAGCTCACCCAGATTATCTTCCACAAGCACAAACACTACTTACCAGTCTCTTTATGGAAAATGGGTACAACAAGAGGTTCCTGCTCAAGACCAAGGACGAAGTCGACAAGCTCTTCCTTTCTAATGACATTTTACCAGAACCTCCCCCTTTACGCTCATCCCCTCCCCCCCCTTCCACCTCAGTTACCCCCTGCTAGCCATACGGAAATAAGTCCTTCCTTGCTCTCTTTGCCATTTATACCTGGTCTTACTTCAAAATTGGTTCATATTTTGCGCGTCATTCCCAATGTCAAGATTGCCAAGTATTATTTCTATAAAAATAAGCGTATTTTCAGCAAATTGAAATCTTCTCTACCTATTCTTTCCATGTCAGATGTAGTCTATTCCGTTTCCTGTCTTGACTGTCCTGCTGTATATATTGGCCAGACATCACAATGTCTCAACCGTCGCATCGCATTACATAAAAGCGACACCAGATGCCATCCACAAAGATGTGCACTGGCAACTCACTCCGTTGATAATGGACATTCCTTTAATTTCAGAGAACCAAAAATCCTTCATTTCCAAAAAAACCTTCTTAAAAGAGAATTTCTTGAGATGTGCTATATCAACGAAAATCCCCAAAATATCAATAAAAGAACTGATCTTGACGGCTTGAGCAGCATATACAGCTATCTTCTCTCTTGTGACCGTCTTCCCTTGCATAACGTCTCTGGGTCGTCTCACTCCTCATAATAACTTTCGTTTCGGTATTTGAAAACTCTGTCCTTTTGCATTTTCCCCTTTGGTTACCATCCTGTTTGGGTATATGTTTTTCTTGGTTCCCCGCAATTTCTTCATAATTTACATTCCTATTGAGATAACATTAATATAACAATAATTATAATAATAAATTGAAAAATATGCTCCCAATTAATGAAAAATCCTTTCCAATCATTGCCTTCCTTCTTCCTTGCTCTACTTCTCCCAGATGAAATCTAAATTGGTTCCTTTATATGTTTTTTCTCAATGGTCATACAGCGTAAATTTGCCTTCCCATTAGATATCCCTTCCTTTTATACCAAAATTTTACTATATGACGTAGCACTTAATTTCGTACTTAAACCGGTCCTTTCCTGGTCGTTTGACCTTTCCTTTTATTTCTTTGTGAGTGATCCCTTACATCTGTCAGGTGGTCGTCCTTTGTCAGCGCCCTGTCAAAGTTGTCACTTTTCATTTTTCTTTAAGATGGCAGGTGGTTAATTAGTTTTGAATTTCAGCATCCAACGTTATCAATGGCATTCCTGCTGTAAATGCCATGTTTTTATGTTAAATTGTTAGTGAATAGTGGTTGTTTTAATTCAGTGTTGGTTTTTACTATGGCGATTGTTTTTGATGGTCATTCTTGTTAGATTAAATTTCATACTACAAGTGAGTTTTGTTGACATTTTTTAATAATAATAATAATAATTTGTGATTGTTTAAAATAATAATACTGTTGAATTGAAATAGTTACATATGAATAATTGTAAGATTGAAATCAAATCAGGAATTAATAATTAAAAAACTTGACTTCATAACACCAAGTCTGTATGCCTAATTTTCTTTATTGGTTGCTTCGTTATCTCTTTTTCAGTTTGTGCCCTGATGAAGGTCCCAACCTAGGACCGAAATATTGGCTAAATGAATATAGTATGAACATCTGTTGATGCCCATTTTTGCCGAGTTCCTCAACTAGTTTTCATAATTTAGGATTTTGTTAGATACGGCAACTTTTGCTTTCTCTCTCTTTATTTTATATATATATATATATATATATATATATATATATATATATATATGTATATATATATATATATATATATATATATATATATATATATATATATATATATATTATATAGATATACATATATATATATATATATATATATATATATATATATATATATATATATATTTATATATATATATATATATATATATATATATATATATATATATATATATATAGATATATATATATATATATATATATATATATATATATATATATATGTATATATATATATATATATATATATATATATATATATATATATATATATATATATATATAATAAATATGCTTAAAATTTGCTTCTTATATCAACAAAAACCCCTTTCCTATAGCGATATTACCCAAAAATTCTAGATTCTATCCTTACGTTAAGTAGTACATGTATATCAAATTTGAAATTGATATCTTAATTCGTTTGGAAGTTATTGTACCAAAAGGCCGACATACGGGCTGACGGAAATAAGTAACTAGGGATTCTGAAACGTGAAGAAATGCAAAAATCTGGTAGTGTCATTTTTTCACGAAAACGGTACTCTCCTTTAGCAAGGGAAGTTATTACCTGTACAAAAATATTATACTTACTTGTCATATGGTCGGTTTCCGTATATATGAGCGAACGAATTAATACAGAGACTAGAATGAAGGCACAATAGGAACCTTAGCCAGCTTAAGCATAAAGCGTTCACAAATGTTTCATTCCAGAAGTAAATGGGAATTAGTATTGGTAAATAATAAGAGACAAGTGGTAAAATCCAATAGTGCTTATGTTGAAATCTAGAATTATAATAAAAAATAAAAAATTTTGAAAAGGGTGTAGACTATTAGTTGATATGATAAATTATACTTTTATTCGTTGAGTATAACGGAACTGAAAAATTCAAGAGATACGATAACTACTACTTTTAATAAAAATTTTCTATTTAGTTTTTAGAGTTGTTCGTCCAAGTTCGTTCAGTGATGTTTTCTCTAACTTTTAATAATCAAATATACATTAATATTGAAAAATAATTAATACATTCTACAGATAGTTTTATAGGAGTTACAAGACATGCTCATTATTTTTAATTGTGGTCTCTCGTATTTTAGATACCACCATCAATTTATTTTAGGGGCGTAAATAGCTTCTCAAAAACACTAGAATCATAGATCATTATTTATGACTTTGAATTACGAGGCTGGTTTGAAAAGTCCGTGCAAAGTCCAAGAGATGGCACCACCGGCACGTATCGAGGTCATGTTTAGTTAGTAGCATCTCTTGAATGAACGCGCACCAAGTTTCAGCCATATTGGTCTATTTCTTTGTGTTTGGCATTCGTGTGAATCAAGGAAGTCGAGTGATTTTCAAGAAATGGACGAAAAAGAATTTTGTGTGGGTGATTAAACATTACTTTATGAAAGGCAAAACGCCTCAGGATACTAAAGAGAAGCTTGATAAACATTATGGTGACTCTGTACCTTCGATTAGAACAGTTTATAGGTGGTTTCAAAATTTTCGGACCATATGGGCACAAGTGACGCTGAACGTTCTGGACGGCCTATGGAGGTTATGACTCCAGAAATCATTGATCAAATCCATGGTATGGTGATGGATGACAGAAGAGTTAAGGTGCGTGAGATTGCTAGTGCTGTGGGCATCTCGACTGAACGGGTACATAATATTTTGCATAAATATTTGGACATGAGAAAGCTATCCGCAAGATGGGTGCCGCGATTGCTCACGCTTGACCATAAACGGAATCGTGTGAAGTGTTGCAAGGATGGTTTGCAGCTGTTCCAGAAGAATCCGGAGGACTTTAAGCGTCGTTTCGTCACTGTGGATGAAACATGGATACATTACTATACTCCTGAGATCAAACAACAATCTAAACAATGGGTTGCCAAGGGGGAATCTGCACCAGAAAAGGCGAAGACCGTTCCTTCAGCCGGAAAGGTTATGGCGACTGTCTTTTGGGATTCGCAAGGGATAATCCTCATCGACTATCTGGAAAAGGGTAAAACTATTACAGGTGAATATTATTCATCGTTATTGGACCGTTTGAAAACCGAGCTGCAAGAAAAACGCCCGCGATTGGCCCACAAGAAAGTCCTTTTCCATCACGACAACGCACCAGCACACACCTCAGCAGTTGTGGTCGCAAAATTAATGGAAATGGGATTCCAACTCGTTTCACATCCCCCCTATTCTCCAGACTTGGCTCCCTCGGACTACTATTTGTTCCCCAATTTGAAGAAATGGCTGGCGGGACAAAGATTTTATTCAAACGAGGAGGTGATTGCAGACACTAATGGATATTTTGCAGACTTGGGCAAATCCTATTATTCGGAAGGGTTCAACAAACTAGAACATCGTTGGACGAAGTGTATAAGCCTAAAAGGAGACTATGTCGAAAAATAAAAAAAGGTTTACCCCAAACACATAAGTAGTTTTTATTTTTGCACGGACTTTTCAAACCAGCCTCGTAAAATAAGTAGATACAATAATCTGAATTATTGGCTAATGTAAGGCTGACTTCGAAAGCAGATGTGTCCTCTGCCGGGGGCTGTTTAGACCACACACCGATAAAGGCATTGTTGAGCTACTGACGTCGAAAGAACACAAAACTCAAATTACATATCGCAGTCCTAGTGCAAGGAGTTATTTAGACACAATAATTTACTTCCCGAGCAGATAGGTGCCTAGATTTGACGGGGTATCTGTCCTCTGTAGGGGCTGTTCAAGGCCACAGACCATAGAGAAATTGTTAAACAAATTGTTAAGAATTACTGCTTGGCAAAACTTTAATAGGCTTCCACCCCAAATACATAAAAATTAAAATAAACCACTAAATTAAGACAGAGTCCATTTTCAGTAGTCTTCGACTGTTCTCTGATGCGTCATTCGTATTGTAGCGTAGCAATTCAGCCGAGCTAGGATCGACAGAGAAAGAGAACATAATTCCAAGGACTTATCGCAGTACTACCGCAAAGAATAAGTAAGATTCAATAACATACATTCGTCGCGATACAAAAATTCTTGACCCAGAAAATAGAGCTACCGAAAAACCTGCAGAAATGACGGTATCAGTACATTAAATTTTCGAAATTTCCAAAATAGTATTGAATTTCCAATGCAAATGTTAAAAATAATTTTACTAGTACTTCAATTACAAACAGTAATGAGATTAATGTTTAGATTGTAACATTAAAAACCTCCAGATATTGAAGCTCTAACTATAGTTAATTTACTAACTTTAAGATCAGAACGGAAATAGAATAGGATAATGTCCTACAAAATTATAACGGCCATTTAAATCAAAATTTTAAATTTTTAAGACTCGATCATTACAATGAACGAAAAAGGCAGTCACTTTGTTTAAGTATTGAGACTTTTGCATATAAATTCCAATGAATTTCATTAAGGTTAGTATTAGGTACAAAATTATGATTACTAATGAGTCACTTATTTATACTGAATCGTATTGGTTCCCTAAAATGAACTAACTAGAAGTAAAAGCTCAAATTATGAAAATATTAGAACAAGAGAACATTTAGTATGTTTCGCATTGACTTAGCCCTATTTGAATTATACTGAAGAAAATGGACGCGTCGTGTGATTGACTATCCTTCACTCAGTCACTCATTAGATCGCCATTCTAACTGAACTTGAGAAAGCAAACTATTTTACGATTCTCGATAGAACTAACATTCAACATGCGACAAAATTTCTAAATATAAACGAGAACTTTCTAGACCTCCAATACATATGATAACATTCTAAAAAATGACCTGATTGTGCAATAACCAGATGTTTCAACAACAAATGCAAAAAATTAAACGAAAGGTACCATTGCTTCTTAGGTTACTATTACTAATAATGAACCAGTCGCGTATGTATCGCTGATAGAACAATTGCAATCTGGGCCTGCAAACATTTACAATCCTATCTTAATGGCCAGCAATTCGCCATTTATACTCATCATAGACTGTTGACTAGAGAATTTACTCTTAAAGAGCTATCTGTATTTAAAACTAATAGACGAAGAATGAGAACAAGAATTAAAGTACTAACTAACGCAAAGAATACATGAAGGGCTGCCGGTCAAAACCAGGTAAGTGACATTTTTTTGAAATATGCTTTTTTGTTTATTCCAATTGTTTTGTTCGATGCTCATATTTTCAAAAAAAAAACTTCGAAATTTTTTATAATTAGCAAACAATAACAAACTAAAAACCCTCATACTACTATGTAACAGGATAATCCAACTATTTGCCTATGCAGTCTGATGGGAAGGGGTTAGAATTTAAGAGGTAGTTGACATCTATTAGGTGCGCAGTGTAAGTAAAAATGTTGAAGAAGATTGCGATCGATATTTCTGTTTTACCATCGAGAAAATTGTCAGTAGATCTTCAAAACATTTGAGGTAAGTTTTATGTTGAGATTGTTTATAGCGATAAAAAATTTCTAATACAAAATATCAAAAAATTCCACCCAGTATATCGTAGCCTTATCATTCTAGAACAAAAAAGTTTTTGCGCTGGTTCATATAAAGCATCTTCGGGATGAGGAAACATGAGGATTGAAATAAAACTTCTTGTAATAATAATTGTCCTGTTTCTTTGTTGCAGGAAGGAGCCAAAAAGACTTCGATAAGTTTAAATTGGACTGGTTCCGTACCAAAGGCTTGTCAGCAGAAAAGAAGATCTTTCAAAAATAAAGAATTTCTTATCCCATCAATTCCACGAATATTAAGATTCGATATTATCGTAATTCTTTTGCAATGCTATGTCAGTAGATTATGTGTAAATTGATAAATTTTTTCTAACAATAGTAAATATTATTCTAAAACCTCAGAATATTATGTTTATATGTTACCTTTTTTACTATATTTTTTTCACCATTTTGTTGTCCAGAAGCATTTTTTGTAGTGATTTATAAAACGCTATTCAAATCAACGACAATACGTGTGAGAATGTTTTCTTTGCCTGAAACTTCCTAACATTGCCGTACTTCACTCAACTTAGCTCGACTTTGCCTAATTTTGCTTAAACTTGGCCCAACTTAACCTAATTTTTCCTAACTTTTCGTAAACTTTGCCTAACTTTGCTTAACTTTGCCTAACTTTACCTCAAAATAAAAAATTAATTTATTAGTGAGTAAAAAATTATCCTCAAATTAACAATCTATAATTTATTTTCATCATTCATTACATTTACAATAAATTTACGCTGTGTTTAAATCTAGCGAAAATGTAGGCGATTCTACCGGCAGTGCCCCCTGTACATAGCGGAGGACAAATTTTAAAAGCTCACAGTTATCATATCTATCTTCTTCAATTTCGCAATCGACTGCAATATTTATAAAAAAATCAGCAGCAAAAAAGGATGAGAACGTTTTTTCATCGACCTGAAAAATTCGGAAAACGTCATTTAGCTAGTTTTGACCGCCAACCCTTCAAATAAGATACAACAATTTGCACCTCCGCACAGACAGATAGAAGAATTGTTGCAACTGTGTGCAAATTGTTGTATCTTACTTATTCTTTGCGCTAGTACTATAAGTACTTTAAGTTCCATTCTCTTCGTCCGTCGAACCTGAATCATGATTCGATAAAATGTGTCCCGATATAGATTGATGGATAAGAAAACACTCAAGAACTAGTAAAAAATGTACTTTTTTCAATTTTAATGGTTTACAATGATTTTTAACTATATTAGTTTCTGTAATATATGTTAAAGATCGAACTATGTACACAAGAACCCGTATTTTTTTTTAATATTAACCTAAATAATCTAAATAATAGGAAATCGTAGGGATCAATCTATATATTTTCCACGGAATAAGCTTTCACCAAATTAGTTTAACTGATTTTCGTAAAACGTAAAACACGAATTCATGTAATGCACTAATTAACTATTTGTAAATTTTAAGATAGATTCTAAAATGTCTTACTCGCCAATGGTACTGAATTTAATACTGAATCAGTAAGAAAAATTTTCCAATTACATAAGATCAACGTACATTACAACGCCTACACACCTTGAGTCAAACCTTAATAGACCTGATACACATTTACTGGTTATAATAACTCCTAAATTTCCATTTGATTATAGGAACTAAAAAAAATTCTACGAAATTTTTTAACCAAAGTGATTTTATATGAACTCCTTCCTTAAAATGGGTCAATGTACAAAATGAAACTGCTGGTCATTTGTATGAATTCATTACATTGAGAAAATTGCTCACGAATCTTTATCACTTGAAACATCTTATAGTCTTGTAAAAGATACCAATAGAAACAGTACCCACCTGCCTAGTTTCAATAAAGTGCTTAACAACTAATATCACGTTAATTCCATGAGTTAAAAAAGTTTAATCTATGGGTTTGAGATAATTATTAATTCAGTTGCTAGCAATCTTGATCAAAGCGATGGTATGAAATATAAAAAAGCGATTGAATCTCTGCCTAACAATCAAAATAGGTTAAAAACGATTGTTCATGACCAATATATTTACTTAGAAATTCACCCAAAAAATTTTAACACGTTATAAGCACCTTAACTCATAATCACCAAATAACAAAGAAACTATAAAGATTTCTCAGAAAATACTTATAATTAAATTACAGGAACAACATCATCAACAATCTATCAACCTTCGAATTAATTACGATAAGCAAAAGAACATTCAAGCGACAATCACATTCTCTGCATTGAATACATAGTTCTCAACTCTCAAAGTTGACTTCACTTGCTGAGAGATCTAGTATTGTTAAGTAGCTATAAAAAGAACCCTACAAGCTGGTGGTAGTCCTGGGATTAACAACGAGTGTAGCTCTATGGATTGAAAGGCAGAGGTGATACCCAGCAGATTAGGTGATAGCGTGACTTCTGACTCTTTTTCTTTCTTTCCGACGAAAATCGATTAGTGCAGTAATACAGAGCATATGTGAATAATTTTAAAATTTTTCGCCTAGCCGTTTTGAAAAAAGTGCATTCAAAAATTAAAAATGGAAATAAACATAATTTTATACATTAATAATGCTCATTGGATTTATTTAAAAAAAAATACATCTTATTTCTGTGATATTGCAACTATTTATAATAGTACACGTAAAGCCATTAATTTAAGACGTGATGGTGCTCTGGAACCAAAATTATGGTAAATTTAAGATGTTTTAAAATTCCAAGTCAAAGATTTGCGAAAATATATTATACTCATTTTTTCAAATTTTTTAAAATTTTCATAATTTTAGTTCTAGATCATCTAGAAATTCCTTTAAAAATAATATTGAAGGGTTTAACTTCTAGTTTCATAATCTAACATTAACATGTTTTCTCATCGAGGTGTAATTTTGCTAATTACGTCAAAATAATAAGATTTATGTTTAATAGAACATTTACTTTACTACTGAGATAAAGAAGAGCAACTTCAGATGATTTTTTGTCAACAAATCTTTCTTTCCACATATTTTCACGTACTAAATATCCTTCTTTCGGAAGCAGAGTATCACTTACATATTTTTTTGCATTTTCGAAATTATTTGAACGGCAGCAAAAATGAGGCTTTCCCCATGTCAATTCCATAGTATATTTTGGACAATACCCTGCAACTATTTCTTTTGTTTCCACTCTAGATTCTCTATTTAACAAATTAATATGTTTTCATGCTAAATCACACAAACCGCATTCACATAATTTTTTCTGAAGCCTTGTATTTCTATGCAATGTTTTAAATGTCTAATAATTAGGTAACTAAGATTTTACAAGAAGTGCAAATTGCTGTAGGAAGACGTTTATCGTCTGGGTCGAAATTTATAATAAATACTTTTAAAATTTTATCTTTTAAAGATCCAGCAATTTTATTCATAGAATCTATTTTTTTGAATATAATTTTTTTTGGTTTTCTTCATGAGTAAGGGCACTATCTTTTGGTTTTTTAAACATTGTGTTGAATTAAATAATGATATATCAAGCCAAAGCTAGCCAACTTTAATTCAACTAATAACATTATTGACTTCACTCAAACTAATATCCTATATATCTATTACATGCACATTTATACAATGTTGAGAACATTAACTTTAATTTTTTACCTGAAATTTTAAAGAATCTTAAAATTACCATAATTTTGGTTCCAGAGTACGAACAGACTTCTACTACGTCTCAAATTATGGTTTTCACATATGTATACTATTACAGACAATTGCAGTAATATCACATAAATATGATGTAAATATCTTTTAAATAAATTATGTTTATTTCGAAATTTTTCATTTTTAATTTTCAAATGTACTTTTTTCAAAACCGCTTGGCAAGAAGTTTTAAAATTGTTCACACATGCTCGTATTACTACACTAATCGATTACCGTCGGAAAATATGGAATGGTCGCCGAAGTCATTAAAGTATGTTTCAGGCACATTGTGTAAGGATTTACCTAGAACTTGTCTTGAAAACATGTAGATCTAAAATAGGCATCGAATTTGATCAACTCATACTATAGAATAAACTAATTTAAGTACTACAAGTAATTATTTAAAATGTTATAAACTTTAGAGTACGATATTAATCACAAAGATGTTCGAGCTTAAGATAAGCTTCAGAGGTATTTACAATTGAGACGTCTCCTTCTACATATGATGTCTACTAAAACTTAGGATAAAGAAATATTAACGCAATTCTAGAGCCCTAAAATGACGTAATATATGAAAAACGCCTTTAACTCTTTTCCTCACATTATTTTTCCGTTATATATATTGCCACAAATGAACGAAATTATTGAAAAACTTATCTCTAGGAACCTTGAAAGAGAGGTATACCTTTTCCTACTTCTTTAACCACCTTTAGTTATATTTAATTATGCTTTAAATGTGTCCATCATCATTTTCATATCTGCGTTCCCATAGCGATATCACAAAAAACTACACATCGTTACAAGCATTAGTAACCGCAATCAACTTTCTTTACCTCTAAAAGAACCTTATATAGGTATATTGAAAGGTTTGATGTAAATGTAGCATTGATTTAAGAACCATAAGTTTACAAAAACTGAATGATGGATACATATGACTCTATCCATACTTACGCAAACAAAGTTAAAGATTTTGCAATATAACGGTTCTGCATAAGTTACCTCGGTTTAAAATTACAACATTTAGCCACTCAAAGAATTCATAATATGATCCATATTGCTTTCCTGTGTGGATGAAATGCACCCACCATATGTGCAAAACGAACAAGATAATATCAAAAACAGCGGTTGTAACTGATTATAGGATATGACTCCGATCCCCATTACATACCGTAGGAGAAAAAAGGACAGAACAAAAGGTCAAGCCTAGAGGTTCTGCTCAGTAAGATTCTTGACGTTCTTCAGTTATCAGTATAACATGATTAGATCGGTTATTATATGCACGAATCTTTGCTCAAAGATATCGTTTTCAGTATATAGGCATATCGTCTTATAGTTTTAGGCAAGAACGAAATAGCCGATAGAGTATAGGAGAGAGAGAGTCAAGAACTCTTTGGTGTAGAGACTGAGTTTCTATCCAGTTCTTAGCTACAACTTTAGTGAGAAACCGCCAAATGATGATACTGTGGGCTATCTGAATAAGAAAATTTAGAAATGACGAATATGAGAGTGAAATGGTCAGTGAGGAAATTTTTCTTTATAAATCACTAGGCGAGAATTGTATCTCCCCGCCCGTCTGCAGCAATGATTAGGGATGCTCCACATGTACTTGGTATTTAAAGCATGCATAGATATGGATTATATACCAGAAGTCTAGAAACAATCTATCTTGGTCCTGAATATATAGGTAATGATGACGTCATCTAGCCTAAGCTTACCGGAACGTCAGCTTTCTCTTTAAGATTTTGGGGATGCTGGCCGATAGACTTAACAGGCAAAGTTTATGCATACTCTAAAATATGCTTACTAGATAACCAAATTAACTGAGATGACTAGTAGCGATAGGACTCTTTATATTGCCGGCATCATGCTTTAAGAGCTGAACTGCATGCACTATGTAACATACATAAAGTGGGTGTGTGTATTTATGCTATCAATTTGTAATTCAGTTTATAATACAGGAATTAAAATCACCGAAAAAATTTATATAACATTTCAGTTAAAGTTCATAATTTAGTTCAAATTTTGATAATGTAGTTATGCTTATTACAAGTAAAACACCAACATACCGGAATAAGTATATACTTTTATAAATGACGACTAAATTTGGAATCAAATCATATAAAACAGATTGTTGTTGAACAAACATATTTATCAATACCGCTGGCTAACTCGTATTAATAAAATTAATACAGAACTTGAAAAAATAACAGTCCCGAATATTGTTTTATTTTAGTAATGTCTACCTAGATTGTAATGATTTTGATGATATATATCTAATTTAGATTATACAAACCTTACAAAAGGATCATTAAGGAGATCTGAAACATCTATAGTTTTCCCTTTTTCAATAACTTCTGGTTCTTTTCTTATCAATAGCCAGCCAATATGAGAAAAGAAAAAACCTCGTTTGGAATTATGAGGATCTGCATCTGTTTCTGTATATTTGTGATGAAGTCTGTGATCACGAGCCCATTCGAAAGTAGATTTCTAAAACATTATAGAATGAGAAAAAAATTAATAATATTATTTTAATAACAGGGTAAAAAATATTCGTTTCTTTCGAAAATCTATTTACAGTGATCAGTTTCGAGCAGGCTAAATATTGCAAGTAAAAATTATAAATGTCAGTTTCCTATATTGCTACATAGGTACAACACACTTTCTTCAACTGGAGAAGAAGCAGCTATATAAGTTATGACGATGATTAATCGTGTTTCTCGGAATTAGACTGTCAATTTGGAGTAACTTTCCGACATTGCGCCTATGATTTGACAAGGCCGATACAGTGTTCTAATATCGAGAAATAAAAATCTTCGAAGATTTTTGGGCGAAACGTCGAAAAATTACTTCCAACTTACATGATCTAATATCAAACAGTAAGATTTCCCATGTAGCCAAGATCGTAAAAGCTTCCGTTCCATGCAAGTTAATAAGACTTTTAATAAATTTAAAAGTACACTAACCGAGTATGTAACAGAACGTATTTAGAACCTGCTCTGGTTAAAATTATAACTATGATATTGCGAAAATAAAAATTAAAAAAAATGTCTTAAAACATATTTATGGTTATAAAATTTAAATTAACACTAAAAAAATATATTTAAATAATGAACACAATAAAAGGGAAATTGCTCTCAACATTTTTTGGAAGATAACACAGGGGAACAGGTGTTTTGGTGTCGAGGTTTTTTGAGCTGATTCTATATCAATTTGATGTCCTGAATTCAAATAACGTATTCATTTGTACCTAGGAGCTCAAATTTTTAAGATATACAATTTTAGAGAAATATAAGTTACATTATTGTAACTCAAATCCGTAAGTGTAGTAAACAAAAGTAGATACAAAATTTTTATTTTAGTTATACAAAATACAATATTATGTCGTACTTACAAACAAAAAAAACACAAATCATCCATTGATGTTCGTAATACTTTATCTTCTGCAAGACCAAAGCTATGGTATTATATTCTTCGTGACAAAATACAAGATTGTCTTCTTGAGAAAAGAATGGTAGCAGATCTTTTCCTCTTGTACGGTAAAAGGTAATTTTGGTTCCTTGTTCCAGTAAATTTTTGTCGTTCAACCTAGAAGCCAGTACTTCAGAAGCTTTTTTCGATAAATTGAGATCCCTGGTGAGATCATTTAATTCATTTTGATTGAAGCGTTGAGGAACTGATGACGTCCCCTCATAGTCACTGTTAGTTTCATTAGCATCAGAACTTTTATTAGCATCAGAAGAGCGATCAGAGGGAACATATTCGTCATCAGAGATATGTGGTAGCTGATGAAATGTTGGAATCGGTATTTCATCTGAGTGCGGGATAGGGCGTATTGCCGAGTCTAAATTGGGATAAGTCCACTTACTGCGGTTATTTTCGATTGATTCCATTAGTATTTACTAAACAGAAATAACAATCATTGAAGTGGTTTTTTTGGTTCTCTCCAAACCATTGGTACGCCGAATTTTAGACATTTTCTTTTCCCGGTAGTCCACTGCCGTAAATGCTCTGTACAAGTTTTACATACGAGATGCGGGGCCCACGTTTTGTCCTGATCACCAAGCTTAACTCCAAAGTATCCAAGATACGCTCGCTTTACAAAGTCAGTAATAGTTTGTCTGTTTTGTTGAAACATGTATTCTCCGCATATATAGCAAAACACATCAGGTTGATTTACACAACTTCTTCTTGAACTGGAACCTGAACTCATTTTAATTCTGTTCAATAACACAAAAACACTCTTTTCTTAACATAAAATAACACGCCGAATTCGATCTACTCTCATTAGTAAGAACGCACAAACTGACGAGACTTACCCGAATTAGGTGATTAAAAGGGTCAGTTCAGGTACCTGATAGGCAATGGTTCCACTATTTATAGATTTACCTGGAATTTACTCAATTACAGACTGACAATAAAACCATTGTACCTACATTAATGAATATATAATAATTTTAGAACTCTCATAAATGAATATACTGAATAAAAACCACATTGGTAGATAAGTTGATGTATCTAAAAAAGTAGAGCTGATAGAGAAAAACGGATTGCATGTATAGATTTAGCGTCCCAAATATAGTTAAAATCAGCTCTAAAATCCCAGGCACCAAAACAAAAATATTTTTTTGTTGCCCTATGTAATCAATGAAGAACTAAAGCATTTTTTTCCCATAATACTTAAGTTTTTTAAACTATTTCAGCTTTTTTCAAAAAAATGTAATATTTTAAAATCTCGGTCAATATTAGAAGTGTTTATAGTTTTTAAAAGGACAGTTGATAAACGAGCAGCCACTTTACTTATTTCATATACAACTCATTTGAAAATTTCTATAGGGTCTCTCCCTACACTTTTTAGGTAGAAATCTTATACTGGTATAAAAGCATTATATGTAGCTGATATCCCGTATTTCACTCCAACCTGACTGAGAATTCTAAAATTAACGATAATATCAGTGGTCAAGGTATCAGTATAGGTGTTGATATCTTAGTTGATCAGCTTAGTATATATAAGTAAAGGGTTTATTTTTTTATATGAAATAATTTTACACTGCATCAAAATCAATTAAATCAAAAAAATCCATCAGTAAAACTACTCCTTCGCATCTTTGGGTGAGGGTGCTTCGGAGGGGTCATCATGCACGTAGATTAAAATTTGAAAGTAGGTTTTTGCAGCATACAAGAGTTAAATTCAAACATTAATTTACTCCATTAACTTTGCTCCTGGATGCGACTTAACTAAACAAACTACAAGATGTATTTACAGCCTTTATCGTCTACCAACTAACACCGACTTTGTAGCCCTTTTCGCCCATCAATCTAACACCATCCATCTTTTGTGGATTAATCATCTAAGTACCGTGTTCATAATATCCACAACGTTAAATCGCTCAAGCCTACAAATATCATCGATGATCAAGACCATGAAACTAAATGATTTGCAATTAGTTTTAAATTTATATATATACTTATCGATAAACTATCACAAATACTTAATCGTGATAGAGAGCTTGTTGTTCTTATTGATATCTTGTTTCCCACCAAACCTGAAAGTTATATTATCACCATAAATTTTCTATCGAGATCTTTGGGCCATACACTCATTTCAACACAACTGGGCTACGAGTTATCGATAAAGAAGCACAAGAAATAGCCAAAGTTTCGCACTTTAAATCTTCTAAATTAGAATACCTTCCACTTAGCTAGGAATGTTTTAGCTCAAATGATCTAGTAGATTGTGCTGAGGAGGATCATTTTGTTTGTCATGTGTGTGGCGGTAGAAAACTGTAACGTCATAAGTATCCTTGGTAGTTTTCGAATAGATGCAAACAACTAATCGACCTAATCAAGATGGCGGATAATCAGAGAACTAGAAACAAATTTCTTGCTGGTCCCAACAGCTCAAGATATTTTTAGTAGTTGGCGACGACAATAAGTTCACTAAATTTCACTAATTCAATTATACCAACAAGAACAAATCTAGACAATTCCGCTGGGAACATTGCACTGTTGGTTAAAATTTTAATCAAATGCGGTCTGCGATTTCGTAAAAATTAAATTATTTTTATTTAGTCAAGCAAGCAAGATGCCATCAGCCATTAAAGGGAACATATAGAATTTTTTAAAAAATTGATATTTTTATTTACATCTCTGAAATATCATGAAATAATTCAATACCTGGTTTGCTATTGTGGTAAAGATTATTAATATAAGTTTTAAAGGCCATTTTGCTTTATATGAGCGATGGGACCATAATCTGTGTGTACCTGCCATAGTTCCTATTACTCCTACTTCATAAAGGATACCACCTAAAATTAGATTATATAAGAGATTAGCATCTTATCTTCATTTTAAAATAAAATAATTTTTTAAATCAAAATGTTATGCAACAAATAATTTAAATCGAGAAAACTTTCAGAAAACTGACGTTTTTCTGGCTTTCCTGCTTCCCCGTTCAATCGAATTTAATTGTAAAAAACTGGCCAAGTGCAAGTCGGACTTGCACAATTAGTGTTCCGTACGGTGATTGCTTTTAAAATAAAATAAAATCCTTACCTAGCCTAAGTTAATGAAGTTTTGAATATGTATATATCTTAAGATTCAATATATATTTTCACGTTTTTTTCTTAGTCCATAATGTATAATAGTTATAGCATCTTAGCTACCTAATTGCCAATAAATCAATCTAGCTCAATCTAGAATCTAGCAACAAAAGTGTAAAACAACTATTTACTACTTAAATATTTGTTTAATTATAAACAAATAAAATAGTATTATTTTGTCTCCATTCCTACTCCTATCTGTTTGTCACCAGTGTATGTACTGAAAAATATATTAAAAAAAATCACCACCATATTGTTAAGCCAACTAGCCTTTTTTATATCAGATAAAATATTAAACGTAATGCATTCATTATAATTTTCGCTCAATCTACACTTTATGGAGAATTTTTTCAAAATTGTTGGATCAGTACTTTCCAAGATAGGGGGAGGGAAGGCGATTTTTGGCTATATTTTTTTTTTTAATAATACAAAAGAAAAGTGCGCGCAAGTATTACATCATATATATTTTTGAACTTGTACTTTCACAAGCTTTCATTTGACACACCACTCGATGACCTACTAAAATTATTTTTTTCTCAATTCCGATTTCACCCCCTTAAGTTTTAACAGTCAAAACTACACGGCTCTGATTGGGCGAGCGTAGCGAAGAATTTTTCTTTGCACTAACATTCAACTGAAGTTACGAAATAATTACTTACTTTGTAACATATCATAGAAAATTATATAATATGTATTAGTATATATTATCCAAATAAATGTGCTTACAACAATATTTCATATTCTCTTGATTTATTTTAATACTCCGACAGTTCTTTATCATAAAAAAACCGGTCAAGTGCAAATTAAACTTGCGCAATTAGTGTTCCGTACGTTGATTGCTTTTAGAATAAAAAAATTTTGCTACGGAGGTATAAAATGATCAGTGACTTCACAAAACACACCCCAAATGAGTTTTCAACAAAATTTGTTTCCAATCTTTACTGAAAACTGATGACCTTGAATTTTTTTTTTTTTTTTATATATATACCAGATAAATTATTAAAGGTAATTCACTCGTGATAATTTTCGCTCAATCTACACCCCGTGGAGAATATTCCAGAATTTTTTCAAAATTTTTTGATAAGTACTTTTCGAGATAAGACGGGTGGGTTGCGATTTTTCGCGATTTTTTAAAAATAACGCAAAGAAAAGTGCGCGCAAGCGTGTGTTCTTTCATTTGACACCACCCTCGATGACCTAGCTAAAAAAATTTTTCTTCACTTCCGATTTCACCACCCAAGACTAACCCCTAAGTCAAAATTTAACTTTCAAAACTACATGGCTCTGATGAGGCCATCAATTCCTATATTATTACCAAATTTCAACTTTCTATGACACATAGTTTCGGAGAAAATCGGGTGTGACAGTCAGACAGACAGACGGACAGACACCGAAGTCATCTTATAATTCGTAATATTCGATTTCAGCTGAGTGTGTCTCTGTTCCAGTATTCAATAATTGCGTTTTCTATGAGTGTGCATATGAACATTTAGTCTAATAATAAGAAACATTTTTTAGTTGTTCGTTTTTTGGATAAAGTATATATAACTTTCGTACTGCAGTACTGACATAAAGGGATGACCTTCCAAAAGCAAGAAATGGGCGCAAACGTGAACTAGACTTCGTTAGAACACTATGCGAGAGGCGCGCGTCGCGTGACGAGCGCTCGAAATTATTTAATATTTTCCGACGTAATAGAGACCCTAATTTTCAAAAATACAGGTTTTCTAGATTAAAACATAGCGAATATAATGGTATTTTTTCTATATTTGTACCAAATTTGAATTTTCTATGTCAAATAGTTTCGGAGAAAATGGGATGTGACAGATGGGCAGACAGACAGACAGACTGATACCGAAGTGATCCCATACGAGTTCCGTACTGAACACTAAAAAGGTGGAATTGGCAAATAAAAAATTTTGGAAAAACTGTAGTTATTTAGAAAAGAAATTTTGTTAAGTACAAAAATAGCCTACTTCTGAGGTTACTTTAATAACTCGTCGTTACTGTTTTCTACAATTTAAGATATAAATAAATAAAACCGGTCTAGTGCAAGTTGGACTTACGCAATTAGTGTTTCGTACGTTGATTGCTTTTAAAACACACCCCAAATGAATTTTCAGTAAAGTTTTTTTTGCGATTTTTACTGAAAACTGATAACCTTGAATTTTTGCTTTTTTTTATATACCAGGTAAATTATTAAAGGTCGTGATAATTTTTGTTCAATCTACACCCTGTGCAGAACATGCCAGAATTTTTAAAATTTTTTGATCCGCCATTTTTCTCGATTTTTTCAAAATAATACAAAGAAAAGTGTGAACAAGTGCTATATTATATATATTTTTTTGAACTCGCATTTTTACAAGCTTTCATTTGACACCCCACTCGATGACTTGGTAAAAAAAAAAATCTTCCGATTTCACCCCCAAAACTTAGGTCAAAATTTAATTTTCAAGACTACACGGCTCTGATGAGGCAATCAATTCCTATATTAGTACCAAATTTCAACTTTCTATGTCGAATAGTTTCGGCGAAAATCGGGTATGACAGACAAACGGACGGACGGACAGACGGACAGACACCGAAGTGATCTTATATGTTTTCTGTACGGAACACTAAAAAAATAAAGTTAGATAGGTATAGTCAATACTTATACTAAAGTAGTATTTATTTTTGTTCTTTTATGTCTTAACCTCTTGACATATTTAATAAGGTTTATATTAATTGAATAATTAGGGTTAATATAAATACTAATCTAAAAGTAAACCAATTAAACTTATTGTGTTTTCTAGCAAGAAAACGGATCAGCTTATTTATGACGAATATAATTGGTAACAAAATAATACTTTATTTTGTAGTATTAAGATCTTTTTTATGCATTATGTAAAACGAAGTGTATCAAAAAAGTGATTAACATGATTCTAATTCACTGTCATGCATTAACCTTAGGTTATCAGCACAATAGCCAAAAAGGTCAAACAGTAACATCAGGAATACATATTAAACTCGGTAATTTAGCTGCACGAGTAACGCAGTTTTATTTTTTTTTTTTCGTCTGAATATCGCCCTCATTAGTAGCATTATTTGCTTAAATAAAAACTATTTGATTTTGCCAATACATTTTAACTGGATTCTTATATACTAAAATCAGTTCCTTTGATTAAAATCTAAAACATCAAAGAAAATTTTTGCTCTTTGCGTAGACGCTGAGAGCCCACGAACGTTTAGTATTGGATGCTAATCCAGAGCTTAAGCTTGTCCTTAGGTCCTATCTTATAATTATTTCGAGCTATTATGTTTTACTTTTATTAAGTAATTCCTGGAAATACTATGTAAAATAGTACAACTACACTTTCGGTTAATGCAATTACAGTCAGTACTCACATTTCTGGTAGCAATTAGAACAACTTTGACCAGCGTAACCATTTTCCAAAATAGCCGTTATGTTTTTAAAACTTATATATTTTGCTAACGAAGGAGTCTATTTGGTACACCTCGAAGCAAACGAGTAGAATAATCTAGATTATTGAAAATTAAATGGATAGAAAAAATAATAAACGCAGAATACATTAGAGTGAAAAAACGAAAACTGCACTACACGTTGAGGAGAGAGGACTATATTTGTCACAACAGGGATATTCGAGTGCGGGAAGACCACGATACTGATGGTGGCGAAACTGGCGAAAGATTTTTGAAGAAATACGAGGTTTTGGTTTTCTCCATGTTTACGAATCAGGAAAAATATAGTGTCTTATATCCGTCGGTCTGTTTCTGTGCCTGTTAATACGATAACTATGCAATAAAATGAAATATCCGTTTCAAAATTATTACGCACATAGTCCTTAAATAGGAATAGAATCTATATTTGTTAAGCGGTATTGCTTTAGGGAAAGGGGGGTTTGGTGTGATACATTTTGTGTACTTTGAATATTATTATGAGAAATGAGAAAATAATAAAAAAAAAAACATTTATGAAATAATTCCAGTAGAGAATAATTGAAATCGCTACAAGTACTTCGTAATAAGAGCAAATTGTTTCTTTAGTGGGATAGGCTAAAAAGAATACTTGTCGGAAAAATAATGCACGTAAAACTTGAAGAACGTTAAGCATTCTAAATACTCACTCATCTCAAATTATTTCTCGTAAGGTTTCCAATGTGCGAGAAAAACACAATATCCTATCTAGTGTGAAGACTCAGAGAAATGACAATATTTCAAACGCAATCCTCAAGATATGCACCCATCTCTTGTATAAAACAAAATTTAGTCCAAATTTGTGAGAAATAAACTATAGCTGAACCAGTGGCGTAGCTAGGTTGAAGAGGTTTTTTTTTTTTTTTTTTTATGGATCTAGCACACGTGCTGCAGGGAAGTCCCTAATGCGCTCCAGGAGCGGCACGAGTGCGGAAAAAGCGATTCACGTTGTTCTTGAATCGCTGTAAATTGTACTCGGTGCGAAACACAGCGCTGGGCAAATTATTCCAAAGGGATGACGTTCTCCATATAAAAGATTGCTTGAAAAGCGTTGTACGCGGAGTAACAAGCTGAACCTCATACGGATGTGAAGCACCAGCGCGACGTGTATTTCTAACATGCACCGCTTTGGGAGGAATTAAGTGGGCTACATCCTTCGAACACTTTCCATGAAAATACTTGTAGAACAGACTCAAGTCGGCAACCGTTCTTCGATGTTCCAGCGAATCAAGGCCGCCGGTCAATTCCGGGTCCCCAATCAGACGGACCGCTCTTCTCTGAACAGAATCCAACAAATGCAGTGTATGTTTGGGAGCGGAGCCCCAAACGTGGGAGCAGTATTCCATAGTTGGTCGAATTTGGGCTTTGTAAAGAATTAACAGTTGTTGTGGGGTGTAAAGCTTTCTGGTTCTAAATAATATTCCCAACTTTTGAGAAGCTCTCCTTGCTATGCCTGCAACATGTTCATGCCAGGACATATTTGCTCCCAAACTAACGCCCAACAAATTGAGCGACGATGCTAGGGGAATGGAGTGCCCCGACATAACTATATCGGGTTCAGCAACGTTAACTTTTTTAGAAAAAACTGCCGCCTGGGTTTTTGTAGCGTTAAATTCCACTTGGTTACTGTCACCCCAAGATAGAATTTCTTCCAGGTCTTTGTTAAGTTGAACGACCTCCTGCTGTCTGCGGACATTCGCCTGAGCAGCCGATGTCCGAGCGTTCAAGGTGAATGAAGAGACAAGCGTACTGTCATCTGCAAAGCTGTAGATTGGATTCCCGGTCTTTTCCAGCAGATCGTTAATGTAAATGAGAAAGAGAATAGGAGACAGTATGGAGCCCTGGGGCACACCGGCGTTGATAGTGAGGGTGTTAGAAAGAAATCCGTCGACCACCACTCGTAAAGAACGCTCTCTGAGGAAACATGAGAGCCACAAACAGAACCTTTCAGACATACCATAAGAGCGTAACTTAGCCAACAGTCCATCGTGCCAAACACGGTCGAATGCCTTGGATATGTCAAGAGCAACCGCTCGAGATTCTCCAAAGTGTTCAATTGCGTTGTTCCAAACATGTGTTACATAAGTCAGGAGATCTCCTGTTGATCTATGTTTACGAAAACCATATTGGTGATCGCTAATAATATTGAATCGTTCAAGATATTTTAAAAGATGCTCATTGATAACCTTTTCCATGACTTTTGATATTATTGAAAGCAGTGCAACTGGTCGGTAGTTATTTGGCAAGGTCTTCTTGCCTTTTTTAGGTATCGGCTGAACCATGGCACATTTCCAGCAGGACGGAAATATTCCCTTTCTGTAGGATAGGTTAAAAAGTCTGCAGAAAACCGGTGTTAGTTCCCTTGCACAGTTTTTGAGAACTATGGCAGGTATTCCGTCTGCGCCAGAAGCTTTTTTGGTGTCTAGCTTCATTAAAATACGTTTAATGATACGCTGCCTGAAGACAATATCGGGCATCCTTGACTGTACTATGGGAATAGTAGGTGGTGTTTTTCCTTGGAAATCGACAATATAATGTAAAGCAAAGAGTTCAGCCAACAAGTTCGCTTTTTCAACAGGTGTTGTTACAATAGAATTATCTGGCCGTGTGAGTGGTGGTATGGTGGATTTGGTGAAATTCTGACTAACTGCCTTAGCGACTGATCAAGAGCACCTGGAATTGTTGGGACAAGCGAGAAGTTTGTTTCTAATTCGTTGATTGTGTGCCACCTTGGTTTGGTCTACAATTTCTTTGCATCTGTTCGGGGCACGAACAAAGGTGTTACGATTTATGGTGTTAGGATTTACAAGCCATTACCGGTAGGCAAGATGTTTAGAAGCAACAGCTTCTTTTCATTCTCGGTCAAACCAAGGTTTGCCGTTGGAAGGGCATTTTTTTGAAAAAGGAATGTAAGCTTCCATACCAGCCAAAATAACATCGGGAACCTCCCTGGCGCAGTCAGATGGGTCGTCAGATCGAAAATAAACATCTAACCAAGGGAAAGTTCGAAAATATTCCATGAGATCTTTCCATTTAGCAGACCTGTAGTGCCAAATCTTGCGCGGTTTAGGCGCATCTCTGTCACTGATTGGTAGGATACTCGATGTCAAAAGCAGTTTATGGTGGGAAGAACTTAACGGCGGATTTACGGTAACCGTGTAAATGTCCGGATTGGTGGTTAAAAACAGATCAAGAAGACTGGCAAATTCCCCGTCTCGATCAGGGATCCGTGTTAGTTCATCAACAAGCTGAGTTAAGCTACAACTGATCGAGAATGATTCAGCTTCACGACCTTGTTCGTCGATATTATTTGAATATTTAAGCCAGTTGATGTTGTGGACATTAAAGTCGTCCAGGATGGTAATTTCGGCATTTGGATAGTTAATTTGTAAATGATCGACGGTGACTGCAAGAGAAGCAAAAATTGTTCTAAAGTTAGTATCACTTGGTGGTCGATAGAGGATACAGATGAACCTTGTGGTTTGTTGAGTCCTTATTATTAACCACATAACATCAAAGTCTGGGAGCTCCAAAGCCTCTTCTCGTTGGCAAGACAGGTCGCTTCTAACAAAAAGACAGATACCAAAATTACGCATAAATCGGGAATAGAAGCCCTACCCAGGATAAAGATAATTGACTGTGCTGGACGATGTATTGACCTTGGCTTCACAGAGATCGAGTACATGAAGTTTATTTGATTGCAGGTGTTGATGCACTGAATTTATGTTCGAGTTTAAACCTCGTATGTTGCAAAAATCTATTTTAAAATTATGGTCTCTGCATGTCGACGCCCCCGAACCAGCCCCCACCCGGAGATCCGAACAAACATTCTCCGGCTCACTGAGTTTGAGAATTTGGGCCGGGGTCATCGTTTCCCCTCTCACTTCTTTGCTGTAGGAGTGCGCAGGTTGGTTAGTCCCCTCGTTCTTCAGCAGGTTTTCAAAACGGCGTCTGACCGCGCTGCTGTAACAAGTTCGGGGTTTAGGACCTGTTACTACTCCCGCGTTAGATGTTGCTCTGCTCTGCAGGCTGTTCGCTACCCAAGGCAGCCATCCCCTGGAGGATTTCAGCGACAGTTATTATTTTATTTTTATTTTGTTTTGTGTCCATAGATAGTCCCACGAATACAGCGGATTTGCGATTTCACCCAACTAGCGCCACGTATGATTGAGGCTTGGCTGGTTACTCCCGAAGGTCACCCGGTAGCCGGGAGGCTGTTCATTTTCGCTGCTAGGAGCTGTTCGGGAGGCGGGGTTTAATGTTGCAGATGCATTATTTGTGTATTTGTGTCCCTTTATTCTATTTTTAAGTAAATGGCTAGTCATTCCGATATATTTTTTAGGGCAATCCATACATGAAATCGAGTACACTACATTTGCCTGGTTCATGATGGGAGTAGGACTTTTTAAATTTGTGAACAATGTACTTAATTTATTATGAGCTTTATGGTACACTTTAATGTTGTGATTTCTTAATGTATTTTTTAGTTTTTCTGATAGTTCCTTGGTGTATGGGAGTGGTAGATATTTTTTCATTTTTTTGTTCTTTTGTGGCTATGTTGATTTCTAAATTATTATAAAATTTGTGGGTTCTTTTTTTTATTGTGCGGTTGATGTCTCTTTCTTGAAACCCATTTTGTAACTAGACATTTTTTACTTTTTTGTGTTTCTGGTTTTAGTTCTGGGGTAGTTAGGATTATTGCTCGATCTATTAAACCTACAATAACACTGATCTTTTGTGTCATTGCATGGCTCAAAGAAAAATTCAAATATCTTCCTGACCATGTTTGTTTTTTGTACCATTCTTTTTGGATCATACTATTTTTTCTTGTAAGTGTTGGATCTAAAAAATTTATTTTATCCTGTTTTTCTATTTCAGATATGGACTGTAGTTTTGTGTGAAAACTGTTAAATTTACGTAAGATGTCATCAATTTTTCGTTATTTACTGCAAGCAAACAATCATTTACAAACCTTAAAAAAAAATAGAATATTCATATTTAGATTTTTTATAACATTTTCCTCTAGGTGTTCCATCACTAATTGTGGCATGACGGATGATATAAAATGTATCTTTATATTGGAAATAACGCAGGCCCACGATAAAAAAGTTTCCTAATAATTTTACCTGATTCCTATGTTTTTGATGTGCTGAGTCCGAAAATAATAATAAAAAAGTCGTATCACCTACCAATTTTTCACATTTTAATATTCAAAATGTGAAAAGTTTATTTTTTATCATTCGAATGCTATTAGGTTGGCAATAAAACCAGAATTTTATAAGATTAGCAGTAAAATCAAATGCCTGTTGGCAGTTCCGATAAATATCACAGCTGTTTGTTTTCTTCCAGTTAATATACCTCGCATTGCAGTATTTAACCCATGTGCTTTAATTCAGACTCAAAGTATGGCTAACCGTGGTTGTAAAAACTCTCCCAACACTTTTTGTTATATATGTGGTGAGTTTGAAGTTAAAAAACATTAAAGAAACATTACTGACTTTGTAAAAAAGAATATACTTTGCATATTTTGGTGTAGAAATAGGTAATCAAGAAAAATGTTGGGTTCCTCACAAGTATTTGTGTCGAGGATCTTAGGAAATGGTATAAGAAAGAAAAGAAAGCTTTTAGAATTGCAGTACCCATGGTATGGAGAGAGCAAGAAAATCATTCAAATGATTGTTATTTTTGCAGCGTTGATGTTTCTGGATATAACTCCAAAAATAAGAAAGTAATTGTCTATCCTAACTTTACTTCAGCTAATCGACCGGTAGAACATGGACCGGGACTTCCTGTCTCTGAGCCACCTCAATCTATTGACGACGTTTTACAGTCCAGTACCGAATTTAGTGAAAGTCGACCGGATGATGATGAGTTTTAATGTTCTCTAGAAAATTTAAAACCACAGTTGTTTACACAAGCTGAGTTAAATGATTTAGTGAGAGATTTGGGTTTGACTAAGGAAAAAGCATAATTGCTTGGTTCTAGTCTGAAAGAAAAACATTTATTGGAATCTGGAATATCTATTTACCATTATAGAACAAGAGATCAACAGTTTGCTCAGTTTTTCAAGCAGGAAGGGAATTTGGTTTACTGCCATTATATTGGTAATCTAATGAACGAATTTGGCATTGAGTACAAGAAGAAAGATTGGAGGCTTTTTATAGACTCATCAAAAACTGGTTTAAAAGGTGTTCTGTTACACAACGGAAATACTTATGCTTCACTGCCTGTTGCTCATTCCGTCCATATGAAACTTACGAAAATCTTAACATGATTTTACAGAAATTTAGCTATCCAGCTTACGATTAGATGCTATGTGGAGATTTAAAAGTTGTCTCCATGATCCTTGGTCAACAAAAGGGATTTACGAAGTTTCCAACTTTTATATTTGAGTGGGACAGCAGAGCAAGGGATCGACATTGGTCCAAAAAACAATGGCCCGTAAGAAAAACTTTAACACCTGGCGAGAAGAACCTTTTGCATAAAACTTTAGTAGACCTAAAAAAGATTCTTCTACCACCACTACACATCAAGTTAGCCTTAATGAAACAATTTGTGAAAGCCTTGCCTAAAGATGGTGAATGTTTTAAATATTTGTGTAAAAGATTTCCTCATTTATCAGAAGCCAAAATGAAAGAAAGGGTGATATTCGTAAAATGATGTTCGATTTCAACTTTGAAGCAAGGATGATTACAAAGGAAAAAGAGGCTTGGATATCATTTAAAGAAGTTGTGACTAAGTTTTTGGGCAATGTGAAAGACCCTAACTATGAACTCATCGTAGCTAATATGATAGAGAAATTCAATAATCTGGGTTGTCTGATGAGCCTTAAGGTCCACTTCTTACACAACCATCTTGACATTTTTCCTAAAAACTTAGGCGATGTGAGTGAAGAGTAGGGGGAACGGTTCCATCAGGACATAAAGGAGATAGAGAAATGGTACCAGGGACGGTGAATTGTCAACATTATGGGTGTTTACTGTTAATCACTTCATAGAGAACAACGAAATGCATCACATTGGAGAAAAAGCTATACAAGAAACTTCACAGAGAAAAGAGAAAGGAAATACAAAAGAATAAGCACCGAAAATATTCGCATTGAAGCGAAATATGTTATCGTGAGTAAAAATTGTAGCCTAATCAAATAAAAGTACGGTTTAAGTTTTTATTTTTTATGTATCAAATTTTCCCTATTTTGAAATTTAATCGATGTCATATTGTGAGAGAACTGTGGGTGTGTGGGAGACTCAAAAGTACATAACAATTAGATGTATTGGTTTAAAAAGTTTTTACAAATATTTTTGTTGTTGGCCTGTGTAATAGTGTTTATAGTGAGCGCTACTGCTTCAAGAAAATTGCTTTTTGACAGTGTTGTGTCATCTTTTAATTTTTTCCCCCACTTTTCTTCTAAAACTTTTTGAATATTTGTGTACAGTGATGTAACATCGAGAGAAAGGAGTTTGTAGTTTTCGGGAATTGGTATCGTATCGATAAATTTTTTGAAACTGAAAGAGTCTTTGATAAAATGGTAATTTTCTCCTGTTATATTTGATAGACAGTTTGCTAGGTGTTTTGCTAGGTTGTATAATGGTGATTGTCTATATGACATGATTGGTCATAAAGGGATGTCCTTTTTATGAAGTTTAGGTAGGCCGTAAATTTTTAGGTATTGCATTTTGTATCATCAGTGCTCTAGCTTCTTTTTCATTTAATTGTTTCTCATTGAGTAGTCTTTTACTATATATATATATATATATATATATATATATATATATATATATATATATATATATATATATATATATACATATATATATATATATATATATATATATATATATATATATATATATATATATATATATATATATATATATATATATATATATATATATATATATATATATATATATATATATATATATATTTTTGTCAACATTAGTGGGGTCACTGTTTGCTTTTTTGTATGTATTGATATCATTTAAAAAACTTGCAATTTTTGTTTGATAATCGGATGTGTTCATTATTACAGTTTTATTGGTTTTGTCTGGTTTGAGTATTGTCATTTGTGGATTGTCCTTATTGAATTTTTTTGTTTGGTTTAAGTGTTTTTTGATGTTTTTCGGTACGTTGTTAATTTTTATATTTTAATATTTTATTTTTGTTTTGTGATTTGTGATTATGTTTGTTACATTAGCTCTAATGGAATCCTTTTCGTCTATTGGTTTATCTTTTATTACTGACTCTATTGATGCTATATACTCTGTTACTGGCAAGTCTTTTTCGTTTGTAGTGTCAACCTCGAAATTTGGACCTAATGACAGAAATTTAGATATTTCATTTGATATGTGAGTGTCTGATAAATTTTCCAGTATGATGGTATTTCATTACTATTGTTTTTTTTTTTATTAAATTTTTAATTTTATTTTGTTGTTTTACTTTAGTTTTGTTATGTAATATCTGATGTCTTTTGTTTTTTGAATTAAAAAATTCGATTCTGTTATTATTTGGTAATGTCTTTTATATATATTCTTTTTTTGGGTTATTAGTTTATTGATATTTATAATAGTTTTAGTTGTCTGTTTCAATGACAAGTTTAATAAACACTTTTTAGTTTTATTTATTATATTTGTAAATTGTCTTTCAAGGTACTTACCTGTAAATTTCAGATGGGTCAAGTTAAAATTCAAAAAAGTAGGTACGATATTCAAATGTTTGTATCTTATTAAGAATATTCTTCGGTTTTTCTATTTGGCTAGTTTGGTGTTCATTTTCAAACACTCACATACCAAATGAAATATCTAAAATTCTGTCATTAGATCCAAATTTCGCAGTTGATACTACAAACGGAAAAGACTTGCCAATAACAGAGTACGTAGCTTCTATAGAGTCAGTAATAAAAGATAAACCGACAGACGAAAAAGACACCATTAGAGCTAACGTAACAAACATAAACACAAATCACAGAACAAAAATAAAACACAAAAATATAAAAATTAACAACGTACCGAAAAATATCAAAAAACACTTAAACCAAACAAAAAAAATTCATTAAGGACAATCCATAAATAACAATACTCAAGTCAGATAAAACAAATAAAACTGTTATAATGAATACATCCGATTATGAAACAAAAATGGAAAGTCTTTTAAATGATACCAATACATAAAAAAAGTAAACAGTAATCCCACTAATGTTTCCCAAAAAAAAAAACAATTATCTAGTTAAAAAACTACTCAATGAAAAACAGTTAAATGAAAAAGACGCTAGAGCACTGATGATACACGATGCAATACCACCAAAAATTTACGGCCTACCTAAACTGCACAAAAAGGATATCCCTTTAAGACAGCGTTTCTCAACCTGTGAGGTGCGCCCCACTAGGGGGGCGTGATTACACTATTGGGGGGGGGGCGAGCGTATCGAAAAGAAAGTATTATTAAAAACATTCATTAAAAATATTTAATTTTTATAAAATAATTGAAAGGAAAGCAAAACAAAATACATTCCGGCATAATAAAAAATAAAGTACACATTTCCACTGATATAATACACCTATAAATAGGATTGTATTAGTACTGCACAATGTATTTACCTAATAATTAAGAGATCAATACTAAATTAAAAACAAGTTTAATAATTATTAGTGACTTCCTTGGGCCTGTTTTGCAGAGCAAAGATTTTCGAAGGATGGTTTTCTGTATTTAGTTCAGATCTATATTTTCTTTTCAAAGCAGCCACCGCAGAAAATCCGGTTTTGCAAAGTTACGATGTTGAAAATGGTAATAGTATACGAAATGCTCTTGTTTTCAATGCAGAAAACTCATCATTCACCCCTGCCCAAAATACAAAGAGTGATCTATTATTAAATTGTCTTTTGATTTCGCCACTTGCCGTGAAGTCTATGAAGATTTCTTCTTCGGAAGAGCCTTTCGGAAGTGTTTTGAAATGGATCCCTAATACACTCGTAACTTGCTACCAAGTTGTCGTCAGTAAGAAAATACTTCTTAAAATTCTTTGTCAACATGGCTAGATGATTTTCAATGGTTACTAAAACAACTTTCACATGTTGTTCTTCAGCCTTGTATGTTTTAACACATTCACCCACATTTGCAAACATCTCTAGGTTTTTTTGCTTTACATTTCTGCTCCACAATTCCAATTTTCTACAAAAAGCATTAATTTTATCATTTGTATCGAATATATGTGTATTTGTTCCTTGAAGTTGAAGATTTAAAATATTTAGTTTCTCAAATATATCGACCAAGTAGATCAATTTCATCACAAATAAACTATCTCGAAACTTGTCGGCTTGCGGTCGGTTTTCCTCTTCTAGAAAAATGGCGATTTCATTTCGTAATTCATAAACACGTTGCAAATATTTCCCACGTGATAACCATCTTGCCTCGTAATAAAATAGTAACGCTGAATGTTGGGCAGCCATGTCTTTACAAAGTGCAGAAAAAATTCTATATTTTAGGGGTCTCATTTTAATATAATTTACTACGGTTACAACTGTAGTGAGCACAATATTCAGGGAAGGACTCATTTCTTTGGAGGCCAGAACTTCTCTGTGGATCATAAAATGTGTCCACGCACACAGTGGAGATTTTTGTTTCACAAGTGCTTGTACACTTTGAAATCTTCCAGACATTGAATGAGCACCATCGGTACATATTCCGATGCAATTTTTCCACTCCATATTTGCCTCGTTTATAAAATCATTTAAGATACCAAATAATGCGAGTGAGGTTGCTTTGGTTTACAGAAAAATAGTTCTTCTACTGCTGACATACCATCACAAGATCGAACATAGGAAATGAAATGAGCATATTTATTGCTATCTGTTGCCTCATCAAGCTGAATTCAAAACAATTTGTCACGCAACTTCCCGAAAAGCTGATGCTGTACATCTTCGGCTATAATACCAATTCGACGGGCAACAGTATCATTTGATATAGGTATGGATAGCAATTGTTTGGCAAAATTATCTCCAAACATAGTTTCTACAATCTCAATTGCTGCTGGCACAACAAGCTCTTCACAAATGGTGTGAGACTTTTTACATCTGGCTATCTTATATAAAACTTTGTAAGAGGTAAGTAAAGCTTTTTGATTCACAGAAAAAGTTTTTTTTACAAAAAGATTTCTGCTTTACATATGATTTTAATTTTAATTTGAAGAATTCTCGGGGTTTGTTAAGGTACTCACTATGAAGCGTTTTCAAATGTCATTTAAGTTAATTTGGTTTCATACTGTCTGCTGCCAAGATTTTTGAGCAAATAACACACAGGGGCCTTTCTTCTTCATTTACTTCAGTACTGGTAAACCCTAAATTTAAGTATTCTTGAGAATATTTTCTTGATTTTATTTTCGGAACTACGCTCGTCTGTGCACTTGTTGATGCTTCACTATCGTCTAATGCTCGCTTACGCCGACTTAAAAATTTATCCACGATTCTGTATAAGTTTACTTCCATGAATTCTTAATACCTCGAACTTCAATTAACACGTAAATTACAACATATACATTCACGATAAATCCGATAGCAGTAGAAGGATCGACTGGACTGAGACGGGCTGTAATTGCACGAGGTGCAGCATTTAAACACTTTTGGGAAGACTTTCCGAATGTTCGAGACAACTCGGAACTTCTGGTGAAGCCGCTACCGATATAGTGGAAGTTACAGAGAGCAATAGAGAGGCATCGATTCCAGTTTTGTCAACGCAATAGATATGTGTTGCCAAATATGAATAAATTTACTTATTCTTGGTAGTTTGTAAGATTTGTAATTAAGGTCATAGTGTAGCTTTAGCATCAAAATACTGAAAATACATTATTATTGAATGCATTTTTATTTTATGAGTGGGGGGGGGGAAGGCGCGATGAAAATTAAGTTTGAAAATTGGGTCGCAAATACTGAACGGTTGAGAAATGCTGCATTAAGGCCAATCTTGTCATGTAGACAATCACCATTATACAACCTAGCAAAATACCTAGCAAAGTGTCTATCAAATATAACAGGAGAAAATTACCATTTTATTAAAGACTCTTTCAGTTTCAAAAATTTCATCGATACGATACGAAAACTACAAACTGTTTTTCTCGATGTTACATCACTATACACAAATATTCCAAAAAACCTAATTCAAAAAGTCTTAGAAGGAAAGTGTGAAAAATTAAAAGAATACACAACACTAACAAAAAGCAATTTTCTTGAAGCAGTAGAGCTCACTATAAACACTAATTATTTCCAATATAAAGTTACATTCTATTAACAAATAGATGGATGCGCAATGAACTCACCAATATCATCCATCATGGCGCAATTAGAGGAAAATGTTATAAAAAATATAAATATGATATGAATATTCTATTTTTTAAAAGGTTTGTAGATGATTGTTTGCTTGCACTAAACAACGAAAAAATTGATGAAATCTTACATAAATTTAACAGTTTTCACATAAAACCACAGTTCACATCTGAAATAGAAAAACATGTTAAATAATTTTTTTTTGATCTAATACTCACAAAAAAAAATAGTATAATCCAGAAAGAATGGAACACAAAACCTACATGGTCAGGAAGATATTTGAACTTTTATTCGAGCCATGCAATGGCACAAAATATCAGTGTTATTGTAGGTTTAATAAATCGAGCAATAATCTTAATTACCCCAGAATTGAGACCAGATACACTAAAAAAAATTTAAAATGTCTTGATACAAAATGATGTTCAAGAAAGAAACATCACCTGAACAATAAAAAAAAGGACTTACAAATTTTAATAATTTAAAAACCAAAATAGCCACAAAAGTACAAAAAAATGAGAAATATCTACCACTCCCATACACCAAGGAACTACCAGAAAAACTAAAAAATACATTAAAAAATCACAACATTAAAGTGTACCATAAAACTCATAATAAATTAAGTTCATTGTTCACAAAGTTAAAATGTCCTACTCCCATCATGAACCAGGCAAATGTAGTGTACTTGATTCTATGTATGGATTGTCCTAAAAAATATATCGGAATGACTAGCCAATTAATTAAAAACAGAATAAATGGACACAAATACACAAATAATGTATCTACAGCACTAAATACCTAAATATGTAACCGAGTATAAACATAATTTTAATTATAAAGGAACCAAAATCATCAACAAAGACTCACGTAAGTTGGGAATGTGGAATCTTTGGCACAATGACACTACTCAATATATATCACCACTACACCAAACACCACGCTCGACACGTGTTTCGCTAACCATGTTAGCTTCATCAGGAGCGATGATTGACTGGGTCAATTTATTTTTGCACTCGACGCGCGTTTCGCTAACCATGTTAGCTACAACAGGAGCGATGATTGACGCAGCCCTGATGAAGCTAACATGGTTAGCGAAACGCGCGTCGAGGGCAAAAATAAAGTGTTTGGTGTAGTGGTGATATATATTGAGTAAAGACTCACACTATACAAAATTACAAATTAAGGAAGCGATCGAGATGAAAGAAGAAAAAAAATGCTGTAAATGATAGAACTGACACAAAGGGAATCAACCATATATATACAAACTTACTAAAATAAAAATAAATGTAAATAATATATTTTAACACCCAGTAAACACACAAAAATTTGATGCAAAATCAGAAAAAAAAGCATCTTGATATGAACCATCAAAATACTGAATTCAGTAACACACTGACGGGTATAAATTAAGGTGCGTATCCTGAAGATATATTTTATTTTAATCTGTAAATAAATGTTTTTAAAAAGTGACATTTATAGTGATAGGGAAAATTTTAAAGTGTGTTAGATAATTCTGTTTGTTTTTAGAACTGTAAAGTAGGAGGCTTTGAAAATGCTCAAAACATTGGGCGAAACGTCAGAAAAAAAAAATAATCGTTTCATTACCGAACCTAAATACCCAAATAACAGGAAAATCACGTCATTAATATATATATATATATATATATATATATATATATATATATATATATATATATATATATATATGACATATAAATGTCAGGAATTTTGAGATTCCTTTTAAATTTCATCTAGTATATGGTTGCGTTTCCGTTCAATCACAATACCTAACCTGTATATATGAGTTACTTATATTTATGTACACATTGATTCCTCCACTGCTTAAAACACTATTATTTTTCATGTTACGTAATTCATTATGGAAAAAACGAGCACTGTTCTGAGCTTCAATTTTGCTGGTTTTTTTTTATTAGTAAAATCATGTAGTAAGTAGATTAGAAAATACTACAGTTTAAACACATGGGGGAACTTTTGATAAGTTAATTTGATTTTTCGGCGTGAAGTGTACAGGGATTGACTCTCATAAAACTGACTGAAATTATATACTTTGACTGGTCCAGAACGTGAAGCTATCTATTATCAAGAACATTAAACCACCATTTAAATGGGCCAAATGAAAGATATTTTCCCAGTCAAATTGGTTTTTTACTCATTAACAGAGAAAATTCATCAGGCAAAGAATTATATGATTCAATAGAACTATAAACGAAACTTAAAATATAGCAATTTTATATGGTGAAATAGTCAATTTATTTATTTATATTTGACTGAAATTATTGACAAAATGTTAATCGAAAATTCTAGGAGTAAAAAGAAAATTAATCAATAAAAAAAAACTTATTCCATAATTCTGGTCCAGTAAATTTTTAAAGGCCCTTGTTTTGTGCTGTATCATCTTCCCTCTACCCTATGTTGCATTCGAGTAATAAGTCAACAAATTCGAACTTGCTTTTGAGACATCCTATATATAGGACCCAATAACAAATTTGGCGTTTAGTATGGAGAAGGGTGTTGGGCAATAAAAGTGGATGTAGAAACTTGTTCGGAGCGGTATCTCCGACGATTTTTATGCTGAGCCGGTTGCATTTAGTAAGTTGCATAAAAAGTTCAGTTATATTTGCTAACCGTATGCATAACAGTACACAAAATCTTAGGAATTAATCTGAAAACAGATCAGACTTTCACAAAACATTCTGTTTAAATTACTATTCAAAATTAGTTTGAAATAAGAATTTGCATTTTTGTTAAATGCGTAATATGTTCTGAAGAAAATTATAATATATTTCTAGTAACCTACTAACTAAACTAGCTCACTATTTATGATAACTCATAAATTTTAAATACTTTAAAAAGATAGTATAATTATATTGTCGGCATACGACACTACATTATAGATTTGAACAGAATTATCTATTGTAAGATATCTCGAGGTAAACTCGATAAAACAGAAGCTGTGTGAGATGAAGCAAGATCAGTGACAACTCCTTGTTTTCTATCTTGCAAATATATTTTAAATAAGTTAATTGAGAGATGAAATTTATATTTAAGTTTAGAATACCTTAAATGAGGGTCAGTAATGTTAATTACTTTCTAAGACGCCAACACAAAGAGAGCACTAACTATAAAAAGTAACAATATCATTAGTCACTAGATCCAATGCTAGTTCAGTGATAATATTTTGTCTTATTCCAAATCGTCACTACCATACCTAAATTATATCAATGAAATATGGAAATATGAAAAACAAAATTCGGCAGTCTTTGACATTGTCACACAATAAACGGTGTACTACTTACACGACAACTTAATTCTCTAGGATTTTTAACTGTGTGGCGTAGCCAAAGGGAGACGAAGGGGGCATATACCCCTCTCCCTTCCCTATTCATGAGGCTGTAATCGATTTTTAAATTGGCTATAAGTTCTTAGAATTGTGAAAAATCTCTCCCTCGGCACACTAATTTCCTCTACAAGGTTTTTTTTCAAGGTTTTCACTCCCTGATTGTCGTTTGACGCTCTTTGTAACCATAAACCTCTGCTTTCACCTCTTCAGCCTGGCTACGTCAACTGGTTGAGCTATAGTTTATTTTTTAGATTTGGACAATATTTTTGTTTTATACAGGTGTTAATTATGTCAAGAATTAATTTATAAATAAAACGGGTGCATATCTTAAGGATTGTGTTTGAAGTATTGTCATATCCCCGAGAGACCTTTATTGTGTTTTTCACCATAATAAAAACCTTAAGAGAAATAATTTGACATGCTTGGTTATATAGATTACTTAACGTTCTTCAAGTTTTTATGCCATTATTTTTCTGACAAATATTTTGTAAATCATTCTTTTTAGCCCATATCACTAAAGACACTCTCTTATTGTGAAGTTACTTGTATCGTTTTCAGTTTTTTTTTCAATAAGTTTCTTCCAAAAATAGATAAAGCTCTGAAAAGCAATTTTTTTTATAAATTTATTTGGCCACCAAGCATTAGCTTTAACAACTTTAGATTATTTAATCAAAACTTAATAAAAAATATATGTAGTGTTTTGTATTAATATTGGTCAAGAATTTAAATTTTGCAAATTGTTGAAATTTTAAAGTAGTTGTATTTTTAAAAGTCTTATTTAAAAGTTTACCTTCTGAAATGTAGTAATTCAAGTCACGATGAGAGTGATTAAAAATACATCGAAGAGAAAACAAAGGACCCCGCACAAATTAAGTGGATTCGTGCCCCCGGTGAAATTGGCTGAAATTCGGATATGTTGTTCGTTCCGCCATCCTGAGCAAAAGTATCAATGGGCACAAAGCTCAATTTTGCGAATTTTGGCTTCTAGGGAGCTCCAAAGTTCCACGGATTTAACATTATTTACTACTTGAAATAAGGTATTCTTCTCAAAAGTTTAGTATTTTTTGCCTAAAAAAAAGTACTTTTTTATGATTTCGAGGTCGCTGAATTCAAATCAGATGTCAAATAGACGATATTGACAGTTGACAGCTGTCAACTAGCTGTCAAACAACAAGCAATAGTCAAAATCAATAAAATCCACATGTATATATGTGTTTTTGAGGTTGCCAAGTTCAAAACTGATGTTAAAAAATCGATGACAGTTGACAGCTGTCAAAGTCAAATAACTGTTAAATAGCATTTAGCAATTGAAATTGATAAAATTAACATGTAAACATATGTTTTTAAAGTTGCTTAATTCTGAGCTTCATTTAAGCCTGAGCTTATAAAGGCCATAGGAAAGTATGCCGTACCTGCAAATCAAATATTTTCTCAACCTTCAACTCATTTATTTAACCGCTATCATTAGCTACAACCAGGGAAAGCCACGTGAAGGCAGACAGTCGGATTTTTTCCCCTTTTTGTCTGGTGTTGTCATAGTATGTGTGTTCTTGTCTGTAATATAAAAATATTTTAGTCGTATATGTGTCACTGGGAACTTGCCAGGTCAACAGTTGCATTTTCCATAGTGATTTGTGCATGGTACCGATTAATCAAGGCTCCAACAATTCTATAGTAATCTGATTTCAAAATTAAACATAATTTTTGCAGAAAAATAAAATATTAATATAATAGAGTTTAAAATACCTAATATAATTAAGGATAAAAAAGGATAAATATTGATTCTTGATAAAATAATATACTTTTCTTTTCTCGCTAATGAAATGCGTTTTCAATTGCACATATAATATGTACTTTGAAATAACTTTATATCGATCATGATCATTGAATCTTCTTATAAGAAGTATCTTTGAAATTATTCAATCAGTTCTTTTCATAGCTAAAGCGTAAATAATAGTTTTCTGAACTTAAAGCATAAACAGTTCTTTTTAGAGCTAAAATCAAAACAGTTCTTCTCAGAACTAAATTCGAAATCAGTTCTTTTCAGAACTATTCATTTTTCTGGACAACTAATAAAAATAATATTGTTTTTTATTTAATCAACTTGAAGATCATATAAGACGGAATAAATAAATATTTTTATTTCCTTCGTTTTGTAAAGTTTTAAATATTTTTTCTTGATAGATATTAAATCATTAACTACTTCATAATCTCATATAAACTTTCCTATATTTTTTTACTGAGAATTGTGTATTCTTACTTTGCGATTTTGTTAATATGGCTAATCGCGCACGAAATGCTCAAGTCTCTTGTTTTGTTTGTGACCGCTTAGGTCGTTTACAGCAAATGCCCTGGATGGGTAACAATATCGATAAAAATCAAATAGCAATTCTTAGACGAGCTGCTAATGGTTTTGCTGATGCTGAGGTTATGGAAGAGACCAGAATTTGCTTTAATTGTAACCAATCAATTATTACTGAATTAGAAATCATCGAAAATGATCCTACCCATTTAAGATTAAATGTTGTAAATCAGCGACAAAATCGAGCTTGTATTATCTGTGAGAGCTATTGAAGGTACTACAAAATTATCATCTGAATGTAGATCTAATGTTTTTGTAGAAGCGAATATATATATACCTGATGGTATTAGGTGTTGCGCGAACCATCTTAATGGAAATAGATATATTTTTCAGCCATTAATTCTTGGGTTAACTTATGTAAATCGCCCTTACGTTATTCCAGGTACTGATCTCCAGAATTTGTTAGAGAATATGCGTCAAGCTGCTCAAAAACAAGATAAATTATTCAATCCTGATAAACTGAGTGAAGAAGAATTTGGTTGTTTATTTTCTGTCAATAAAGCTTAATTTGACGATCTTTTAACGTTTTGTGATCCAGTCCCTACGGATGGAGGATTAAGATATGTTCATCCTAAAGATCTTATGATGTTTCTCTGTAAGATGAGACAAGGTTTATCCGATGCATTTTTAGGTGTTATATTTAACTATCCCACCCGTCAAGCCGTAAGTATGGCTATATGTTCTGTAAGATTGTCACTAATGTTAAGATTTGTTCCACATAATATTGGTACTTCAGCAATTACAAGAGAAAACTTCATCGCAAGCCATGTTACTCCTTTTGCAAACGAATTGTACAATAATGAGCCTGATGTTCCAGTGGCTATTGTAATATGTGACGCTACTTATGCTTATATACATAAAAGTAGCAATTTCAGGATCCTTCGTCAATCTTATTCTATGCATAAAGGTAGACATCTATTAAAACCAACACTCATTGTAGCTCCAGATGGTTATATTTTGTCTATTCTTGGACTATATTTCTCAGATTCACAAAATAACGATGCCGATATATTAAGAAGTGAATTTGAAAGGGACACTGAAAACTTACGTGATTGGTTTCGAGGTGGCGACATTATGATAGTTGATAGGGGTTATAGAGATATAATACCATTATTGGCTCAATTAGGTATCGAACATAGAATGCCAGCCTTTCTTGAACGGGGACAAAGGCAGTTTATAACTGAAGTAGCTAATGAAAATCGTATCATTACTAAGGTTAGATGGGTAGTTGAAGCCAGAAATGGTCACATAAGAAGTATATTTAAAATGTTTCAAAATGTGTTTAATATTCAAAATGCTCGATACATTGGTGATTACTATAGAATTGCTGGAGCCTTGATTAATCGGTACCATCCACTAATCACTATGGAAAATGCAACTGTTGACATGGCAAGGCAAATGTTGCAGCGAAGGAATATAAGAAATAACCTACAGGATATTGTGGTGCGTAACAGGTTGCAATATAGACGTGCTCAGTGGATTCGCCTAAACAATGAACAAGTTCCCAGGTTTCCAAGGCTAAGTATTGAATTTTTGAAAGATTTAACCCTTGGGATTTATCAAATTAATCTTGGATGTTCATATATTCAAGATATACTTCAGAGAGATAACGAAGAGGAGATTCAGATAGATGAACATTTTGATATGAATAATGTTATAAGACTGCAAATATATTCAAGATTTCGAAATCGCACCAGTCACCAAGTGTTCATTTCTTTCATTTCTGAGGATGAATTAAACCCTGGAGAAGAACTTATTAATGACTATTATTGCACTTGCCAATTTGGTGCTCGGACATTGGGAACTTGTGCTCATATTGCCAGTATATTATGGTACCTAGGATATGCAAGGCACCAAGACAACATAAGATACCCAGATGAAAGCCTTTTAAATACTTCACGTGATGCAGCAAATAGATGGCAAGAAGATGCCAACGGTATTGAAATAATTGATGAAGCTTAAAAATATTAATAATATTGTAATCAGAGGCGCACTTTTTACAATTGATTAGACTATTTTTTTGTGATCTTAATAAAAAATTACTGACTTTGACTTGACGTAAGAATACAGTGACTATGACATGATGTGACAATGCCCATGAAATAAAATACAAATACAAACCTACTTGACTACTTTTTGTGACCTTAATAAAAAATTACTATGACTATGACATGACGTATCTACAGCATAATATATAGTAACGTATATACGACTAAAATATTTTTATATTACAGACAAGAACACACATACTATGACAACACCAGACAAAAAGGGGAAAAAATCCGACTGTCTGCCTCCCCGTGGCTTTCCCTGGTTGTAGCTAATGACAGCGGTTAAATAAATGAGTTGAAGGTTGAGAAAATATTTGATTTGCAGGTACGGCATACTTTCCTATGGCCTTTATAAGCTCAGGCTTAAATGAAGCTCAGAGTTAAGCAACTTTAAAAACATATGTTTACATGTTAATTTTATCAATTTCAATTGCTAAATGCTATTTAACAGTTATTTGACTTTGACAGCTGTCAACTGTCATCGATTTTTTAACATCAGTTTTGAACTCAGCAACCTCAAAAACACATATATACATGTGGATTTTATTGATTTTGACTATTGCTTGTTGTTTGACAGCTAGTTGACAGCTGTCAACTGTCAATATCGTCTATTCGACATCTGATTTGAATTCAGCGACCTCGAAGTCATAAAAAAGTACTTTTTTTAAGGCAAAAAATACTAAACTTTTGATAAGAATACCTTATTTCAAGTAGTAAATAATGTTAAATCCGTGGAACTTTGGAGCTCCCTAGAAGCCAAAATTCGCAAAATTGAGCTTTGTGCCCATTGAGACTTTTGCTCAGGATGGCGGAACGAACAACATATCCGAATTTCAGCCAATTTCACCGGGGGCACGAATCCACTTAATTTGTGCGGGGTCCTTTGTCAATTTTCTATTAATAAAATTATGTCAAAATATTGATCTTGAACTATTATAGAAACATAATACCAGTCATATGGAAAAATAAATTATTTTTAAAAATAAAAGAAATATAAAAAGTATGTATAATAATTATTTTTACCTTGATGGTCCTTTAAGTACATTCTATTAAAAATTAAAAAAAAAAACAAACAGGAAAGGAAAGTATAATTTAAACAGTAATTTAAAATTATTCAGTATACATCACCACACGATGATTGACTAATGATAAACTGATTAATGTTTTGCACTATCAATCATCGCTTCTGATGAAGCTAACATGGTTAGCTAAACGCACGTCGAGGGCAAAAATAAAGTATTTGGTGTAATGGTAATATATACTGAGTAGTGTCTGTGTGCCAAAGGTTCCACATTCCCAAGATAGCAATTTGAAACATAAGTGTTTTGTTAAAGCATATTATTTATAGAAAAATATTTTTGGAGTCGATAAATCTAGAAATTAATATATTTTACATTACTTTCAATTTTAATGGGAAAAAAGGTGAAATGAAGTGGTCAAATATGGCATAGTTTTAATAATATTATGGGAATTTTTCCAGGTTTTTGGTTGGATAATGAACAAATTTTAAGCATAATTACTTATTTACTCTAAATAATTATGCAAAGTATAAGTGGTGAGGAAGGGAGTTAGGAGGGTGACTTGGTATTTATTGTGTTATAGGTCTTTTTCAGACCATTTGTGTCAACGGGAAGAAAAATTACATTAGTTTTTCCTTATTTCCAATGTTAATAGGGGACGAGGGTAAAAGAAGTGGGAATCATTTTGAGAGAATTTGTAAAGTTTCAATATTATTATGATATGGATTTTGGTGAGAATATTTTATAAAATTTTATCTAATTCTTTAGAGCAGGGGTGCTCAAACGGTCGATCGCGAGTGCTTTTTGAGTCGATCTCGAGAAAAAAATTCCGATATAGAACTATCCACAGATTTTGTTTTAGGTAACTAAAACAAAATGTAATGAATAAACTACTAAAATTTATTCGATCCATAATTAGGCCAGAATAACCCCCTGATCACTTTCTTTTATCGTAATAACCCCCTGCTAGCGGCAAAAGGCGGCTTTATCAAAGAAACGTGCGGTACATGTCAAAGAAAAGCCGCGTTTTTGATTCCCGCCGATTTTTCTAGAAACTTCGGGCGGCGTGTTTGGCGGGAACATTCGGGACTTCGTTCGCGCCGATATAAATGTTGCGCCTGCAGGAATAGGAGTCAGTCTGAGTTGTAACTTGAAGGCGATACATCGATACAAAGTTTATTAATCCACTCCAAAATGAGTGCGGCGAAACAAAGTGAAACTTATCATTTTAATAACGATTTGGAGGAAGAATTTTTCTTTTGTATGGTAAAGGATAAGTGCATTTGTCTCATTTGCCGTGCGTCAGTTGCAATACCTAAGCGTGGGAACTTAAAGAGGCATCATAAAACGGTTCATAAAAACTATGAAAATGATTTTCCGTCACAGAGTGAATTAAGAAAACGAAAAGTACGTGATTTGATAACTTGTTTGAAAAAAGAACAAACCATGTTCACAAGATCAGCCAATTAATCAAAAGCTGCAACGATTGCGTCATTTAAAATATCTCATATATTGGGGAAACACAAGAAACCATTTGATGATGGATTGGTTGTTAAGGAAGCATTTATTGAAGCGGGTGAGACTTTATTTGGAGATTTTAAAAATAAAACAGAGATTATGTCTGCTATTAGAGAACTTCAGTTATCTCGTCCGACTGTCATAAGGCGTGTTGAAGTCATGAGTCAGGACATAGCAGATAAACTAAAACATGATATCATGGAATGTACATACTTTTCTTTACAGTTCGACGAATCCACCGATATGACAGACACTGCCCAGCTGTGTATTTTTATTCGAATGGTATTCAATGACATGTCGGCTAAGGAAGAGTTTTTGACAATGATTCCTCTGAAAGGAAAGACCCGTGGCGAAGATATATATGACGTTTTCTTCAATTCTGTAACAAACTACAAGCTACCAATATATAAAAACTAGTGTGCATTACAACCGATGGAGCACCAGCAATGACTGGAAACGAAAACGGTTTTTGTGGCATTGTGTCGAGCTAATGATGATTTCCCTTCATTTTTCTCCTTCCATTGCATTATACATCAACAAGTTTTGTGTTCAAAAGTTCTAAACATGGAGGAGATTATGGGCATTGCAATAAAAATTGTGAATTCTATCCTTGCACATAGCTTGCAACGACGGCTCTTTACATTGCAGTTGGAAGATAGTGAGTCAGCTGAACACACTGATTTAGTTCTTCACATGGACGTCAGGTGGTTGAGTCGCGGAAAATTCCTAGAAAGGTTTCAAGAATTATTGCTCGAAATAACAGCTTTTCTGGACGAAAGGGGTGATGACACTCAGATGCTGAAAAACGGAAAATGGCTGATTTAGCATTTTTGACAGACATCACAATGCATTTAAAAACCATTAATTTGGAGCTTCAAGGTAAAGGAAAAACTATTATTGAGATGATTAGCACAATAAACGCATTTAAAAGTAAATTGCAACTTATGATAGATCAACTGAAAAGGAAGAATCTGAAAAATTTTCCGTCTTTGAAAGCAAGGATTCCTCAGTTGAATTATGATATTTATGAGGCAGAATTATCAAATATTTTGGGCCAATTCGACGTACGTTTTTATGATTTCAGTAAATTGGCAAATATCGCATCATTTATGAGTTATCCTTTTTCGTGTAAAAACATTGAGGAATTAGCTACTGAAATAGTAAGTCAGTTTAACATGGACTCATGTTCTGTTGAAAATGAGTTAGTGCAGATTATATCAGATACACATCTCAAAGCCACAGCATCTGATACAAAATTCTGGTGTTTTATATCTGAAGATAAATATCCGAATCTAAGGCAAATTGCCCTTCAACTGACGGCAATGTTTGGGTCAACTTACTTGTGCGAGTCTGCATTTTCTGAAATGAAGATAATTAAGTCAAAATATCGCAATCGACTAACTGACGAACATATGTCAGCATGCTTGCGATTAGCACTCGGTAATTACGTACCATCTTATGAAAAGTATGCTGAGGACATGCAGTGCCACGCTTCAACATTCAAAGTCACTCTTTAGTTAAGTTTAGACACTAGAACTCGTTTGTTTTGTAAGAACCAATAAACTCGCAATTTTGAATAATTATGAGTTTTTCATTGACATTTTAGAGCAGACCTACACTTACATTGACTAAAAAAATGCATATTGTGCGGAAAACTAATATCTATGCCACGATACACCCTACCTAGATGACAATTCTGCATCACACTTACTTGCAGCCTCTCAGAGTCGATCGATCGTAGTCTAACAATATTGAGGTAGATCGCCAGCAGTTCAAGTTTGAGCACCCCTACTTTAGAGTAAAATATATCTAAAGTAAAAGGAATGGGGTAGGAGGAAGAGTGGTTGCGTATATATTATAATATACTTCTATGTCAGTGTTTTTTTTATTCTTTACAATTTTAACAGACGTAGTTTGTAGAAATAACTGAGATATGTGTACCAACCTTAAACAATGTTAGGCTGATTATAGAACAAGTTTTAAAAATACGAGTACAAACAGTTAATTTACATATATAATATATATGTTTAATAATAATATTATATTTCAAGACATATATTACTTAAATAATGAAATTAGTATGAAATCTCTACATATATTAAGATTGCACAGTGTGATGGATTTCACCACTTTAGGGTTTATTCCTCTCTTTTTAAATTTTCGCATACCTGCATTAATTAAAATTCGATTTATATGCTTTTCTGTGATAAAAGTATCACTAGTGTTCCGTACGGAACACTTATAAGATTACTTGGGTGTCCATCCATCCGTTTGTCTGTCTGTCTGTCACACCCAATTTTCTCCGAAACTATTTGACATAGAAAGTTGAAATTTGGTACTAATTTAAGAATTTATGACCTCATCACAGCCGTGTAGTTTCAAAAGTTAAATTTTGACTTAAAGGGTTAATTGGGGGGGGGGGGGGGGGAAATTGCAATTAAGAAAAAATTACCAGGTTATCGAGTGGTGTGTCAAATGAGAGCTTGCAAACAGACGAGTTCAAAAATATATATAATGTAATACTTGCGAACACTTCTCTTTGTATCATTTTTAAAAAAGTACGAAAAATCGCCCCCTTATCTCGAAATATACTGATCAAAAAATTTCGGAATATTCTCTACAAAGTGTATATTAAACGAAAATTATCACGAGAGCATTACGTTTAATAATTTATCTGGTATATAAAAAAAAACAGAAAATCAATTTTCAGTAACGACCGGAAAAAAACTCATTTGGGATATGTTTTGTGAAGTTACTGATGATTTTTACTGCCATAATAAAAAAATTTATTTTAAAAGCAATCGACGTACGGAACACTAATTGTACAATTACAACTTGTACTTGACCGGTTATTTTTTTACTTAATATATTTGTTTTTAATCAGTCTTTATAGAAAATTCAATATATGTATTTACACAAGTTATTAATAAATGAAAGTTTGCAGAAGAGAATAAAAAAAATGGCAATCTACTGAAAATTATTTTCTTATAGTACTTATTGAAAGTGAGTTGAATAAAAAATCATATAAAAATAAAATTAATACTGAAATGATCCCATGACAGTTAATTTCCTCTTGGTGGCCCCGAAAGTATTAACAAGTAACGTCGCTATACTAAGCAGTAAGACATATGTATAAAAATAACAATTTTTATAAGGTACAGCTTGAAAATACGTAATTTTAGGCTTTTTCTATACTTATTTTCCGTAACATATTATAAATCAATATAATATATTGAAAATTGTTAAACGCAAAGAATTTTTAAAACAAGAGTTTGAAACACCATTACCATTTAATTAATATTTTGCACTATATGTGAACTATTTTATTATGTACTCACCATAAATAATTGTAGCCAATTTTGCAGAAGTAAATATTAAATATATTCCATACAATGCACATATGTGTGCACTGATTGTATAGACAGTATTGTTCCATATAATATTCTCTTTTTTAAATTTTCCCTTAGGTAATTCTGGTGATATTTCTTTCACTAAGTTAATATCATCAGTTTCAGTTAATATTCCAGTTACAGGAATTTCATTTCGTTCAGTATCGGGAGTCATTTTAAATTTTTTATAAAATCATAAATTAAATTTTCGGTATGTTCTAAAATTTATTACACTAATTTAATATAACAATTGGGTGTTGGTACTGTAAGAGTGTAATGTGCATGATTAAAAGTAACATTTTATAGGAAATGATATATTCAAATGAATCTAATGCAAAATATTAAATTTTAATGTACAACCTTTGATCCAATTACATAGAGTGTAGTTTATACTACTATATTAATCAATTATTTTACCTGATAAATTAGAAAACAAAAACGTCTTTACTTTATTAAACAAATCGCTGGCTGGTTTATCAAAGTAAATACGTTTTCAAAAAAAGATAAGGGAATAAAGGATTTTTATTATTTCTAAAATTTTTGGAGTATTGGTTCTTCATTTTTTAAACTTACTGAATTACTGCATAGTTCCTTATTTTGTTATAAAATTACATATCCATCATTAGATTAGTTCTTATTGATCAATCCTCACATCTGCCTGATCCGTGATTATTTGCTTACTAATTTAATGCATTTCGTATTTCTTTTCGTCCTTTGAAAAACTGAGACTCAAATAATTCGCAGCTAGTTAGGCTAACTAAATAAGAAATCAGTAGTATTTTAATAGGGATCCTAGATACCACTCTTATGATGATTTCTCATCACGTATATATGTGACTGGCTGTTATATTTTTCACTTATAATACATTTATAGTTGCAATTACACATATAACTGAACCTCTAACTAATCTCACCTAAAACTACTTTGGTATTTAAGATATATTTAAGATTTTCATTTTGAATGCAAATATATCCTAACTAAATATTAACTTATATGTATTCTGTAAAATACAGTATTCGCAATATAACACTTTTTCTGACCTGAATCCTCAGGTATTTTTCAATCTCAACCAACCGTAACACCTACTGTTTTAGGAAACATATTTTTTTCAGGAAGTTGTAAAAATAATAATTTTTAGTGTTCCTTACGGAACACTTATAAGATCACTTCGGTGTCTGTCACACCCGATTTTCTCCAAAACTATTTGACATAGAAAGTTGAAATTTGGTACTAATAAAGGAATTGATGGCCTCATCAGAGCCGTGTAGTTTTGAAAGTTAAATTTTGATTTAAGGGGTTAGTTTGGAGGGGAAATCGGAAGTAAATACTTGCAAACACTATTTTTAAAAAATCGCAAAAAATCGCTATCTCCCCCTCTTGCCTCGAAAAGTACTGATTAAAAAATTTTGAAAAAATTCTAGAATATTCTCGACAAGATGTATATTGAATGAAAATTATCAGGAGTATAATTTATCTAGTATATAAAAAACAAAAATTTCAAGGTCATCAGTTTTCAGTAAAGATTGGAAAAAAACTTTGTTAAAAAGTCATTTGGGGTGTGTTTTGTGAAGTCGTTGATCAATTTATACCTCCGTAACAAAAATTTCTATTTTAAAAGCAATCAACATACGGAACACTAATTGCGCAAGTTCAACTTGCGCTTGACCGGTTATTACTCTTATGTTGATAATTTTTATAAGGGCAGTGAAAGCTTATATACTCTGTATGTTGAATATACTTTGTAAAATTTGTTTGATAGACCTTTATATTTTGATGATCCCATAATACATTTTATTTTGTATATTATAGTGAGTTAGCATTACACTAAACAAACAAATAAATAAATAAATATGTTTTGAAGTATTGTGGATATTTTTGTTTTTCAAAGTATCCTCAGTTTGTCGAATGCCAATCTAACTCGTCCTTTTATGTCTGTTATTTTAACCATTTAGCACATTGTACTAACGACGCCAGGCGCCTTATTAGTTTTCATCCCACTCAATGGCTTCTTAATTTCCGATTTACTAATTTTTGGTGATATCTCTAAATTTACATTTTCTGTTTTGGCCTCTAATTGCTTTAGATTATACAAGCAATCCTATAAGCAAAGCCTCTATTTTGGCGAAAGTTAACCCGACAAAAACATAGAGTACCAACTATATTTAAATTAGAAATTCGGTTAGTTCCGGTTCTGTTCTGTATTTTCAACACAGTTAGTTTTTTTTTTTAAATATATGTTTATTAGGACTGAAAGAAATGTAATTATGTATGCAATTTTACGAGCCAAAAAGGATGTGGGTAGTAACGAATTTATTAATTCACTCATATAACTCAGTTTGGCTCATCTATTGTCGAAGTAAATAAAAGAAACCAGTTTCATTTGTTCTCGCTCTTTTTAGAAAAAGAATATATTTACGTGTTCTCGGGGTTAGGGCTTAAATTGATGTGTGAAAACCAATTTTGAAATTACTATATTGCTAAATTTGTTTTTATCTGATGCTCAAAAATACTATTTGCTAGTGTTTTGGTATTCACATATTAGATGGATTTAATCTTAAACGAGTCAACTAGTTGCTCTCTTAAGCATAAAATTAATAAAAAGTTTAAAGCAGGTCCTTGTAGCACAATGCTGGCGTAATGGAAACACAAATGCAATACTTGCCCCATACTTAACATCAGTAAGTTCAGAAATATATGGTTGTATTAGTTAGCTATTCTTAAGGTCAGAAAAAATTAATGTGGCTCACAATCGAGAGCTGGAGTCACAAAAAATATAGATATAAATTCCACCCTCTCGAAGCACACACCAGTGTATTTTTCCAGCTTCTACAATACATCTCTTGCTCTTTATTAGTGTTCTGTAAGGAACACTTATAAGATCACTTCGGTGTCTGTCCATCTGTCACACCCCGATTTCCTTCGAAATTATTTGATATAGAAAGTTGAAATTTTGTACTAATATAGGAATTAATGGCGCCATCAGAGCTGTGTAGTTTTAAAACTTAAATTTTGGCCTAAAGGGTTAGTTATGGGGGGTGAAATCAGAAGTGAAAAACATTTTTTTTACCAGAACATCGAGTGTCAAATGACAGCTTGTAAAAACACTAGTTTAAAAATACATATGATGTAATACTTGTACACACTTTTCTTTGTATTATTTTTAAAATATTGTCAAAAATCGCCGTCTCCTTATCTCGAAAAGTACTGATCAAAAAATTTTGAAGAAATTCTAGAATATTCTCCACAAGAAAATTATCACGAGTGCATTATCTTCGATAATTTATCGAGTATATAAAAAAACAAAAATTTCAAAGTCATGAATTTTCAACAAGGATCGGAAACAAACTTTGTTGAAAACTCATTTAGGATAACAAAATTTTTTTATTTTAAAAGCAATCACCGTACGGAACACTAATTGCGCAAGTCCAACTTGCACTTGGAAGATTTTTTATTTTAACAGGCCAAACGTGCAAATAGAACACGTAACAGCACTACTTTAGGGTACCTCAGTTATACAGCATTACAATAACCTTTGAAAGTATGCCTATACGGACATAACAGTGTACACTCATATTAGGAGGTCCTTCCTTTAAGGTTTAAACGTTTCTAAAGTTATTTTGCCCCCCTCTCCTTTCGAGAAGATAGGGGGTAGACCCTTTTTTATCCTCCATAATTTTTAAGAAATCTCTAATACAGCATTGATTTTTAGGAAGAGCGTATTTTTTGGTACTTTTAGTTTTAAGAAGTATAACTTGGGGTGCGCACATATTGAACGTTATAGCCACTGCCTTTTTTTTTATGGATCCAGCACACGTGCTGCAGGGAAGTCCCTAAAGCGCTCCAGGAGCGGCATGTGTGCGGAAAAGAGCGATTCACGTTGTTCCCAAATCGCTGTAAATCGTACTCGGTGGGAAACACAGCCCTGGGCAAACCATTCCAAAGGGACGATGCTCTCCATATAAAAGACCGCCTGAAAAGCGTTGTACGCGGAGCAGTAAGCTGAACCTCACACGGATGTGAAGAATTAGCGCGACGTGCATTTCTAACATGCACCGCTCAGGGAAAAATTAAGCGGGCTAAATCCCTCGAACACCCTCCATGGAAACACTTGTGGAACAGACTCAAGACGCCAACCGTTCTTCGATGTTCCAGCAAATGAAGGCCGCCGGTCAGTTCGGGGTCTCCAACCAGACGAACAGCCCTTCTCTGAACAGAATCCAACAAATGCAGTGCAAGGACTAAGTCCCTTTTTTACACGATAGCTATGCTACTACCTTCGTTATATTGTGGTTTCTTAATATATATTTCAGTGCGACTGAATGTACCATAGTTATCGGTATGTATTTGTTTGTATCTTACTCATCTCTTAAAGGTATTTTTAGTCTGAAATGTATAAGTATTTAGATATGTATGCTGTACATTTGACTTCTTTCAGTGTTTTTTACTTATAGTACCTAGACCTGTATATCTGTGTGGCTGAAGGTGTACGTGTGTATATGTATGGGTGTGTTTGTGGGTGCGTTTGTGGGTGTGTTTGTGGGTGTGTTTGTGGGTGTGTTTATGGGTGTGTTTGTGGGTGTGTTTGTGGGTGTGTATGTTGGTGTGTATGTTTGCATGTATATGTGTTTTATGTCCGAGTGTTTTGTGTGCATACATATGTGTGTACTTAGTTAAGCGGTGTCTACAGCAGTAGATGTGTTTGGGTGTGTTACATTTTGGGTAACTAGGTATGCTCGTAAATTTATGTATCAATACTTCTTTTGTGACAATTATTGCTACCACGTGTAAATGTTTAGGGTCGTCGTTTCCTGAAAAGTAGATCGTGCCCTTTTTTGTATTTTGTCGACCACTATTTAGCCATCTTGTAACGCTAATACCTAAGATGTTCAAGCTGATTCTGCCCATTTCTTGTACTACATTGTGTATTTCACCAGGCTCGTATATACTTCGTACATTCCATGTACCAATTCTCATAGCATTTTTCAAAACTGTCCCCTCCAGATCCAGCCATGATGATTTTTTTAACAGGAATACCCACTTGGGGTCTTTAATGCAGTGGTTTTCCGTTGCCTCCTGCATCTTCATGCCGTTGACCCCGTCAGGCTCATCCGTCTTTTGGAGTACCCCGTACCCCACCAAGGGAAAGGGGTGTCCTTGGTGAGGTACGTGATGTATATGTGAGTATATAAATGTACGTATAAGAGTATCTTTTGTGTGTTCATTAACGTGTATGTATTTATGAGGGTGTATGTGCGTGTGTGTGTACTTAGTTCAGCGGTAACTATACCGATGCATATATGCGTATGTATGTACGTCTTAACGTTTGTGTACGTGCATGTATATATATAAGCGGTGTATGTGTGAGTATAAGTTTGTTTGAAGAGTGTGTACTTAGTTACGACGCACTTACAGTATATATGCTTGTATATGTCACGTTTGAGTAATTGGATAGGCGGCATACATACACAGATATGTTTGTGTGCTTATATATAAATACTTAGCTCCCAGAATCTATAACGGTATACGTAGTATGAGTATATAAATGTATGCTTTGCATGTGCGCCAAGGTATGATTGCTACACGTTTATAGGGATATATTTAGGTTTTATATAAGTATGTGAGTGCATTTTAAGTTCATATAAATATAGTACATAGGTACCCAATGTGAAGAGGTTTTACGCATTTGTAGGTTATTATTTCGTATTGACCTTAAGAAGTGATACTTTTAATGTGGACAAATGATGGTTACTAATTTTTTGTACATACATAATTGCATAGCAGTCCCAAGGCAAAGTATCTTAGCTATTCTAAGTGACATATTTTTTATTTTTATGAGAATTTAAAGTCCTCTTTGGGTACAGTACTGATACCATTTTGATCAAATTAAATGTTGCGTTTGTACATTTTCATTTTGATTCTTTTTGGTTGCACTATATACATTTTATAGAGTCAGTGAATGCATTTTTTTTATTATGAAAGTATATTGCTCTAATATACCTAAATTCACAAAAATTTGAAAGAATCATTATACTCAAACTAAAATAAAAACAAATTCATGTATATCACAGGGTTTAATATCCAAACAACATTAAAAAAGTAAACTCCAACCAGTAGAGAGTTTAAAAAATATGGAAATAAACCAACTTACAGAAAAAATTACATCTAGTATCGAAGTAACAATTAAAAAGATGTCCTACCAACAGCAAAAAGTGAACAAATTCTCTCTCGAAACAATTGAACTCATAGAAGAAAAAATATGTAAAGTAGTAAAGAAGTACACATGAGTATGAAACATTGAACAAAGCCATAAAGAAAGAAACAAGGAAAGGCGTTAGAAAATACAATACAAACATCATCGAAGAAAACAAAAATATGAAAGTATTGAAATCCAAGATGTCATAAGACAATAACAAAATAATAAAATTACGAGATAAAACAGGTAAAATAATAACTGACAGGAAGAAAATAATGGATGAAATAAAGGAATTTTATACAAAACTCTATACCAAATCCAAATCAGCAGCAAAAACATATTCTTAACGCTGGCTCGGAAGAAATTCCTGAGGTAAGCCGAAGTGACTTGGAAATTGCTTTGAAAGAGATGAGAAATAGGAAATCTCCAGGTGAAGATAAAATAACATCTGAAATATTGAAAATGGGAGGAAATGAACTTTTTGACGCTATACGGATATTACTCAACAAATGTACTGAAGAACAAAGAATGCCTGTACATTGGTAAAACAGTGGGATCATACATTCATTTAAGAAAGGCGGTGACGAAAACCTTGAGAACTATCGCCCCATCAGCTTGCTATCGCAGTTATACAACCTTCTTACTAAAATTGTCGCAAATTGCCTAAGAACCAAGTTCGATGAATACCAACCAGTCGAACAGGCGGGCTTTCGGAAGGAATTTGGAAAAACAAATCATATTCAGACCTCCGCCTTTTATTAGAAAAAGCAACCGAATATAATATTAAACTTTACCTAGTTTTTATCGATTATAAGAAGGCTTTCAACTCCCTGGAAAATGCGACATTAACGGTTAAATTAGATGAAAATCGAAATACAGAACACATAAGGACAAAGAAATGGCGACACAATTTCATCGAAATTGTTTATCCTGGCCTTGGAGGATGTATTTAAAAGTCTTGAGTGAGAAGAGAAGGGAATTAAAATCGATGGCATATATTTACATCACTTGCCATTTGCAGATGATGTAAAAGCGATTAGCGAAGATCTAGAAGAACTCAAAAACATGATAGAACAACTTAATCTAGCTTCACAGAAAGTTGGACTAGAGATAAGCATCAAGAAAACAAAACTTTTTATCCCACAAAATACAACAATTAAGATTGACACAAAAGAGTTTGCGAAAGGGGAAGAATATATATACTTAGAACCTAAGATTAAATTGGCTAAGCACAATCAAACAGAGGGACATACCAAAGCGAATTGGTCTCAGTTGGACTGCATTTCAAAAACTGGGATTCATTTTAAAAAACAGACATATTCCCATGACCTTAAAAAGAAAAGTGTACGAGAGCTGCATACTTCCAGTAAGTATGTATGGGCTGAAAACCATGACCCTTACAAAAAATAGTCTTTGTCAACTCCAACGTACTCAACGGGCCATGGAAAGACAAATGTTAGGTATTAGTTTACGAGAACACATTAAAAGCGAGAATGTCCGACGAACAACAAGAATCACATATATCAGTGAAAGAGTGGCAAAATTAAAGTGGCAGTGGCATGTGGCTAGAATGAATGATGGTAGATGAACAACAAAATTACGTAAATGGAGACCTTGGAAGAGCAAACGAAGTGTCGAGAGATCAATGGAAAGACGGACTGATGATATCAGGTTGACAGCAGGCAGTAGAAGGCTCGATCTTGCACAGGATAGAGAGAATTGGAAGAAACTTGAAGAGACCTATCTCCTGCAGTGGAGAAGCAGTGGCTTAAAAAGAAGAAGATTATTCAAACTTTATAGTTTTTATATTTTCACAAATTTTCCTGTCATCAGGTCGGTTTTAATAAGACAGCTAATGCTTTGAATTATACTTATCATTATTATTAGGATTCATTATAGCAGACAAACTGTAAAAGTGCGTTGTTTTACTTGTTATGATTAAATCCCAGTTTTTTTGAGTATACCTTTAACTTCTCTATGTTTTTTATGCTCTCAGGACAAATTAATCTTAGATAGTTATAATATATTTTATTTCTAATACTATTATTTTATTATATTTAATATTATATATACTATTATATGTAGATCACACTTAGGTTTAAGTGATACTTTATGAGTTTCAACATATGATTATCAGCTAATGTGTTTAAAATGATAAAAAGGCACAATGAGAAAATATTTACTTACTTCATTCTGGTATTCGTATATTCTCGAAATAGTATTTTTCATGTTATTATTATATTTGATTACCTTTTAATGGAACCTTCAATAATTTTAATAATATATACCAAGTATTTAATTGAATTTACGTAAAATTTGCATGTCAGTGTCATATTTAGCAATCAATAAAGTTTTCAGGGAACTTTATACATACTTTTATTATTTTAGAGTGTATCTAATTCTGAAATTAATAAATAGCCCACGTTTGAAGACCATTATTGAGGGTACTGACTTTCTTCCATAAGCTTTTCAAAATAAATTTCAGTGTTCGCTGTGCACCATATGTGGGTAGTACCATTAATATCAAAAGATTTTGCACAAAATCTATATATCCACGAATCTATATATACACTAATGGTAACGCATATTATCCCTCTCTTAACTAGCAACTCGCTTGTTTTATATAAATATCCTTATACATGCTTATCTAAACCATTCAATAAAACTTAATAAACGAAAAGTACAGACCCACTAATATGAGGGTACATGCCATGTTGTGAGGTATTTTGTAATGCTGTATAACTAAGGTATCCTAGAATAGTGAATGTACGTGTGCCTTTTTAATCTGATTAAAACATAAAAAATATGTCCTTTAAAAGTACTTCTAAAGAAAAAGTTCTTTATTGCTAATCTTGTATTATATAGAATATAAGTTAATATTTAGATAGAATATATTTGCATATGTAGATTTAGGCAAGGTTAGTTAGGGATGAAAAAAAAAATTACTATCGTAAATTATTGAAACATACGTTAGCGGTTAAGATATGTACAGACATTCTACGGTGTAATTGAAACTACAAATGTAGTATAGATGGGAAATGTAATAATTAAATATTAATAAAATATAAACGTTGTTTTATTAATTAATTACACTAAAAGATGAGAAATCCTATACATCTTAAAAGTATATAAGAAAGTTAGAGAATAGATTAGCTACAGCTAGCCAACTGATGTAGAAAGATGTACCGTTAATAGTAGCTGAGAGTAAATATAGGAAACGTCGAGAAAGTCGTCAGACATGCCAGGACGTCATAAATTATTATTGTTATATACAAATCATACTCCTGAATAAAAGCCTCTATGCTCGATACTCCGCTTCTCCAATATACCTTTTACGTCATAAATGTTAAATAGGACTGTAGAGCCAAGAGTGTCTTGTATAATCGAAAAGGTTTGCAGAGAATTCCGATTCTCTCTCTTTCTCTCTCTGTCTCTATGGTAGTAATTTTTAATTCAGTTAAAACTTGTATTTTGCAGTAACTAAGTTTGGCACAAAAACAAAACAAGTCACAACAAACAAATAAGGTTAGGCTATAATTTTAGTTGCCACATGCTGCAATACAAATGATACGGGCGTAAGCGCAAAATCATATTATGGCTAAGGATGGAATTTCTTTTTAATGCATAATTAATTATCACTATATTAAATGAAAATAGGTAAACCTAAAATTTGTCGATATCAATTTAGAAGACAGAAAAAATTTACTGCAAAGGCTGGTCCTTTTTTTGGAAACCTCCCTCTTCATCATCATTAATTTTAACTAAAAGAGTACAATTGTGCTACTTTTATTTAAAACAAAAAATACAAATGTAAAATAAATATAATCATAATAAATAAATAGAAATCTCCAGATTTTTTTTCCTGAAACAACCACAAAGTACTAATATGGGTTCTTTAAATATCAGTACATAATATCTCATGACATGTAACTGTAATACTAGGCCACACAAAGTAAGGTGGTTTTAACAAATTCTCATTTCTTGATTAATTTAATTTCGCCTATAATTTGTTTGATAAAAAAGATAATCCGTTTCAAAACTTCATCAATTTAACTGAATTAATGCTTTTATCTGACTTCTCTAACTACAAGGTAAATCAGTACTACTTATCAAATTCAGTTTTCTTGCTTGAATTTCAATAATATATAGTTTCAAAGAAACATAGCTAAATTTGAAAATTGAAAAGACACTTCTCTCTTTAAGAGAACCGTTCCACCATTGATTATTTCAAGCATTGCATAACTATTGACAGTTACCCAGAGATTTTGATCTTGCTCGCATTATTATATCTATTTATAGTGTGCATATTTTTGTAAAAATAATAGCTGACAGTCACTAACAGCACGCGCAGTAGATTGCAAAATATTTGGCGTGATGCAGTGACGTCATTTCTAATTGGAATTGGTATAAAAGATAGTAAGTAATCGGAGACAACGATGTTTAGAGCCATAAAGTCGAATACCTTTGATATGTCAAGTTCAACCGCTTCAAATTCGCCACAATGTTCAATTGCGTTATTCCTAACATAAGTTAGAGGATCTCGTGAGGATCTTTCTTACGAAAGGATGTCATATTGTTGGTCGCTAATAATATTGAATCCCGCCAGATATTTTAAAAGATGCTAATTAATAACCTTTTGCATAACTTTCTATATTACTGAAATAAGTGCGCCTGGTCGATAGTTATTTAACAAAAAAAAACTTGCTTATTTTGGATATCAGCTGTACTCTAGCGCATTTCTATACATATATATATATATATATATATATATATATATATATATATATATATATAATTATAAATATATATATATATATATATATATATATATATATATATATATATATATATATATATATATATATATATATATATATATATATATATATATATATATATATATATATATATATATATATATATATATATATATGATTTTTAAGTAAGAACAACTGAAAACAGACGAAAGTCCGTATCTCAGCAGTCTACCCACTGTTCTCTTATTTGTCGAATCCATCCCAAGACGCATTTCGCCGTTATCACGGCTCATCAGTCGGGCTAGGATCGACAAAAAAGAGAACAGAATTTTCGGTACTTAAGCCAGTACTGACGGCTAATAATGGTATGATATTTTACCATGTACATATATATTTATATATATATATATATATATATATATATATATATATATATATATATATATATATAGAAAATAAAAATGTGTTTTTGACAGTGATTTAAAATTAACACCCCATACAATGAACTACTTTCTAAGGTAAGGCCTCATTAATGTATACAGTTAAGTGTCTTAAATTAAAAACTACGAAAAACTACAAATATTTTATCCCCGAAATCCACGAAAAACTTATTAATTATTTATCTATATTTAGTTCTTCTAATGTCATCTTTTAGAGCAAATTTTGAAGAAGACCTCTTCCGAAGGTCGAAACGTTAATAAATATATAACCATTCCAAGAATAGTCTTAATGATCTAATTCCAAGAACACGTAAATTATAATATATATAAATATATATATATATATATATATATATATATATATATATATATATATATATATATATATATATATATATATATATATATATATATATATATATATATATATATACACATATATATATATATATATATATATATATATATATATATATATGTATATATATATATATATATATATATATATATATATATATATATATATATATATATATATATATATATACATATATATATATATATATATATATATATATATATATATATATATATATATATATATATATATATAAAAGTCGACACTGTTTACAGTGAAACTCTATATAGTGCAAAAATCTTTATAGTGCAATTTTTTCAAGACCTAGAATATTTTAATGAAATTTCATGTAAAGTCCCTGCATATAGTGAATCTGTAAAATAGTAACACTCTATATAATAAAATTTTTACCGGAATTTTATGTATAAATTTTTATGCATTTATTGAGATCTTGGCCATTTCGGGTTTCCCATTTTTATCTAACATTAGCACGAATTCCATTTTTATGACGCATTCTTTTGTAAAGGTTCTTAACGCGTTTATAACGCCTAATGGTTGGCAATAAATCAGGTAGATTTCTGTGAGAAACCCGGGGAATAGCCCATTTTATAGAAACCCGGGGAAAAACCCATTTTATAGTCGAGGCCTAGTAATTCGCAAATTCAGGTTCAGTTTCTTTTTGTTTAAGAATCAAGTAAGATGTCCAAGCGAGTGTATTTAAGTTTAGCTGAGAAAATTAAAGTTTTGGAGGAAGTTGATAAAGGCTGCCAAAAAAAATTTATGTTGCTGCAAAATTTGGGTTTCTCCAAGTTGCATCTCTCTGATAATAAAAAGTCGCGACAGTATCATCAAAAAACCTAGTGTTCCAAGCAGTCGAAAACGAGTACGGGTGAGTACTTACGAGGATGTAAATGAAGCAGTTTTACGATGGTTTAAAGTGGCCCGTACGCATCAAAACGTACCAATATCGGGAAATTTAATAAAGCAAAAGGCTCTACAATTTGCTAAAGAATTTAACTGCGTTAATTTTCAAGCTAGTGAAGGGTGGTTGAGTGCCTGGAAGACTCGCAATTCAATTGTTTTCAAGACGGTGTCTGGCGAGAGTGCAAGCGTTAGTCAGGAGGACTGTGACATTTGGACTGAAACTGTTTTAAAAAGTGCATTAAAAAAGTACGATCCAAAAAACGTTTTCAATTGTGATGAAACCGGTTTGTTTTTTAAATGTTTGCCAAATAAAACTTTTGCTTTTAGAAGTGATAAATGTTTTGGTGTTAAAACAAGTAAAGAAAGGGTGACACTTATGGTTGGAGCAAACATGGATGGCTCAGAAACACTGAAATTACTGCTCATAGGTAAAAGCAAAAATCCCCGTTGTTTAAAAGGAGTTATATTACGCCAATAATAAAAAGGCATGGATGACTTCTGAGATTTTCGAAAGATGGATCAAAGAACTGGACACGAAAATGAAAAACCAAAAGCGAAAGATTGTGATGTTTATAGACAATTGTCCTGCACACCAAACATGACCTCCAAATTGCAACCTATGGACCAGGGTATTATAAAAAACATAAAACATCATTACCGAAACAGAATTGTTCACAAAATTGTTAATGCGATTGATAACAACCTTCCAGTCCAAAAATTGATTACCGTTAAAAAGTGTATAACCGAAGTCGCTAAAGTATGGAATGAAAATGTTTCTCAGAAAACTATCGAAAACTGCTTTTCTAAAGCAGGTTTTACTGAAAAAGTTGACCAATGGGAAGAAGAAAACGAAATGGATCTCGCTACCTTAAAAAGGCAATGGGGTATTCTACAAAAAACTGCTACCGTCCACGCAGATTTTTTACTTGAAGATTTCTTAGAAATCGACAATGATGTTGGCACGACAGATCTCCCAACTGACCAAGATATAATTGACGATATAAAAAGTATAGAAGATCATGAAGAAGAAACTGAAACCGGGGAATGTCCTGCTAAATTTAGTGAAAATGAAATAAGAAATGCATTTGACATTGTGCGAACTACTCTCAGGGGCCAGGAAAGTGTACCTGATCAAATCTTTATGCATTTGAATAAATGCGAGAATTTCGTTGAGCAACAATTATTTTTCAAAAGTAATGTTCAAATGAAAATAACTGCTTATTTTTCCTAGTACGTATGTACGTAGTATGTACATATGTATTAACAGATTTTGTATTATTCTTTTTATATCGTATGTAGTACATACATACATAAAGTCCGTAAGTTATATCTTTACACGTGCGTCATAGTTTTCCGGCAATATCCCAGACGACTATTATATTTTTTTTGTCTCTTTGTACCAATACCTACGATTTATTGGTGAAAAGAGACAAATAATATAATAGCCGTCTGTTATATGGCCTGAAAACTATGACGCACGGGTAAAGATATAACGTACGGACTTTATGTATGTATTTAGCCCTGTACATGCTATGTACTATTTAAACTTTCAAATGTTTAATAAAATCTTTTCTAATAATTCAATTTTGCAATTTTTTTTGTTGCTTGTACCTTATAAAATACAAGTAAATGATTACCAATATAAAATACATACATAGCAATATATACGGATTTTTTCTTTATATAGTGAAAAACTTTCTATAGTGAAATTTCGATCAACATTTTGATCTTTCACTATATAGAGTGTCGACTCTGTATATATATATATATATATATATATATATATATATATATATATATATATATATATATATATATATATATATATATATATATATATATATATATATATATATATATATATATATATATATATACTATGTATATATAGAGGTGGACGGTGGTAGTTACCAATAAAATTCCTGTCAAGTAGGATCAGGCTGTAGAAAAGTTTGGAAACTATTGATCTACGGTATAAAAAACCTTAGCCTGTTCTCTCGTGATATGTCTGAAGTTGCTATATATACACTGGATATAAGTGGAATGAATGAATTGCTGCAATTATTTTGTTCTAATCTAAAAGTTCAAATAAATTTAAAATATATATTCATGATATTTACTTTTCTTATTATTAATTATGTCTCCCTTAAAAATACCTTTTTATCTCAAACTTTTTTAGCGGGCTTATTTACGTAAAAAAATATAAAGTAATGGTAACTATATTAATATAACCGGTCAAGTGCAAATTGAGCTTGCGCAATTAGTGTTCCGTACGTTGATTGCTTTTAAAATAAAAAATTTTGTTACAGAGGTATAAAATGATCAGTTACTTCACAAAACACACCCCAAATGAGTTTTCAACAAAGTTTGTGTCCAATCTTTACTAAAATCTGATGACCTTGAAATTTTTGTTTTTTTTTTTATATAATAGGTAAATTATTAAAGGTAAGGCACTCGTGATAATTTTCGTTCAATCTACACCTCGTGGAGAATATTCCAGAATTTTTTCAAAATTTTTGATAAGTACTTTTCGAGATAAGGCGGGGGACAGCGATTTTTCGCGATTTTTCAGAAATAATACAAAGAAAAGTGCGCGCAAGTATTACATTATATTTATATTTTTTACTCGTGTTTTCACAAGCTTTCATTTGACACCACACTCGATGACCTAGTAAAAATTTTTTTTTTCACTTCCGATTTCATCCCCCAAAACTAACCCCTTAAGTCAAAATTTATCTCTCAAAACTACATGGCTCTGATGAGGCCATTAATTCCTATATTATTACCAAATTTCAACTTTCTATGTAAAATAGTTTCGGAGAAAATCGGATGTGACAGACAGACAGACACCGAAGTGTTCTTATAAGTGTTCTGTACACTAAAAATTACCAACTAAAGTTATATTGATTAATGTTACGTGAGATTTTACATGTCTGCTATTTAAATCGAAGTATCTAAAACTAACAAGAAACTGGTTACTTAGTCTATCCCTGTCTTTTAGGACGGGTTAGTACATATGACGTCAGGATAAACTGGCTTACACATTTTTAACTTTCATTGAAGCAAAACATCGTTTTAAAATTATATTTTTTTCTTAAGAGCAAATATAATATTTCAATAAATTCATAAGAATTAAAAAATATATGTGTAGTTACTCAAAGGTATCCAAAAACATTGTGTTGTTATTTGCAAATGTTGTATTGTCACCAGCAATACCTACGTATATATATTGAATATTAATTCAGTCGGGTACAAGATGGTGTATTATAAAGTCTCAGTTATATCTGACTGGGAAAAATTGATCGTGATATAATTTAAAAGGAAAGGATTTGAATAAAACTATTATATAAATAAAATTCTGTTGGTAGAACTGTGAAGTTAAAAAAAATCTTTTTACAAATTAAATAAATAAATATAATTTCAAATTTATATGTATCTTCTCGATGGGCAATTAGTACACACTTGAGTTCCTTGTATACACCCTATAGTACATTGAATCCACGTTAAGTATGATGGAACATTTAGATACACACCATATCGCCCCGTCTGCCCGCAATCTTTACCCCAGAGTACTAAACCTGCTAAACCAAATGTAGTTTGACTCTCCATGCAGACTAGAGGGGAACCACCATCTTGCTACAAAAGATAAAAATAAATCCTTTAGCATAAACTAAATAAATATGTTGTAATGTTTAAACTGAACTATGCGAAATCATCCTATGCGATGCCAAAGCAAACCCCCCCCACCCCCCCAAGTACAAGTCGGACTTGCGCAGTTAGTGTTCCGTACGGTTAAAATTAAAAAAAAAAAACTATTGCGGAGATATAAAGTGATTTCATAAAACGCACCCTAAATGAGTTTCCAATAAAGGTTGTTTCCGATATTTCTTGAAAATTGATGACCTCGAATTTTTTTTTATATACCAGATATATTATCAAAAAGCTCATGATAATTTTCATCAATCTATACTTTATGGAGAATATTCTAAAATTTTTTCAAAACTTTTTGAGTGCTTTTCGGACAGCAAGTTTTGGCGATTTTTTAAAAATATTAAGAAGAAAAATTTGCTGGCGTATTACATCATATATATTTTTGACACCGTGTTCTCACAAACTTTTATTCGTCACCCCTCTGGTAAAAAAATCTTTTTTCATTTCCGATTTCACTCCTTAAAACTAATCCCTTAGGTCAAAATTTAACTTTCAAAACTACACGGCTCTGATTGGGCCTCAATTTCTATATTTGTGTCAAATTTCAACTTTCTGTGTCAAATAGTTTGGGAGAAAATCGGGTGTAACAGACGGGCAGACGGACACTGAAGTGATCCCATAAGTATTCCGTACGGAACCCTAAAAATTATGTTGTACCGAGATACCAACCTAATTTTTTCTGTGGTGATATATATTTTCACAGGATCCCAAAAGAAACATAGTTCACTCAAAATTTCTGCAGGTCTTAGGACCAGATACTGTGTTATATTGTTTTATTATCTTAGGCTAATACAATTGAAAGATTTTTTCTCGAATATTTGTAAATTTTGTGTTTCGAATTTGACTAGATTATACACCAAAATTTTCAATAATTAATATGCATATATATCAATTTTTTAAATTTTGTTTAAAATAGTTCAGTTTAGACATTACAACACAATATATCCGTTTACGAAATTGCTCTGTTACGTCTGTTTCTAGATATTTCTAGTTATTTTTTTGTTTTGTATGCTTCTATATTGCTTTTATTTTGTATTGTATGCTTCTATATTTATTTATTTTCAACTTGAACGGATAATAGTGCGGATGAACTCCCCGTTTCGAGATTGTAGGTTAACAAAATAAAAATATTAATGGAATATTTTGAATCATTGGTAGATTTATAAAATACTTTTTTTTATAGCTTTTACTGGTGAAAAACATTTAACAGAAATATAAAAAATTTGAATAAACTATATAATATATATGAAAGTTCCATAACACCTTTCGATGTACTTAGCTTCTCATCTTACGAGCAAACGCTATAACCGCACTCTCAGTTAAGAATAAGTAATTGTAGAAATATGCAGTGTTAAGATGATTGACGTTTTCCCATTATTTTATGGTTTACCTCTGATTTACATACAGTATAATCTCAAACTAATAATTAACTGCACAATTACATTTTTGCAATTTTAACTGGAAAATCTTTGAAACCAGACGTCACAGAGCAATTCTCTAAACGGAACTGCTCTGAAATCTACTATGCATTCTTAGTGGATATTTAATATGGTGTTATTACGTTTTTCTTGACCAGCCAAGGCAGTTTTGGCATTTTAAGATTTTTGTTAGCAAAGCTAAAAAAAATTGTAAGCCATATGAGACTTTTAGATAAATTTTCTAAACATAATACAGGTATACGAAAACCACTAATGATAACATATTTTATTTTCAATTTGTAGTGTGGTTGTAAAAAAATTTTAATTCTTTTTAAGTGGTCAAAATTTGTCCTAATTTACAGTTCAATGCTCTGTTACGTCTGTTCCGTCTAAGGATATAAAATAATAACTAAATACCCAATTTTTTTTATTATAGGAAAAAATATTTTGATGTCCATCAAAATAAATGGATTAACGGTAAAAAAAATATATACAAGTTATGATGTTTTTCCAAGTCATTTACAATTACGTCATATTGCGAATTGAGATTGCTCTAAAAAAGTCGGCTTCAAACCAAACATGAATGAAGTCGATTAAATAGCGAACAGGTATAAGTAAGTAGCTAGACGGTCCCGCGCTACATATCAAGTATCTTTGCTACTTTAATATTTGCGTATCTTTCTCTTTTTCAGCATTTCTAGTCAGAAATCTACACATTTTGAAGAAATTCCTTACCCTTTTACTTTAAAATAAAATACCCCTAAATAACTTGTTCTTTGGTAAAATGAAATAAACAAAACTCAAATTAAAAAGTTAAAGCTACTTAACTATAAACAAAAGAAAAATATTATTAGCATAAAATCCTCCGTTGTTATCATTTTATACAAAGATGATGATGATGATGTTACTGAGTCCAGGCGCATAGACTACAGAAGTCATTTAGCGCCCCGTCTATGCAAAGAAAGCAAGAAATATATAAATTATGTAATAAATACGTAATACACAAAATATAATACGTAAGCACACAAAACTAAGCAGAATTTTAAAGTGAACCTAATCTTCGCATCTAAGAGTAAATTTATAAAAGCAAATTTAATGCCAAAATCCGCATCAACCACAAAAAGTACTTAAATTGCCAAATGTCTCTTGTTTGAATGAAGTTATTTGCAGAAAGGAAACCTCAATTAACGCGAACGTTAAAAAAATTTTTTCGTGCAACACGGGTGCATGCAGAATCACGATAGAGTGATTGAGTTCTTGCTTCTCGACTTTTTCACGTGGCGATCCTGCGTTAATAGATACGTGCGATTTTCGCCGGCTTCAAAATTTTACCTAATTTGGTGTGCGTTGATTGCTTTTAAAATAAAAAATTTTGCTGCGGGGGTATAAAATGATCTATGAATCCACAAAATACACCCCAAATGAGTTTTCAACAAAGTTTTTTCCGATCTTTACTGAAAACTGATGACCTCGAAATTTTTGTTTTTTTATATACTAGATAAATTATTAAGGGTGATAATTTTCGGTCATTTCAGAATTTATTCAAAATTTTTTTATCAGTTCTTTTCGAGATAAGGGGGAGGGGCAGCGATTCTTAGCAATTTTTTAAAAATAATACAAAGAAAAGTGCGTGCAAGTGCATTATATATGTTTTTTAACTGGCGTTTTAACAAGCTTTCATGTGAAACCCTTCTCAATGACCAGGTAATGTTTTTTTCAATTCCAATTTCACCCCCCAATACTAACCCCTTAATCCAAAATTTAACTTTTAAACTATACGGCTCTGCTGACCCCATCATTTCCTATGTTAGTGTTAAATTTCAACTTTCTATGTTAAATAGTTTCGGAGAAGATCGGGTATGACAGGCAGACAGACAGACACCGAAGTGATTTTATAAGTGTTCCATGTGGAAGACTAAATATCTTTTAAATTTTTAAGTTACACTTATTTAGTATTAAAACATCCTGCTCATATATATAATATGAAATTACCTTTATAAGTTTAGAAATGCGTATCAATTTTTGTCAAAATTTTTTGAGAAATTTGGTATTTTCCATTTATGTGATATGTGCCTGTTCCTCTAGACAAATATACAGGAATGCCCATTTGTGATTGAACTAAATCTTTAGAATTCTGTTAGAGAGTATTATTTCTGTTGATTTTTGTGTATAAATGGCAGAAGCAGTTCTAGTGGGTTAAATATATATTTTTTTCGAATGTTCTACTACTTTTGTATTCTATTCGAAATCTTTAACATATCGATATAAGACAATATGAGATGGAAAGAGACATTTGTCATACTTTAGATACTAACTGATGATACAACATTGAAATTAATTATTGTCATATATATATATATATATATATATATATATATATATATATATATATATATATATATATATTTAAAAAAAATACTTTCGGAGTGTTGGGTGTAACCGAAGTGGAGATGAACCTGTACACTGTTAAGGTACTAATGTGTTTTTTAAATGGTAATATATCAAACATACGTTTTTCATTCTTAATCATATTTTACGTCACAAATGGTTGATTCTTACTTTAGTAAGTATAAAATAATTTTGATCCATTTTAACAGGTCATTGCGAAAAATTAGCTTTCTAATTGCCTAACTGCATATCACTTGTCTTATTATTATAGGCCGTCATCATCAGTGCGAGTTTATATACCCACCAGCGCGGCTCTAATGTCACGTCTATAAAATTAAGAAACCGAGTAGTAAATGAAGTAGCTGATGCTACTGTAAAAACCAGGGTACCAGACTAAGGACCAACCCGCAGAAGCAGACCAAAAGGAAAGTTACTGCCAAGCATCCGACTAGGTCCACCGTTACCGAATATTACATCCTTTTTTCTATATCCTGTGTTAAAGGTTAACAATATATTTGTACGTCTGATATAATGAACAATTAACAGAGAGGGAGCTACTTATTTCTCTCTTTGACACACACAGGTCAACAGGCGGGCTGCTGCTAGATCCGTGCGACCAGCTATTCAACTGTATGCAGCGTACACCTAGAGATATACTGCGTACCCGTGCAATCAGTATCCTCCTTTCTGTGACTCGATCACATACAAATACACGCACGCGGACTGATGTTGCAGCCGCGCAATCAGCAGTCCATGTGACCTGTGCAACCCTTTCTGTGATACACACACTCAGGTCTACCTCGACATTACAGAATTCTGCTAGGATCCAAATAATTCACAGTGAGCCTCTATTACAGACAAATCCTGACTAGCTTACCTAAATCAATTATAATCAGTCAGATGGTATAATATCAACCATGGGTTTGTGGCATCGGCCATGCACCATGAGATTGGCTATTGCCTATTTACTCATTACCGTAGCTACCTGCCGTCAACGTCCTTTCATTGCGTCATCGCGCACCACCATCATCTGTCGCTAGATGATTAGCCACATTCTTGCGTTTACGCGTATACTGCCAACCTGTTTACCCCTCCAGTATCACTTATAAGTATTTATTTTAAACTGCTTGTTTTATTGATTTCCCTTATCTCTCCTATTTTTCATGGCGTAACCACTGAAACAAGTTAATTGAGGCCGGTTTTTTCCTTTATCACGTAAATCCAAAGAGCGACGACCAAGACTAAGATTTGGAATACTTCAACGTACAAATAACGTTGTAGTAACATCCAAAAACAATGTATAATTTGAAAAGTTTATGTTGAGTTTACTTTTTGACTATTTCAAACGAATATCTTTGAATTATCTACCTTTTATCCATATCCAAAAATTTTTCAATTTTTACAATAATTTTTGAAAATTTCGAGATACATCCTGTACTAAATGCAGAAGCGAAAAAAGCGATTAACATTGGGCTTGAATCACTGTAATTGGCTAACCAAAGGAATGATGTTTTCCGTATAAAAGACTGCTTGAAAAGAGTTGTACGAGGAGTGATACGGATGTGCATTATTACGGCGACGTGTATTTCTAAGATGTACCGCTTTGGGAGGGATTAAGCGAGCTATATCCATCGAACAGTTTCTATGAAAATACTTGTATAATAGCCTTAAATCACCAACTATTCTTCTGTGTTCCAAGAAATCAAGATGGCTGGTCAGTTTTAGGTCTCCAGTCAGCCGAACCGCTCTCTTTTGAATAGAATCCAGCAAATGTAGTGTGTGTTTGGGAGCAGAGCCCCATATATGGAAGCAGTATTCCATCATTACCCGAATTTGAGCTTTGTACAGAATTAACAATTTTCGTGGGGTGTCATACTTTCGAGAAGATCTTTTTGCTATGCTTCCAACTTGATCATGCCAAGACATATTTGCTCTCGAATTAACGCCCAGTAAATTGAATAACGATACTAGAGAACTAGAGTACCACAATATAACTGGATTGTTGAATTCAGCAACGTTAACTTTTTTAGAGAAAATTGGCGCTTGAGTTTTTGTAGCGTTAAATTTAATCACGTATTTGTTAAATTAAACAGCTTCCTGCGGTCTGCGGATATTTACATGAATAGAACATAACTTTCCAGACGTACCATAAGAACGTAGCTTAGCCAGCAATCCATCGTGCAAAACATGGCCGAATGCCTTGTATGAAGTGCAACAACCTGAGATTCTCCAAAGTATTCATCTGCTTTGGTCCAAATATGTCTTTACACCAGTTAGAAGATGATGGTCGCTAATCATATTCAATGCTTTAAGATATTTTTTGAAGATGCTGATTGATTCCGTGACTCTCGATAATATTGAAAGCAGTGTTGGTCGGTGGTTGTTTGGCAAGGTCTTCTTGCCTTTTCTGTATAAATAGAACATAATAATTTATATTTATTATACTCTTAGTTTAGTTCAGCAATATAACTTAGTGTGATAAAAAAACTAGTTTTGAATGATTGCCTACATTCATTCTAATCTGAATCCCAAAGCCCCTCTTTTCCTGCCCTAGATGGGTATCATTATTGTACCTTGCGTTTCTTTTAATGGACACTTACTGCTAATTTTTTTTGGAAGGTAACACCTATTTCGAGTAAAATATAATCATTAAATTTATTTTACGGAAATTCAGTATAAGGAGTATTCTGCGAATTTTTTCTTTCTTAATACGCAGGTCTTATCTTTTAAATATGCGACTATTACTATAGCATTTAACTACCTTTTAAAATCCTATTGTAAAATTAATTAGTCCTATCCAAATACTCACAGTACAGGCATCCAATTGCGCTTGACCGCCTGCACATATTTCATTGGGGAAATCTAAATAGGCTGCTGTATTTGCGGTTCCGAGAATATTATTGTATGAAGCAGTGCACTGAGCATTTTGGACAATGGGAACATGTACTTGTTTTAAGGTTTGTGTTGGAGCATCGTCCAAGTTAAAATTTGTTTGACCCCAACCGGAAACTACACAAGATGAACTGAAAAATAAATAAAGAAATAAGATAAAATATATCGGTAATATTCTTTAATAGCGATGTGGCTTGAACAGTAGTAATATTTCTGTAAGCGATTGAATTTGTTTATTTTACATTAAATAATATTATATATTCTTTTATATAAAGTCATTAGCTCTTCTTCGGCTTAACCTATTTCTAAAAAAATTTTTTGAATGCAGGTAACAACTAGTCATGAATGTAACCATTTTTCCTGATTGCAATCATATAGTTCTTTTATAATAGGAAATATATTTTAATATAAAATTCCCGTCCGGGATAAAGAATATGTTAGTTATATGTATATACTGAACGACAATCTGCGAAGTCTAGTTCAGAGGTAAATTTTTATATGGATCTAACGAAAACGCTCCACGTGCTTGAAACGGAGTTTTCAATTTTTTTCTTTGTCTGAAAAGGCAAACTTGCCGTTCATGCCCTCAACCGAGTATGAAACTTCCCTATTCGCATCAATTGACTTAAAGAATAATTAGGCCTATTTGCCCATTTCATATATTTTTTTTATTTTTATGTACATAAAAATGGTAAATAATGTAAATTTGGATATACGAGGTGCATTAAACGTAGTATTAAGGAATATTTGACAATAATTATTATTTTAGTAAATGAAAAGTTTTGCTACTGGTAAACTAAACAGTAATTAAAGTACAATTACTCACTGTGTTAATTTTTTTTTATTTTGAAGAGTTTATTTCATTTTTCTAAGTAGTTCTTCAAATTGTTAAATGTCGTTAGTATTTTTTATATATGTTATGTCTCGAATTTTCATAGTTTTACTGATTTTTACAATAGTTGTTTTAATAAATTAGAACTATTGTACTCCATTGGAGAACAGTTTCTTAATATACTGGAAACTGTGAAATTGCTTTTTGTTTTTAAATTAACCGAAATTTTCAAAACAATCTGCTTAGCTTCATCTTATAGACAAGTAACACTGGTTTCTGCAACGTACTTCGGCATTTGACAACATAAGCATGAAGATTTTGTCGTATGGTCTCAGGCGACACATTCAAACCCGATTTTCTTAATTTTGCCGCTCCTTGATGCAGCGTCAATTTCGGGTCCCGTGACAACAGACACGATTTGTTTTTCGACTTTCGGAGTGACTTTGCCTACCAAGCCACATTTTGGCAAGTCTTCACAAACGACACCTATTTTTTAATATATTTAGCAGCCGAGGAATGTGTCATTTTAGGGCCCTTTGAATGGAAACAAAGAAATATGCCTCGAACCGATGCGCAAACAAGTGACGCATTTTGGCTTTTACGTGATTTCGACGGAAGTTCGGAATCTATACTTTTACTAAAATGCGTCGTAGACAAAGGTTCCATCTATCGATTTTTTCTTGAATCGCTAGAATCGCATCCAGCAAAAATTAATTATCGCGGACACGTTCTTACTTGACAGAGTGTACTTCAAAAAATTCTTATAAGGAAAGATGCTTATTGGAAGATTTACGATATTCAATACCCTAATTTTTTTTTAAGATTTTTTAAAATATATTAATAAATTTCCCTTATCTAAATGTTGAAGAATATCCTTGTGTACTACTGCTAAAATCGGAAATGTTTCTGAACACATTTTTCACGGATTTAAAGAAACGACACTTAGAAAAAAACCTTACAGTGTTTAATTATTATAGTGCTTCTTCTTTGTGTAAGAAAAGTGGTTTCTTTATTTCCAGTAGCCCTAAAAACTAATGATTCAGATAAAATCGGTTTGGAACTTTACTATTTATTAATATTAGGCCTATGATTTTATGAAGCCCTCATAAGATCTTCGTTTCTTGAAAATGGAACACGAACTTAAAATAATTGTAACCTGGCCGGTTGAATTAATATGGGTTTCTTTAGGGAGTTGAAGCCATGTTCTCCAGGTATTAATTTCCTGACATTTCGTTGACACTGCAGTCAACATTTTCAAAGGCGATGTGGCAGTGGTCGAAGGTTTCTTCTTAGCTGTTCGCTGTCAACTGTGACGACGTAGCGATGTCTGGTTTTGTGTGTCCCGGAGTAGGCATGGCCATTTGGACTTTTAGTCAATCAGGCGCTAGCGGCATTTAACTGTTTCTTAATGTTTTTGTTTGTCGTAATATAGGCATCCAAGTTTTGCCGATATTAAGCCCTTCGTCTTTTTTATTGGAATTCCGTTTTTGTTTCTGGATTTCAATATCATCTCTGTATAACCTCGGGTACTAGCTCGATACGTTGGCTAGAACTGTTCGACCAGAGTCAAGTTCTAGCCATTATATCGAGCTACTACTAGAGGTTATACAGAGAGGCTATTGAAATCCATAAACACAAACGGAATTTCAATAAAAAACACGAAGGGCTTAATCTCGGGAAAACTTGGAAGCCCGCATTACAACAAACAGAAATAGGGAAATGACTCTGGCACATGATTGGCCGAGAGTCCAAATGGACACGCCTACTTCGGAACACACAAAACCGGACAGCGCTACATCGTCGAACACAGTTGACAGTGACCAGCCAAGAAGAAACTTTCGACCACTGCCACATCGCCTTTGAAAATATTGACCGTAGTGTTAACGAAACATCAGGAAGTTAATACTTGGAGAACACGGCCTCAACTCCCGAAAGAAACCCATATTAATCTGACAGCGTTTGAACTCAAAATTTTTTAGTAATTTAAAACCAAAAAAGCAATTTTCTATATTAACTAATACGACGCAGATTATCAAGAATCCTAGCTTCAAAAATTATACAAACCTTGCAGATCCAATGTAACTTCTTCCAGCTGAAGGCAAACAAATGGGCATTACATTTGTACCAATATTTACCGGAGTAGCCAGACGCAAAATTGCTACATCATTTTTTAAATAAGTTTGATTGTACGAGCTATGTATCCATACTTGAGCCACTTGTGAGGTCTGTACATTAGTTAGGGCTGCCGTACTATATACACCCATCATAACACTAACACTTGTTCTGAAAATAATTAAAAAATAGTAATATTGAGTTATTACTAACTATATTTTTGCTGCTGGTTTTATACCGAAATCCTAAACAAGTAATATTTAGATTTTATTCAGTTGTACTTTACCAAATGGATCTACAAGTTACATAAAGAATTTATATAGGTAACAATAGAGTTTAAAATATTGCAAAATTATTACACATTAATAACACGTTTTAAAAATTTATATATTAACTTCAAAATATATTTTTAATCTTATAATATACCTTAATAATAAACAGGCTCCTAAATCTTTTTTTAATTGGTTAAAGTTAAAATCTTCAATGTGCCTTGGTAACAAAAAATGCATGCATGCTTCCATGCCATTCTCGTAAAATTACATTATTCAGTTTCCACTTTTACACAATAATTTCTCTGTCTTATATAAGCTTAAAGTAGTCCTATAAATTTATATGTTTTTCCTATGACGAATAGCCTCCGCTAAACATAAAGTCTATAGAAGAGCCCTGTTACCAGAATTTCGGTATTAATACTCGTACAATAGTAAACTTATATTTGGAATCAAGCACTGTGCCATCCGTCGACCTAATTATGCGAAATGTATGTTGGTAGTCGGTTACTATGGAATTTGTTAAAAGAAACAAACAGTACAAATTAAATTTAAATAATATATTGATATATTCCTAAATTGTATGAGGCCCAACTTTTTAGTAAATTCAAGCTGTTTAAAATTTTTTTTCTTCCTTGACATGAGGAGACGAAGCTTATATATAATAGAATTCTCAGAGCTTGTGACGTAAACACTCTACTTCAATTAGACGGTTCGCCCCAAAAATAATACCATACCAATAGAAATCTAATTAATAAATTATATGAACTACATCATAACTTAAAACTTGGATATAATTATTGGCGTACAATATGATGTTGCTAGCATCCAACACATGTGGTCTAGATGATTAATCAACTTAAAATCACATCAAAATTCATTCCTAAAAATTCACATGCATTTATAATATTAATCTCAGTTTTTTTCTAATGTTATATCTTGACGAACCACTTTTTTATTTCGAAATATTTTAAATACAATACACTGTGTTTTTACGTATCAAGAATTAACCCAGCCTCGTCTAATTAGGTTTTAAAATTAAAAATTTACTTTCAAAATCATTTCCCCAGGAGTTAATATTTTTACATTGAATTATTATTGAATTGTATAGTCAACGTCCGCTAAAATATTAGTCAATGTACTAAAAAGAACCAATGCTAATTCACTTAGAAAAATAATAAAAAGTAATGGCCGGAGGATGCATCCCTGTAGCACGCCAAGTTTTATTGACAATTTCTCAGAAACATAATCACAATCATTTTCGCCACGAACTATTGAATTGATTTTACTCCACATTATGTTGCGTGGGCTTAGTAACTCAACTATTTTATTATAGATCAGCTGCAGATATCTTAGAAATACTAGTTAATATTGTACCAGGTTGTTAATTATTACAGTTCTAAGGATACTGTTTTTTTTTTTTTAATAAATTCGTACCTCTACAGTATTTTTCATCTACCCGAAAAACACGTCCTTTTCAAATATTAAATTTGATAATAATAATAATGGCTCGTATATTTCTTTTTTTACATATTCCATGATTTTACCGGTAACCGTATACTACTTTTGTATTTAATATAATTACTACTAATATTATCAATAATTGCGGCAGCTAACTCCTTTATCTTTAATAAGAGATGTAATTGATACATTGTTTGATGTACCGTATTTTAGCATTGAATTCCTAAATCTTGGTTGTAGTGCTTACTCAATAGTGGTTCAAAACTTGTAAGAAAAATAGTTCCTATCTCTATAGTATTATCTACAATATTTATTTCACCTTTATTTGATTATTCCGAAGCGTTGATTGGCAAGTTTTACTTCTAGTTATTTGTTATCATAAAATACTTTTTACTTCCCTTGTGAAAGGAAAGTAAATAAAAAGTTTTGCTACTGGTAAATTAATATTATACTTAAAGTGTCTGTAATATTTTCCTTATTTTTTTTTTTATTATTTTGAACAGTTTATTTTATTTTTGTAAATATTACTTATGTAAATATCATTAATATGTTTAGTGCTCCCTACCTATAAGGTCACTTCGGTGTATATCTGTCTGTCCGTCTATCATACCCGATTTTCTCCGAAACTATTTGACATAAAAAGTTGAAATTTCGCACTAAAATAGGAATTAATGGCCTCATCAGAGCCGTGTAGTTTTTAAAGTTAAATTTTGACTTAAAGGTTTAGTTTTGGGGGTGAAATTGTAAGTGAAAAAAAAATTTTACCAGGTCATTGAGGTGTTAAATGAAAGCTCGCAAAAACACAAGTTCAAAAGTATAGCTTATCTCGAAAAGTACTGATCAAAAAAGTTTTAAAATTTCTAGAATATTCTCCACAGGGTGCAGATTGAACGAAAATGATCAATTTCAGCTTTAATAATTTATCTGGTATATAAAAAAAAATCCCAGGTCATCAGTTTTCAGTAAAGATAGGAAAAAAACTTTGTTAAAAACTGATTTAGGGTGTATTTTGTGAAGTCATTGATCATTTTATACCTGATTAATAAAAATTTTACTTTAAAAGCAATCAACGTACAGAACACTAATTGCGCAAGTCCAACTTGCACTTGACCGGTCATTTCTATATTATGTCTCGAATTTTCATTGTTTTACTAATTTTTAAAATAATTTTTGGACAAATTGGAACAATTATGCTCCTTTGTTTAACAATTTCTTAATATTTTTGAAACTGAGACATTCCTTTTTATTTTTAAATTAACCTAAATTTTCAAAATAATCTACTTATCTCCGTCTTATACACAAGTAACGCGTAAATTTTTTGTCTGATATGGCTTATTGAAAAAAAACCTAATTCTTTAAATAAAAATTTAATGTTACTTAGCCAAATATAAAATAATTTTTTTCCTGTACTTAAAAAAAAATCATATACCAAAAAGATATCTAGTGAAAGATTTGCGATAACCAAAACTTTTTTTTTTTTAAATATTTTCAAATATATTCCCTTATCTGAATGTAGAAGAATCTCTCGTTTATTACATTATTACAAACATCGAAAAAGTTTCGCTTCTAGTTATTTGTGATTAGAAAATGCTCTTTACTTCTCTTGTAAGAGGGTAGTATTTTATTCATGAAAATCACTACGCGAGATTTTTTATTTTTTTTCATATTTAAAACATGAAAAACAGTCCCTCATTTCTGTTAGTTTGTCGGGCTGTTCACACGATAACTCTCCAAAAAAACAATAAATCAATTTCAGATTTGATATACATATAATACTTGAGGGTTAATGATGCGAGGGAGGAGGTTTGAAAGGTCTCTTAGTATATATTGTATTAAGCGTAGAGATTTTGGAGCTGAGTATTCTAAAAGTTGCGTTATTAATTATTTATGATCGTGCATATAAAGGGTTAATTAAGTAGAGGAGCGAGTTGCATCGTATATATCCTGTTATAAATCCTCTTCAGGATTTTTGGCGTTGATAAATCTGAAAATTATGTTATTTTTTCATCATTTACACCAAAATGAACATGTAAGGAAATGATGATGAATGTTAGAGAGGTGGCTTTGAACATACTCTGTTACAGGTCCATTTCAAGAAGCTTGGAGTCGACAAATATGAAAATTGTGTTATTTTTTCAATATTTTTAGATGGCTATACATATAAAGGTTTAATGAAGTAGGGAGAGAATCCTAACGTAATAAATCGAAACATCTTTGTTCGTACCCGAAACAGATGCGAAGGAATTATCGACGAAACCAACGTCCCACAATCCAAAAATTAAAAACAAATTGGCCCAAAACTTTTGGTCAGTCACTAAGGCAAATAAAATTTTACCAAATCCACTATACCACCACTCACATAACCGGACAATACTCAATCAAAACAACATCAGTTGAAAAAGCCAACTTATTCTTTTTGTTTTACATTCTATTGTCAATTTCCAAAGAAAAGCATCACCAACTATTTTCATAGTGCAAGATGCCCGATATTGTTTCCAAATAGCGTATCGTAAAACGTATTTTATGAAGCTAGACATCAAAAAATTTTTAGCGCTGACAGAATGCCTGATAGTACTCACCAGTTTTCTGTAGACTATTCAATCTAACCTATAAAAAGAGCCTATTTCCTTTCTGCTAGAAATGTGCTACAGTTCAGCCCGTACCCAAAAAAGGCAAGAAGACCTTGCCAAACAACTACCCGCGAAGGTAATGGAAAAGGTTATTAATCAGCATACTCTAAAATATCATATCTTGAAGAATTCAATATTATTAGTGGCCATCAATGTGCTATGCGGATAAAAAAGAGGCATTGTTGTGAATATGTGGCATTATATATTTTGTTCAGGATTCTAAAGGTAAAAAAATCTGAAAATTGTGTTATTTGTTCAACATTTTTAATTTACTAAATATGTAAGAAGTTAATAAAGTAAAAGAGAGGGCTAGGGGCGTTGCTTTGTATATATCTTATTAATGTCCTATTCAGGGTTCTTGGAGTGTGAATTGTTTTATTCATTTTTTTTTTATTTTCAATCTGTAAAATATAAGAGTGCTAATGAGGTAGGGATGATGGTTAGATGAGTTGCCCCGCATACATCGTTTTATACATCCAATTTAAGGTTTCTTAGAGTCGAATAATCTGAAAATTGAGTGATGTGTTAATTATTTAACATTTTAATGGAAACGCTAGGTTGAGGAACATGTTAAATTTGAGTTGTAAATATCTCTGAAACTCTGAAAACTCTGAAAATCTATTATTAAAATTTGATAGTATTTGGATTAAGTTATTTTTAGAATGAGAGACTCAAATTTAGCCTTTATAAGTAGATGTTACAAGGAAAATACCGAGTAAGTCACTTTACCGATTTTTTAGTTTGGACGTAGAATAGCGATAGCTATATATTATGTTGTTTGGCCGTTTTTATGTTCCAATATATAACTTTTAAATTACTGAAATGTCTGTGTATCATCAATAAATTTTCAAAATCATGACCTATCTTACCAACTTAACTAATGTTTATTCAAGCAATTAACTTTTCTAATTGATTTAGTTCAGGTTAATTCATTTTTTTCCTAGTTATCTGTTATCGTAAAATAATTTTCAGATTAGACAATAAGTTTTTTATGTTTCATTTTCTTACTCACAAATGTAGATTATTTGCTTGATTTGCAAACATAAATGTATCTTTTTTTAAATCACCATATAACATAACAATTATGAATAAATAAATAATTTATTGCCTAATAGAATACATCTATCTATAGAGAACAACATAAATGATTCATAGTGTACATGATAACTTCCATACATGATAGTTTTAAAAACAATGAGAATGGAAAAATATAGATTTATGTAATCGGTAAATTTACATACTACTCTTGTAACCATTTAACAAACGAGCATAGGAGGTCAACGATAAGTTCACGAAATGTATTAAAATTTGACACATTGTAGATACAGGAACTCTACTAAACAAAATATTTGTCCTAGCAATGGTTATATAAAATATTTGTAAAAACGGGTAGATACTTAGGTTTTTTAAATTTAGTAGTTGGAAAGAATTGTATCGCATTATTTAATAATTTGCCAAGAAGAGCTAAGCTTGCTAAAATTTTGCGTTTTTTAAAAGGTATCATGAAAAGCTTTATTAATAAGTTAGATTGTTCAATCGCCTTGGCGGATATCCACAATAAACCCCTTTAGATAGAAATTTTGAAAAACGCCATTTTTCAATAGTTCCTCTGAAGATATTATAAGCAGGATACCAAATCAAAGAATTAATGAAACTGGACAGTTTACTGTTATTGCTCTATCAAAATTTCTCAAAGAAATACATATGTTTCACTAATGTCTAAACCTACAATACACAGGTTTTAGTAGACTACGCCATTCATTCTGATAATGAAAAAGGTGCCTAGATGGGAGATTATAAATACTTACTGCTACTAATTTTACACCTGCAATATTAGTTATTAAACTGGATACCACAAACATTATTATATTACCAGATATGCATATTTTGACGACAACTTTAGCCACTACTAATGTGCTTTCTAATATTTTGATTAATGTTTTATATCATATAGTTTATACAATGCATTTGATTATTTCTTCAGCAGAAATTTTCTAATTAAATTTTTCAAAACAATTTATTTGTAATAGTTGTAAATATATTATTAGTGTTCCGTATGGAACACTTATAAGATCACTTCGGTGTCTGTCCGTCTGTCTGTCCGTCTGTCTGTCCGCCTGTCCGTCTGTCCGTCTGTCCGTCTGTCCGTCTGTCACGCCCGATTTTCTCCGAAACTATTTGTCATAGAAAGTTGAAATTTAGTAGTAATATAGGAATTGATAGCCTCATCGGAGCCATGTAGTTTTGAAAATTAAATTTTGACTTAAGGAGTTAGTTTTGGGGGGTGAAATCGGAAGTGAAAAAAAAAAAATTTTTTACTAGGTAATCGAGTGTGGTGTCAAATGAAAGCTTGTGAAAACACGTTTAAAAAATATATATATAATGTAATACTTGCGCGCACTTTTCTTTGTATTATTTTTAGAAAATCGCGAAAAATCGCTGCCTTATCTCGGAAAGTACTTATCAAAAAATTTTGAAAAAATTCTGGAATATTCTCCACGGGGTGTAGATTGAACAAAAATTATCATGAGTGCATTACCTGTAATAATTTATCTGGTATATAAAAAAAAACAGAAATTTCAAGGTCATCAATTTTCAGTAAAGATTGGAAATAAACTTTGTTGAGAACTTATTTGGGGTGTGTTTTGTGAAGTCACTAATCATTTTATATCACCGTAACATAAATTTTGACTTAAGGGATTCGTTTTGAGGGGTGAAATCGGAAGTGAAAAAAAATTTTTTTTACTAGGTCATCGAGTGTGGTGTCAAATGAAAGCTAGTGAAAACACGAGTAAAAAATATATATATAATGTAATACTTGCGCACACTTTTCTTCGTATTACTTTTAAAAAATCGTGAAAAATCGCTGTCCCCTACCTTATCTCGAAAAGTACTGATCAAAAAATTTTGAAAAAATTCTGGAATACTCTCCGCGGGGTATAAATTGAACGAAAATTATCATTACCTTTAATAATTTATCTGGTATATAAAAAAAGCAAAATTTCGAGGTCACCAGTTTTCAGTAAAGATTGGAAACAAACTTTGTTGAAAACTCATTTGGGGTGTGTTTTGTGAAGTCACTGATCATTTTATACCACCCTAACAAAATTTTTTATTTTAAAAACAATCAACGTACGGAACACTAATTGTGCAAGTTCAACTTGCACTTGACCGGTTATATATACTTAGTTGTGGTTATTAAAGTTTCCTTATTTTGTTAGCCTATTAATTTTAATGGTAGTAAAAAATTGGCTGATTAACATTAACGAACATACTGATGGATGTGGTCGATTGATAAATTTAGAGTCTATGCTATCGCCTATCGAGAAGTTTTCAGTTGCTGTAAAAAACTTATCTTTAATGGCAGTTATTAGGTGAAACGTTAAGACGAATTCTTTAGTTTAAGTGGTTGATATGTTTTGTAAAATCTGGTAAGATATTATAAGACCGCACTTTTCCAAAAAGAATAGTGCTTAATATCGCAATTCTAACCACACACAAGCGTATAATACATCACAAAAAAAACAAATACGACATAAACAATCTTCCGAATACAACTTAAAATTTTTAATATTTGCATAGGATCGTCTTCGTAATCCGTATACTAGTTACTGTAGGTGCTCTTTTCACCTAAAATTTGATTGGAATGAATCCATAGCATGAGCTCTGAGTCATTTTAGTTGTCACTTGTAATTCTACAGATTGGTGTTAAATTTAATGTTACTGAAATTCTTACTGAAAATAAATGTAATATATAGAAATACCCATATTTCCCCTTAATTAACATAGAAAATGATCTAGAAATTCCAGAAATATTGAGATCTCCTAAATTTACTTTAAAAAATATATGGTGAAGATTTTTTTTACAAACACACAAAAAACTTCTTTAAAAATATTAGTATTTTTAATAAGATTAAGTATTTTATTTCAATTCATTTTTGACATTTGTTGTTTTATTTCTTTTTTGTCAATATCAACTAGGGTAGGTGCACCAGTAGTCGACCGAATAATGTTGAGGTTACGTTAATCGTAGCTTTAATGGAATCCGTCATAGTATTTGGACCCTTTAGGTAGCAATATATCGAATTGCAACACTTCCCTTTAGATTAGTGCATTTTGAAAAATTGGATAATTGGTTTTCTGTCGAATAAATAAACAAATAATATACGGACGTCGATCGCTGTATCCCAGTAGTCGACATGTCTACGCCCCGGTAGTCGACCACTTGCTGAATAATTAAAATCTACAGCTTTAAATGAGATAGTGGGGTGTTTTTTCGATTTTTCCAGAAAATAAGAACGGCAGGTTACTTTTTCCAACATGAATTTTTACCATGCCATTAAAAAAAAGTTAATTTTCACATTTTGTATTTTTCATATGTGCTCTTTATATTTTATATTACAATAAATATAGCATTTCGAGTTTAAATTTAATCAGTATAATAACGACATTAAAAATACTTAGAATCAAAAACATAAAACTACATTTCCTTCAGGCGTTGGTTAGTGAGGCGCAGGCAGTTAGTTGCGCGGGGCGCTTATAAAAGTTTTGCTCGAGAAGAAGCTGACTTATTTGGGCACACTAGAGAAGACTAAAGCTGAGATTCCTCCATGCTTCTTACCGAACAACGACAGAGTAGTTACGAGTTCGTTGTACGGTTTTACCAACACATTATTGTCTTATGTTCTGAAGAAAAATAAAGTGGTCCTGTTAGTTTCCTCTCTATATCACGCTCAAGATACCGATACTAAATCAGAAAAACTAATGGTGATTGCAGATTACAATCACACTAAAGGTGTTGACGCGATCGATAAAAATGCTCAATATATTCGTGTAGCTCGTCGATGGCTAATGGCAATTTTTTATAGAAAACTGGACATGACAGGCATTGATTGTTTAGTATTGAACCAGGCGTGTGCAAATAGTAATTCCAAAATGAAAAGAGGGACATTTTTGCTAAATATCGCAACAAAATTGGTGTCAGACCACATGCAGGCACGCGCATACAACGAGAGGTTGCCAAGAGAATTGCGCCTCACCGTCAGCCGAGTTTTGGGAAAAGATCAGCACCCTCGACGTCCGAAAACCCGCTCTGTGACAACAAATGGAAGAAAACGATATTTGTCCTACTAAACTAAAGCCACAAACAAAGTACATGTGCTGTGATTGCTCAAAATCAATTTGCTTGCAATGTTCCAAGCCTCTTTGTAATATTTTGAGGCTCTGTAACTTTTGATCTTATAGAATATTGCTCAAATTTCAAATATATGTTAAGTAATAAGTGCTAATTTAATTTAGAACTAAAATTCTTAAGGGTTATGTTATGTTTACGTGTTTTTTTGATTTTCGAAAAGTACCAAGTTTAACAAAGAGTATAATTTTGTATAACTGACTTTTATTTCAAATATATATCTTTAAATACGTTGTCTATTATGTATTGTTTTATATCAAATAAACATAATATGTATTTACTAAATAATTCCCAAAAATATTAAATATCAAAAAGGTGCCCACTAGTCTACCATGTCAATGGAACTGTTAAAATTACTGCACATCAGTCGCAGAGGGTTAAATAAGAAGCATCGGCGAAAAACTGTTTTCCCTACTCCTATTAATTTTATGATCCCCTTTTTTTCAGGTAAAAAATGCATATGGGACGCTCAGCACATCTAGTGTCCCAAATGAGCTGCAGCTCGCACACTTAAAATTAGTGGAAAAAACTAAAAAATTTATTGCTTTATGGTCAACGACCATAAGCAATAAATTTCCCATACATAAAATATCAATTAGTTTATGCTGGGTTTTTCCCAGATTTCCTCGACCATCAAATATCTGGAATCAGTATGGAATACCTGAATATCCATAATTTTATGACGGTCGACTATTGGGAAAAAAAAGAAAACATCAGACGACCAGTAATCGACCGGCCTATGATGACAACTCGAATTACTCACAAAATCGACCCCAGTAATCGATCGCTCACAAAACACGCAGCTCTCGAAAAACTGACGAAAATCCGAGTTCTATTAATATTTTCTGTGCTTGTGTCTTGCCCTTGAATAACTTTATTTCGGGTAAAACAATAGTTTTCCAACATTTCACAGGCAGTTTCATCGAACGCGCGTCGACTGTACGCCACGAGTAGCAAAAAATAGCTCTACCGCCTCTTCTCGACCGGCCTAATCTCTCTTTAAATTTCCTTTCTCAATCCGCCGATAAGGGCCCCTAAACTGATTCTGGATTAAAATTGGGAAGTTCAACTTGAATACGATTTGCTAACGGATTATGCTATAAAAACTTTTTCCAACAGATTTAAAACATAAGTAGTCGACCATTGGGTGGTGGTCGACCACTGGTGCACATACCCTACTTAAATTCTACAAATTCCATATTTCTGCAGTTATTTACTATCGTCTCGTCTGTAAATTTGTGTCGAGATACGTTTCCTTAGGTCACGATTCATTAGCAGATATAGGCTCGACAAAGAAAAGAACAGAACTCAAAGTATGTACCAAAGAACTAGCGCAAAGAATCAGTAAGGTAATCAGTAAGGTTGCTATAAGCCTATTTTTGACCCGCGTATACCTGCCCCCTGCCGGGAGATGTTTAAGATCACAATCTAATGAAGGAATTGTTTAGCGAGTTACTAACAATTACCATTAGGCATCGCTAAAGTTAGAGTACTAATTCACGTATATTCTGTATTGGTCTGTGTCTTAAACAGCCTTCGACAGAGGACGGATATTCCTTCAAAAATAAGTTTGAGATGCAGATTGTAGTATCTTACTAATTCTTTATGGTAATATTGTAATAAGTAGTTTGGGTTTTATTATCTTTCCTGTCGATCCTGCCTCGACTGGTAGGTCAGATATGATTTATTACCATTAGTAGTATTTGGGTGTATAGAACCTTTTCTGAAACTTTTTGAGACGAATCCACGAAAAATTTGATAAACGTACAAATAATTTCTAAAAAATAAAGAACAGATTAGGAAAACAATAATAATAAATAATCGATATACGAAAAATACACCATTTAACTTTTTCATGTACCAAAACAACTAAATCGATTTTCCTTACATTTTTTTTAAACGTCTGCCCTTAATTCTACATTGAGACCAAGCAGTATTTCAATCCATCAAATTTTTTTTTTACTTTTATAGCGGCTTAAAGGGAGTAAATTCGGAATAAAATTATCCTTCGAAATTTTTATATTTCTGCATCTTCCAGGGTCCCTAAAGCACGAGAAAGATTTTCCGTTGGTCTGTCTGTCTATGTCTCTATATATTGGCACGATAACTTCAGAGAGAAATGAGAGATCGATATCAAATTCGGTATATATATATATATATATATATATATATATATATATATATATATATATATATATATATATATAATACATATATATATATATATATATATATATATATATATATATATATATATATATATATATATATAATACTTGAAGCAGGAATATTGTTTGAAGGTTAACAGATGAAGGGGGTTTGGTTAAACAAATTTTTAATCCAGTAATATATTAGTAGTATACAGTATTTTAAGAGTTTTTTTCCCCCTTTGTGATTATGACAGTGAGCAAACTGTAAGCCATAATATTTATAGTCAAATATACAGGGAGTTAGAAGGCTGTTTTGAACGTAGTCTATTATTATCAAGGAAAAAATAAATTTGAAGTATAAACAGAAAAATATATACTAGCACGTAGCAAGCCCGGGCGGAAAAAAACTAGAACATGTTTCGCTCGATTTCGGAACTCGTCAGATAACCTAAATAAAGATAACAGTACTTGGCATCTTGCAACATAGCCACGACATCGGCAGAAATTTTAGAATTATATTTCAAAAGATATTAGTTTCCAAACAAAGGAAGGCTATCTGATAAATTGTTTTTTTTTTGTACTCTAACTGCTAAACACTTAATAGCTGTATTAGTTTCTTATTTGCTTTTTCTATAACACTATAAGCTTTTATTTTCCTGACTGTGGGTCTTGCACTCGTATCTTTATTGGTAAGATAAAACTAACTAAAGATTTTTGTCCGATAAGCCCATATATATTTTTCTGCTATTATTCACTGGCTTTAATATATATATATATATATATATATATATATATATATATATATATATATATATATATATATATACATATATATATATATATATATATATATATATATATATATATATATATATATATATATTGACCACGTGCAACAAGCCCTCGGTGGAGATCTTACTAATATCGGTATGTATACAGGAGTTAGCAGTGTTAGCTTTCAAACGATTCTTTTTATTTTACCAACAACAGTACGACTTTTTACTTTCTTGACCGTGAGATTAAAAGATTTCACAACAGATTAGACTGAAATTTGCTGGCTACTAATATCATTTAAAATACAGTTTCTAAATCTTTTCTGCGGTTAAAATTAAGTTATAAGATGTCGAGCACAGTCGACTTCAACTAGACTAGTTAACGAGTTCTAACATAGAACGAAACATGGCATATCCTAGTTTGATTATTGATAGATGCATGTCATGAAAGGCAAAAGTTACTAACAGTCTTTGCCCGAGGAGGTTGCTTTCAATATATCATGTTATGATCCAGTCAGGGTGTTTGAATTGTCTTTTTTTATTATTTCTAATGTTATCCCAAGCTTGTTTTAGGATCATCATTGTTATATCATCATCATCAAGCTAATATTTCGTGGCTATGCCGATATCTCCGTTATATAAGCATAATAGCATGGTGAGGTTCCCAAAATTAAGAAAATCAGGAGGTAAAAGAGCACCCCGTTCACATCTCCGGACGGCCGCTTGTTTAGTAGTGTCACAATACAGAAATTTCAATTTTATAGTAGATACCAAGATTCAAGGTTTAAACTTGAACCTAAATTCAGTATAAAAACACCACACATATTCGTTCTTTGCTTAACTAGGGTTAGTTAATTGACCAGCACAGGCATTTTTCTTGGATCTTACTTCTAATCCCGGTATAGGAAATCTGGCTTTTTGTCAAAAGCTAGCTCTCTTGCCTACGAGAGCGAGCTCTGAAGCTCCAAACATTGATAATATGTCGTTAAATATACCAACTCAAAAAATCACACGTTTCATCTGCTGGCTCTATCGACCACAAGTGATACTAAATTTAGGACACTTTTCTACTTCTCTTGCGGATAATCAATCATCTACAGGTTAATTAGCACAGTTCCGAAACTGCTATCCAGGGTGACTTTAATAACCATAGCAACTAGCTTAAGTACAGTAGTATTCAAATAATGAATTCCTGATGATTGCGGGGAGTTCGGCAGTCTCCTCGGCCTATTTTTAACCACTAATCCAAAGAGTTATCACTATCACCTTAAATATATTCTTTTATCAGTCTATGTGAGATCGGACCGCCCGCACGTTCGGAACATACAAAAGTGATTATCACGGATTGTTACTGCTGCAACATTGTAAATGATCTCTTGATATGGTACCATTTAGTTCCAATGAGGTAAAGTGTTCACACTATGAAAAAACAATAAAAGTAAATTCACCAGGTGTCATGTTTGCCTCTCTTGGTTTTACAAGTGGTGTTTTAGTCTTACAGCAAGGGAATTTAATAAACGGCTGCCTTGTGGAAGAAATCAGGGGAGACAACATGGGTTTGTATTTCTTGTCAGAGACAGTGTGGGAAAAAGACCAAGAGAAGTTTAACTCCTCAATGCTCATGAAATTGCCTTTCCATTGGTTCGGGTGTGAGTCACACTACCTCTGGCAGTATTTTGATGGAGGAGAATGGTGTTGAGCACCTGGGTGAGGAATGGGGATCTTTGACTGATGGGGTGTTTTTGACTGATACCATGAACAAATTGAATAGGATGGAGTTACAGTATCTAAATTTATTGGCTAAGTATGAGGATCAAATCAAGATTAATGCTGATCTTAAATTGGAAATTGCGGATATTAAGACACAATTATCGAACAACAGAAATGATGCTGGACGTGAGAATTATGTGCCGGGTGTGATTATGAGTGAGCCCATAGGTGAACTTGCTGAGAGGTAATTGCGTTAAAAAAATCTTATGATTTTTGGCGCTATTGGTGATATTATTTTGAAGATTTACCGTGATGCCAAAACTCAGGCCATTGAGGTTTTTCGAGTTGGTAGAGAGAATCATTCAGGGATTAGGCCTATAAAGTTTCGTTAGAACGCCCAAACAAATTGAAGAGTACAGATTGTTGAAAGAAACTCTCTCTCACTTCTCGGCTGTGAAATGGTGAAACTAACCTCAAAATAAAGTATATTAATGGTATCCCAAAGATTGTTAATTTAAACTAAATGATCTATCTAACAGTGCCTCGTTAGCATCTTCTCATGGTCTAAGTTATATATATATATATATATATATATATATATATATATATATATATATATATATATATATATATATATATATATATCAGAGGACTTAACACAAAAACAGATTCTTTTTGTCGTTCGGTATGTGGAAGTGATAATATTCACGCACAATATCATCGCCATCACCGAGGGTTCGATTCAACATAACATATCTTCAAGTGAACTTTTTGACAATAGATACTCTATATTTAGGTGTGATAGAAACCTTGAAAGAATGGCAGTTTCACGGAGTGGTGGTGTGATACTGGCTGTTAAAAAAGGACTGAAACCAATACAGGTTGATCTCCAGGTTGTTCGCGACAGTATAGTGAAGGTTGACATGGTATGTAGCAAACTATTTTTAAATTACAATACATTATATGTATATATGTACCTCCGTATATAACAAATACGGAATTTTTGTCTTTATTGGAGTGTGTTGAGGCACTCTCATTTATATATGGTAATCACCTGTTTATTATGGGTGATTTTAACGACCCAAATTTCACCAAAAGTGCAGTTGGGGGTCAGAGGGCTGAAATATTGGGAAATTTTATAAACTTGCTAGCTCTTGAACAGTTTAATAATATTCCGAATGAAAACGATTCAGTTCTGTACTTATTTTTCTCTAACATCATTTGCGCGGTACATAGGGAACCATTTCCACTGGTGATGAGGATAGCTATCATCCTTAGATATTTCATTATCTCTCAAAGTTAAATCCCATAATGTTCCTGTCAACTTATCACAAACTAAGTACAATTTCAGGAAGGCTAATATTTCAAAGCTTTATGAAATGATATTGAATATCGACTGGTTAGATCTTTATATTCTGAAGGATGTCGATGAAGCGTGCGGTCTACTCTACCGGAATTTGTTTGATATACTTGATGTTTATGTACCTAAATCGGTCATTTGTAAAAGAACTTTTCCTGTCTGGTTTACAGTTCATATCATTAAAGGCATGAAGCGTAAACCCAGAATTTTTTAGAAAGCTTAAATATTCTCATTCAGATTGTCACCGTAGAAAGTTTAATGAACTATGACATAATGTTAAATTATTGATCGATCTGGCGTATAAAAACTATATCTCTAAAGTAGAGGATTCCATCACTGACGATCTAACTAAGTTTTGGTCGTCTATTCAGGATAAATAATTGGCAACTTATTTTTCTGATGTGTATAAATTGGGCAATCTTCAATTCTCTGAGCCGGATAAAAATGTTAATGCATTTGCCAGCTTCTTTAGGAGTGTATATAGTGCGCCGTCAAATCGCGTACCCAAAAACAATGTCTTCACCTCTAATTTATGAATCGCTCTTGATTGTTTGCCAGAGCAAACTATACTAACGGCATTAAGAGGGTTAACTGGGAAGCTGGGAATATTGTCAGGGCCACAACTTACTTGTGGCCCTGATAATATTCCCAGCTTTATTGTAAGGGATTGTGCTCATGCTTTGTTGATACCTGTATCTTATATATTCAACTTGTCTCTAAAAACGAACAATTTCCTGACGTATGGAAGGAGGACAAAAATACTCCTGTATTTACCAAGGGTGACGCAAATGATATATCTAATTATAGACCGGTATCTTTATTACCGATATTCGCCAAAGTCTTTGAGATATCAATATATTAATGTATTTTTATACATGTTAAAAGCCCGATTTTTGTAAATCAGCATGGTTTTTTCAGCCAACGCAGTACAGTAGGTAATTTGACTTGTTTTGCTCAATTTATTGGAAATACTTTGGACAAATAAATGTAAATTGATGCTGTATACAATGATTTCTCGAAAGCCTTCGATGGAGCTGACCATTCCTTATTTCTATATAAGCTGAATAGATAGAGTTTCAACAATAACCTACTTTTACTTTTTTCGAGTCCTATTTTTGTAACCGCTTCCAGTACGTCGAAATTCGTGGCCATAGATCCTCAGCGTTTAGAGCTACAAGTGGTGCACCACAGGGCAGCAACCTTGCAGCTTTAATTTTTTCACTTTTCATTAACGACATTGGTGATAACATAACTAGTAATTTTCTTTTGTTTGCTAATGACCTAAACCTTTTCCGCACCATAAGAGACTCTTGTGATTGTTTTTCATTGCAACATGATATGGACTCGTTACAGCAATGGTGTAGTTGAATAGGCTGCCATTGAATGTTAGTAAGTGCTTCTTTTTGACCTACTCGAATAAATTTCGCACCATTGACTTCTAGTATAAGTTAGATAATGAAGATATTGTATGCTGTAACACCTTCAAGGACCTTGGAATTACTTTTGATCCGAAACTTTCGTTTGACCACCATATTAGTTGGATCTGCAGTACTGCGATGAGGACGTTGGGTTCCGTAATACGTAATTCTAGTGGTTATCATAATAGTAAAACATTAGAAACTTTATACTGGAGCAATGTGCTTTTACGACTTGAATATGGTGCAATTGTTTGGAATCCAATACACGCTAAGTAAATTAGGCAGGCAGAGAACGTTCAATGAAAGTTTGCCAAATTTCTTATACTAAAATATGATGGAGTGTACCCTGATAGGGGTGTCGATGAGGTCTTTATAACTGAACATTTTCAGCTACCTTTATTAACGAATTTAAGAAATTACCATCTGGTCTATTTTCTTATAAAATTATGTAAATCTCTTATTTACTCTCCTGACTTATTGTTTCAAGTAAATTTTCACGTTCCTAATAGATTGGTCAGAACCTCTTCTGTTTTCTATTTACCCACTGCATCAACTAATTTTCTCATCAAAACACCACTGTTTTAGGCTATGAGCGTTTTCAAGAGTACAACCTGTCATTTGCATAATTTGTCAAATACTTAAAAAATAAATTTCTGCATACATAGTTATTTATTCCAAGTGTATCACGTTAATTTTGATTTTCTAATTTTATTTAATTTTATGTGATTTTAATGTTATTTGTCTCCATTGTTCTATACTAATACTTTGCTTTTCTTTTTTTTTTTTCTCTGTCTTGTATTAGTTATTTATGCTTAATTGTCTTGTAAATGGTATATCTGTTAGACAATAAAGATTATTATTAATATTTTAAATACTCCTTTAGGTTCTTTCGATCATAAACTGGTTTTGACAGAAAGTATTCTACCAATCATTTATATAGTGGCTCCTAAACCGCGCAACTTTTGGCAAAACAAATCGGCTAAATGAAAAGAATTTATGGAATATTTTCGAACTCTTCGTTGGTTAGTTATTTGTTCCAGATCTGACGACCCATTTGACTGCGCTCAGAAGGTTTCCGATGTCATTTTGGTTAGCATGTTAGCTTGCATCCCTTGTTCAAACAAACGGTCAGCTTTGGTTCGGTCGAAAATGTAACAAAGCTGTTGCTTCAATAACCTTACCTACTCACAGTGACGTCATAAATAGTAACATCTTTATTCGTGCCCAAAACAAATATTCGAGGAAACCAAGGAAGCATAGAATCAAAAAATCAAAAACCTGTCGTAACAAGTCCAGAACCTGCTAAGAGCTTTAGTCAAAATTGTACCAAGTCTACTATACCATCACTTACACGCTCAGATAAAACAACTGTTTACTAGATGCACCCCAGTAATTCCACGTTCTTTTGATCGATTGCTAAGGTTACTAGTCGAAATTTCACTAAATCCACTGTACCAACACTCACATGGCCAGATAATACTATTGCAACAACACCTGTTGAGAAAGCCATTTTGTTAGATAAATTCCCTGTTTTACATCCTACTGTCAATTTCCAGAGAAAAACACCACCCTCTGTTCCAAATGTGCAAAAAAAAATGTCCGACATTCTCTTTAGACAGTGTGTTACAAAACGTATTTTAATAAAGCTAGACACCAAAAACCCTTCTGGCACTGATAGAATATGTGTCATAGTTCTTAAAAAATGCACATGCGAAGTAACAACAGCTTTTTGTAGACTTTTTAACCTATTCTATAAAAAGGATATATTTCCTTATTGCTGAAAAAATGTGGAATCTGACATAGTCACTTCATTCCCCTAGTATAATCACTCAACTTGCTGATCCTTATCTTGGAAGCAAATATGTCTTGCCATGAACATGTATGTATAGCACAGCGAGTTTCTTAATAGCTGGAAATATTATTTCGTAATAGATAGCTTTACGCTCCGAAACAACCTTAAAATCCTCTACAAAGCTCAAAATCGATCAACGATAGGATATTGCTTTCATGTTTGAGGCTCTACTACCATGCATTTGCTGGATTCTATTCGCCTAATTGGAGACCTGGAACTCACCAGCAACTCGATTTTTTGGAACATCACAAACGGTTAGTGACTTCAGTCTATGATAATATTTCATGAAAAGTATTCGATGGATATAGCTCGCTTAATTCACCCTAGAGTGAATGCTAGGGATACACGTCAGGATAATACATCACTTCGGTATGATATTCAGCCTCCTACTCCTCACCCTTTTTAGGATTGTTTTTCTGGGAACCTCGTCTATTTTGAATGATTTTCATTCATTTGCAGCCATTACAGATTAATGACTTTTTACATACACGCGTCACTTTTGTAGCTTTTTACGAATTTCCTTGCAGTACGTGAGCTATATAAAAACTACTACTAACAATCTGTAAGCGTAATAAATAAATCGTTATCGATTTTTCAACTTGGCGTTGTTTCAAAAAGTAAACAAGTAATTAAAATCATCTACGTATCATAGCACTACGTATCATAGCACACACATCTACGCATTCTAGCACTAAAAGAAGACCAAATAGAAAACACAGTTAAAGCCTTCAACCAATTCAACAAAAAATTACAATTCACCATCGAAACAGAACAAAACAACGCCATAAACTTTCTAGATCTAACTCTAATAAGAGAAAAAAACAAAATAAATAGCAAATGGTACACAAAGCCAACAAGTTCTGGAAAATATCTTAACTACCATTCACACCATCCTCTAAATTTTAAGAAAAATACCGTCATAAATTTAATTGACAGAGGCTTAAAACTAACAAGTCCTAAATATAGAGCAGAAATAATAGAAAAAATAAAAACTACCTTAACCAACAACAGTTATCCGGTTAAGCTAATTAACAAAATTTTAAAAACCAGAATTCATAAATTATATAATACTCTAGATAAACAACCAAAACAAAGAACAGCTACAACATACATATCCATGCCATATATTCAAGGACTTTCAGAAAAAATTAAAGCAGTCCTCAAAAAAATAATGTAACTGTTTGCCACAAAACGCATAACTCATTAAAACACCTTTTTTACCCCCCTAAAATCCAAAACACCCCTACTGAAACAATCAAACCTGATATATTCTATTCCATGTCAAAACTGCAACGCCTGTTATATCGGCATGACTAAACAACATCTAGAAACTAGACTGAATGGCCATAAGTATGATAAGAATAACCCAACAGCTCTATCAAAACACATTAAACAAACCAAACACTCGTTTGATTTTAAAAATACAAAAATCTTAAAAAAAGAGTCAAATTATTTTAAAAGATCAATCCATGAAATGATCTGTATTAATAAAGAGAAAAACAATATAAACGACAAAAGCGACGTTAGAGGTCTGAGTCATATTTATTTCGGACTCTTCTCATAATAACTCAATAGCAGTTAATAAATAAAAACACATAAACAAACCAAAGAATGACTTTCGTTCCCTATACAAATCTAAAGTTATTTTAAAAAATGTGACCGTCTTAGTAACACCTTTTAAAGAATGTTAAGTGTGTCTTCGTTTCAACCCACACATGTAAGTTTTTATATATATTTTTGTGTGTATTTTTATTATTTTCACCTTCTATATTGTATTATAAATTTAAGAATTTTATATATTTATAATATAAAAAAAAAAAAAATTGTGCGTCCTATTGAATATCCAAAACAGAAAATTTCAATTTTTAGATGAACTGAAGAAGCCTAAAAATTAGGCGAAATGTTTTCAATAAACTTCTAACTAGAACGTGATGTAATTTCTCTATCCTTAAAACAAAAGAACCATAAAGCCCAAGAAATTGAAAAAATATATATTCATTATTCCAAGGTTCAAGAAAGCATTCAACCCAACCTATATATATATATATATATATATATATATATATATATATATATATATATATATATATATATATATATATATATATATATATATACAAAATTTGAAATCGACATCTCATTTTTTGAGTGCTTGCACACCAATATAATTTATAAGTGCAGTTTTTTTTTTAAATACGCATGCTATTAGCTATTAAAGTATTTGTTTTTTTAGGTTGTTAGAACTAGATAGAGGATGCTTTTAAGAAAAGCAGGATACTGTCAAGAATGCCTCAGAAGGGGAGAAAAGAGAGAGAAGAAGATAAGATAGATATTTTAAAGGACATGCTTAAAACGCTAATCAGAGATGTAAAAGAGATCAAACAAGACCAGAAAGATTGTCAGAGAGAACTGAAAGAACTGAGAAAGGAGAATTAAGTGCTAAAAGAGGAGAATAGAAAAAAGATAAAATGGGGGATATGGAGAAAAGAGTAAGGAGATTAGAAAGAGACCAAATTAAGAAAAACATCGTGATGCAAGGGCTGAAGATTTAAACAGATGACAAAATGGATCTAAAGATCGGCATGACGGATTTTATTGAGTGGAATTTGGGTGGGAAAATACATATAAGAGAGGTAAGTAAAATAGGAGAGACAGTTTACAAAATTGAGTTAGATAATGCCATGGAGAAGGAAATTGTAATGAAAAATAAGAATAAATTAATAGCACTAGACGACAGAATATATATTTATAATGAACTTACTTACAACAAAGGACCGAAAAACCCAGAAATTAATAAAGAAAATAGCAGAGGACGAGAAACGAAAAGGAAAAAAAGTAAGGATAGAATACCAAAAGATAATGGATGCATGCGAATATAAATGAGAGGGTGAGAGTGGAAAACTGAAACTGATAGAAGATGAGGGAGCTAAGCAACCGTCATTGACAAAAAACTGACGGAGGGAGGACGAAGTGGGGGAACAAAGACAAATTTAGCGAAGAACAAGCACAAGAGAAGGAAAATAAATGTGACCGATGAGTGAATGAGGAAAAACGGCAAAATGGAATCAGAAAAACAGGAAAATAGGCGAAAGAATGCTAAGATCAATATACGGACATGGAACTTGAAAAGTATCATGGGAAAAGAGGAAGAACTAGTGGAAGATATGATAAAACAAGAAATAGATATACTGAAAATTACAGAAACAAAGAAGATAGGAAAAGGGATTAAGAAAATACATAAGGGCTATTGGATGCTATGGTCGGGAGTGACTGAAAAAGAAAGAGTAAGAGGAAGATCGGATTGATAATTGCCCCAAACAGGCTGAAGGATGTGATATAGTTAACGCAAGAATGGTAACAGTTGGGCTAAAACTGGAGGATGAAGTAATATGGACAATACTAACAGCATATGGAGAAAACGAAGATGCAAGAAAGGAAGAAAAGTAAAATTTTTCGAAGAGCTGCAGGGACAAATAGATGGCAGTGGCGAACAGATATTGTTAATGGGAGATTTGAATGGCCGAGTAGGAAACAAAAATGGGGGAATAGAATAATATATGGGCAGAGAAGGAGAAGAAACCCTTAATAATAATGGGGAAAGAATATTCGAACTAAGTATAGAAAACGACCCAACCATAGCAAACACAAAGTTAAAACACAAAGACATACACAAATACACAAGAGTTTCCGCGATGAGGAACGAGAGATCAATTATTGATTACTTCCTGCTGAGAAGAAACAAATGGAAAATAATAAAAGATGTAAAAGTAAAGAGAGAAGCAGAGATCGAAAGTGATCACTATCTAGTAAAAATGAAAAGAAAAAGAAAGAAAGAGGAGGAAACTGATAAGAGAAGAAAGAAAGTAAATGAAAAAATTAAGAGTATCCAACTAAGGGAGAAAAAATACCAAAGTGAGTACCAATTAATCCTCGAAAATAAATTGAAAGACTGGACAAACAGCGCAAATATCGAGGAAAAGTGGGAATATCTTAGGAACATCATATTGTATGCAGCAGAAAGAAGCTGCGGCAAAACGGAAATACCAGATAGTAACACAAAAAGAACTAAATGGTGGACGGATGATATACGAAGAGAGGTAAAAAACAAAAAGGAAAAGTGGAAAAAATATTTGAGCACAAGAAGAGCCGAAGATTATGAAGAGAGGTTAAAGCCGCAATAACAAATTGTGGGAGGAATTTGGGAGCCGAATGACAGAAAACTACAAAAAGGACCAAAAACTATTCTATGGTACATTAAAACAGCGCAGACAGAGAAAAAAATATAGCATGCTGAATATGAACGATAAAGAGGGCAACATAATAACAAATGAAGATAAAATAATGGAACGATGGAGAGAATATTTTGAAGAGCTAACAGCTATTGACATAGTGAGATATCAAGATTAGGAGGGGGAGGTAGCGATAGACGAAGATGAAAGGGAGACCATGGGCGAGGAGGAAATGGAGGGAGCAATAAGAAGAAGAAAACTAGGCAAAGCTCCCAAAGAAGGTAAGATCACACAGGAAATGATGAAGCTAGTCGATTTAATGAATGATATTCTGAAGAAAGCAAGAATACCCAAGGACTAGAAAACAGACATTATATTACCAATATATAAGAAGGGTGATAAAAGATACTGTAGCAACTATAGAGGAATAACACTTTCTAGTGTCCTAGGGAAGGTATTCGCAAGAATAGTAGAAAAGAAAATAAAAAACAAAGAAGAGTCAACGCTAGAAGAAGCACAACGCGGATTTAGCAGAAGTACAGAAGTATACAGAATCTTATGTTTACGATTAAACAAATGAGTGAAGAGATATTAAATAAGAACCGACAAGCACACGTACGCTTCATAGATATGGAGAAACTCTTCGATAAAGTGCGAAGAAGAGACGTGTGGGAGACGCTGAGAGTAAGAGGAGTAAACAGAAAGATCATAGAAGTATTAAAAGATATGTACAAGGGAAATACGAACATAGTTAGAACAAACAATGAAGAATCGAAAGAATTCGAAACAAGAGAGGGGGTCAAACAAGGATGTGTATTGAGCCCACTTCTGTATATAACGGTACTGAAGAAAGCCAAAAAAAGATGACAAAGTTGACATTAGGGTACCGGCGAATCAGACCCACATAACTGAATGAACTGATATTTGCAGATGATATGGCATGGATAGCAGATACCGGGGAGAATCTACAATATAACCTTGAAGGAGTAAAAGAATAGCTGGAGAAAATAAACATGAAAATCAGTATACAAAAAACAAAAACCATGATAATATCAAACACCACATACGAAATAAAGCTGGACGAAATACTAGTTAAGCAAGTAGATCATTTTAAGTACCTGGTTGCGATTTTAGAAGAGAACGGGAAAATGGACAGGGAAATAAACGAAAGAGTGGGAAGCGCAGGAGGAATATTTAATGCAATGAAGACGGCATTTCTAGGAAGAAAAGAAGTACCGAAAAATATCAAAACGGAGGTTGTGAAAAAAGTGGCCAGACCAACACTTATGTACAATAGTGAGTCATGGACACTATCTAAAAGACAAGAATCCAGCACCAACGCAGTGGAAATGAGATTCCTGAAAAAAATCGAAAATAAGAGCAGAAGAGACAGCATAAGTAATAAAACATTCAGACGAGACTTACAAATCAAACCCATCAACGAGAAAATTATAGAGGGACAGCTCAGATGGTTTGGACATGTGTGTTGAAAGCCGGACGATAGACTCACTAAAACAGTGTTCGAAACACAAGTGCAGGGAAGAAATAGGAAAGGAACACCAAGAGCAAGATGGACAGACAAAATCAGAGAAGAAATAGAGGGGACAGGAATGGCATGGAGCGGAATACGAACTTTAACCCAAGACAGACAACAATGGAGACAAAATGCAAAACTCAACTTCCCCAGCCTTACACTTAACGATAGATAGGTTTTGGACTAAGTGAGTAAGTAAGGAGAACTAACAAAAATTTTCAGAACATTTGCTTCATTAGGTTAGAAATAAAAGAGTGTTTCTCGTTTGTGAAAATTTCTTATAGGCGATTTTTAAAATGAATAAATTTATTGGGAAAAGAATTTTTATAAATTTTTATACTAAAAACGACGTTTCTTGTGCCAATAGGTTAAAAATGTTAGAAAAGTATTACGACAATAAATTTTTTATCATAATTAGAAGTTTTTAATTGATACAAATTGTTTGAAGAAGGTAGAGTAGCAATTGAAGACGAACCTCGTTTTGTTCAGTCCATCCACGATAACTGTAGAAGAAAACAACAACAAAATCTTGATCTCAATAATCACCATTAAAATATTAGAGTAAATACCAGTTAGATAAATAAATAAATAAATCAACTTTAAAGAACGATTTATGGCCTGTCTCGTTTGTTATCTCCCTTGTTTCAGAAACAGCCAAATTTTCTTGAAAATATCGTCATGTTAAAATCTATATAAAGATGCTTTATTTGGATGACTCCACTTTGACATGAAGAATTACTAGTGACGAGACGTACATCTATACATAACACATGTGAACAGTACAACAATCAAGTGAATATAATGTCAAAGTGCGACCAAAATTAAATTAAAATACATCAAAATCGGTCAGAAATATAGGTCATTTCAACTATTTTCTTTGATTACAAAGATTTCCTTCCAATTGGCCAGACAGAAAATTGGGAGTGCATGGTTTGCATAACTCAATTTCTAAAAAAGGCTTAAACTGTGGAAGAACAATTCGTGGATAGACCAAAATGAAACCATCGTATAATAATTATTTGAAGTACAAATAAAATGATTATTCCTTACGCACTGTGTTCCCCATATATGGCATCTTGAGATTTTTTCCTGTCCCCCAAGCTAAATCTAGTACTTTATTACTATATTAGCTATAAAAATCTCTACTGTGATTTACGCAGAGTAAACTAAAATAAACATTGAATTTGACTTTCTTACACTAAATAACTTCATATTTTACACAAAAGATACGTTATAGCGAAATACTAATAAAAAACTTATTCTATTTAAGAACCTGAAAAAATGTTCATAATACTATTTAAATTATACAATATTTAATGCCCCTCGATCTCATTCAATCCTTTTCCCTATAAACATTGAAAATAAATATATTAATATTCAGATTCTTAGACTAAAAGAAACTTAAAAAGGGTCTACAACACGATATATCCAAAGCAAACCCTTTTACCTCCTATGTGTGACTCATTTAACCCTTTATATCGTTTAGTATAAATATGTTTAAAGTTTCTTGATTACATCAACCAAAAAACCTGGAAAAATTCTCAAAATACTATTGAAACTATACAACATATAATGAATCCCACTTCTTTTACACCATTCACCTGTTATACTGAAACAATAAAAAATAACTTAATTTTCAAATTTCGCGAAGCTGAAAACGAAGAAAAGGACATATAATACGATGTAGATAAAGCATCCTCTAACCATCCCTAATATGTAATTTCAATAATAAGTGCTAAGTTGTTTTATTATATCCTTTCAAATACCTAGAAAGATTCTAATGATACTATTGAAACTATACATTTAATAATCCCCACCCTTTTCCATTGCTTTTTGTGTTAAAATTAAACATAAGCGGTCAAGTGCAAGTTGGACTTGAGCAACTAGTATTCCGTACGTTGATTGCTTTTAAAATAATACACATTCCAAATGAGTTTTCAACAAAGTTTTTTTCCGACCTTTGGTTAAAACTGATGACTTTGAAATTTCTGCTTTTTTATATACCAGACAAATTATTAAAAGTAATGGACTGGTGATAATTTTCGTTCAATCTACACCCTGTAGATAATATTCCAGAATTTTTTTTTAAATTTTTAAAAACTTTTCGAGATAAGGTGGGGGGACAGCGATTTTTCGCACTTTTTTAAAAATAATACAAAGAGAATTGTGCGCAAGTATTACGTTATATATATTTTTGGACTCGTCATTTTACAAGCTTTCATTTGACACCCTACTCGATGACCTGCTAAAAAAAAAATTTCAATTCCGATTAAGTCAAAATTTAACTTTTAAAACTACACGACTCTGATGAGGCCATCAATTCCTATATTATTGCCAAATTTCAACTTTCTGTGTCCAAAAATAGTTTCGGAGAAAATCGGGTGTGACAGATAGACGGACAGACAGACAGACGGACACCAAAGAGAACTTATAAGTGTTCCGTAAGGAACACTAATAATGCACAAATGACCTAATTTTTAGATTACTCGACTCTAAAAACACTAAAAAGGATATATCTGAAACAACCGCTTTAATTTGGTTTTTAACTCTTTGTATATTTTACTATAAATACATGCATAAAACTTCTTCCTTATCTCAACACGAAACCAGAAAAAAAATTTCATATTGCAATTTAAACCTGTAAAAATTTATCGGCACTCACTCTTTCCACCCGCTTTCTCTGAAACCTCAACTCCCAAACACTAAAAGTTTCATTAAAACGGTAGATGTTATACATGTACAGTTTAATGTATTGAAATGGGTTGCTCCTGAAGCCGAGCAAAGCCACTTCCAGTATTTCTTTTTCGTTATTTCGAACTTCTTTGTAATTTTCCAAAATTATCCATTAACCCATAAGGAACGCCGTTTGCCACTGTAATGTTGCCGAATTTTACGCTATTAAAAATATATATTATTTAAAAAAATATTTGAAATAGATTAGTAATTAATTCCTAATATTAATAAACAGAATTTAAGATAAATAATGAAACTATTAAGAGTTTTGCCCTGCTTTTTATCGAGATTAAAAAACGTTATCATCAAATAAACTGCATTTCTTGTTATCTCAGCCTTGAAAAACAAACTTCCCTGAAAATTCTATATTTTCAAAACTAATTAGAAAACATCTGGAAAATATCTAACTGAAAAACTGACCTGAAACTATTACTATAAAATCAGCACACTCTACCTTACAGGATTTTTATAAACCAATTTTCTGTATAATTAATCATTATACTCACAATAGAGAGCACGTTATCGTAAACATATCTTGAAGAACCGTCATTATCACGTAGGCTGAAAAGTTTTTAGTCTAGCTACTTCAAACATATTTTTTTTTTTCAAAATTCGACTTTATCGATCAATATAATCTCCCTCAAGAGCGGTACAATTAGTCCAACGCTTTTTTAAGATTTATATACCTTTCTTGTAGAAAGATTTGTCTCTGCCTTCACAATATGCCCCAGTTTCAGCAATAACTTCTTCATTGGAGCAAAATATCTTTACCGCGAACATTTTTTTGAGGTTTGCGAATAGATAATAGTCGCTGGGGCCAAATCTGAAGAATACGGTGGATGAGGAAGCAATTCGAACTTTAATTCATGCAATTTTGCCATCGTAGTCATTGACTTGTGACACGGTGCATTGTCTTGATGAAAGAGCACTTTTTCTTGTTCAGTTTCTTTGCGATTTCTGCCTTTAAACGCACTAACAACTTTATATAATATTCGCTATTGATGGTTTTTCCCTTCTCAGCATAGTCCGTGAAAATTATTCCATCCGCGTCCCAAAATAAAATGCCAAAACCTTCCCAGCCGATTGTTGTGTCTTTGGTCGCTTCGGGTGGCTTTCGCCGGCTGCTGTCCACTCAGCTGACTGCTGATTTGATTCCGGTGTGTAGTAATGGACTCATGTTTCATCCATTGTCACATATCGCATAAAAAATTCTTTTTATTGCGCTTGAACAGGACCAAATAAAGCTTTCTCGTGCCCAAATGTTCATGCAAAATATGACCAACACGTTCTTTTGATATTTTTAAGGTGTCAGCTATCTCATGGAATTTCACTTAATGGTCATCCAAAAAAATTTTGTGGTTTTTTTTATGGTTTCCGGTGTAACCATGTCATTTGGGCGTCCAGAGCGTTCAGCATCATTTGTATCTGTACGACCGTATTTAGATTTAGCATACCAGTAAATAATTTTCTAGGGGCAGAGTCTCCGTAACACTTATCAAGCCATTGCTTTGCTTGAGCGGTATTTTTTCTCATCAAAAAACAGTATTTAATCAACACACGAAATTCGATTTTTTCCATTGTTTTGAAAATATCAAAAGTAACGTCACTACAACCATAGAACCTAATAGTCGAAATGTCATGAAATTTTGACACGTATCGTTTGAAGATTGGTACTTCCTAAAAATCATATAGATTTTTTAAAAAGGGCTACATCTATCTATCAGACCAAATACTTTTTAGTTTTTTTTTTTTTTTTTTTTTTTATTGGTCTAGCACACGTGCTGCAGGGAAGTCCCTAAAGCGCTCCAGGAGCGGCACGAGTGCGGAAAAAGCGATTCACGTTGTTCTTGAATCGCTGTAAATTGTACTCGGTGGGAAACACAGCGCTGGGCAAATTATTCCAAAGGGATGACGTTCTCCATATAAAAGATTGCTTGAAAAGCGTTGTACGCGGAGTAACAAGCTGAACCTCATACGGATGCGAAGCACCAGCGCGACGTGTATTTCTAACATGCACCGCTTTGGGAGGAATTAAGCGGGCTACATCCTTCGAACACTTTCCATGAAAATACTTGTAGAACAGACTCAAGTCGCCAACCGTTCTTCGATGTTCCAGCGAATCAAGGCCGCCGGTCAATTCCGGGTCCCCAATCAGACGGACCGCTCTTCTCTGAACAGAATCCAACAAATGCAGTGTATGTTTGGGAGCGGAGCCCCAAACGTGGGAGCAGTATTCCATAGTTGGTCGAATTTGGGCTTTGTAAAGAATTAACAGTGGCTGTGGGGTGTAAAGCTTTCTGGTTCTAAATAATATTCCCAACTTTTGAGAAGCTCTTCTTGCTATGCCTGCAACATGTTCATGCCAAGACATATTTGCTCCCAAATTAACGCCCAACAAATTAAGCGACGATGCTAGGGGAATGGAGTGCCCCGACATAACTATGTCGGGTTCAGCAACGTTAACTTTTTTAGAAAAAACTGCCTCTTGGGTTTTTGTAGCGTTAAATTGCACTTGGTTACTGTCACCCCAAGATAGAATTTCTTCCAGGTCTTTGTTAAGTTGAACGACCTCCTGCTGTCTGCGGATATTCGCCTGAGCAGCCGATGTCCGAGCGTTCAAGGTGAATGAAGAGACAAGCGTACTGTCATCTGCAAAGCTATAGATTGGATTCCCGGTCTTTTCCAGTGTATGTGATGGATTTTATATCGACAAATTAACATTTCCTTCACATTTAAAAAAACTGCCGAGGGCAAGTTGGACTTGCACAATTAGTATTCCATATAACGACTGCTGAAGTATTCTATGAAATTCAGTCATACATTCATCTTCAACGTAAGAATTAGCAAAAATACATAAAAAAGCGAGACATCTTTGTAATAAAAGTTTGGAACAAATATTTAATACCTAAATGTTTGTTTAATTATAAACAAATAAAATAAAATTATTTTTTCTCGGTACCTATCAGTACCAGTCATAAAGGAAATTTATTCTAGCATTGATTTTCCAAATGCTTAAAGTCATGTATTGAAAATTATATGAGGATAATACTGCACCGAATACGTATTGATATTTCATAGCTCTTAGTCACGGTTAAATTCACAACTTTCCACGATAAAAATCACCACCATATTGTCATGTCAAAGAGTTTTTTTTATATCAGATAAATTATCAAACTCGTGATAATTTTCGCTTAATCTACACTTTATGAAGAATATTCCAAAACTTTTTCGAAAATTTATGACCAGTATTCCTAGAGATAGGTTAGAGCTACAGCGATTTTTAGCAATTTTTTTAAAAATAGTATAACTCATGTTTTCACAAGCTTTCATTTCAGACTCCGTCTGATGACCTTGCAATTCTTTTTCTCGCTTCCGATTTTACCCCCCAAAACCAACATCTTAAATCAAAGTCTAACTTTCAAAGCAACACGGCGCTGATTGGCCATCAATTCCCATATTTGTGCCAACAACTTTCTCTGTCAAACAGTTTCGGATAAAATCGGGTGTGACAGACAGACAGACACCGAAGTGATCCTATAAGTGTGCCGTACGGAACACAACTCTAAATTCACTGCGTATTAATGAAAGGTGACGCAAAAAAGAATCTTGCGCTATGAGCAAGAATTGTGACTTGGACAAATTGCGTTATAAGCTCATAGATCAACTCAGGACAAACAAAAAATTAGCCTAGCCCAATCTAAAAATGTAAACTAATTCGCATTAATTTAATTTTTGTAATATATACAATAAAAAAACATTTTTATAACGTAAAAATTAATTATTTTGCAAAATATCCAAATATTCTTTTAACAACTATGTTTTGTTTCAATTTACTTGCATCTGCAGTATTTGTTAATTAATCCGATAAGGTACGGTCCAGTTTTTTTAAAAAAGCAATTATTTCCTTACGGAAAACTTCTTATACCTTTTTTTAATAATCTTTGGTTTCAACTATTTATCGAAAAACAGCAATAACTTTCGAAAAATTTTTAATTTACGAAATCATTGAGAACAATCATCGTTTGGCCAGTTGGCAACTTAAACTTCTAATTTCATATTTTTATTTATGAGAGACCACAAATTTCAATATTCGATTGGAAAAAAATATCTTTTAATTTGTTATTAAAAGTGAATAAGTATTTTTAATAAAATTCACATCCATCAGAGGATATTGTGTACTTAAAGTTTTAGTTTTTCGATGAAAATATTAATACAAGGCGAGCCAATTTTCTGTGGGACATATGTTGAAAATATATGTTAAAAAAAATACTATTGTCAAAGTTCAAAACTTGCATGACGTAAACCTGTTCAGCCGGTTGTACACGTAGACCGACATTTTTAAAGCGAAAAGTGTGATTATAAGATGCCAATTTTTTATACGATTTATTGTTGCAATTAGTCGTAGTTAAAAATTATTGTAAATTAAAGTAAACTCCCAACTATTATTGATAAAAGGTTCTTTACATAAGTCGGTCTAAGTCATAAACTTCTACAATTAAAGAAACTCATGGGGCACCACTAGTCCCAAAAGAGCCAGCTAAGGACCAAAAGGTGATCGCTCGGTCCTAGGAAACTTGCAAGCAAGGTTGCCAAGTTCACTGATTTAGTACTAGGTTGCCTATTTGCACCTATAAATTGAAAACGGCACATTGTCTCCTTTTGTTTTAGAACTTATGAAACAACATAGTTTTAATTACTATTATTAAGATGAAATCGGTTGGAATGTGCTCATTTAAATTCATGAATAGATTATAGAACTCATCAAAATAAATCACTTCATTAAATATGTTCCATATTAAAATTAAATTACGAAGACAATAAAGCCTCTTGAATGCTGGGTATTTTGATTGGTCACTTACTTTGACATTCTTGTTCTGTTACGACTTTTTCCTTTTAAAGTTATATATATTTTTTTCATTAAAGAAATATTATCTTGTGCGCTTATTCCAGAATAATTACTTCCGACCCATTTTTTTTTTTAAATCGACAATTGTCTTTTACTTAGTAGCGCGGAAAATAATTTTTTCGGTGAGATTTAAGCATGTTGAAAAATTAGAAAAACATTACCAAAACGACAAAATATTCCAAGTTTGCCATATCAATTCTGACAATTAAATGATGTTTACTATTCATCTTTTACGGCCGGAGTAAGTAAAATTTTAGTCTTATGACGATACTTAGTAAGTAAGAAAAATTTATATATACTCTTTGTATTAAGTAGAGGAAAGAATTTTGAAAAAACATATGCATAACTAGTTTAATTAATATATGCCTGTATGCCATGTATTTAGTTATTTTCTATATTTTATTACAAAAATATCTTCATTGTAATATTACCATTCGACTATATATTGAAGGTAACCCTTAATTTTTTCCTGTCATTATCACGAATAGATAAATAAATTATTTTTTATCCAAATCAATTGAAATAGGTCAAGTATCTCTGGGAAAAACCTTACAACTCTGTAGTCTTAACAGAAGATGTTGCGTCAACCATTTTTACACCTATGATATTTTGTCACTTTCCTAAACATTTAAAAATAAGAAAAATAATTTATTTTCAAGTTTTTGTATGTTTTTCGAGCAAAAATAATGTGTTTTGTATATAATATTCAAACAATTTTTTAGTTGTGACTTTTTGTTGATTTATTTGTGCTGATTTTTAAACAATTTCAGAAAGTAATGTTTTATAACGCAAAGTGTGGATGTTTTCGTTATTTATACATGGAGAATATTTGTGTAGTTGTGGTTTGAAGTCTCGATTGGATATTATTTAAAAAAAAAGGTAAAATGTTAACATTTTTGTTATTATTTAATGTACGTAAATTCGGCAACATTGCTAACCCTCAAAAATCGTATATGCGAAAAATTGAAAAATATTAAATATAAATTTTTGCCTTATTATTGAGATCTGCCATTTAAGGTAATTTGTCTGCAATTATTTTTATCCAAGACTTTACCAGTTTCAATATATTAAATGATTTATAACACTCTTTATTCAAAGCATCCTCTCTAAGCCCCCTTCTTTCACATTAACTCCTTATAAGTTTGATTAAATAAAGATAATAAAAAAATAACAACATTTTTAGATTCTTTGGCTTCGAGAACCTGAAAACAAATTATAACACAATATGGTATATGCAAAGTAACCCTTCTAACCCTGTTTCCTTTCTCATTATCTCTTTACAAATGATTCTACATAACTAAAAATATGAAAAAGAGAACACGATCCCTGAAGAGACGTGTAACATGATATATACGAAGTAGCCTCTCTTACCACCTCGTTAACCCCTTTCAAGTTAGGTTATAAATAATTAAAAATATTGAAAAAATAACAGAATTTTTGAAATTTGCTACTCCAGGAAACCCGAAGAGAGCGTGTAAAATAATATATATGATTCAACACCTCTAACACCCTCCTCCACCCCTTTAAATGCTTTTATGTTTGCCTGTAAAAAATGAAGATTAAAATTGATTCATTATATTAACCAAAACCGACCAAGTGCAATTGCGCAATTAATGTTCCGTATATCTAGTGCTTTTAAAATAAAAATTTCTGTTACGAAGGTATAAAATGATCAATGACTTCCCAAAACACACCTTAATTGAGTGTTTAAAAAAGATTTTTTCTGATCTTTACTGAAAACTCGTGACATTGAAATTTTTGTTTTTTTTATATACCAGATAAATTATTAAAGGTCATATTTTCCGTTCAATCTACACCCTATGGAGAATATTCCAGAATATTTTCAAAATTTTTTGATCAGTATTTTTCGAGATAAGTGGGGGCATCGATTTTTCGCAATTTAAAAATAATACAAAGAAAAGTGAGCGCAAGTATTAAATTTTATAATAATTTATATTTTTGAACTTTCATTTGACACTCCACTCGATGACCTAGTAATTTTTTTTTTACTTCCGATTTTACCCCCCAAAACTAACCTCTTAAGTCAAAATTTAACTTTCAAGACTACACGGCTTTGATGAGGCCATCAATTCCTATATTAGTGTCAAATTTTAACTTTCTATATCGAAGAGAAAATCGGGTGTGACAGACAGAAAGACAGGCAGACGGACGGGCAGACAGACGGACAGATAGACACCGAGTGTTCCGTACCACCAACAAAAGTTACACAATGATTTAGAAAATATTATAAAATTTTACGGTCCTCTTTTTATTTGACGATATTGCTAAAAAAACTATAGGTACTTGACGTAGGAATGAAACGAGGTCGAGTACTATATATGTACCACCAAATTTGAAATCGATATCCCACTTTGTGGAAATTATCGTGCTAACAGACTCATATACGGACAGAATCACAGATTAACATACTGACGAACAGAGTGACCTATGCTCTTCGTTTCCCAGTGACAATGGAACGTGAAGAAATGCAAAAATTTCGAAGTGTAGCTAAATTTGAAATCTGAAATTTAAATAGGTTAAGTATCTAATCCGAGGGCAAATGTTGAAATTCTTTATTCCTTTTTTTTGCATTTTCCAAAAAAAGTCCCATTTCTGACATATTTTACTGTTCTACCAATAATAAACATAATAACCATAGTCATAGTATATTTTACTCATTTCATTATTTCACAATAATTAACGTAAGTAATTGTATACCCGGCGAAGAAACTGTTAAGCTCTAAAAAATAGAGAAAAAAATTGAAAGTATGAAGGTTAAATTCTTGCAATTCAGATACTGTATAAAGACCGTATAAAAAGAAGGCACATCAATTACTTATGACGTCATGGAAAATTTATTCATGACTAAGTTTAAAACCCATGCCAGTCCAGAATTTGAGTAATTTCCGAAAGTTTGATATTGGTATGTGGATGATTTTCGCGATTTTCGATACAGAAAACAATCAAACCTAGATGATTTTGTTTCTAAATTAAATAGTCTATACGATTATATTAAATTTACCTATAAAATTGAGAACAGCGAAGAATTACCATTCCCAATAAATTAGATTTAGGTGTCCATAGGAAAGATATTGTGACAGATAGACATATTCCTAACCATTTATTTTATTATGAACAAGATAAACTTGCCCCATTACACTTTTTCATCGTTCAGTCACTATCCCGTGGAATGAAGTCAGTTTCAGAAATAAAAGGAATCGTATTAAGAGTATAACTAGAAGCAATGGTCATCACGAGAAGTTATTAAACGAGTTAATAAACAGACATAAGTTTAAGTTAAATATTCATAATTTCACCTTTTTTACTAGTGAATAGAATAAGAAGAAATATGGAGGTATTTAATAATGTAAGCCTCACATTAGTCTACAAATCATTAGAAAACCTAAAAATACCTTAGGAAATCTGAGGGATAAAACTTACGAAGGGAATGGAAGTGGAATTTATGTAACAAGTTGTAACAATTTTAACAAGAAGTATGTTAGACAAACGAGACAATCAATTGAAATAAGATTTAAGAAACATTTACGTCATTTAAGGTAAGGTAAGTTTGAAATATTTAAAAAATAGACTTCCTGGTAAAAGCTAAACCATAGTTAATATATCCACTCAGAAAAATCAAAAGACCAGAAGGACGGCATTATGAGACAAAGGATACACAGTCGGGCTGAACAATAAAAATGCGAACAGGAGCTGGAATGGAAACTCAATACGGATAAAGACTACACAATGGATTGTAAGGTGTGAAATTGGATTGTCCCACGCTTGGGCGCAATTTTGTACCCTGTGAACTTCCGCCCCGGCATCAAATTGTACTGGGTCTATTTCGCCCTGCATTGACAGCGTCAATTTGTACCGTGCGAAGACGGAATGCCTCTCGTTTGGGCGCAAACTTGAAACATGTGAATTTCGCCCCGCATAGACTGCGTCGTTTTGTGGGGTGTCGAATTTTCACTTCGCCCGCACCTTGAGGCGCACCTTTTACAGCCCCGTTTTAATTTCTGAGAATGGATTGAGTGAATACTGATTTTAAAAGAACTAAAGAAATTAAACATACAGTAGTTCAGTTTTTCTTGGTAGAGTCATATGGGTAAGAGATAATTGTTGTACGTCTTTTTGGAATTAGTTTCTATCGTTGTTAAAAAAAATTTCGGTTGTACTAAATTTTTGGGCACCATTCATTTTAAAATAGAAAGGATCTACTTTCAGCTAAAAAAATGAAAAAATACTGAAGTGTTATGCAGTTGTTAATAAAAAGAATTTTTCTGGTACAACCTTTTTATCCTGAAAAGTAAGATAGGTATTCAGTGACACACTACCTTTCATCAACAAAAAAAAGGTTTATTAATGATTTAAATTAAAAGTTCTAACTCTTGCAGTTTAGTATTTACAAAAACTCTAGCCTTAAAGGTAGTTATTACTAAATAGAGGGCTGAAATCAGACATTTTACTTTTAAAATTTTGCTACACCCGATATTGAAAGTTCGTGACGGTCACTTCACGATTTATCAGTTCAATTCGATGCTAAATCACTTATATGCGGGAAATAGGTCTACTGATGAATATTTTGGTGACTTACGGTTTTCCTACGGGCTTCTAGGCCTTAAATCGAACACTTAAAACCGCTTTCACACATTCCATCACTAGTTTATCGGTACTGCTTCATGACGAGAAGAGCCTACAACGGCTACTTCATGTTAAAAAAACAAAGCCCACTACGGCTTAATGATTTAAACTCGTACTCGACTTGGCTCTCGATAAAATTGAAAAAGCCTCCACTGCGGCTGGATGGACAAAGCCTGGCTGCGGCTTGATCGGAGAAAAAGCCAACTACGGCTACTGATTGCAGAACAGCCTTCTGCCACTACATGTTGGAAATAACTTCGGCGGCGGCTTCATGGGAAAAAGCCTCGGCAGCGGCTTGATGGAAAAAGCCTGGTCTGTGGCTGGATGGAAAAAAGCCTAGATCTGCGTTCTCCGGACCCTTAAATAATCCGTGAGAACTACGTCTCTAAAATGGCCGGCTTCCGGGAAACAAACATCGGAAACAAATATCTGACCTATCGCGACGTACCACGAATGTTTGGTCGGAAACCCGCACTGCACACTGTACCACGAGCGGCTAGAAATTTCTGCTAAATACACTGCTCGATACAAAAATGAAAAGAAGTACATTATAAAGCCAAAAATCAGTAACATTTCATGCTTTTAAAATCTAGGAAAAAATGAATGTTACAGGATGTTGAAACTCTCTAAAATCAAATTGAGCAAACATTCACTGCGGCAACAGTGCTGTCGGAAAAATTAAAGGGAAAAAAACTAAATCATGGTTTAACGAAGAATGTTAACAAAAGCCAAAGGAAAAGGAAATACAAGAAAAGCTATGATCATATGTAATCATGTTCTCATAACGAAAGAAGGAAACTCATAAGGAAGAAAAAATGAGAATATGAATACCAATAGTACGAAATGATCGAAACAAGCAGATCAAAGTCTGGTTCTAAAGAATTCTGTAATGCAATAAAAAACGAAAAAAGAGAATGCCAACCAAAATCCTGGTGTTGCAAAAAAAATAACGGAGACGTGATAATCAACGAAGAAGAGCAGCTAGAAACATGAAAAAACTATTTTGAATGCCTACTAAACACATGGCAAGCAAAATGCGCGTCGACTGCAAAAATAAGCTATTTGATGTAGTGACGATAACTCTCGTATAGTGTAATTGTGACAAAAACTTTAAAACTCAAACATAGTAAAAATGGAGTTAGAAATATGTTCTGAAACACAAAGGAAATAAAGTCTTTTTTTAAATATCTTTCTTGTTATTTCATACTATAAAAAAATGTTTGCGCTTTTCTGTAAAACATAAATAAGAAATTCCTAATAGGATATTGTTTATTGATTTTATTCTGTACAGCTCGAAAATAATAATAACTTTACTTCAACTATATTGCTTAAGATTCCTTTCATACAAGCTGAAATTTTCGGAACTATAAAGACGTAGGAGTGTGTGTGAATTCCATCCGAAAAACTTCCATATATTTCGGTAAAAGCTAGGCGGAACAAAAAATTTTAGCTAGCTGTCAATTTGTTGGTTACTTCAATCTCAGTTCCTTTCAATTTAAAGAATACTATACAAGTGGGCTACTGACACTGTTAGTAAGGGTTCCTTATTTAGCGTTTGCAGCGAAATTCTTGCTGTTTAACACTTAGGTGGACACCACTGGCCCACTCATATGTAATATACTGATAATAAAACAAATAACTTAATTTGTAAATGGTAAAAGAATTTTAAACGCAGAATTTTGCTTTCAAAATCATATTGAAATTTACAAGTGAATTCCGAATGCATACGTCATCGAAGTTTTCTAGAAAAAGAACAAATAATATTTGAGTATATAAATTACTCTGCAGGATAAATCTAAAAGAATTATTTCTTCATTTTTATTTTCTCAATATACTGAGCGTCAAATAAATGAACTTTTATGTGTTGTGGACTAACAAGTTCTATTACTAGACTTTTTTTCGAAAACATATGATTTTTCCTTAAAGGTTGCGCCCCTCTCAAATCATATTAAATGCAGCAAATAATCATCACATCGTAAGTCATCTTTTCAATATTTTTGGCAACATATATCCACTTCGTTATTTTTAGACTATATTATTATAAGTTTCTACTTACAAATTAGAAATTTTGTGTGCAGCTGTTAAAACATGATATTGATCCAATAAAACACCACCTCCTGCATATCCATTTTTGACTGCTAAATTATTATTATTTCTTAGAAACGCTTGCCAGGGAAAAGCATTTTGAGTTGCGAAACCATCTTGAGAAGACGGAAGAACTGTAGGAGTACCACATACGACGTTGTTACATCTAACGTAACCGGCGGGACAATCAGTTGGTGAAACCACTCCGACCTAAAATTAAAAGAAAAATTAAGTATTAAGCCTTAAAATTAAATTATACTTCATTTAAAAGAGCTGGTAAGCCATCACTAAACTTTGATATGAGGAAATTTCAAGCAATGTGACGGTCTCAATAAATATATAGGCAACGTAAAAATCTATATCTTTTACTACGTGAAATTATTGGAAGAGACTGCAACAAAATATGTTTTTTACCTCTCGGCTACAAGACCTTTGTAAAAGTAATTTCAAATCTATAGAAAACTATTGCTTATTGGACGTGAGGACTTCAATAATAAAACACATATAAAAGTATTTATGTCAATTTAGAAATAGTCGTTTTCAGTAATAAAATAAAAAAATGATTTTAAAGTTTTGATGGGCCTTCACTACTAAAAAACAAATATGACGTAAATCACTTAACTCTTCTGTTTCTTTTTCTGGTGTTATAATATCTCCTTCCTATATGAAATATTATTTAAATCGACAATTTAAGGAAAGTTTATTTTCGAGAGCACCGAACATTGAATTATTAATCTGTGTTTAATGCAAACGAGAGAAGTAGAAATAAGTTATGCTCAACAATATCTAGTATTATTTGGTCTATTCGTTGTTTATTGTTCTTGTCTTGAAAGTCACCTGAAAAAGTCTCACAGATCTTTCTAAGAAAAATTAACTTTCTTTTATCCTTTATTCCCAACATAGCTGCAATTCCCAGTATTAAATAAGTATTTAAATGTAAGAATTTGGTTGAAGATTTAGCTGAGTGTCTTAAAACATGGTTTTTGGAAATAATAAGAAAGATCTTGAAATTAAGCAATTTCTACAAATAGTTGATTCAAGTCGCTCACATGATTATCTGATGTTAACTCCCTCTTTCTTTTCTTATGGCTATAATAGACAAAAATTTGGTAGTATGCTAAGTATTACTAGATAACAGACAACACAACCTGCTCAGTCGGTTTCAACAACGAAACGAGTTTTAGGAGAAATAAAACATACATCTTTATAAAATACATAAAAATAACGTCAACTTGCCGTGTTCCTACCAAGTCACTCACAATGAAAATACATAGAGTTATACTTTTTGCTCTCATATTACTCAGGTGGATGAATTTTCTGGATGATCACTAACCAAAAGTAAGACCACATGGCTGCCTGTGAGAGTCTGAACCACAGTATTTGTCGCATTTTTTCTAAATCATAAAATTATTCTTAATAACTAGAGACCGGATTATATGCATTTGCATATTTTCATATGCATTTGCATATTTAGACCATTCTCACCGATTATTGCATATTTTACCCAAAATCTAGTAATGATGCATATTTTCCCTATATTTACAATATTTCTGGGTATTACTAGGCAATTGAATTGCTCAGGGTATTGTTAATGTCGCCGTCTGGAACCAATATTACCTGCAATAGTCTAAACATCGATTAGGTTATAGTGCCAAGGGAATACCCAAAATTACGACGGTATTTTATTCCTTTGTTTCTTGGTCGGGATATTAAGTGATAAGTAGTTAGTTTCTAAGAATATTTGTTTGAGCGTGGATCAAATAAACTATTTTCTCGAAGACGAATTTTTATTTTAAAACAAGATATCAGTTTTAACAATATTGTTGACGCGCTTGCATCAGTGTAGTCTTTTTGCAATTTTTAACGTGTTGTCTTAAAGTTTAACGTGTACCATGCCACCCGCAAAAAAAAGTGTATCTGCTGTACTATTTTACAATGAACATTTCGAGGCCATCAAAGGTGTAGTAAATGGCTTCGATAGTGCAGAGGCTATGGCAGTTCGTCAATCCAAGGAAGCATTTAACGATTCTGATATTAAAAAAAAAACATAACTTTGATTAGCACTCACTTTTCCCACATACCTGCGGGTATTGTAAAGCTTGAAACTCGAAGTTTGGCGTTGACCGAATCAATTCAGTTAATGAATAAAATCCGTCAAATAAACTCCACATTGCCAGATGTATTCCCGCGTAGAGTTAAAGAAAAGTTTGAAAACATTTTGTGCAATAACCCAGGCTTTGAACCTTTGTGTCAAATTCATAGTTTTATTAATGGGACGGGTGAACTTTTGCCAGAAACAATAAGTGCTAACATAGCACCCAAATTCAAATACTGCCCAGTTACCTCAGTGGATGTGGAACGGTCTTTTTCCATGTATAAAAATATTTTAAGTGATCGAAGACAGAATCTTACTACCCAACATTTGGAACAATACCTTATTGTTTATGTGTACAAGAATACAAATGTTAAATAATTTTAAAAAATGTTAAATAATTGTTAACTAAATTTAAACATCGTCGATAACTGGTTAATTTTATGCTGATTTTGAAATAAAAAAACTAAGAATTACTACTTTTATTATTATTTAATATTGCATATTTTGACCCTTTTCATGCATACTTTAAGCATTTTTCATGCATATTTGCATGCATATTTCAAGATTTTCATGTTGCATATAATCCGGTCTCTTTTAATAACAATATTAGTCTAACAAATTTTATGAGTATTATTATTGAATTTTATTTTAGCAAGTGAAATTTGTAAAAGATTGGGTTTTTACTAAACGAATAGAGTAGTGTATTATAAAAATGAAACGTAACGATTCGAAGTAAAACTGTACAAGAAAATTTAACTTACAGTTCCTGGAGCTGTAGCCAAAACTCCTGTGGATGTTGCTTCACCTGCTAGAGGTGTTATGCCACCACTAGAACTTAATATTCTGGGATCTATAACATTACCACCACTTCTACACAGCGCAGGTGTTGTGCAGCTAAATGTACGAGTTTGCACTTGACAGAAACCAGAACCTAAATAAATTAAAACTATAAGTTTACTGATCAAATTGCAGCTTACGTGCAAAACCAAATAATGATATTTTATAAAGCAAGTCAGCAAATTTAAATCATTGCATCTGTATTTATATGATCATACCTATTAATGCTGATACGCTTTTTTACAGATTTTACTGTCTAGAGAATTTTCAAGATAGTTGTAATTCTACAAAATGCTGTTAAGAATTTAAATTAATAAAAATAAAAATCTCGGCGGCTAAAACTAGATTTATTACAAAGGCAAAAACTTTATCAAGATATAAATTAATCGTTATTGGAAAAATTATGGAATAAATGATAAAATTTAAAAATCTGGTATAGAGGTCTCAACCTATGTGACATGAAGGCTTAAGAGAGAACAGAAGAGCATCAAGAATAATTTATTTTATTTTTATAGGCATAGCACACGAACTGCAGGGAAACTCTAAAGCACTAGAGGAGCGACGCGTGTGCAAAAAAAGCGGTTTATGTTGGTCTTGAATCGCTGGAAATTGTACTCAGTAAGAAACACAGTCTTAGGCAAATCATTTCACAGAGATCTGGTTCTCCATATAAAAGACCGCTTGAAAAGGGTTGTACGAGGAATGACAAGTTAAACTTCATACAGATGTGAAGTACTAGCGCTACGTCTATTTCTAGCATGCACCGCCTTAGGAGCAATTATGTGAGGTACATCTCTCGTACATTTTTCATGAAAATACTTGTAGAATAGAATCAAGTCGCCAACCCTTCTTCAGTGCTACAAGGAATCAAAATTGCTGGACAGTTCTGGGTCTTGAATCAGGGGACAGCTCTCTCTCTGAATAGAGTCCAAGAAATGCAGTGTAAGTTTGGGAGCAGAGCCCCAAACATGGAAGCGGTATTCCGTCATTGGTCGAATTTGAGCTTTGTACAGAATTAACGGTTGTTATGAAATGTAAAGCTTTCCAGTTCCAAATAATATTCCCAGCTTTTGGGAAACTCTCTTTACTATGCACGAAACATGTTCATGCGAAGTTAACGCCCAGCAAATTGAGAGACGATACTAAAGGAATGGAACGTTAATTTTTTTTTAGAAAAAATTGCCTCCTGACTTTTTGTGGCGTTAACTCCTACTGGGCTACTCTCACCTCAAGATAGAATTTTTGCTGTCTGTGGATATTTGCACGAGTAGCCGATATTCGACAGTTCAAAGTGAATAAAGAAATAAGTGTACTGTCACCTGGAAAGTTGTAGTTTGCATTTCTGGTCTTTTACAATAGATCGTTACTGCAAATGAGACAGAAAGTAGAAGATAGTATAGAGCGTTGAGGTACACCAGCGTTGGCAATGAAGATATTAGAAAGAAATCCATCGACAGCCCCTCATCAAGAACGTTCTCTGAGGAAACCCGGTAGCCATAAACAAAGCCACAACCTGTTACATACCATAAATGCGTAACATAGCCAACAATTCGGCATGCCAAACATTAACGAATTTTTTTTTTATTGGTCTAGCACACGTGCTGCAGGAAAGTCCCTAAAGCGCTCCAGGAGCGGCACGAGTGCGGATATGGCACGAATGCCTTGAATATATCAACTGCAACCACTCAAGATTCTCTAAAATATTCAATTGCATTGTCATGAGTTAGAAATCTCCTATTGATCTTTGCTTACTAAACCCATATTGATTATCTCTAATAGTATTAAATCTTTTTTGACTGACAGACTTTTCCATAACTTTCGGGATTATTGAAAACATAGTGACTGGTCGGTAGTTTTTTGACAAGCTCTTCTTGCCTTTTTTGGATATCGGCTGAATTATGGCGCATCTTTATCAGACAGAAAATATTCTATTTTTATAATATAGGTCGAAAAGTCTACCGAAAACTAGGGTTAGTTGGTTTACGCATTTTTTGACTACGATGGCAATTATTCCATCAGCGCCAGAAGCTTTTTTGGTGTCTAGCTTCAATAAAATATGTTTTACAATACGCTGCCTGAAGATAATATCGCGCATTCTTGACTACCCTATGGGAATAAGGGGTGTTGTGTTTCCTTGAGAGTCAACGGTAGAATGTTAAGCAAAGCGTTCAGACAACAATTTGGCTTTCTTGACAGGTGTGGTTGCAATAATATTATCGAACCATGTGAGAGATGTTATAGTGAATTTAGTGAAAATGTGACTAATGGCCTAGCGACTGACAAAAAGAACCTGGAATAGTTGAGGCTTCGTCGATAATTTCTTTACCTCTGTTCAGGACACGAACAAAGAAGTTACGGTTTATGACGTTAAGATTTTTACGCCATAAAAGGTTGGCAAGATGTTTAGAACCAATACCTTCTTTGCATTTTCGATCGAACCAAGGTTTACCGTAGGAAGGGATTTTTTTCAAAAAAGGGATATAAGCGTCCATACCAGCCAAAATGACATTGAAAACCTCTTTAGCGCAATCAGATGGGTCGCCGGATCCAATCCAAACTTTTAACCAAGGGAAGTTCGAATGAATTTCATGAGTTCTTCCCATCTAGCAGGTTTATAGTACCAAATCTTGCGCGGTTTAGATGCCTCTCTGTCACTAGTCGGTAGATAGTAATCTACCGACTACTCGATATACAAAGCAGTTTGTAGTCGGAAGAACCTAACGGCGGATTTACAGTGACGGTGTGAATCTCTGGATTGGTAGTTAAAAACAAATCAAGTAGACTGGTGAACTCTCCATCTCAATCAGGGATTCATAATCCGTAAATCTGTTTTAAAATTGCGATCTCTGCGTGTTGACGCCACCCAATCAGGCCCCACCCAGAGATCTGAACGAGGGGCTAATTTACTTCCGGAATTTTTTGATCCTAAGAACTTCATCATGCATTTTTCCCGCAGTGAATCCGGATACATTGGCACAGCCACGAAACGTTAAGTAACTTCACGCAGCCCAAGCCGATGCGATGGTATCACACCTCGCGAAGCCTCGTGGGATCTGGAAATCCACTATCTAACTTGTTCTTCGTCGCCGTCAACGATAGGCAGAACGTACCAGGGGTGTTATTCTATACCACATTCCCTCGGGGATTTATACATTAACAATAATTTATTCGGCGGTCTCAGTTAAAAAATAATTTGCCATATAGACGATACACAAAAAACTCATGGAAATATCCGGTTTCGGTCTTGCTTCCCTTGCAAAGGCGAAGTTCTGACGTGAATACTATATTGGACTTTCTCACACTAAAAAATAATCTAACATAAGCATTATAAATAATATGTATCTTATGGTAAGATAATGTTAATAGGAAAATTGTAAACAGAGAACGTCATAATTTTCAAATTCCTTAAGTAAAAGAATCCTAGAAAGTACATATACACTTTAGTCCTCTCATATTAATATTGAAACAATATTTACCGACTCAAAAACTATAGGTTTTTTTACTATTTTAAGTATTATATGTATAGTAAACTTGATATTGGTATCTTCTTTCATTCAAAAGTTATGATGCAAAAAAGCGGGCAAGTAGACAATCCTACGCTAATGTTTTTCTTGCCTTAAGAACCATGAAACGTCAAAAAATCTCTATTGGAGTTTTTCCGAAGTACAATACGTTCAGTAAGTAAAAGTAAAATTGGTAAAGTGATTTAACCATTAATTTCCTTGCGAAAATGGATTTCTGGAAAAAATACTGAATTTCGCTTTCTCATCCTAAAGAATAACTAATTTTAATGATTATAACTCGCGATTAATATTCGCAGAAAGAAGGCTTCAGAGGTATTTACAACTGAAACTTTACACTTCCAATACATGCTATTTCTGATAAAATATAATAATAATATAATATAATAGAACATATCTAAAAGAGTTCCTTTAACCCTTCACCCTTGACCCCTTATGTGTATATCTATTAATAGTTATTCTTGCGATTTACTACTGAAATTCTATAAAATTTATCGCTCATCCCCGTTTCACTTCTTATTCCCAAAAGCTATATTATACAAGAACTACAAGGTTTTTGTTTATTTGAATTATTACGTACGTATACAATTTAAAATCAATATCTCATTTTCTCCACGAGATAAAGTAAGATATTACACATTTTTATGTGATTTAATCAATTTTTTCTTTAAGCGCACCCTCTGCTTTTTCAACACTGTTTAGGTGATAACGAAAAGGTACTATTTTCAAACAAACAAACTCTGTACCTAAATATTATGATTTTTTTTGGTAATTTTATAATTTATCTAGGTTTAAATTAAATTTCAATAAGTTAAGATAAATCTTAATTGGTTTGTGTAATTGCTGATTGTATTTTTTTTCTGATAATTCTTCCATATTCCTTAATTCTCGTAGATCTTGATATATCAATTTCCACATATACAATTTGTAAACGGATCAATCTATGGGTATAATTTGATTATCCAAAGTATGACTCAATATTTTACAAACTTAAAGAATTCTGCTACTGTTGAATCTTTTAAGTACATGGTGCTCTTTCCTTTTTTGGTATACGAGTACAAGAGAAAACGAACTGCAACTTGAGACATCGTATTTACAGAAAGTATACTATTATAAATAATATCCCCACCAAAAATGTTCTATTATCAACTCATTAGTATTTGGAGCGCTTTAAATATGTGACTAACATTCGGTCGGAAACAAGTAAAAAGTGTCTTTTATTGACTTCTATCAATCTCAAATTTATATTTTGTGACAGCTGCACGTTATTTTATGCTCAAAGTTGCGAATAGCCTGCTCTTTCTTTAGAAAGCGCATTTAGAACACTGTTGAGTATGTTTTTAGTCTTCCGTGTGAAACACTTATGGGATCACTTCGGTGTCTGTCCGTCTGTCACAACCTGATTTTCTCCGAAATTATTTTATTGAATCTTACCAACTAAACAATAAAGTAGGATATAACTAAAATAAAAAAAGCAGTACACTCAATATCTTAAAATTTTTCTGTCATCTCTAGCTTAATGTGCAATAAACAAAAAGTTGTTCGCCTGCCAGTGTTTAAAAGTAATCTGTATATAACTTGCTCATAGTAAAATGTAATTTGTAACATAGAATATGCAATGAGTCAAAGAAAAACTGGCGTGCTAACAGATACCTCTATAATTAGGTTTTAAAAGATATTTTCTTCTCGAACGTTCTAGAACTTCCTTCAGAAATTGATTGATTATTATGGATACATATTAATTGAAAAAATCTACCAAACTCATATCCTGACTAATTAATAATTTACCTACTAAAAAGTTATTTTATTATAAGCCTTGAAACACGTGCTGTCGGAAAATCCCTATAACGCCTACGCATGTGCGGAAAAAGCGATTCACGTTGGTCTTGAATCGCTGAAAGTTTTACTTAGTGGGTAATACAGTCTTGGGTAAATCATTGATATAAAATACTGCTTGAAAAGTGGTACTTTGGACTAAATTTAAGCGTTGTGGTACCATTTAGATGATTTTTTTATCTTTCCCAATTAATACCTTATTGAATTTTTATGTTGTGTGAAGACAAGGACACTGCGGCATGTCTCACTCCATAAAAAACGAGTACTTTTTTATAGTAGATTCTATGATGAAAAAGAGATAATAAAATTGATGGGACTTACCAAATAACCAACATCCCTTTGCATGATGATGTCTACATAGAAAACGAAGGATTCGACAGGACAGTCAAATGTGTAAAAAAAATTGTCAAAAAAAGGTAGTAGAAACTATTTCTAAGAGTAAAATTAAAAGTTAGCTAAAATAAGACCAGAAAATGATGGTGAATCCAGTAGTCGCCAATAAAATTAAACCAAGATAAAACAGATAACGACATATATATATACATTAAGGCAGATTTACCAACCAAGCTGTAAGTTAAAAAAAAATAACTAAGGAAATCGACAACGACATACATTTCCTACAAGCGAAATCTACGATAATATTTAAAGTAAAATAAACGAACCAGCCTGCACAACCTAACCGAAAGTATTTGACGAGGAGCCAAATAGGGTTTTGCATGCAAAAATCTATTATATATATATCAAAAATAGAAAAAAAAACTAAAGAAATTAGTGGTCAAGTTCTGAAAAGGATATATGCTCAAGATGATAACGGGACAGCATATTATAAAAAAAAAAAAACCCACTGGAATGTTTCACAACTAATCTGAAGTCAACAAAAGCAATTTAGAGATTATATTTTGTTATCGTTCATGCAATAATTAAGTAGCATTATGCAATGTCTTCATATCGTAAAAAATAAACGCTGCAATCTCTGCAGCTATTCCTGGCTACGATACGTATCGCATGTCGTAAGTCACCGTTCGGTCAACAATAATCAGGGTGTAATTCTCCCGTCCCACTGAGTGCTCTTATCTCAAAGAATAAGCATTTCCGAAAACTATTGAATACTTAGTTGTAGTTGAAACGTCGGAAAGTCATTCCAGGTCGTCACGGCAGAAACCAAAGAATCCTGCTTTCTCTCTTTACCGAAGCCATAAAAGTTTCTGTTCTATGTAATCACATAAAATATTTAAAAATACAATAATTTTAGAACCATTACAGTTATAATTTTTAGGATTTAAAATTAAAAAAATAAAATTTGTCAGTAGCATGGATTTTTTTATTTTGTAATATGCATCAGCCTCAATGTGCATATTATCCACACCTAAAAACTTTTGGCAGCTGCAACAATATTGGGACTACGACTTTAAAAAAATGTCTTTACAAGAAGTTTCCGTGAATAGCTGGCCTAGAAATTTAATATATTACTTATTGCTGACCTAAATACACAAGTTGTATCCTAAAAGGCCAAATAATGTGAGGAACGTGAGCAGAAAAAAAATTATCATAACCACAAAAAGTTTGGACGAAAATTTTAAAATCAAACTTTGCCAATTTTAAGCTACGAGGGAAGGAAGGTTATGTAGCCCATAAAAGGCAGAAGTTTGCGACCAACAAACATTTTCCGAAAAGTTTTGTTTAAAACCTGTTATCCCCAACAGAAAGGAATTCTTCTGGCTATTAATGGTTAAGCCGATTAACCTAATTATATAGAATAGATAGGGGTTTCCTCACACAAAAGCTTCTTAAAGGTCAGATTGATAAAATTTGTGGTAGAAAACTTTTTCGATATTATAAAAGGTTTAAAATTACCTTCACAGAAGCGCTCGTTAATCACAAAAGAAAGGATGTTAGTTTTCTGGATTTTTCAAAGCAACAATTTAGATGCCTATATGAATGATACCATTTATTGTTTATGTGGTCACAGATTTATCTAACATAATGTGTTCATTAAAAGCGGCAATTCATCTTGCTATGCCAGTTGAGGAACACTTTTATTTCAAATACTTCATACGAATAAAATGAAGTCTACGAGAGCAGCTCTGGTCCACTTGCTTAAGGTGAGAGTACATAAGAAGTTACAGTTGATCTTTTGATATTAAAGCAATTTTCTTAACCATATATTCATGTCTATTGACGCGTTGTTTTTAGTTTGAAACTGTTACTCTGTACGATTTTTTGCCTATGCGTATTTAAAGAAATTGGTAATGTTATTTACCCACTACTTTCCTTGTAAATATGTAGTTCTAAATAACTATTAAATTTTACTTTCGCAACTAAACAAAAGGTAAATTTCCATAAAACAGTTAAAACTATACCACATATCGACACCTATCTCCAATCCTTTCTCTCGTTTAAAACTGGTGATTTCCTCCCTATTTAATTATTCTCATTTTGTACGAGAATTATGATGTCAATAGACCGAGAGACAGAGGAGATCAGTCGGATAGACATATCGACAGAAATGAAAAAAAATATGTTTTTTATGATCTTAGAACGATTAAATATAAAATAACCGGTCAAATGCAAGTTCAACTTGCACAATTAGTGTTCCGTATGTTGATTGCATTTAATATAAAACTTTTTGTTAAAGAGGTATAAAATGTTCAGTGACTTCACAAAACACACCCCAAATGAGTTTTCAACAAAATTTATTTCCAACATTTACCGAAAACTGATGACCTTGAAATTTTTTAATTAAAGGTACTGCACTTGTGATAATTTTCGTTCAATCTACACCCTGTAGAGAATATTACAGAATTTTTTCAAAATTTTTTGATCAGTACTTTTCGAGATAAGGGTGGGCAGCGATTTTTCGCGATTTTTTACAAATAATACACAGAAAAGTATGCGCAAGTATTACATTATATATATTTTTGAACTCGTGTTTTACAAGCCTTCATTTGACACCCCACTCGATGTGGGGATGTAAGAATTTTTTTTTTCACTTCCGATTTCATCCCCTAAAGTCAAAATTTAACTTTTAAAACTACACGAATCCGATGGGGCCATCAATTCCTACAGTGTTATGAAAATTTCAACTCTCTATGTCAAATGGTTTCGGAGTAAATCGGGCGTGACAGACAGACAGATGGGCGGACAGGAGGACGGACGGACGGACAGACACCGAAGTGATCTTATAAGTGTTCCGTACGGAACACTAAGAAGCACAAATCGCAGAGTTTTTTTTTCCTTGGCAAGGAAAGTAAAAACAATAATTTACTTAGTGTGTCCGAGGTAAGCAAATTTCGACCAATTTAACCGCTTATGTTTCCAAAACTTTTTCTCTAATCAACTTAACATTCTTAGGTTATTCTGTAACTAGATCTCAGTCTCTTTTACAATCGATTTCTGTTAGATCTGAAAATAATGAATAAGCAAAAACACTGAAAATATTATGATAGCCAACCTTTTAAGTCTCCGCCTTATTCCTTACATTCAGTATACCTTTTATAATAAATAATTAAAGATTTATAAAATTGCCAATAAGCATTCCTACTTCCTTCACCTTCTCCCCCTATTAATATTGAAAATAACGAGAAATAATGTAATTGTTCTATTCCATAACTGAAAAATACTACAAAACACCTAAAATATAATAAATGCGAAATCACCCTTGTAACTCTCTTCCTCACCTTTTATACCTTGATTAATTATTTGTAGTAACAAAAACCTGAAAATATTCTTCAAATATTATTAAAACTCTACAATATTTGACTGCTCTTTCCCCCTTTCCCCATACAAATTGAAAACAAGGGAAAAATAACTTAATTTTCAGACTCCTAGACTGCACACTCAAAAGGACCTATAACATCAGATATATTCTTTAACTCCTTACGTATTTTGCTATACATATTATGCATAATATTTGCCACACACCAACTAAAAAAAAAAACCTTTAAATATCTTAAAACGTTATTGAAATTGTACAATAAAAAGCGATCCCCGTTTGGGTTAAAATTGAAAGCAATGAAAAAATTACGTAATTTATTGTTTCCTTGACTTTATAAATCCCAAAAAGGATATATACGAAGCACCTCTAATCACTTCCTTCACCTCTTTTGCCCCTTATATGTTTTACTATAAATATTTAAACCTAAAATTTGTTTATTCTTTTAATAAAACACCTTGCCTGAAGCGATATAATTCAAAAACTATATATAGATAGACCGACAGACGGAAAGGAGCTTTTTATGATGTAGGAACACTAAAACGGAAAGAAATGCAAAAATCTTCGATCGTGATTTTTTCTTTGACAAGGAAAGTAAAACTGTAGCCGTTTGTTTCTTGTGTGACCGACACTTTTGTCATAATAGAAAGCAGGCAGACTATTTATTTTCATAGATAATAAACACGGTAACTTGATTACCATCTGCATGCCACGAATTGAATTAGTAAAGCTTGATACTTGTTATTATCCCTGGTCTAGTATTCTTACTTTTCTTGCTAAAAGCAAGGATTCTATTCGTGAAAAAATTACCTCGAGATTTTTGCTTTTTAGAGTTGCTAGATAATCATTTACGTCGGTTTGCCTCTCGGTCTGTTTGTTGGTCTTTTGACACGATACCTCTCGAACAAATAAGATATTAATTTCATATTTTGTACATATATAATACCTGGGGAGGGTATGAAGGTCTATAGATTTTTGAGCATTATCACTTCAGCCTCGATAATTTTGTATGGTTTTTTTAATAATATGCAATGTTTGCTGAGATGAAAAACAAATTTTAAGCATATTATTTAAAGTAAATCATACAAGGGCTGAGCGGGGCAAGGAAGGTGGTTAAAGTATTCGTATATATCATGCTATATAACCTTTTCGTAGTTCTCAGAGTCAAGGAATCCGAAAATTAAGTTATTTTTCACTACTTTCAATTTTAACAGGGAAATGGGTAGGGATTGTTACCTATTGTATAGTTTTTATAAATTTGGAATTTAGAGACTTCTTTTTGTTATTTAATCATATTATTTATAATAAACATATGAACGACTAGAATGATAGGGGCGAAGGTTAGTGGGATTGCTTTGAATATAATTTTATGCCTTGGCCTCGGCTAATCTGAAAATTAATTAATTTTCTACTCCTATTCAATTATAATAGGGGATAAAAGTTAAAAGATTAGAGGTCGTTAAATATTGTGCAGTTTCAATAGTGTAATGAAAATTTGTCCAGGCTTTCGGCTGAAATAATGGACACATTTTAAACATATTTATTTAAAGCAAATTATATTTGAAGGTCATGGGGTGGGGAACGAAATTAGAAGGATGCCTCAGTATTTATAGTGTTGTTATTATATTATTTTTACATTATTTATAGTGTTAACAGAAAATTAGTGAAATAAAAGTCGGAGTTGTTACGTATTGTATAGTGTTAATAGCATTACAAGAAAATTTCTCTGGGTCTTGGTTGGGACATTGGACAATTTTGAAGCATAACTATAAAATATAAAATAGAAAAACATATAAGGGCTTAAAAAGATGGGGGTAGTGGCTAGAGAGGTGCCTTCATAAATTCTGTTATACATTCTTTTTAGGATTCTTGGAGTTGAGAAATCCAAAATCTTTTGGGATAGGGGAAGAGGGTTAAAGGGTTGAGCATCGTTAAACCTTGTATTGTTTCAATGGTATTATGAAATTTTTTTCTAGTTTCTGGTGGGTATATTAGACAAAATTTTAACAAAATTATTTATAATAAAAGATATACATGGTTACAGAGGTGATGTAGAAGGAATAGAGACGTAGCTGCACATGTACTGTAATATACGTCTATTTTAAGGTTCTTGAAGTTGAGGATATGAAAAAAAAAAGTTTTTAGTGTTCCGTACGAAACCCTTATATGATCACTTCGGTATCTGTCCACCTGTCTGTCACACACGATTTTCTCCGAAACTATTTGACATAGAAAGTTGAAAATTGGGCCTGAGTCGGAATTGATGGCCCCATCAGAGCCGTGTGGTTTTTAGAAGTTAAATTTTGAATTAAAGGGTTAGTTTTAGAAGGTGAAATCGGAAGTGAAAAAAAATTTTTTTATGTGGTCATCGAGTGTGGTGTCAAATGAAAGCATGTGAAAACACGAGTTCAAATAAATAAATAAATATATATATATATATATATATATATATATATATATATATATATATATATATATATATATATATATATAACGTAATACTTGTGCACACTTTCCTTTGTATTATTTTTAAAAAATTGCCAAAAATCGAAAAGTACTCATCAAAAATTTTGAAAAAATTCTGGAATATTCTCCACAGAGTGTAGAGTATCTGGTATATAAAAAAAACAAAAATTTCAAGGTCACCAGTTTTCAACAATGATCGGAAACGAACTTTGTTGAAAACTCATTTAGGGTGATGTCACTGATTATTTTATACCTTCGTAACAAAATTTTTTATTTTAAAAGCAATCAACCTACGGGATACTAATTGCTCAACTCCGACTTGCACTTGGTCGGTTATTACGTGTATTAATTCTAATCTTACTAGAAACTCCTTATCTGCTTAACTTTTTTTTTAAGTCCTGTTATTTTGTCTTTAATTTTATTAATATCTCTCTGTAAAGTACCTATTATGTAAAATAGCAAGTTATAATTCTACCACTAAGTTATTCTTTAGCGTGATTAGGTCAAATTTGGTGTTTATTTCAGAGTTCACGTTTGCAAGGAAAGTACTAGATAAATCAACTGATCAATTTTTTTTATCAAGTGATTGCGGTAGAAATCTCTAAATGTACTGAAATTGAATAATTATTTTAAAATTTAAGATTATTTAAAACAAAAAACCGAGCTAAGAAGCCGCTGTATCATGCTAGTACTGTATACGAAGTAAGTATAATTGTTTTTAACATTATTGTATAAGTCATGCAAGACGCCAGTTTTTGCTTTCAATGAGTTTCGGATGCTCTGGAGTCTAAAGTCTGATACATTTCACTATAGAACTGGTACAGACAGATAATCAAAATTCAAAAATATCTAGTGCAGCTCAATCTGCTCTTTTTCACGAAATCCATGAAAATTTTATTTCTTCTGCGAATTCACTTCCATATCATCGATTTTTAAATTCAGTATAGGTTCCATTTATATGTCAAGTATAATATGAGCAACAAATTTGAAATCGATATCTCATTTCGTTCGAAACTTATCGTCTTAACAGACAGATAGACCCGCAAACTAATAAATCTATGGGGACTATGTTTTTTATGATCTAAAGATCCTGAAATGTGAACCAGTGCAAAAATCGCGGAATGTGATTTTTTGATATGTCCAATCCTTTAGCAGAGGAAGTAAAATCATATTTATCGTAATTGCATAACCGCGGGTCTCTGATGATTACAGCACAAGTTGATCATTGTGACACAAGTTTTACGTCTAGGCATTATTACAGCAGGTGATGAAGGTCTTACTGCGAATATTTCGCATTTTCCTAAAAACAACAAACATCTTTTTCATTTGACATAACATTTTTCCTTTGTTTTTAATTAATAGCAACCTCCTTATTAATAACTGTGTAGTTTTAGCAACTATTTGCTTAGACTGTAATTGACAGTTTTTTATTTAGTGTATTTTCAATACATAACTATAGGAGAGGTTGCTCCTAAACTGGTTTTCACGGCTATAAGCGAAATGGGAAATGATCATCTTATTTCAGTGAAGCAAATCATTAGATGGATGTAAACCTATGACGATAACTAGTCTGTACATGTGCCTCACAATTACAGTCTCTAAATTCTGTCTATTTGAGACAAATATGTTAATACTTATACAAACTTGCTCCGCTCGGCAATTTTGATGAGTAAAATCCCAAATATGGCCAAGTGTGGGCCTCTTGATTCATACACTAAATGTTTAGCAATTTTGACGTAACTACGTTAACTGTAATACAATGTTCTGTGAAATATGTAGTGGAATATAACGTAATTAATTTAGTGATGTTAAGTAATTTCAATGCTAGAAAACTAGACTAACTTGGCAGAGTTACAAGGAGGTTGTGTACTAGCCCATGTATGTATAAACGCTTTAATAAATAAAAATAAAGAAGAAATCTTTGTAGGTTATAGTATAAGTTCCTTCTGTTATTTTTTTTTAGCACTCTAATTTTCCACCCAAAATTAAAATTACATTTCGACAAAATATAAAAATATCAGCTTTTGATAAAATGTGATATTAGATCAACAATAATTCTTTTTTCTCTTAAGTACAGCTGTTAACTCCACCTTCGATGCTGTTGGAAGCCTGAGTAGCTAAACGGAGTCGACACAGGTCCCAACTCGGCTAAATGATTTCTTAGGCTAGGTTAGTCCGAACTCTAAATAAAAGGAAAGGACCACACATAGACACTTCGCTTCGGAACAGCACAGATTAAAGTATTATGACTCAAGCTAGAAAAATGTCTATAATTTGAAGAAGATATAAATTATTTTACTTTGTTTCCTGAGGCAGAAAATCACGTAACAATTAAAAGCAAAATAATGTAAATAAATTAAAAAATTACAATATTGCCATCAGCGCTCTACAGGAGATTTAAAAAAACCGGTCAAGTGCAAGTTGAACTTGCGCAATTAGTGTGTACGTTGATTGCTTTTAAAATAAAAATTTTGTTACGGAGGTATAAAATGATTAGTGACTTCAATGAGTTTTCAACAAGTTTGTTTCCGAGCTTTACTGAAAACTGATGACCTTTAAATTTTTGTCTTTTTTATGTACCAGATAAATTATTAAAGGTAATGCACTCGTGATAATTTTTGTTCAATCTACACCCCGTGGAGAATATTCCAGAATTATTTCAAAATTTTTCGATCAGTGCATTTTGAGATAAGGTGGGAGGACAGCGATTTTTCTTGATTTTTTAAAAATAAAGAAAAGAGCGCGCAAGTATTACATTTTATATATTTTTAAACTCGCGGTTTTACAAGCTTTCATTTGACAACCCACTCGATGACCTAGTAAAATTTTTTTTTTCACTTCCGATTTCATCCTCCAAAACTAACCTCTTAAATCGAAATTTAACTTTCAAAACTACATGGCTCTGATGAGTCCATCAATTCCTATATTAGTACCAAATTTCAATTTTCTATGTCAAATAGTTTCGGAGAAAATCGGGTGTGCCAGACGAACGGACGGGCGGACGAACGGACGGATGGACGGACGGACGGAAAGACGGACGGACGGACGGACGGACGGACGGACGGACAGACGGACGGACGGACGGACGGACGGACGGACACCGAAGTGATCTTATAAATGTTCCGTATGGAACACTAAAAAGGAAAGGGACAAGAACTATACTGTGAATAGTTTGTCATATATAGCGGAGTCGGGAGGGGCGAATAAGAAAAGAAAAAAGTGGCAATAGCAATATATGAAAATATCAAGATCAAATATAAAAATACAAAAATACCTTCTTAAGCATATACCTACTATAAGTATAATATGCACACAAAAACAACAAACCAATACAAGACCGAGGAAGCTTATCTAATATAAATAATACTCGGAGACAAAGATCGACAATCGATTACATTAGATAGCGATGTACCCACCTTCTACAAATAATAGATGTCAAAACTCGAAACTCTACTAGTGTAGACAGCAATCACAGCTTACTATTGGCGAAAAGTAGAGGTCAACTTTAAAAAGAAAATAAAACTTGCACAATCTGTGCAAAAATTAATGGAGAGTCACTTTGAAACACAACTATAAAACCATTGTATCAAGACTTACAAGACCTATTAAAAGAAGAAGTTTACGAAAAGCCGATAAAAGAAGAAAATATCAGTACAAGCTAGGAGAAACTACAAAGAAATATTAAGGAAACAGGAAAAATATGTAATATTAGCCAATGAAACTGTGAGTTCGCAAAGAAATCAAAGCGAAATTCAAAAAAAAGACAACCAACGTAAATTATCTGACTACAAATTTATAATTATATGACAATTATAATAGAGTTCATAACACTACTATAAAATTAATCAGAGAAATCAAAAAAAGAACAGTAGGTTACGATTGTGTATGCACATTTTTTGACATTTATTTTCTCTCTCTCTCTTTCTAGAGACACTGATATTTAACAGAAACGACAAATACCCAAGCACAAGACCTCTGTTCTGACAATCACTTTCTCTTTTTTTCCAAAATATTTCTAGGAGACTTTTACAAAAAGAACGGAAAATGACTTTTTGAATTTTAAATGCGGATATAGCGTTTAATTTTAAGTCAAAGAAAGGAAGCAACTGAACTAAAAAGCATTAAATTATATAGAAGAAAAAACTTGGGAGAAATAGTTGACAGAACTTAAAAAAAAAAAACAAATAAAAGGTGACAAGTCAAACGACGAGCTTTTGTTTAATAAAAAAGATGTAGAAACAGTACTTTACAAACTTAAAGATAGAAAAGATGCCCAACACGGTATCAAGTACAGTGGACAAAACCTGACTCAGTAACTAACGATAACAACTAACCAAATCTCTCCGAAAAGGAAACAACGTACTCGTTGCATTGGCAGAAAAACCACAGCGGCATAGTGCCTTCAATCGAGCAAAACTAGAGGACGTAATGCAATTCTTAACGAAATATACGTACCGATTAACATTATTAAAACGGCATCGTAGCTAAAATAAATAGTACAATCATAGACCCAATACCAATAGAAAGAGAAATTCGCCAGAAAGACTTCCTCATTAGCTCACTACTTTTTAACATAATATTGCATGAGATAATTAGACAAGTTCGTTAATTGAGAAGTTGTAAAATTGGAGATAGAGAAATAAAAATATTTTGCTATGCTAATAGCTAAAACACCGTTAATATCTAATATAGTGGTTGACCAAAAAAAATATATAACGATACATGAAGTTTAAATATCTCGATATTGATATATCGAGTTTTGATGATATCAAAAAAGAACTAAACAGCCGACTGTAAAATAAGTTTTTGTTTGCTATCTATAAAATTGTTGTCTTTCTGCTATTTTCATAACTGTCTTAAGTCTAGGCAATTGTAAGTCTCGAATAATAACCTCATTATTGTGTTGTTCGATGACATCGTTAAAGTTTACGGCTGTACCAAGTTCTTCTACTGCGCCATCTGCTACCCTAAACAGAAAGGCTCTCACACCTCGCCGTTCACAGCACCAGCGCATCTCCAGGAGAGAGCCCGAACTCCTTACAACCTTCAAGCTAGTCTCACAACAACTGGACTTTGTAAGCACTCTAAGCTCGTCTATCACCTAGACGACGTAAAAAGTATATTTAAGGAATAACGGATCGAGGATGGAGACTTCGATTCATATGTAAACTATATCTTCTGTTAACATCCAGATCACTAAGTTATTCTTTTGCCTACCTCACTACTCCAAAGGAATAGAGAATTAGGGGCACACCCAGCATATTGATTGCAGCAACTTGATTACGTCCTAAGAGTTCCAGCTGCCAGATATTTTTTAATAATTTCGCATACTTGCTGCGAAGGACGGTTTTGACAATTACTGTATCCTAAAAGCCATGTTGGGGAATTTTTCGATTATTCAATTATGTAAGGGGTCCCATCTGATGTTCTCTGGATGTTCACTGTAGTATCTTTGGACGAAAAGTCACTCAGAAAATGATTGCTACTAATAAAATTAGTTATCAAAGCTTTAGCTAAATGTCTGTGAATACTAAAGAACTTTCTCCATCGAAAATTATTGATAGAATCTGGTCCGGACTACAAAACTTTTGTTCGTTTGACCTAATTTGATAGGTCATCTTGACTAACTTCGTGCTACTGTTAAAACTGTATGCAATAGGTTATTAAACAGTATCTGTATTTGGTGGTTCTTCAGTTTGACAAATATTCTGCCAGAATATCGCTGCTTATTCAATAGATGACAGTTTCAACGTTCTTCTCCACGAGTAAGCGAGTGGTTGTGCGAGGAAAATTTTATTGTCAACATTATCTTTGTAAGGTGTTTTTATCTTTACCAGAGCTCGTATTAGTTCTAAATAGTGCTATTTGATGGTATTTAGTGAGCCTTCAAAAATGTGTGATGAGTATGACGAAGTTTCTTAGCTATTTTTCTCACTCTGGTTGTAAATAACCGTCCAGTTATATTTTAAATCACGAACTGAGTAAGTAGAACTTATTACCTAGCCTCGATTCTTCTTGATTGTGTTATTTGCGTCACCATATTATTGGCGTGTTATTTTTTTCTAAGGTAAAACGGTATATAGTTACGTAAGGTAAAACGATATATAGTAGGTTATTTATTGTGTCCATTGATACATTCTATGAAAGTTCACTTCAAAGACGTTTATTGACATTTGCCAGATCTGGTGACTTTATACATACTTTTTTACGTATTTTGATCTTACGCTCATAATACTCAGTACCATTGCCTAGAGAAATTACTCCCAGGATAGTCCACTTGCTGAGCCGATGACTCAAGTTATTCTCAAGGCGTTCGAATAACTGCGAAAATATGCCAAGTAGTCTTGTAATTTTTGGTTAGAGATATTTGAATGCTCTAGATATTTTCATACCATAGAGCATGCTTATGGGCTATATACCTTTTTCACATTAGTTCAAATTCTTGGTAGCAGTCATAGAAACCATTTCTGAACCCACTTGTAGTAACCTTGTCCATTGCCAAGATCGTCGTTCTGCAGGCGTTTGTCTTGGGGCTTCTCCATCCTACTAATTTTCTCTATTATTATTAAAAATTCTTTTTGTATTATAGTAGTTATGTTTTACGGAAAAGTAACATAATGCTTAAGAGATTACTACTAGGCAAAAAGTTTTTAATGATAGAAATATTCTTTTGCCTATTAGTTTTTGTAATTCTGGTAATTTATTGGAGAATTAGAATATAATATAAATGGTACATCAAATTGCCTCCAATATATTCGTGGCTATGATTTTGAAATCTTAAAAGAAATTTTAACTGAATATTGTAACAAATGCAAATTTAATTTTAATGTAAGTTCGGTGGTGCGTTGTAAGTGATTGAAGTTGGTTTCGGGGAAAATTTTATTTTGTCATAACTAGGCCAACTTGCAAATACCAACACATGATGCCCTTTTCAAATATTTTAGTTAATATTCAGTAGTCCTCTTTACGTAACATTTAGTACTTGTTTCACTTTAATATAAAAGTAAGGTCAAAATAATATTAATTGAAACACAAATGAACCATCATTAAACCTAAGTGAGCTATTTTTAGGAATTACTCCTCCACTTTACAGATCTTAGTTACTTATAATCTCAAATTGCGACCTACTCGCGATAAACACTCTCTTCCTCTATAAAATTCATCAACATAAGGGTTACATCAAATATAAAGTCAAATCTCACTTGTATGAAAAGTGGAGGGAGGAATTTATAAAAAGACTCGTCGAATTCTCATGGAAATTCAGTTCTCTTTAGTAACATAGGAATAGAATTTATTTACTATAATAATTTAATAATGATTAAAACAAAAAAATTGCATACAACTTTATATGTATTAATTAGTGAACAATAATATTATTCTATACTAAAATTTGTAAAATAATTTTAAAAAATTTATTCTTTGTAGAAATTGTGTGTTTAGAGAGCTACATTTAAGATTCCATTGTGCTAGAACTTATTAGTGCGACTGAAAAAGAACTTTTAGAAATAGTGTAAAGGGTTAACCATGGAGGAATTATGGACAGAAATGTATGAAGCCTTTATAAAGTCAGAGGCGTGTTTCCGATCCATTTGGCCATGAAGAAACTGGAGCTCCAGATTGGCTATTACATTTTGCATTAACCGATCTCTTATCTTTATGTGAAAAAGCGGAACAAGTGTAAAGGGACTTCTTAAAAACAAAAGACGTAATGAAGTCATTATTACAGTTCAAATTATAAGGATTACGAGAAAATATTGTATTAATTAGAAACTGTTTGAAATATGTAAATATATTGTTCGTATAAGTAAAAGACAACAATATTAAAAATTAAATAAAACAATGATAAAATTATTAAGTGTTTTATACCATCATAAAAGTTACTACACATAAAAAAATATTTAATAAACCACCGATTGGTATCCACTTTGAGTTAGCATGTAAGGTGATAAGGCTTTAAAAGGTCGTTTAACTTAACAGCTTTCGATTGGTATTTATTAAAATATTCTGTTTTTGCATTTGGATACAAAAAATTCCAGAGATAAAATAGCTCCCCGTTCGGATCTCCGGGTGGGGGCTGGTTCAGGGGCGTCGACATGCAGAGATCAGAATTTTAAAATGTATTTTTGCCACATACCTGCAATCAAATACACCTCATGTACTCGCTCTCTGTGAAACCAAGGTCAGTTCATCGACCAGCACAGTCAACTATCTTTATCCTGGGTAAGACTTCTATTCCCGATTTAGGCGTAACTTTGAAATCTGTCTTTTTGCCAGAAGCGAACTTTGATGTTATGTGGTTAAAAGTAAAGACTCAACCAACCACAAGGTTCATCTGTATCCTCTATCGACCACCAAGTGATACTAACTTTAGAACACTTTTCGCTTCTCTTGCAGACACCATCGATCATTTACAAATTAACTATCCAAATGCCGAAATTGCCATCCTGGGCGATTTTAATATCCACAACATCAACTGGTTTAAATATTCAAATACTACCGACGAACAAGGTCGTGAAGCCGAATAATTTTCAATCAGTTATGGCTTAACTCAGCTTATTGACGAACCAACACGGATCCCTGATAGAGACGGGGAGTTCGCCAGTCTTCTTGATCCGTTTTTAACCACCAATCCGGAGATTTACACGGTCAGCGTAAATCCGACCTTAGGTTCTTCCGACCATAAACTACTTTCGACATCGAGTATCCTACCAATCAGTGACAGAGAGGCGCCTAAACCGCGCAAAATTTGGCACTACAAATCTGCTAAATGGGAAGATCTCATGGAATATTTTCGAACTTTCCCTTAGTTAGACGTTTGTTTTCGATCCGACAACCCAACTGACTGCGCCAAGGAGGTTTTCGATGTTATTTTGGCCGGTATGGAGGCTTACATCCCTTTTTCGAAGAAATGCCCTTCCAACGGCAAGCCTTGGTTTGACCGAAAATGCAAAGAAGCTGTTGCTTCTAAACATCTTGCATACCGACAATGGCGTGAAAATCCTAACACCATAAATCGTAACACCTTTGTTCGTGCCAGGAACAGATGCAAAGAAATTATCGACGAAACCAAGAAGGCACACAATCAGCGGATTAGAAGCAAACTTCTCGTTTGTCCCAACAATTCCAGGTCCTTCGCTAAGGCAGTTAGTCAAAATTTCACCAAATCCACCATACCACCACTCACACGGCCAGATAATTCCATTGCAACGACACCTGTTGATAAAGCGAACTTGTTGGCTGAACTCTTTGTCTCACGTTCTACTGTCGATTTCCAAGGAAAAACACCACCTACTATGCCCATAGTGCAGTCAAGGATGCCCTATATTGTCTTCAGACAGCGTATCATAAAATGTATTTTGATGAAGCTAGACACCAAAAAGGCTTCTAGCGCTGACGAAATACCTGCCATAGTTCTCAAAAACTGTGCAAGAGAACTAACACCAGTTTTCTGTAGACTTTTCAACCTATCCTACAGAAAGGGAATATTTCCTTCCTGCTGGAAATGTGCCACAGTTCAGCCGATACTTAAAAAAGGCAAGAAGACCTTGCCTAACTACCGACCAGTCGCACTGCTTTCAATAATATCGAAGGTCATGGAAAAGGCTATCAATTAGCATCTTCTAAAATATCTTGAAGGATTCAACATTATTAGCGATCACCAATTTGGCTTTCGTAAAAATAGATCAACAGGAGATCTTCTGACTTATGTAACACATGTTTGGAACAACGCAATTGAACACTTAGGAGAATCTCGAGCGGTTGCTCTTGACATATCCAAGGCATTCGATCGTATTTGGCACGATGGGCTGTTGGCTAAACTACGTTCTTATGGTATGTCTGAAAAGTTCTGTTTGTGGCTCTCATGTTTCCTCAGAGAGCGTTCTTTACGAGTGGCAGTTCACGGATTTCTTTGTAAGATCTTCACTATCAATGCCGGTGTACCCCAAGGCTCTATACTGTCTCCTACTCTCTTTCTCATTTATATTCACGATCTGCTGGAAAAGACCGCGAATCCAATCTACAGCTTGGCAGATGACAGTACACTTATCTCTTCATTCGCTTTGAACGTTCGGACATCAGCTACTCAGGCGAATATCCGCAGACAGCAGGAAGTCATTCAACTTAACAAAGACCTGAAAGAAATCCTATCTTGGGGTGACAGTAACCAAGTGGAATTTAACGCTACAAAAACCCAGGCGGCAGTTTTTTCTAAAAAAATTTTCGTTGCTGAACCCGACATAGTTACGTCGGGGCACTCCATTTCTCTAACATTGTCACTCAATTTGTTGGGCGTAAATTTGGGAGCAAATATGTCCTGGCATGAACATGTTGAAGGCATAGCAAGGAGAGCATCTCAGTTGGGAATATTATTTCGAACCAGAAAGCTTTAGACTCCACAACAACTGTTAATTCTTTACAAAGCTCAAATTCGACCAACTATGGAATACTGCTCCCATGTTTGGGGCTCCGCTCCCAAACATACACTGCGTTTATTGAGAGAGATCAGAGAAGAGCTATTCGTCTGATTAGAAACGCGGAACTGACAGGCGGCCTTGATTCGCTGGAACATCGAAGAAAGGTTGGCGACTTGAGCCTATTCAACTAGTATTTTCATGTAAAGTGTTCGAAGGATGTTAGAAGTGCACGTCGCACTAATACTTCACATCCGTATGAGGTTCAGCTTGTTACTCCTCGTACAACGCTTTTTAAGCAGACATTTATATGGAGAACATCATCCGGAGTTGGAATATTAGTAAAAAAGAAGTGGAAAAAGAAAATAACATCTTTGGAACCCATCAATGAAAGAATCATAAAACTAAATATACCAATGCTAATGGCATGACATGGTAATATTAGGAGTATACGGCCCAACAGAAAACAGCACTATAAGAGAAAAAGGTAATTTCATGGAAACACTAGAAATAGAAACACAAAAAGTAAAGGAAAACCAAGAATTAATAATAATGGGAGATCTGAATGGGAGAACAGGAAGGAAAATAAAGGACAATACCCTAGGACCAATCGGAGAAGACATTACTAACGACAACGGAGAGAGACTAATAGAGCTGTGTGAACTAAACGGCCTCAAAATAACAAACGGATTCTATAAACACAAAGACATCCACAAATATACTTTGATGCAAGAAACACGGAACTTAAAATCAATAATAGACTACATTATAATTAAAAACGATACCACTATCAAAATAAAAGACGTAAGAGTAAAGAGAGGGGCAGAATGTGGAACAGACCATAGAGTATTAATAGCAAATATAAAAGTACCGTGGTATAAGACAATAAAGCAAAAAGAAACAATAGATAAAGGAAACGGAAATACTAATGAGATAACAGAAAGAGCAGACAAAGAAATAAAATACAAAATACACTTACTGCAAGACGAAAACGATAAGAGACCTATATAGACGATGATTAGATCAAAAATTAAATGAACTTAACTACGACAACCTCCAACAGATGTATGACCACAGAAAAGAATGCATCAAACAGGCGTCCCTAGGAGCATTAGGTAAAGAAGACAACGAGAATGAAAAACATATATTAGAATCTGTGAAAAAACCAAAGAATCTATAAAGGAGAAAAAAAGACTATACGAAAAATGGCTGAATACAAAATCAGAAGAAGATCTACAGAAATATAAAGAGAAAAATGTGGACACGAGGAGGATGATAAACAAAGAAAAGAACGAGAGATGGGGGAAATCGCGCGAACATATAGAACAGTATATAGGAGCAACTAGAAGTACAGAGTCATGGAGAATAATTAAAGCATTAAGAACTAAAAATAGAGAGAAGACGTATATAGAGTACATCCCAGAAAGCGATTTGGAAGAATATTATAAGAAGCTGCTAACAGAGGACAGAAAGAATTCCAAGAAGAGAACCCTGAAGAAGAACAGAATAAGGAAATAAAAGAGGTAGAACTAAGCTATGAAGAAGTAAGGAAGACAATAAAAACACAAAATAATAAATCGGCAGGGCCTGGGGGTGTGGTAAATGAAATGATTAAGTACGGGTCTAAAAAATTACACCGAATGCTGAGAAACATGTTCCACAGAGCGATAAATGGAGAAAAAATACCAGAGGAATGGTCAAAAGCTTATATAGTATCTATATTTAAAAAGGGAGACCGCAAAAATGCACAAACTGTAGAGGCCTAAGCATAATATCGAGTATGGGACGTTTGTATGGAAAAATTATTAAAAATATCATGGAGGAAAATATAAAAGGAAAAATTGGAGAAGACCAAGCAGGCTTTACGGCCGGAAAATCATGTATAGACCACATATACACTATAAAACAAACAATGGAAAAAGAAAACTGGCAAAGAATAGAGAAGTTCATCTAGCTTTTCTAGACATAAGAAAGGCCTATGACTCAGTACCAAGACAAAGATTATGGAACGCAATGAAAGAAATAGGCATTGACAAAGAACTAATATACGCAGTAAAAGCTCTCTACGAAAACAACACAGTGAACATAAAAAATAGGACATAAAATAGGGAAGAGACTCCAAACATCAAAAGGCCTATTACAAGGATGCTCTACATCCCCAACACTATTCAAAATATACCTCGAACAAACATTAAAAAAATGAAAGCAAAAATGTAGTGGAATGGGAGTCCCAATACGAGAAGATTACTTATATCCTCTAAGTTTCGCAGACGACCAAGTAATCATAGCGCAAGATGAGGAAGACCTCAGTTATATGGTAAGAAAACTGAAAGAAGAATACACTAAAGCAGGATTAGCAATAAACTTTGATAAAACGGAATATCTAACAACAAAGGAGGGAAACCTGGAGAATCTAGAAGTAGATAACGAAACAATAATCAAAGGAACCGATAGATTTAAATATCTAGGAACCATCATTTCAAAAAACGCAACATCAGAAGAAGAGATTAAAGCTAGATTAGGACAAACGCGAACATGCATAAGACAATTAAATTCGATCCTGTGGAACAAGCACATTACAAAGAGAAACAAATAACGCATATACAAATCAATAATACAAAGCGTAATGACATACGGTTCAGAAACATGGACGACCAACAAAAGAAATAAATCTAAAATTAACGCGGTAGAGATGGAGTATTGGAGAAGATGTTGTAGAGTGACACATATGGAGAGAATAACAAATGAAGAAATAAGAAGCAGAATGAACATCAAAGAGAACGCAATAAACACCATTGAAGAAAAACGATTAAAATGGTATGGACACATAAGACGAAGCGAAGATAATAGGTGGATAAAGAAAATAACAAAGTGGAGCCCCATAGGGAGAAGAAAAAGAGGAAGACCCAGACGATCGTGGAGAGACGATGTGGACGAGGCTATGGAGGACAGGGGTCTAACAGATGGAGACTGGGAAGATAAAAACGGATGGAATCAAAGGCTGAGAGAAGGAAGACATCGTCAGCTGTAGAAATTCCTTGTTATATATATATATATATATATATATATATATATATATATATATATATATATATATATATATACATCATCCCTTTGGAATAATTTGCCCAGGGCTGTGTTTCCCACTAAGTACAATTTACAGCGATTCAAGAACAACGTGAATCGCTTTCTTCGCACACGTATCGCTCCTGTAGCGCTTTAGGGACTTCCCTGTAGCACGTGTGCTGGACCCATAAAAAAAAAATTTCTTTTAACTCAAACAAATAATGTGTCACCAGTAAGTTAAAATAACCAGTCAAGTGCAAGTTGAATTTACACAATTAGTGTTCCGTACGTTGATTGCTTTAAAAAAAAATGTTACTGTGGTATAAAATGATCATCGACTTTACAAAACACACCCCAAATGAGTTTTCAACAAAGTTTGTTTCCAATCTTTACTGAAAACTGATGACCTTGAAATTTTTGTTTTTTTATATATCCGATAAATTATTAAAGGTAATTCACTCGTGATAATGTTCGTTCAATCTACATCCCATGGAGAATATTCCAGAATTTTTTCAAAATTTCTTGATCAATACTTTTCGAGATAAGGTGGGGGGGGGGACAGCGATTTTTCGCGGTTTTTTAAAAATAATACAAAGGAAAGTGTGCGCAAGTATTACATTATATATATATATATATATATATATATATATATATATATATATATATATATATATATATATATATATATAGAGCTATATATATATATATATATATATATATATATATATATATATATATATATATATATATATATACTCGTGTTTTCACAAGTTTTCATTTGACACCACACTCGATGACCTAGTAAAAAAATTTTTTTTCACTTCCGATTTCATCCCCCAAAACTAACCCCTTAAGTCAAAATTTAATTTTCAAAACTACATGGCTCTGATGAGGCCATCAATTCCTATATTGTTACCAAATTTCAACTTTCTATGACAAATAGTTTCGGAGAAAATCGGGTGTGACAGACAGACAGACGAACAGACAGACACCGAAGTCATCTTATACGTGTTCCATACGGAACACTAAAACATATCCTAAATTTAATGTCAAAGACATAATAGCTAGCTTTTTAAATATATGTACATTTCAATTTCTTAACCTAAACTATGTTGTATTAAAAATGAATTCTGTTGGTAAATTATAATATACTTGACGGAGATCCGAAAACATTTCATGTAATGTAGCAATTTTATTAGATTTAAAATTAAGTTGGGGATCATTGTAGATATATCTCTCAGAATTCAAAAATAAATTTTTATTTTTTAGTTTAGGTTAGTTCAAGTTAGGCAGCATAATCCGAAGGAGTTTTTGCGTCGACTCGTAACAACGGATGAAACATGGACCCACCACTGAGGCCAATAGACAGTCTGCAGAGTAACTAAAACTGCATGAAAACCTACCGAAGCATCCAATAACACAAACTTTAGCTGGAAAGGTTTTGGTGAGTATTTTTTAGAACGCACATGGAATATTACTGATCGACTACCTTGAGAAGGAGCGAACATTCACTGGAGGCTATTACATTGGTGGACTGTTCGAACGGTGGAATCAAGAAAAAAAGGCCGCATTTAGCGAAGAAAATAATTTTGTTTCATCAAGATTTAAGATATGTAATTCATAAAACCATCACATACTTTATTAAATCATAATTCGTAAGTGGTTTTCGAGGTATACGTTTCAGCAGTTTATTGAACATGATTTTAAATACACACCCCATCCTGTTTTATATGGTTTTATATAAACACCACTTTCTTTTTTTTTCAATTGTTCTTGATTCAATAATTTAATTATGTCGTTTAACTTTGATAATTTTTCTTTTGCTGACTTTGCATTTTTTACAGCTTTTGCTATGTTTAGCGCTCTACTCCCAAGAGCGCCCAAAGCAAACAAATTAGTAAATAAAGGTACGTACGGTAGAGAGTGATAGAGAGCCTCCAGTCACTGAAATCGGTACTACTCTTGTTTTGGAATTTACTACCTAGCCACTTTTTTCTATTGAGTTTAGTTCAGTTTCAATACTGTCGCTAATTTTTTTCTTTAAGTCCTTTCTAGCTTCTACTATAGCTTGAAATAATAATTATTTTAAGTCCCTTACTTAATTTTCTTTTAGCTTTTATAATACCACTTATAGACAGGGCATCCGTTTCTTTTCCAAAACTAGCGCTATTATTTTTGAATCTTGGTAGAGCATTGGCTGTTAATAACTGGTCAGTAGTATGTATTTTTTTTGTATCATATTATTGTGAGCAGGCAACATCATGCTCTTTATAAGCTTCATCTAACAAATTATTTCTTTGACAACCTCTTATTAGCCTTTTTTCTAATTTCGTTCTAGGTTCAAAAAAATTGTAATCCAACAAGTGTAATTCAAATGGTAATTATTTTTCAAATCAAGTTCTCCTTTTTCCGCGATGTTTTGTAAAAATCGTTTAAGATATGTTTTAGATATTAATATAATAATTTAGTAAAGTAAGTAAATCTTTTTTCTTTTTTTTTTCTCCAGTAACACTAGTATGTTACGGTAGAAAACAAGTATGTATAAATATGAAAAGTAAAGAACATTCCTTTTCTGTAACAATTAAAAATAATGATGTTTCAGTAAACAATATGGAAAATTATTTGAGCGAAATATGTAACGAGCATTAATTATTGATCAATCAGGGTGTGGTAAAACTAATGTTATTAGCCTAATTAAGGACCCTAATGGTTTACGATTTAAAGGGTTGTATATCGATTCTAAACCGTTATGTCAAGCTAAGTATGATGACTTGAGAAATTCTTTCAAACCATTAAATGAAATTGGTTTCTCTGAATCAGGTAAAAAATACAATTTCAGCTCAATATAGTGAAGAATTACTTTTCTTTTGACCAACATAATAATAAAACTGATTTGTGATAATGCTAATATAATTATTAGATATCAGCAAGGCGATACAAATCTAAAACATATTTAGAATGATCATGTTAATATTGATATGCAATTTAATTAATATAAAGGATTATATTTATTATGCTGGAAAGATAAGTTTGAATTTTTGGTTATAGACAAGGATTTCGATTTGAACTCTGGAAGGTATCGAATAGGATTTAGATCATATTTTTGCATATAAAAAAAGACAAAATGTTAACAAAATATGAATTATGAACAAACGATCGGTAAAAGAACTTGATAAATCAAGAACAGCTGTTAAATAAAAATATCAAAGTTTGAAAAATGCAGACATAATAAAAAATAACAAAATGATAATAAAAAGACACTACATAAACTGGAAAAAAGTTAGGGACCAGTTATGCAACCTTTACAAGAAATAGTTTCGACATTTGGTAAAATTGAACCTGTTAACCTAAAAAAAGAGCGGTATGCTTCAATTAAAAAACCTTATGTATCATCTACACCACAAAAACAGTCGTCTACTGAAGTATTAACGCCAGAGAAAAATGTTTTTTTTGGTAAGACAACCCTACAAAAACGAAGGGAGCGGGAAAAGTCAAATCTCCCTTATCAAATACCATCATCTCTTGACAATGATTTTACCGCTAGCTACTCTCTGTATGTAATAATAATAGGACTTTATTTCCAAAAAAAAACAAATCGCATTTTTAGCTTTAAAACGAGGTAGTTTAAAAATTAATAAACGCAGTGTAGACTACGTATACTAGCATGATGTTAATAAACTGGTTGATAGGCTCCGCTTATTAGTGGCATCCAATAACTATGAAAACATTTCTATCACAGAAAAACTAAAAGAAGCCAATGTCATCATATAAATAATTGTAACAAATGACTCATCAACATCATGTTTCAAAACTACTGTAGATGTGTTTTTTTTTGGAAAATTCCATATTTCAAAATATTGAGAACAAAATTTTAAAATACCCTAAAAATTATTCTAAATATGTCGAAATTAAAATAATTTTACATTTATAAATCCAAATTCCAAATTTAAACGAGAGACTTAATGAAAATAATGGGCTGAATAGAAAAGAGTTTTCACAAGAAATACAATTTTTGAAGAAAAAAATAACTATAGATTGAAAAATCAATTGTTAATATCAAAAAAATTCTGATACAATTACACAAAACTTAAATTAGTAAATTAATGTCGGTAATCAATTATTGAAAGAATCTTTAAATAAAAAAATAGTATCTACAGTAGAAGAGTGTACGAAGAAAAATTTAGCTAGCTAGAGTACAGATGACAAATTGCTTAAAAAATACTCTATTAGAGACAATTCAAATTTGAATTAAAAACCTTAAAAAGAATTAACAAATAAAATTGATATAAGATTAAGGAGGAATTAAAGATAACATTAAAGATATAAATACTTTTATAATTCTTTATGAAGAATCAGAGTAAAAAATTATATGGAATACATCGGAAATAAAAAACGTTAGTCTATCAAAGGTTTATTTAGAGAGCAAAGTTATTGTAAAAGTAGGTACAACAATATTAAAGGTATTAAAAATATAGTTGATAAGTTATGTAAATGAATAATAACCGTTTCTCGTCTACACTGAGTAGAAACATTTCTACGGTTATTTAATTAAGACCCTTAGGGCCATACATTAGCAAGAAAAAGTAAACATGAATGAAATTACAAAGAAAACAATTGTCGATGAACTACTAAATCCTGGTAGAAAAAATTATCAGACGGCGAACAATTATTAAAGAGTTAAAAAATATTATGCGAAAATATTTCAGTAATCAAGGAAATTTTAAGTGTATTATTTTGCTAATCATTATAGAAAAATATAATAACACATATATAAAACTACAGAATATACACATGTTGAATTTAACATCAGAAACGAATTAATGAATTTATTTACTTTTAAGAAAACCGTTCATTTAAAACATACCGAGTTCAAGAGGGGGCACCGAATCGAAAATCTAATCACTTATACGGCATTTTCTAAAGAATATTCAGCAAAATACGAAAATTTTTTGAAGGTGTTTTGAAATTTGACAACCATTTGAGTGTGCCAAAGTACGTCGTAAAAAATAACGAGAATATTATAACAAATAATCTTAATCTAAAGGCCCTTAGATTAGTTAAATTTAAGTGTAATGTTATTGGGAATAATACACCACGTATTCTGAAGTAAGCTATAAAATATATATAGTAAAATATAATATAAAATACATATATATATATATATATATATATATATATATATATATATATATATATATAAATAAATATATATATATATATATATATATATATATATATATATATATATATATATATATATCGCCCACTAAATTCACGTAAACAAATGCAACTTGGATATTACTTCCGTTGCATTCGTGGAAAATTTACCGTCCGGAATCTCTTCGTGTTTTAGGGTTCTCAGAAAAACATAGGCTTACATTACCGATCTGTGGATCCTCTGTCTGCTAGCACTTTAACTGTTGAATAAAACGAGATATCGATTTAGAAGTTAGTACACATATAATATTAAATGTAGGAATGGAACCTATAGTTTTTAGAAAATATCGGTAAAGGGGATAACGGTAAAAGGAGTGAGGGTCGATAAATTTTGTTACTTTTTTGAGAATTTTTCTTGGTCTTGAGTTTATTTAATGAACACATTTTAAGCATAATTATTTAAAGTCAAGCCTCGAAGCAGTTAAAGGGGTGGGGAAGGGTGTTAGAGGGGTTACTTTTTACATATCGTGTAATACAGAATTCTATTATTTTTTCATTAACTGACATTATTTAAGGTCAAACACGTACATAAATGGTTAAAAGGGTATGAAAGAGGGTTAGAGAAGTTGTTTCGTCATCATCGTCATCATCGTCATCATTATCATGTAGCCTGCAACGTCCACTGTTTGACATAGACCTCCTTCATTCTAATCCAGTTGCTTCGGTCTCGAGCTGGTTGAATCCAGTTTTCGGCAGCTCATTTCAAATCATCAGATCATCTTGTGGGGGTCTTCCTCTATTTCTATAAGCTTTTTGTCGGAGTTTCCACTACAGCACTCTTTTCGTCCATCTATTATCCCAAGTCCTCACTATATGACACGTCTAGTTCCACTTTAGCTTCGTTATCCGGTCCATTGCTTCGGTTATTTTTGTTCAACTTCTTACAGCAGCATTGGAAATTTTATCTCTAAGTGATATGCCCATGATGGAATGTTCTATGGCTCTTTGTGCCACCACACATTGATCAAAGCTTTTTCTTTTAAGACACACTGGGATGTCTGATTTGAATATATGACGTAACTCTCCAGATGCAGCTCATGAGAGACTTATTCTTCGATATAATTGATGGGGTCGATTGTCTCTGCCTATCTTATTTCATGTTCCAAATACTTATAGGCAGTGCCTTGTTTGAGTTCATCATCGTTAAATGAGATGGAACAACTGAGTCCTAAATATGTGATGAACTGGGTCTTTATAAAGTTTATATTCAATCCTATATGTTACAACGACACTGTATTTAGGGTATTTATCATGCAAGTATGATCTGAACGATCTGCTATATCATTTAATACGCAGTTTTCAGGGTTACTTGAGTCAAAGTTTAGTACATTTTCGAATACTAAAAGCTTTGAAGCCAACCAATTTCTCACAAGCATTTAAATTACGAATTTGACTTTGTTCGTGTCTTGACTATATGTTTCATTTTATTTTTACTATTCAAATATGTGCCAGAACTGACACGAAGAAAAAAACAAGAAAATAATAGTTTTAATTCAGCTTCAAAATAAGTATTGCTCAAATAAACAATCGAGAAAATTTAATCAGATAAACTTTTATAGACAATAATATATATATAAGGTACATATGATTGCGAACATATAACCGGGTACACGACAGTATATAATAAAATAATAAGTGAAACTGGGCCCATACATTCATTATTTTCAATATTATGATGAATTAGTCAATGAAGATGTATATGAAGCCTAAAACTGCCTTACGCAACCCTTTTCTGCTTATCTGTTCCCGTATAACATAAAATATCTTCAATCACTCTTGACAAAATTGTTGATAAAGACAAAGTATAATATATTATGTTTACTGAAAAAATTTGAGAAAGTTCTGGTCAGCAGAAAATTACTATTTATATGGATGATATAAAATATCATACTTGCTACAGCTACTATTTATTAACCCACATATAAAATGTGTCTCAATAATGGACTATTATTTTTATTAAATCGATTGTAAAAATTCTTTTATATAGAGACAACTGTACTCACATGAGTGTTATAGGGAGATGGTATTATACTACTACTACTATAGAATCTGCATACAAACTAAGGATTACGCAAAGGCTCATGGAGAGGCCAATGGCTTGGGGTGACTCATAATGACAGAATACGCAAAGAAAATCCGCGTAGACACACGTATAGCTACTTTAAAATGGAAATGGGCAGAACACTTTGCCAAATTTAGAGATATGAAAGAGGCCACCGATACGTTGGTAAGATGATATTAAAAGGGCCACTCACAACCGGTTGCAGATTGGTCAGGATTGACTGAGATGGAATTCTGCAGGGGAGGCCAATGTACAGCAGTGGACGCAGAGGGCTGGTGAATGATGATGTATTCACATAAGTATTTTAGGATAAAATAGCTTTTAAAAATTATATACAGAGTGTACACAATAATGGAACATCATTTTTTTTTGTTTTTATTTTATGGGTATAGCACACATGCTGCAGGGAAGTCCCTAAAGCGTTACAGGAGCGACACGTTTGCGGAGAAAGCAATTCACGTTATTCTTGAATCGCTGTAAATTATACTCGTTGGGAAACATAGTCCTGGGCAAATTATTCCAAAGAGATTATATCCTCCATATATAAGACTGCTTGAAAAGCTTTGTACGAGGAGTAACAAGCTGAACCTCATACGGATGTGAAGTATTAGCGCGACGTGTACTTCTAACATGCACTGCTCTGGTAGGAATTAAGCGGGCCACATCCTTCTAACACTTTCCATGAACATACTTGTAGAATAGATTCAAGTCGCCAACCGTTCTTCGTTGTTCCATCGAATCAAGGCCGCCGGCAGTTCCGGGTCTCCAATCAGACGAACAGCTCTTCCCTGAATAGAATCCAACAAATGCAGTGTATGTTTGGGAGCGGAGCCCCAAACATGGGAGCAGTATTCCGTAGTTGGTCGAATTTGAGCATTGTAAAGAATTAACAGAACTAATATACGCAGTAAAAACTCTCTACGAAAACAACACAGTGAACATAAAAATAGGACATAAAATAGGGAAGAGACTCCAAACATCAAAAGGCCTATTACAAGGATGCTCTACATCCCCCACACTATTCAAAATATACCTCGAACAAACATTAAAAAAATGGAAGCAAAAATGTAGTGGAATGGGAGTCCCAATACGAGAAGATTACTTATATACTCTAAGTTTCGCAGACGATCAAGTAATCATAGCGCAAGATGAGGAAGACCTCAGTTATATGGTAAGAAAACTGAAAGAATAATACACTAAAGCAGGATTAGCAATAACCTTTGATAAAACGGAATATTTAACAACAAAGGAGGGAAACGTGGAGAATCTAGAAGTTGATAACGAAACAATAATCAAAGGAACCGATAGATTTAAATATTTAGGAACAATCATTTCAAGAAACGCAACATCAGAAGAAGAGATTAAAGCTAGATTAGGACAAACGCGGACATGCATAAAACAATTAAATTCGATCCTGTGGGCAAGCACATTACAAAGAGAAACAAAACACGCATATACAAATCAATAATACAAAGCATAATGACATACGGGTCAGAAACATGGACGACCAACAAAAGTAATAAATCTAAAATTAACGCGGTAGAGATGGAATATTGGAGAAGATGTTGTAGAGTGACACGAATGGAGAGAATAACAAATGAAGAAATAAGAATCAGAATGAACATCAAAGAGAACGCAATAAACACCATTGAAGAAAAACGATTAACATGGTATCGACACTTAAGACGGAGCGAAGATAATAGGTGGATAAAGAAAATAACGGAGTGGAGCCCTATGGGGAGAAGAAAAAGAGGAAGACCCAGACGATCGTGGAGAGACGATGTGGACGAGGCTAGGGAGGACGCTGTCGAAAATCCTTGATATATATATATATATATATATATATATATATATATATATATATATATATATATATATATGTATATATATATATATATATATATATATATATATATATATATATATATATATAAAGAATTAACAGTTGTTGTGGAGTGTAAAGCTTTCTGGTTCGAAATAATATTCTATATTGCTATACCTGCAACATGTTCATGCCAAGACATATTTGCTCCCAAATTAACGCCCAACAAATTGAGTGACGATGTTAGAGGAATGGAGTGCCCCGACATAACTATATCGGTTAACTTTTTTAGAAAAAACTGCCGCCTGGGTTTTTGTAGCGTTATATTCCACTTGGTTACTGTCACCCCAAGATAGAATTTCTTCCAGGTCTTTGTTAAGTTGAATAACTTCTTGCTGTCTGCGGATATTCGTCTAAGTAGTCGATGTCCGAGCGTTTAAAGTGAATGAAGAGATAAGCGTACTGTCATCTGCAAACCTGTAGATTAGATCCTCGGTCTTTTCCAGCAGATCGTTAATGTAAATGAGAAAGAGAGTAGGAAACAGTATGGAGCCTTGAGGTACACCGGCGTTGATAGTGAAGGGGTTAGAAAAAAATCCGTCGACTGCCACTCGTAAAGAACGCTCTCTGAGGAAACATGAAAGCCACAAATAGAACTTTTCAGACATACCATAAGAACGTAGCTTAGCCGACAGCCCATCATGCCAAACGCGGTCGAATGCCTTGAATATGTCAAGAGCAACCGCTCGAGATTCTCCAAAGTGTTCAATTGCGTTGTTCCAAACGTGTGTTACATAAGTCAGAAGATCTTCTGTTGATCTATTTTTACAAAAGCCATATTGGCGATCGCTAATTATGTTGAATCCTTCAAGATATTTTAGAAGATGCTGATTGATAGCCTTTTCCTTGACTTGCGATATTATTGAAAACAGTGCGACTGGTCGATAGTTATTTGGCAAGGTCTTCTTGCCTTTTTTGGGTATCGGCTGAACTGTGGCACATTTCCAGCAGGAAGGAAATATTCCCTTTCTGTAGGATATGTTGAAAATTCACAGAAAACTGATGTTAGTTTCCTTGCACAGTTTTTGAGAACTCTGGCAGGTATTCCATCAGCGCCAGAAGCTTTTTGGTGTCTTCAATAAAATACGTTTTATGATACGCTGTCTGAAGACAATATCAGGCATCCTTGACTGCACTATGGGAATAGTATGTGGCGTTTTTCCCTGGAAATCAACAGTAGAATGTAAAACAAAGAGTTCAGCCAACAAGTTCGCTTTCTCAACATGTGTCGTTGCAATAGAATTATCTGGCCGTGTGAGTGTTGGTATGGTGGATTTGGTGTCTTAGCGACTGACCAAAAGGACCTTGAATTGTTGGGACAAGCGAGAAATTTGTTTCTAATTCGTTGATTGTGTGCCTCCTTGGTTTCGTCGAGAATTTCTTTGCATCTGTTCCTGGCACGAACAAAGGTGTTACGGTTTATGGTGTTAGGATTTTCACGCCATTGTCGGTAGGCAAGATGTTTAGAAGCAATAGCTTCTTTGCATTTTCGGTCGAACCAAGGCTTACTCTTGGAAGGGCATTTCTTCGAAAAAGGGATGTAAGCCTCCATACCGGGCCAAAATAACATCGGAGACTTCCCTGGCGCGGTCAGATGGGTCGTCGGATCGAAAACAAACGTCTAACCAAGAGAAAGTTCGAAAATATTCTTCCCATTTGCGCGGTTTAGGCGCCTGTCTGTCACTGATTGGTAGGATACTCGATGTCGAAAGTAGTTTATGGTCAGAAGAACCTAACGGCGGATTTACGCTGACCGTGTAAATCTCCGGATTGGTGGTTAAAAACTGATCAAGAAGACTGGCGAACTCCCCGTCTCGATCAGGGATCCGTGTTGGTTCGTCAATAAGCTGAGTTAAGCCACAACTGATTGAAAATGATTCGGCTTCACGACCTTGCTCGTCGGTAGTATTTGAATATTTAAGCCAGTTGATGTTGTGGACATTAAAGTCACCCAGGATGGCAATTTCGGCATTTGGATAGTTAATTTGTAAATGATCGATGGTGTCTGCAAGAGAAGCGAAAAGTGTTCTAAAGTTAGTATTACTTGGTGATCGATAGAGGATACAGATGAACCTTGTGGTTGGTTGAGTCGTTATTTTTAACCACATAACATCAAAGTTTGGGGGCTCCAGCGCCTCTTCTCGGCCAGAGAGTTCGCTTCTGGCAAAAAGACAGATTTCGAAGTTAAGCCCAAATCGGGAATAGAAGTCGTACCCAGGATAAAGATAGTGGACTGTGCTGGTCGATGAACTGACCTTGGTTTCAGAGAGAGCGAGTACATGAGGTTTATTTGATTGCAAGTGTTGGTGCACTAAATTTATGTTCGAGTTTAAACCTTGTATGTTGCAAAAATCCATTTTAAAATTCTGATCTCTGCATGCCGAAGCACCTGAGCCAGCCCCCACCCGGAGATCCGAACGGGGGGCTATTTTACCTCCGGAATTTTTTGTATCCAGGTGCCTCATCATGCTATTTGGTTGTACAGTCCGGGACATTGGCACAGACACGAAACGTTAAGCAACTTCACGCAGCCTAAGCCGATGCGATGGTATCACACCGGGCGATGCTGGTGGGATCTGGGCATCTACCATCTAGGTTGTTCTTTAAGTCGCCTCCGATGACAAGCAGAACGTACCGGGGGAGATATTATACCCCGCTCCCCCATGGGGGGAAATAACTAGCTGTTAGTTCGTATCTAAAAGAGAGACCGAAAAATTTTCTAATTTATACGAAGTAAATCTTTAGGGTAACAAGTAACATATGATTCGACAAATCCATACTTGTCAAGGTACATGGAAGGGTATATTGAACAGAGAAATAAAGTAATACAATGAACTGACTACAATATTCAAGGTATATCTCGCTAGGTGCAAAGCTTCGAAAAGGAGCAGCAATAATAATACAAATCTAAGCCCATTTTTAATGATATGAAAATTATTCATGTGAATTATAATTTTTGTTTACATTTTAAAAAACTGAGAGGCGAAAAGTAATTGGTGTTAACTAGATGCCGCAAAATGCAAAAAGTACCTGACGCCTTTTTTTTCATATATAAAACATATACAGATCTATGATTTTTATCTTAGATTAACATATAAGTGGTGTTTCAACAAGAAATATAATTATAAGTTATTGGAAAAATGAAGTTTCTTTTGAAATTTTAGTGATATTTTTACTTAAATCTAAAGTACTATGTGAGTAATGATGGAACACAATATCTGCCAAATGGCCGTTTTGGCTCTTCTTACAGGTAGACCATTTTTGAGGAAATTTTGCAAATTTTTGCTATAATATTATCTCTGAGTGCTTCAATTGTTGCTGCAGCATTGGAGTAGACTTTATTCTTAACATAGCTCCAAAAGAGAAAGTCTAAGGGTGTTAAATCGCTTGATCTGTGTTGCCAGTTGAAGTCACCATTTCGAGAAATTACACGACCAGGAAACTTTTCTCATAATAATCTAATTGTTTCACCACTTGTGTGGCATGTAGTGCCATCTTGTTGAAAATAAAGGTCATACGCATCCAAAGCATCCACTTCAGGCCAATAAAGTCAGTCAGCATCTCACGGTAACGCACACCATTCACAGAACTGGTCGCACCAGCTTCATTTTCAAAAAATACAGTCCTATGACACCGCCAGCCCAAAAATGACACCAAACTGTCACTCGTTATGGACGGTGAGGTTATTTAGCTATTTCTCTTGAGTTTTAGGAGCCCCAGATATGAGAGTTTTGCTTATTTACTTAGCCAGATATATGAAAATGAGTCTCGTCACTCAGAATGATTTTCTTGGAAAAATTGAAGACATTTTCTTGCATTTCCAACACCCAATTAACAAACATATGGCGTTTTTCATGATCTGCAGGTTTTAATTCTTATGTCAGCTGGACGTTATAAGCGTTTATACCGAGATCTTTGTGCAAAATACGGTGTAGGATGGCTGTGAATACGCCCAATTGCTGTGAGCGTCTTCGAATTGACATATGCGGGTCCTTCTGCAACACTTTCAGCTACAGTAGCACTATTTTCAGTGTGTCTGGCTGGGTGACCACGCGTTGGATTTTTTATATCCGAAACTTGACCGAGATCTTCAAATTTACCAATTAAATTCAGAATTGCTGGACGAGAAGGCGTTTCGTTTTGACCGAAAGCAGTACGAACTTTCGGAACTGTCTCCATGAAGTTTTCACCATTTTTTGTAGTGCGTGGTTCAACTATATGTCTTTTCATTTTCGTTAACCGTATAGTTTTTACTACTCAAATGAAACCTCTTGTTGAAATACCCGTTCTAATAAAAAAAATATTTTACCTTGACAAAATGACATCAGGTGCATGAGAAGTAATAATGCAATACCTACCTAAGAAGTTTCGGGAATTAGTAGCAGCAACTAATAATTTCGAAATACAGTAATATTTGAAGATATCTAAGAACACTATTACTATTATACCAAACTAATTCTATAACAAATGCTCTTTTCTCAAACACTGTTCTGATGGTTTTAAAACGCAGCGCGCAATTTATCAACCTAAACTAGTAAATAATTTAAGCAAATCTTCATATTTCGTCAGTACAATCTGTGTTACAACCTTTTTATTTGGGAATAAAAAAAAATCGGTTGAAGCACTTTTACTAATTTAAATTAGCTTCTTCGTTAAAAATACTTTTTTGATAATAAAAGCTAATTACATTTTTTCTCTGTTTCCTAACTAACATTTCAGGATTTTAATGCCTATATTGGTATGTATGCAAATGTTGTAATGTCTAATGTATTTCTATAATAACCATTATTGGACTTTATAGTTGATAATTTCAAAGAGCGCTACTAATATAAGACTATTAATAAAATTACAAACAGATAATTTCAAACTACAGCTGTTGGCCTTAAGGGGACTTCTCGTATCAGGTTAGGAAAAAAATGAAAGTCACCAAAATATTTATTTTTTAGTGTTCCATACGGAATATTTACAAGATCACTACGGTGTCTGTCCGTCTGTCCGTCTGTCCGTCTGTCCGTCTGTCCGTCTGTCCGTCTGTCCGTCCGTCCGTCTGTCCGTCTGTCCGTCTGTCCGTCTGTCCGTCCTCCGTCTGTCCGCCTGTCCGTCTGTCCGTCTGTCCGTCTGTCCGTCTGTCCGTCTGTCCGTCTGTCCGTCTGTCCGTCTGTCCGTCTGTCCGTCTGTCCGTCTGTCCGTCTGTCCGTCTGTCCGTCTGTCCGTCTGTCCGTCTGTCCGTCTGTCCGTCTGTCCGTCCGTCCGTCCATCTATCACACCCGATTTTCTCCGAAACTATTTGACATAGAAAGTTCAACTTTGGTACTATTATAGGAATTGATGGCCTCATCAGAGCCGTGTAGTTTTGAAAGTTAAATTTTGACTTAAGGGGTTAGTTTTAGGGGTGAAATCGGAAGTTAAAAAAAATAATTACCAGGTCATCAAGTAGGGTGTGAAAGTGAAAAAAAAATTTTTTTACTAGGTCATCGGGTGGGGCGTCAAATGAAAGCTTGTAAAAACACAAGTTCAAAAATATATATGATGTAATACTTGCGCACACTTTTTTTTGTATTATTTTTAAAAAATCAAGAAAAATCGCTGTCCCCCACCTTATCTCAAAAAGTACTGATCAAAACATTTTTGAAAAATTCTGAAATATTCTCCACAGGGTGTAGATTGCACGAAAATTATCGCGAGTGCATTACCTTTAATAATTTTTCCGGTATATAAAAAAAAACTTTTTAATATCATCAGTTTTCAATAAAGATCGGAAACAAACTTTGTTGTAAACTCATTTGGGGTGTGTTTTGTGTCCCTGATAATTTTATACCTCCGTAACAAAATTTTTTATTTTAAAAGTATTATTGCGTTGATACGTACGAGATACTAATTGCGCAAGTTCAACTTGCCCTTGACCGGTTATTTTTTTTACTTCTTACTGAACAGTTAAATTCTTTTTACTCTCGCGAGTAGAAAGGTTTACTTGGAAGAGTTATGATGAAATTTAATTGAATATAATAATTTTGCGTTAGTATTAAAAAATAATCAACAATATAAAAAAAGATTAACTTTTTGAAAACATGAAAAATATAGTTATTATTTATAGCCACATTATTAGGTAATGATAAAATTGTTAACAAAGACTTGAGCCCAAAAATATTTGTAAAATATCACGGAAGAACTAACATTATATTTTAAAATATCGAATTAATCAAAATAATTTGTAATGGTAAATTAATAATTATAGTAAATTTCCAGCAAAATGGTCAAGTATTTTTCTTGCAGATACATAGTTCTAAAATAAGTACTGATTTTGCCATTCTCAAGTAAAGAGTAAATTAATTCCAACCTTTCTCCTGGAACAATATCAGTGAAGAACTACAAGTTTCATCCATACTTTAACTATCATCTTGTCCAAGAGTTATCGTGCCAACATGTCGACAGCTAAAGAAACCGACAAAAGAGGGAAAATATGTTTTTCGTGACCTTAAAACCTTAAGCCGTGAAAAAATTTAAAAAATTCTTAGGGTAGTTTTCTCATCAAATACTCTCTCTCATCAATAACTTCTGTTAACAAGGTAAGTACAATAATTTACTTGTTGCACCATAAGTACGTTTCCGCCAACTTAACCGTTTTTTAAACTTGTTCTATATTCATCTCAACATATTTTAGGTTACTCAATCCCCTTAATCCGTTCTGTATGCTATTTACAGTTAAAACTGAAAATAATGGGAAAACAAGAACCCTGAAATAGAAATATATATCGATTTAAACGCAATCAACCCTTCTAATCCTCTGTCCTATTCCTTTAACCTCATATATAGTTTACTACAAAAAATTGTTTTTTAATGAATCAGAAAAATGAAGAATCAGAAAAAATTCTCATAACATTATTCAAAAGGTAAAATGACCCCCGCCCTCTAGCCATGAAAGAAGGAATCCCAAAAAAGTACCTTTAAGATGAGATATGTGAAGTCTCTCTTCTGCCTCCCTTGGTTCCTTACATGTGTTACAAAAAATGATTATTTATAAAATTTGACAACGACCATCAAAAAAACTTGGAAAAATTCCTATGTGACTATGAAAGTTATATAACTACTCTCTCACCTCTTCTCGTGTTAAAATTGGAAGTAATGAAAAATTACCGTAATTTTCATGTACCTACAGTCGAAAAACCCTGAAAAGGACATATAGCACAATATGTATGGAGAAACCCCATTTCCTCACGCCATTAACACCCCAATATAATTTACTGTAAATAATATGCTGAAAATTTGTCCATTATATCAACCAAGGAACCTGGTAAAATTCCAAAAATACGATTAAAACTATACATTATTTAAAAATCCGCACTGGTTCCACCCCCATGTTGTGCTAAAATAGACAACAAAGGAAAAAATAACCCAATTCTGGAATTCCTTAACTAAAAAACCGTGAAAAAGATATATAACGCTACATAAACACAACGACCCCCTCTAATCTCCTCCTTTGCCTCTTTCACTCTTTTTATTTTTGACTATATATACTTCCGTCTATCAATTGTTTATTATTTTAAGAAAAAACCATGATAAATTACCATATTACTATTAAAACTATACGAAATCTATCACCCCCCCACCCCTTGCACCTAGTTCGCCTCAAGCAATATCGCTTAACAACTAAACGCTTCACCCCTTCATTGGATATTATATATATACCAAGTTGACCAAGTTTAAATTGATATTTCATGTTGTTCGAAAGGTATCTTGTCAACAGACCGACAAACACATAAGGCGGAGAAAATAGAATGTTTTTTTCATTTAAAAACCATAATGTTTTGTTATAGATGATATGTCCAGCCACCAGAAAACAAGGAAAAATTCTCCCAATAAAATTGAAACTATTCAAGACTCTCCCATCTCTTTCACTGCCTTCCAATATTTAGATTGAAAATAGGGAAAAATAAATTAATTTTCACGTTCCTGCTGTCGAAGAATCCTACATTTAGTAATACCCCGCTAGCCTCCTACTTCATCTAATTAAGGCATTATATTTTTTAGTATAAATAATATGCTTAAAATTTGTCAGTTACATCAACCAAACCTGGAAAAATTCTCTTAAAGTTCTGTAATTTATACAATACTTAACGACCCCTGTCTTGGTTTAAAATTAAAAACAATCAAAAAAAACCTAATGAAGACATTAACATACCAAGACATATAACACTACATGTACAACATAACCTTTTAATCTCCTCCCACATCATTTTTACCCCTTTTACGTTTTACCACATATATTTATGAATAATATTTGTTTATAACATCAAGAAAAAACGAGAAAAATTGCCATATTACTATTAAAACCATACAAAATGTATCAACTCCACCTTTTTACTACGTATACATTAAGAGATATCGCTCAAAAACTATAGGGTTCATCCTCTCAGTAGGCATTATATTTATCCAGTTTAAAACGGATTTCTCATTTCGTTTAAACCTCATCGTACCGACAGATCGACAGACCGCCTGACAAATAGATCGACGGAAATAAGTGACTGGGTTTTTCACCATCTAAAACTCGAAGAAAAACAAAAATCATGGAGGGTGATTTTTTACAAATACAAAACTTTCCTTTATCAAGAAAAGTAAAAGTAGTTGATAGTTAACTCCAGAAATTTAACATAAAACAAATATTTCCCAACCATATTAGCTGTCACAAATATCGAATTCAATTAATACTGTTTAAATACTGAGTGAAATTAAGTCACGAAAGTGTAGCATTGAAAGTTGGATACGAATTATTTTACATGCTGTGCCATTATGACATACAGTAGCAGAAACTGTGAAAAATATCACTGTTCAACAGTCCATATTTACATATAAATATTTAATTTAAGCATAAATATACCATTATTAGTATTTCAAATTATCCAAAGATTTTAAAATTTCATTAAAAAAGTGTTAGTTTAAAAAAAAGTTCTACTATAATTTAATTTATTACATTTGAGACACAACAACCAGATTCGAATGATTCCCAGGATTTCTTGATATTGAAATTTTTGTTTCTCATAAATAGGATGTGAAGTTACGATAGGATGTGAAGTTACGAGTATATAAGGTATATAATTAGGTAAAATGCATAATTTAAACACCACGAAGACGTCCTTTGAATCAGTGCGTAATAAGCTATCTCGTACTTAAATATGAATCTAGCATTTACTGCAATAATGACTGGTAGTCTACATAAAATATATTAAAAATGGTTCAAAACTTATATGAAAAATTCCTCCCAATCTTTGTTAGCTTCATAATAATAACAGCAGAGTTTTGCTTGATTTGATTTATTGCGTCTTTTAAATTCGCTTAAGACTCCCCATAAATAAACCCAACTGAACGTATTATTACATTCAGCGGCAGAAATGTGAGGATTGTTGCTGTTCCACTGCTAACCACTAGCATCCAAGGCGACGATAACTCGAAGAATGCCATTCCAGAACAATCTTCTATAAAAATTTCTCCTCCATCCTATGAAAATGAAAATAATGACGCGCTACCACCCCAACATGACAACGATCACGATGAATATAACTTGGATGATGTTTGAATTTAGGATGTCGGTTGTACTTTAAAAAGTTCTTCACCATCTCAACCTTCAAATGTTAATACAACGAATCAGTCACTTGTAAATAATGTCCACCAGGATTCTGGAACAGATGGATTTATAAAACACCGGTACCAGAGTCGACATCTTCTCCTTTGCCAATCCCTATTCAAGATCTCAAAAATGGGAACGGTGATGTATTTTCTACTGAACTAAATTAAGAGCAGCAGATGTCACCAGCTCCTAGAAGTACTCCACCATCACCTAAGCCTTTTAAGGAAAAAAATGAAGAAATGTTTTTAGAGCTTGCGTTGTGAATTTCAGAGGGCCAAATATTCGTCTTGTAGCTAGTGTCAAACTACTCCTCTGAGACAATGAGAAATTGTATATTTTTAAGCTAGAATTAAATGTACTATTATTATATATTATGATTATTGTTTGTTATTAGATAAGCAAATAAATTTAACATATTTAGAAAAATTTTTTAATTAATTATATTCTTCAAATTTTACTGTACTTTTGAAGTTCAGTTTACCGATTTTTTTGAGTTATTTTATAGTATATTAATTTTATTAAAAACATTTTTATAGAATGTCACAATTTGACCCTTGTCCAAATTATTTTGCTTAAATAAATTTTATTAAACAATTTTTAGTTCGTTTAGTCAAAACAATCAAAAATCTTGGTATTCTGAAAGTGAGAATAAAATATTAGAATTTTAGAATAGTTGTTAACCAAAAAATATTTTATTTACATGACCAATCTGGAGCTCAAAGTAAATAGAGCTAGGATAGTTCTGTTGGACAACTTCTATAAGAAAATCGCAAAGCTCAGAACCCTATATTTTAGTGCTATTTACATTTATGTTTAACAGAAAAATTTGGGGTGGTATCAAAAATAGCACAATTAAAATTAATAATACAATACCTAAAGCAATTTTTCTAACTTTTTTTTAGTACTATTTATCTATAGATAGAGGAGTCATCTCATAAAAATACATATTAACTAAACATATTTTTTATTTGAAGCAGCTTCTATAATTATAAAATAATTCAGCATTTGCTGACGCACAGTGACATTGATTAATTTTTTTTTTAAAAAAAAAAGAACGTTCTGGAATCTTAAACCGATTCCTTTTCATATTCACGAATTTTAGGAAAAAAAAAAACGTTTTTTAATTTCTTTTAACATAAATTCGGTGAAGAGATCGGTAGACTTTTAATACTTCCTTTTAAACATTATCGATTTCAGAAATATCATTTTCCATAACTCAACATGAACGGTCATACAGTTCTGACCAAATTACTATACATGCAGATAGCATGTTGTTTTTTAATGGTAGTTTAAACAGATAACTTACACAACGAGTATCACCAAAATATACTAATTTTTTTGAATGTAAACACAAGAGAAATTGTATCTCTTAATATCAAAGAACACATCTAACTCGAGAGAATACAGGTTTGCTAATAAATTGAAACTGAAATGAATATATTGTATAAATTTTAAAATCAACTTAGAATTAGGAGGCATTTGGGAGGAGGAGTAATTTCCACAAACATATTAAAAGTTTATCAGTGATATATCTAAGGACGTATTTACTTACCTACAAAATATACTAAAATTACACTAAATAAATAGATTGTCATATTTTATTGGTTTTTACAGACTCAAACAACATTCGCAAGTAAAATTTAATAACCGAGAAATATAAAATTTATTGTATTTATCCCTCGGATACGGACAATTAATTTTAGATGATGGGCAAATTTACAGAAATTCCATAATAGTAGTTAAAATATTTTGTTTAAATAATATCAGTAGTGTAATATTTATTTGTCACTTTCCTGTGGCAATACTAAGTGGATCAAAAAAGTCTTTAAATACTTAATAACAAATTAACAAGAGTGCAGGGAAAGACTTGGTTAAAAATTTAAACGAACTTATTTTGTAAAGATCCTAGATACTATACTTATATTCTATGTACTGACATTTAATTTAGTTGTATAAACGTTTGTGAAAATTATTTTTTAAATAGTTAACACCCGCTGCCTTAAATATAATTAGAGACGTTAAATTTTAGCTTGCAAATAATAAATGAATAGTAGCAGGAAATATTTGTGAGTATTATTAGGCTTTATTTCTGCCTCTTGTTTTTAAAGAGTTTAAACGTTAACAGTGACATAACAAGGGACGTACAGAGCTTTTTACTTATCAATGAAAAATGTTCTTATCAACTCTACTTTTGATACTACAAGTCATTTTGGATTGATATCGGCAGGAATGCCATAATATTCGTCAACGTTGTCCTATTTAAATAACGAAAATCATATTTTCCCATTACCTGCTACATGTATAATGGTAACATCCGAACGAAATGTGATATTAAATAAAATTTTGAGTTTCTGCATGATACTGAATAAAGAATCTTATACTTTTATAGTGGTACCAATTGACTAAAGGTGCAGAACTATATTTTTGAGATTCTAGGTATAATTAAAAAAAAAATCCATAGCGAGTATTGTTTTACCATACATCATATGAAAACCCAATTAATTAATCATAAATTATTTACTGATTTCACGTAGTTAATTTTAAAGAATCTTAAAAAATAAATCACATATTCTGCATTTTTATACTTGATGAGATAAAATAGCAACAATCAGCAAATATTTTCCAAACACAATGCTGCTTATATTATTGCATTTTAATTTACCAAGTAAATAAAAGTAACGAATGTTCAACGGATCTCCATATAAAATATCTTAAATTGTCCGTAATAAATTTAAAACTTATCCAACTGTACCAATGACACAATCCATCTGCATTTTATTGTACATTTTATGCAAATTACTTACTCACTCAGTCCATCTCTCTTAAAAAAAACTTTCACCTTTACGACACCTCACCCCCGTAATTGGTAAACATTCACTGAAAAGGAAACACAGCATAAATACTTTAATCTTTGGAATGTGAATAACCATGGCATTCGGTTTTAAAATATAAAAATACTTTAATATTCTTTTCTATTAAAATTATTTATATTGTAGAGTACATCAGTAGGGTGCGACATTATTTTTTTGGGCTCGATTTTTTCCTTTATTATTGAGTTTTTAAGGTAAATTTTCTACAGTCGGTCTTGATACAAGGATCCACCAGTTCCAATATACTCAGTGAATTCTACAACACCCGGTATATCTATCTATCTATATATATATATATATATATATATATATATATATATATATATATATATATATATATATTGTAAAATGGAGCTTTAAATGTTATTTCAACCATTACCTCAAATTAGACATTAAAAATTTTGATGCAAAGTTTCTTATAACTTCATTCTTCCTTCAAAAACATGTCAAGGGTAACTTTTTTCCCAATTAACGACTTCAGAAATTTTACTTGCATCTTCAAAATAATTAAATATTCATGTCATGACTAATTAATAATTTTACAAAAAAATATTTTTCGCCCATTTAAACAGTGAATGGGAAACCGCAAACCGATTTGATATATGTAATAAGGACAAGTTTTTTGAAGCATCAAATGTCAACGTATATATTTTGCTATGGTTATAAATGCTTATTGTTGCAAATTTGCGTGGGAGTTGTACGTACTCTGTATTTGGCAAATTTGCTTTTAACATCCTTCGGGGTCAACGTTTCTAACCATAAAAATATATCGAGTGCACTGCTAATCTCAAAAGAGTTCTTAAATAACAGTTATATATTCTTAATCCAAAACATAAATTGTTTTATTTCAAGAATATTAATACCTAAACGAATTATGTACATACATAACTTTACTATACAAAATATTTATTTGGAGAAAAGTATATCCGAGATCAAGATACTGTTGTGTTTGATTAAAAAATTAAACACAAAATTGAACAGCATACAACTGTAAAATTATTATAAACTAATTGAAAAAAATCTTTATCAAAAAATATATCTTTTTCCATATGTACAATTCATCTGTTTGTTTAATTTAAGCATTTCAGTTTATCACAAAAGAAATTTCAGCGTAATATGTCATAAATTAGTTTAATTGGCAAAAATAACTGAAGGAGCGATAGACCGTTTGTTCTCGTCAACTTCAAAGACTATGTAAAAAGGTAGATTTTCTAAGTTTTCGTATTTCTGTGTGTCACAACGAGACACTACTTTGCATTAAATGAGGCAAAATTGTAAAGCTTTATTTTTGTCTCCATTGAAAAATAGTTATGTAGTTTTAAGCAAAATTTAGGTTTAAAAAAAGCAGTAGCAATAACGTTGAACTAAAAAATAATTATTGCACATGCAAAGGCGAGAAAGTCGCCTAGGTCCGTATCCGATATATTACTTCAAGAAGATACTTTAAAGAAGTGCATATGTACACTTATGTAAAATTGATAACGAAACAACTATTCTTCTGAAAATTTTTCAGCGTTTTAAAGAAAGAAGCCAGTTAGCGGCGATTTTTTCAAAAACTGTTAATTATGACACACCCCACGTCACGTCATGTAATTACTTTTTACATGACAGCTTTAAAAATAGTTTACTAGTATTGTAGCAGTTAGAAAAAATTGCCACTTTTCTTTGTAATTCATTATAATTCAAGACATATCTCAGAGATTTGAAAATATGTAAAACTAAATAATCGTCTCTTCTGAGAGTATTTTTTAATTTTAAATAATAGGAAGTGCAATTATGTATATGTAATTTTTCAGGGAGCAATTTATTTATCATAATTTTTAACTATTAATTTTTAGGTCATGTTTTTGCAAGAAACATTTTAAAATAAAATTAAAATAATTGTGTACTTGACACTCTAAATTGAACAAAGAGCATTATTAGCCTCCTATAAAAAATATTACGTCACATCATATAATTTTTCGCCTTGATTAAAATTTAAATAACTACATAATAATCTGTTTTCATGTGTATCCAATTAATATAAAATAAAACCTTCGTAAATAACAAACTATCTAATGTTAGAGTTTTTCCTAGTATTCTTTGTTACTAATAAACTGTGATAAATTGGAAATGTATAGTATATAGTGGAAAAAAATAATCATAATAAAGATAATTATGATGGTATTAACATACAAACTCATAGAAAACACAGATCCCTACTACAAATACACACCAACATCCATGCTTGAAAATTAAGATTACAAGATCTACTGGAACATCACTATCCATACAGATTAAACAGTCCCCGCTAATAGATCCGATATTACTTTTCAATACAAAAAAGAAAAAGTCACCTATCTAATTGACATAGTGTCCCCAACGACACAAACATCCAAACGAAATATACAGAAAAAATCTCCAAATACACAGACCTTGCAACAGAAATTAAAAGGTTATGGAAAAAAGAAAAAGTAATCATTGTCCCCCTCCTCATATCAGCCACACGCCTTACACCAACAACATTTACACAGCACTTAGTACAATTAGTATTCGACACAAACATACACAAAAACATTCAGAAGTCAGTGATTTTGAAAACAATCAACATTGTCAGGTCATACCTTATTACAAAATGGTAATAGCGTTTGTTCTTAGGCCCGTCAGCCAAACAGGGAATCACATTGACCAAATGTGAGAAAGAAGAACAAAAATAAGAAATATAAACGACAAATGGACATTTGTGAAAGACTATGCAGAAAGTAGTGCGACTTTTAACCTCAAAAGCGATCCGAAAATTATTAGGAAACGTATAACGTCACCCAGACTACGGAAGTAGCTTATAAACTAATTATGGATCAGAAAATATCGGACTTTTTCAGACCATCAAGAATGCTGAGACTCTAAGCAATTTCCATCGTTGCATTAGAATTAGTACACGTTTGGTATGGGTCGCAAGAAAGACCTAACTTGTTCTATAACCAACATCTACTTAGGTGAAGCACAGCCACAAAGGATAATAAAACCTTCTGGATAAGACTCTGTTCTTTAATTAAAGATCCAACGCCTTGAAAATCAATCATTTACTGAACTAGTGAAAAACATTCTTAAGGTACTTGAAAAGGTACGAATACCAATAAAGCAAGATACTTTAGCACTGGCTCAGTTTTAATTCTACCGTTTTGCCATGATCAAAAAGCGTATCCACACAGAGGATGTCAAATTGTTGTGGAGAGAACTCAAAACTATACAGCACTAATAACCTTCAGTGAAAAAAACTGATACTTCTTCTCCCATAATTTGACCAGTTACAAGCAGAATTTGATTTAATTACCAAGATACTAAGAGAGTGTAGGTTAATCATTAAACAATTTTTTTATGTGCAATCGATATACATGTTGAAAAACTGTCCTAATTGAAAGACGCTTCAGTAATGTTGACTAAACGCTATTATATATGTCTGTGAAGAATATGGAGTTATTAGTCAAACATTATTATTATGATCTGGTCTTTTTCCAGCCTTCTTTAATTTTTTAAATTTGTTATAGTTAAATGCTTTTTTAAGTATAGTTTTTAATAATACTTTAATTAGAGGAAAAGAATACAAAAAATATTTTCAAACCATTGTGGACTCTGGATTGCAACTCTTGCTAGACATATGGTAAATATATATAATCTTAATACCTATTGTTCAATGTTCAAACATCAAACTTGTTTGTCAATTTTTTAAATAAAACGTAAAATTATGCAAATCAATATGACAATGAAAATAAAAATTAAATTAGAATAAAATGATTTATATAAGGAGGTAATACGAGTACATAACTCTGTTGAGACTGTGGAATCTTTGGCATAAGGACACTACTCAGTATGTATCACCACTACACCAAACACTTTATTTTTGCACTCGATGCGCGTTTCGCTAACCTTGGTAGCTTCATCAGTAGCAATGACTGACTGCTGACTAGTCAATCATAGCTCCTGATAAAGCTATCATGGTTAGCATAACGCGCGTTGAGTGCAAAAATAAAGTGTTTTGTGTAGTGGTGATAGACACTGCGTAACGAGTAAATGACCTAAAGCATAAATATAACAACACCAACAACATAGAATAACAACCTTATATATCATATCATTACATGAGGTTTCTAATGGTCTTGATAGTTAGTCTTGCCATTGGGTAGAGGTCTGTAAATATTTTTGGCGATGGGGTTGAGGTGGTGGGTGGCTTTATCCAGGAATCTGAGCTAATCATTGCTTATTAGTTTCTGGATTGTTAGCATCTGGACCTCATAGTCTGGAGGGTGGATCTTTGGGAACGTGACATTTGGCAACATGCTGGACTGGAGTAGATGAGGTCCATCCTAATAAGCATCCTGTAAATTGTTAACTTGTTGCGTATTGACAATTTACTGGAGTAGTTGAGAATATTACCTAGAAGCTGGTTTTTCTTCATGGTAGTGGTTGCGACTGGTCCCTGTATACTATCCGCTTACCGTAGAGGATGCCTAGGTACCTGAGGTTTATAATCCATTAGAGTCTGGTGCCATGGAGGGTAAAGTTGGCCGAACTGGGTGTGGTGGATTTCGTGAAGATGGTGACTTGCGTCTGGGTTTAGTTGGATCTTCCTATATTCGAATCAAGGAGCTAATATATCTAGATGGCGTTGGAGGCGGCAGGTGATGATTCTGGTGAACTTGGTGGTAGCGGTGATGGGGGTGTCATTGAGGTATATGAGTACGGAAGTTGGAAATGTCGGCGGTAAAAACACTGAATAAATGGGGGGAGTGGACGGAGCCTTAGGGAACTCCGGCTCGTATGGCCTTGATTTCAAAGTTCATTAAGAAGAAGAGGACTAATTTAGTGATGCTAATAGGATAGCCGTGATGGATGAACTTGCGAGCTTGACGTTCGGGCCAGACTCAGTCGATGGACTTGGAGGTATCTAGAAAGACAGCTCTAACCAGATGGTGTTGGGACTATTGACAATGTGTTGGGAGATGTTGGCAGTATTGTGTATGGCTTCGTGGAAAAGCTGGAACCCAAACTGTTCATTGGGGATGATTCTAAGCTCTGAAGTTTTTGCTCGGTAAGGAAGTAGGGTAATTAGCTGGTAGCTGCTAGTCTTGTGAGATGGGGGTGCCTGCTTTCCTCATTAAGATGACCTCAGCTTTTTCCCAGAATGGCGGGAAGTCTCAGGAAATCGAAATTAACTACTAATACAAAAAGTATGAAAATAAATTTCCAAAGATAAATACAACTTTTCATAAATCTATAAATTCTAATAGTTTAAGTGAATAGAAATAAAATTTATGATAGAAAAAAATTCTTAAGATTATACTTTTCAGTGTACCTATATTCTCAGGTTTTCTATAAATTCACTGATGGAATAGAATGTATTTTATGTCAGAAGATGTTTAAATGTTATGTTTCTATCTATCAGAAGTTTATTATTATACATTGGGATTGTAATCTAGTGGGGATCTAAAATTGATAGTGTGTTATCTCGAGACTATTAGAACATTCGCGAATTTGATAATTATAAATTTCAGTGTGTTATAATTTACAAACATATTTTCACATAATTCGCACATAAAAATTGTAACAGCTTAACAGCTCCATTACACCTTTTTCAGTGCATGGGAGCTGTGAGAAATGTGAAAATTTTCTAACGCATAATAAATAAATATTCAGCCAGTCCAAATTAAGAATTATTTTCCATTTTCGGATGACATAGTAAGCACTGCTTAGCTTTGAGAATCCATCCTAGTAGATAAATTAATTTGTATATAAGGGGTCTTTAGAGATTGAAATTCAAATAGACAATGTTTTCTTATTTTAAAATTAAATTATTTATGTCATACCAAATAATCACCCCATTTATTTTAATGCACAAAAACAATTATTTTTTCATATTATTTTCTTAAAAATTTCAGAAAAACTATTAACCATAGGTAGTCTCTGTTATTTTCTACATAATTTTTTTTTCCATTTGTATAAATGGGCTTAACTACTGTCGTACTTGTGGTTCTGGAAAAGTGCTACTTCTTATTAGATATTCGTCAGTTTAAATAACTGGATATAATTATATTTAACTTCATGTAATATCAAAATCAACTTAAACAGTAGTCAGTTCCTACATGATTTGGTGTTTAATAAATTTAATTAAAAATTTACCACAAAATCTGCACATGTTGGTTATCTGATAGCTGCTCATTAATCTAAGCGTCTATGAGATGACGGATGCAGCGCGAACGTCGAAATTTCCGGCGGAGGTCTGTGAATATATGAAACAAGGCGAGTTAATTCACAATACGCTTCTATATTTTCTTCATGTCTCACTCATTTTTTTTTATTTGATATTATTAATTAACGTAGATTTTGAGAAGAATTATTGTTTTTAGTCATGGTGGTGGAGACAAAAGACGAAGGAAAACTGCAAGAAACAAAAAAAAATGAAGGTATGTCAGATAAATTCAATTTAGACAATAACATAACATTTGTGATACTGAGATATAAAACTAGTATTTATATTGTCCCTGAGAGAGAACTTAAACTATGTGACCCGTTAGTATTTAAACGTCATTTGGCATATTGTCCTTGAGAGACATATTGTAATTTAAGTACGCTGAAATGCATTTGGAGATTTGTTAGATCAAGTACCTTAACTTAATCGTATTTTGTTTCTTAGCGAGTCGATTAGTTTTTGATAGGTATCCAGTTTTGGTAAATTGGTAAATTATATTAACTTTATTTCTAGCATAAGCCAAATAAGTTAAAAATCAATTCAATTGATTTATTTCTGAAAATAATCAAGACATATTACTAAATTCGACATAAAAATTTCTTAAACTGTCTATTAAACAGTTTTAGAAAAAGATCTCTCAGTATTATGATAGTATTAATGACAATCTTATTAATTAAGAAGTTAGCCAATACAAGCTTGTATTCAACCCAAGAAAGCTGGAAGGAAGTGCCATTCTGGCCTCCGTGGAAATTTTTCCTACTGACAGTTGTACATCACCACTACGAGATGTGAACACTTTTTTATTGTCTAATAAATGATTAACTCATTATATTTCAGTTTTAAGCTCTTATATTTGCTTGCTTTTTTAACCCGATTTGGATCAAACCTAAACGGAAGATATAAAATTAGTTCGTTTTTTAGGGTTCCGTATGGAACACTTAAAAGATCACTTCGGTATCTGTCCGTCTGTCTATCGGTCCGCCTGTCTGTCGGTCCGTCTGTTTGTCTGTCCGTCTGACACACACCCGATTTTTTCCGAAACTATTTGATGTAGAAACTTGAAATTTGGCACTAATAGAGATATTGATGGTCTCATCAGAGACATGCAGTTTTGAAAGTTAAATTTTGACTTAAGGGATTAGTTTTGGGGGTGAAATCTGAAGTTAAAAAGTTAAAAAAAATAATTACCAGGTCATCGAGTAGGGTGTCTAATGAAAAAGTTTGCAAAAACACGAATTCAAAAATATATATATAATGTAATACTTGCGCATACTTTTCTTTGTATTATTTTTAAGAAATTGCGAAAAATCGCTTTCCCCCCATTACCTCGAAAAGTACTGTTCAAAAAATTTTGAAAAAATTCTGGAATATTCTCCACGGGGTGTAGATTGAAAGAAAATTATCATGAGTGCATTACCTTTAATAATTTATCTAATATATAAAAAAAACAAAAATTTCAAGTTTATCACTTTTCAGTAAAGATCGGGAAAAAAACCTTGTTGAAAACTGATTTGAGGTTATTGAGCATTTTATGCCTTCGTAATAAAAAAAATTATTTTAAAAGCAATCAACATGCGGAACAATTGCGCAAGTCCGACTTGCACTGGGCCCGTAATTTTATATTGATAATTATTAAAATTAAAATATCTCCTAAAGGATACATGTGAACGCCCTTGAAGCTGGGGGCATAAACTAGATAATGAATATTTTTGTAAGAAAAAAAATATTTGATATATCACAAGTAATAAGTGTTTTATATATAATTCGTATATTAAGCCGTTTAAAAACGAATTCATTGAGGTTAAGACCATTAAGTTTTATGTAATAAAATCGATTTTAATGATTGTTAGTTTTACTACTACAATAAGTGTCAGTAAATTACAAGCAAATGCAAATTATAGGTGAACCAGCCATCGGAATAGAAATGTTGGCAGTGAAAATTTATTCTATTCAAATATAATGGCAAAATTGTTGCAATTCATGGAATTAACAGAGTTTAACGTAAGTACACTGCAAACACAGTTATCAAATAAATTCTGAAATAATGAAAAAATTACATGATTTTCAGCTATCTTCATATCAAGAAATATGTAAAAGAGATATGGTGTAATGTATTTAAAATAGCCTTAACCTCCTCCCCCTCTTTCTAACATACTTATATTTTTGACTTAAGGTAATTTAAATAGAATTTGTTTGTTAACCCAACTAAATATTCTCACAATACTATGGAAACTTTATAAAAATTTTTATCTCAAGGCTCTTTCATCGTTTTTTTATAAAATGATATTATTCAAAAACGACAGGCTTCCTTCTTACACATAGACCTGTACTCATATCGAATTTGAACTCGATATCTTATTTTGCTTGAGAATTATCGAGTCAACAGAAAGAGCACGAATATGTGAAACTATATTTCTGGTGAATTAGAAACTCTGAAATCTAAGAAAAGTAATAATCCAGGAGGACGATTTTGTCATGAATAAAATGCTTTACTTTCGTAAAGTAAGTAAAAAATGTCCTTAAATTTTCATGTTGTAAATTTTCACCACATAAAACATACCGGGAATTTAATTTGTCATAAAATAACATCAATTACGTATTTAAATAGTAGTAATGTTGTTAATACTAAATTAAATAATATGTTACTCCAAAAAGCACTACGTGTTCTTCGCGAACAAATAGTTTTTAGTTAATATTTCTACATATGGCTATAATTATGAGGACGAAAACAGAGCAGAAAACGGCAAACACGGAGCTAAATCGGCAGCAGAGATTGGCTATCTTATGTTTAGCAGGGGCTATAAGTAGGACCCTCCTCCCATAGCTACAGAAATAATTCTAGGGCTAACAACTTAGGCATATAGATAAAAAGATAGGTCATCCACAGCGGTTATCGAATGATCACACGCCCTATAATTTCGAAAAAAAATATACAGAATTTGGTGCGATTCAAATTTGTGGATGGAGGAGGAGACTCCGAAGAAGACAAAGACTCTGGTCTAATACACAGACGGATCAAAAACTTCTAGCGGAATAGGCGTTCGTATATGGAGAGAAGCTCAAGTGGCGCTATAGCATTTTACTAGGGAAAAGTGCAACAATGTTTCTGGCAGAAATTCACTCAATACTTATGTGCTCACGAGAATATTAGTCTCACTTAGAAAGTCAAGCAGCTTGGCAGGAACATTAGGGTTAAATTACAGGGATTCTAGCACATTCGGTGATAAAAGTTAATATAAAAGCGGGCGAATTAGCTAAATTCGGCATTACCAAAATATACAGGGGCCCAGAACTAGCGTTTAGTATACCAAAACAGAATGTAAAATCAACAGATGTCATATCAGCAATATCTAGATGGTTGGCTGACAACATCAAGCTTAAGACATTCGAGAAACGTAATTAACTAGCATTTGTTTAACAATGGCCCAGACCAAACTAGTGGTGAACCTGATCACCAGCCACTGTTACCTGAGGAAATGTTCATGGAACACGGGTATCCACGATGATCTCACGACATGCAGACTATTTAGTGACGAGGAAGAAGCCCCTATGCATATCCTATATCAATGTGCGGCTTCAACTTAGAACAGACAAAGACTGTTCAGAGATCTACATCGAGGCGTTAAAATGGCATATGAAGAATTTGGAAAGAAGTTAATATACCTTCTTTAACCAAGAAACGGGAGAACAATAATCCAAGAAGCTACAATGCACAAACCGGCACAATCGCCTACCCCGCCTACAATCAACCAACCAACCAACCATGTAAGTAATTACTTATTTGTTAGTCGTTGGTCAGATTTAAGCTTTGTACAAGGTTAAAAGTTATTGTGGTATGCAAAGCTTTCTAGTAAGAATTAACCTTATCTATTATTGATAAGTGTTTTTTTTGCAAATCATGCAGCGTGTTCGAGCCAAGGCATGTTTATTCCCAAGTTAACCCAATCTGAAAGACCATGCTAGAGGAATGGTGTATCCCAACATAATTATGTCGAGTTCTGAATAGTTAACTTTTGTAGAGAAGCCTGTTGTCTGGATTTTTGCCGAATTAAATTGTAATTGGTTACTGTCAATATCATTGTTAAGTTAAACAGGTTTCTACTCTCTGCTGATACGTGTATGATGTTCAAGGGTTCAAGGTAAATAAAGAAACAAGCGCCATATCCTCGGAAAATTATATTTTGGCTTGCGTGTCCTTTCCAGCAAGGGAGAGTAGGAGACAGTATGGAGCCTTGAGCCACACTGGCGTTGCTACTGAAAATACTAAAAAGAAACCTTTCAACTGCTACTCGTAAAAAACGCTCTATGAGAAATTACAAAAGCCATAAACAAAACCTATTAGATATACTATAAAAGCTTAACTTAGCCAATAACCTATTATATTAAATACGGTCGAATACCTAGCATATATCAAGTGTAACTGCTTGAGATGTTCCAGAATGTTTAGGTATGTTGTTCCAATCATATGTGAAATAACTCAGAGGATCTCCTGTTGATCTTTGTTTATGAAGCCGTACTGATGGTTGCTAAAAATATTGAGTACTTCCAGATAATTATTACGACGCTGATTGATAGCCATTTCCATTAATTTCAGTATTACTTAAGACAGTGCGACTAGCCAGTAGTTTTTTGTCAAGGTGTTGAACATTTCATTTCTGTAGGATGGGTTGAAAGCATACAGAAAACTGGTGTTAATTTTTTCGCCCATTTTTTTTGAGGACTATGGCAGGTATTCCGTTGAAGTCATACGATTTTTGGATGCACAGCTTCGGTAAAATAAGATGTATGACACTGAAGACAGTATCTGACATCGTTGACTGTACATGGGGAATAGTATAGTGTTTTTTCCTTGAAATCGACAGTAGAGTGCAGAGTAAATGGGTTAGATAACGAGTTGGCTTTCCTTACAGATTTTGTAGTAATAGTATTACCTCATCCTATAAATGGTAGTAAGGGGACGGACTTGAAACCATGGCTTTGACACAGAAAAGTGCAAATAGGTTGAGAATAATGCAAAGAGCCATGGAGAGAACAATGCTGGAAGTTTCTCTCAGAGATAAGATTAATAACGAAGAAATAAGATATAGGATGAATACAAAAGATGTGATCGAACGAATTACAAAAATGAAATGGAGTTGGGCAAGACATATTGCAAGGGATATTGGTAATAAATGGACATCAAGAGTAACCTTTTGGCAGTCTAGGCAAATAACACGAGGTCGAGGGAGACCGCCCACGAGATGGGTAGAAGACGTACACAGGATAGGTAAAAAATATTGGTGTCGGAGGGCTCAGAATAAGGACCAGTGGAGGAGCTTGGGAGAAATCTATGTCCAGAAGTGGACTAGAAGTTGCTGATGATGATGATGATGATAGTGTTGGTGATGATTATAGTGGATTTAGGTAAATTTTGACTAATGGCCTTAGCAACTGACCATAAGGACATGGAATTGTTGAGGCAGACAAGAAGAATATTTTTAGTTCTCTGAATGTGTGTTTCCTTTGTTTCATCGATTATTTGTTTATATTCCTTCCGCGTACGAACAAAGGTTGGGGTTTTTACACCATTGTAGCTGGGTAAGATATTTAGAAGCAACAGTTTCTCTATATTTTCAATAGAACCAAAGCTTGCCGTTGTTAGGGAATTTTTTAAAAAAGAGACTTAAGCTTCCATACCCGCCAGAAGGTCATCGAAAACTTACCGAGTGTAGTCAAATTGGTGATCGGATCTAAAACAAACGCCTAATCAAAGAAAAGTTCGAAAATTAGTCATTCTCATTTAGCAGATTTGTGGTGTCAAAACTTGTATTGTTTAGGCGCCTCTCTGTCACTGATTGGTAGAATACTCAATGCTGAAATCAGTTGATAGTCGAAAGAGTCTAATGGTGCATTTACCAGGACAGTATAAATCTCTAGTGATTATAAACAGGCCAAGACGACTAGTAAACTCTCCATCACGGGCACGAAGCCGTCTTAGTTCATCGATAAGCTGAGCGTAGGCACAACTGATTGAGAATGCGTTAGCTTCAGTGCTTTGTTCGCCGCCAAGGATGACAATTTCAGCACTTAGATAATAAATCTGTAAATGATCGATAATATCTGCGAAAGAACAGAAAAGTGTTCTAAAGTAAGTATCACTTGGTGGTCGATGAAAGCAGCAGATGAACCTTGTGGTTTATGGAGTTATTATTTTACCCATACCGATAAAGTTTTGGAGTTCCAGAGTATCCTTTCGTTGGCAAGAAAGGTTGCTTCCGACAAAAAACAAATTCCAAAAGTACTGGGAATATGAGTGGTAAACGATATAAAAAAGTTGACTGTTGCTGTGCCATGAACAGACCTTAATTTCACAGAGAGCAAGTGTGTGGGGTTTATACTCGTATTATTGCAAGTGTTGGTGCACTTAATTTATGTTCGAGTTTAAACATCGAATTTTCTAAAAATTACAAAAGTACTGGGAATATGAGTGGTAAACGGTATAAAAAAGTTGACTGTTGATACGTAAAATCAAATATAAACGGTAATTTGGCTATTCTTCTTAGAATGCAGTTCTTAGCTGGATGATGTTGTGTGGAGTAGATGTTTGGTTTGTGAGGAGTGGGGAAACCGGATGGGTGCGCGCGCCAACTCGTCTTTGTCGTCAGTACAGCCATGACCGAGCAAGAGGTACCTTGGTCTGTTGCGCAACGTATTATCATCAAGTTTTTAACCAATGAAGGCGTTAAACCGTCAGAAATTTTAACCCGTTTGAAGACACAGTTTGGGGACAGTACACTGTCTCAGAATCGTGTGTATACGTGGGCGAGAGAATTTAAGGGCGGACGAGAACGGGTTGAAAATGAAAATCATGATCGACTCCCTAGGTCAAGCCTTACAGATGACAACATCCGTGACATTAGACACCTTATCGAAGGTGATCGCCGATTAACCGTTGAAAAAATTTCCTCAGAAGTGGGTATCAGCTATGGAAGTGTTCAATGCATAATTACTGATCGACTCGGTTTCAAAAAAAATTGCTCCTCGATGGGTTCCAAGGCTGTTGACTGGAAACCAAGAACAGGTCAGGTCGAAGATCGCTGAAAGGCTTCTGCATCGATTTCAGCAAGAAGGGGAGGCCTTTTTAAAGCGCATAGTGACATGTGATGAGACGTGGGTACATCACTACACTCCCGAGTCCAAAATGGGAAGTAAAGAGTGGCGAAGAAAGAATGAAGGTTCCCCAGTGAAGGCCAAAACTCGTCTCTCTGCTGGAAAAGTCCTTGCAACGATTTTTTTTTTTTGACTCTAGGGGAATTTTACTGATCGATTTCCTGCACGATCAACGTACGGTGAATGCGGCTTACTACTACCAGTTGTTACGGTTGGCAAAAGCCGCCTATCGAAAGAAAAGACGGGACATTCCCATCAGAGATGTCATTCTCCTCCAGGACAACGCCAGGCCTCACACTACGGCTTTGACAAGGGATACATTGGAAGAAATGGGCTGGGAGACCCTCGAACACCCTTCTTATAGCCCTGACTTATCCCCCTGTGACTATTTTTTGTTTGCGCCTATGAAAGAATCACTGGGAGGACAGCGATTTGGAAGCAATGAAGAAGTCGAGAAACACGTGCGCAATTGGCTTACAACCCGCCCTCAAACCTTTTATGACCAGGGAATACGGAAACTTCCAAATGGGTGGCAAAAGTGTGTAGATCACGCAGGAGACTATATTGAAAAATGTTAAATCAATGATTTGTGTATAAGGTTATTCAATAAACGTATATAAAAAAATTACCATTTATATTTGATTCACGTAGCTTTTATTTTAAAAGTAAACTCTAACATCAGAAGTGCGATTTGAACTTTATGCGCAATGTATGATCGCAAAATTGTGCGATAAACGTAAAAAGAAAATAATAATAATAAAAATGGCCGAAAGACGGTGATACCGTTAGTGATAACGAAGTCTTTGATAACCTAGTGAAGTAGAAGAGTTCCCAAAAGCCAGCATCAGAACGTGACTTATTACTTTTACTTAACGAATTTGATGCCCGTGGCATGTAAAGAAAGACAATAATGGACTGGAATTATACTATCAACCATCTAACATGTCAAAAGTACTTATATGTTCTACATTTCACAAAATATACAGACTGAAAATCAGTGCGAGCGACTGATTTAGGTCACAAGGTTAAAATTTTTGTATCGAATACCGCCCTGTTGATAAAATACCACATGTAGACTATTTAAGCCGGATTCCCGTGGATGAATTTATCAATTTAAAGTGTGTGCTTTAAAAACGATAAACATAAACAAAGTTGTTGAAAAAGGCACGTTTCGAGAGTTTCAATATAATGACGCGTTTTATCATGAGGTATTAGTTACGAGTAATATAAACAATATCGTTGAAACGAAAACAAAACCGCCGAAATGTTTTTTTTGCCCGCGTTTTCTTAGGGTGAAATTGTATTATAACGCATCCTCACATATAGGGTGGGGCAAATACACGAAGAAAAAATACATGAAGACTTATTCTGGCTGAAAATGGGTAGATATCTAAAAAAATACATCAAGAATTGTAAAACATACATCTTAGGAAAATCGCATCAGGGGTACACTGGAACCAAATGCAAAGGACGTTGTACTATCCAGGAGATCATACCAACCGAGAGAGTGACTACATGAGACGGAACAGCGAATCGCAGTAGCTGTGTACGATCAGATGGGGTCATGGTCATCAAAACAATTAGACAAAAGTGGGGGTTAGAGTGGCGATCCCACTCCCTTCACCTAAAAAAAAATACTTTGTATTTGTCTGATTAAGGTTGTCAGTACAATTAATTTAAAAGAGGATTGGTGACGATTTCATCAAAGCCTATCGAGATACTGACAACTGCAAGCTAGTCATAACAAAGATACTGTTCGTGAATTTCTTTTAGGTGAAAATCGAACCGAGTGATACCGTCTACATAAGAAAGGTCAGCGAACCACATTAGCTGCACACGACCAGTTAAGGTCATTGTCTTCAAGATAATTATGCAAAAGGGTGAGTAGCGATCCCACTACCTATACCTAACATAAACATTTACTGTGTATTTGTGTGACTAAATTTGTCAGTAATATAAATTTGATGAGAGGATTAGTGACGAATGCCTATTGAGATAGTGGCGATCCCACTATAGAGTTGAGAGAGGATTCTGGTTAAAAGAGGATTAGTAACGATCTAGCTAATGCCTATTGAGATAGTAGCGATCCCACTATAGGATTGAGAGAGGATTGGTGACACTCTCTCCAATGCCTGTTGAGATAGTTGCATTCCCACTATAAGTTTAAAAATACTAATAGCCTTCCCATTAATCGTCTTGCGGTAATCGCATTATAAGTGTAAAAAAACTGATTGGAATCCTATTAGATCAGCGAAAGAAAGAAGTTAAAAGAGGATTAGTAACGGTCTCGCTAATGCCTATTGAGATAGTTTCGCCATCAGAATAGTTGTAATCCCACTATAAGAAAAAAAAAAACTAATGGCAATCCTATTAGGTCTGAAAAAGATAAAGGCATTCCCACTATGAGGTTAAAAATACTAATGGCAATTCCATTAGGTCTAAAAAAATTAGTGTTAATCCGTCCACTTCTTATGTTATCTTTAATTTTTAAATAAATATATATATGTGTGTGTATATATATATATATATATATATATATATATATATATATATATATATATATATATATATATATACATATATATATATATATATATATATATATATATATATATATATATATATATATATATATATATATATATATATATATATATATATATATATATATATATATATATATATTTTATTTAAAACCTCGATTTTGATTTGTCAAAGCATATTGTCACTGTACTCAAAATACAGTTATTCGGATATCGTTGCCTAAGAAGAGTAGAAGGTTGTGTGTCATTTTTTTTTTTCTGTTTTGTTTGATATTGGCTGTTTTCTGACTAACATAAAATATTTATTGTTACATTTTTTAAATCTAATATGAGAAAATGTTCAGTAAGTATACGAACCATTTTCTTTTTGGGTATACCGTTACTAAGATAATTTAGATAAATCGCAATTTTTAACATAGATATTCTAATCGCGATTTGTCTTGAACCACTTTTTACTTCTTGTATCTTAGACTTACTCATTTAAAATATAGAAAAATTTTCTCCCTTTTGATTAGTGAGCCATGTTTCTATTTAAATGGTGTACAGGTAAAAATGACAGATAGCATAACTCATTTTACAAACGCCTGCTAAGCTAATTACGGTATCTTTAGCTACTCTACGTATATCTGTAAAAAGTAGACAACTTCATTTTAACATTTTATGAAAAAAATTGCACGTGTAATTATTATTTAAAAATGCAACATTTTGCGGTTAAATACAATTTTTATGTGTTTTATTTTTCATTAAAAGTTGGCATCTTAAGAAAAATCATTTTTTTGCTTAAGGACATTTAACAAATACGAGACTATATTATGTTCTCTTATTTATTGTCAGCTGCAGTTCCTTCTAATTTGTGACTTAAACGTGCGAGATAGCTTTTTATCTATATGAGCCAAAGAATATTGACTAGACAAAAAGTACGAAAAAACAGCTGCGTTATGCATTAAATATGTACTCCTAAGATTTAATTATATAATCTTATATAATTGTGAGGTAATATTAAGCTAAAATTTTTTGTTATAAATTGCTAAATGGTTGCTTGTCCGTAATGGATGCGGTCATATATTGTATTCGATGCTTGTCGGTCATATCAATGTGGCAGAGTTAGAAATAACATGCTCCAGATCCTAAAATTTCCTTTATAACGTATGTGAAATAAGGAGTTAAAGATTTTAAGAATTTATTTTTCTGTTTTATATAGCTATATAATTTTCAAAAAGTAATATTTTGGTAAAACTACTTTTAACAATAACTGACAACAGAAATCAGGATCCATTTGGTTAGGATATCAAAAATAAGGTAGGTATCCTTTTGCTCTACAAATGCACTGTTTATATACTAAACGTCGCTGAAGTGTAAAAGGTCACTTTTTGGATATCAATATATCAAAAACAATACAATTTCTACATAGAGTATTTTATAGGGAATAAATAAAATTGTCCAGAAATTTTAGTAAAATTAAAGTGTGAACACCAATCCGATATGTAAATAACTGTTCAGCACTGATGAATGTTTAAAACAATAGAAATTTTATAGAAAACTTCTTAGTTGAAAGTAAGTATATTGGTAATTCAGATAAATGATTATAAGTATTTTCTTATTAATAGCAGCGACCCTTCCTTCTTTTCTCTTAAGTTTGCCGTGCTAATAATGCTAGTGCAGTATATTTGTATATGTACATATATATATATATATATATATATATATATATATATATATATATATATATATATATATATATATATATATATAATACGGGAAGGAGTAAACGGGGTGGAGGTCGTTAAATATTCTATAGTTTAAATTGTATTATGAGCATTTTTCGTGGTTTCTAGTTTTCTGTAATAAAACATATGAGGGGCTAAAGGGGAAGGTAGTTAAAAAGTGGCTTAGCATTTATCATCTTATATGTGCTTTTCGGAGTTTTTAGAGTCAAGAATCCTACACATTATATTATTTTTTTATTACGTTCAATTAATTATTGAAACACTAGCATCATTTCAAAATTTTATAGTTTTTAGTAAGGATAATGAAGATTGGAGTAACATTTTTTTTAATATAAAATCATAACAGAAGTGTGCTTTCTTATATAACGTTTTACACATCCTGTTCAAGGTTTTTCAAGTAGAGGAATCTGGCCGGTACGTTAAATATTTTATCTTTTCGTTAGTTTTAGGAGAATTTTTCGTGATTCGTTAGGATTGGGACCAAATTTTACTACAAATATTTATAGCAACAGATATATGCGGTAAAGGGTTAGAGGAGTAGTTTCCTATATATCGTAATATACGTCTAAATCAGGGTTCTTGGATTTGAGTATCTGAAAACTATATTATTTTATATTATTTTCACCTTTATTGGAAGCCCCTTGATTAGATTAATTTAGTCTTTAATGTAGAAAAGATATATTTAGTGTTTATTCTTCCTGTATGCAGGGATTTTGAATTATTTATTGTAAACGCGTAATACGGGTTAGAGAGGTAAAGAGAGAGTTAGAGGAGTTTCCTCGTATATATCGTGCTATACAGCATTCTACGTTTGTTTTAAATTAAAGATTTGAAAATTGCATATTTTTTCTATTATTTTCAATTATATATAGCCAAACAAGTATGAAGTGAGGGATTAAGTTGGAAAAGTTGCTTCATATACAGTCTCCATACATCGCCTGCTTTCTATACTATTTTTCCGTATGTTTCACTAATTAATTGGAACTATGAGTAACCATGTTTAAATTAATATTTGAAACTTAACTAACGAGGATTAATATTAAAAACAACTACTTTATTTAGAAGTTACATCATTTTTATAAAAATATAAACAAAATTCATGTCAAAAAGTCTCCATACACTCAAGAACTGCACTGAAAAAAACACGTTAAAATCAGCCGCATTTTATCAAGCTATCTATTGCTCGCTAAATTGAAAAAAAAAATGAATAATTTTCGGCCATAATTTATAATCGGTCAGTTGCTGCTATTAATTTCGAAGCGAGTTTTCAAAGTGTTATTAAACATGAACGAGAGGAATTGTGAAATTACATTTCAAGTTAGAGAGATCATAATTGATTTGTAGAAAGATGGGAAATCGTACAGAAATATAGGAAACATTCTGAGAGACAATTTAAGAGAATGTGTCCAAAAATTAGCACTCGAAAAAAGATACATTTTCCAACAGGACAATGATCCGAAACATATCGCAAACTTGGTGCCAGAATGGATGATCCATAATGTGCGACAGCAGCTTCATACACCTCCGCAATCACCCGATGTTAACTCCATCGAGCATTTATGGGAGGAACTTAAATGGCGCATTCGCAAACATAATATTTCAAATAGAGAAGAATTAAAAAACAGAATATTGAACGAATGAAGAAAGGAAGTGGTGTATGGAGACTTTTTGGACTGACTGACTGTATGTCGTGTTCACTTTAAGTTCCGAAGTTCTCCTACCCACCCTTCTTTTATTTTTCCAGAAAAAGGAGAATCTGTAATTTGCGAACAATACGTCCTCCGAGATCTTGCATTTCTTCATATCACAGGAGTTTTATATATGACTTTTAGGATTTTAATAGTCAAGATATATATATATATATATATATATATATATATATATATATATATATATATATATATATATATATACTTAAATATAAAATTGGTTGGGGAACTCGGCAAAGGGCGTGATAAAAGTTCACACAATGTTCATTAAGCCAATATTTCTGTCCTTGATTGGGACCTTCTTCAGGGCAACAATTGAAAAGGAGAAATAGTCTAGTAACTGAGAAAACTGGGGTAAAAATTAAATTATTCAAATTATTACTATTATTATTATTAATAAACTTATATAGAAGTACAATGAAATATAAGATGTAATATAAAAGAAAAAACTCACATGAATATCGCTTTGTAGTTGTAAAGTTCATAGGCTGTAGGCGATCCCACCTAGAATATATGGTCTACCTAAAATACATAAAGAAGGGGTACCTCTTAGGCCTATCGTCACTACCATAAACTCTCCCACTTCAAACCTAAGCAAATTCTGTGCAAGTCTATTAGAGAAATCTTTCTCAAACTACCATACTTATGCCATCAATGATTCCTTTGCTTTTAGCGCAGAAATCAATAATTTCCAGTTACTAGAAAATCATGTCATTATATCTCTCGATGTGATCAGTCTTTTCACTAATATTTCTTGGCAGTTAACCAGACAAATCATTGATTCCGAATTTTTTTTTTTATGGGTCTAGCACACGTGCTGCAGGGAAGTCCCTAAAGCGCTCCAGGAGCGGCATGAGTGCGGAAAAAAAAAAAAGCGATTCACGTTGTTCTTGAATCGCTGTAAATTGTACTCGGTGGGAAACACAGCGCTGGGCAAATTGTTCCAAAGGGATGACGTTCTCCATATAAAAGATTGCTTGAAAATCGTTGTACACGGAGTAACAAGCTGAACCTCATACGGATGTGAAGCACCAGCGCGACGCACTTATCTCGCCCAACACCAAAATTAATAAACCCTTCTCTCTATCCATGATGGAATTTCTCTTCCAATCCACCTTCTTCAAAGATTATTTTTACTCACAAATATTTGGATGCCCTATGAGTAGTAACTTCAGTCCTACTCTTGCTTCTACAGTCATGTCTTATGTTCTGAAAAATTGCACACAGAGATTATCTTTCAGATTTTCCTTCTTATTTTAATATGTGGACGACCTGGTTCTGTCCATACCAGCTGATAGCAAAGAAGAAGTTCTACAAATTTTCTATTCTTTTGATCCACATCTACAAATCACCATGGAAGAAGAAACCAACAAAGCTGTTCCATTTTTGGACACAAGAGTCATCAGAGACTCCGACAATATCATTAAACTTGATTGGTGTAGAAAACCTGGCAGATATATCGACCCAAATTCTGGCCATGAATGAAAGGTGAAAGTCAAAGTCATCAAAGGCCTGTATAGAAGAGTGAAGATAATTGTCCACACAGATTACCTGTTTAAATCACAGGAAACGCTAACAAAACTGTTCACAGAAAATGGTTACAACCGAAAACTCCTGCTAAAAACCAAGGATGAAGTCAACAAGCTAACTCATATTAAACATATTCCTCCAGAGCCTCACTCAGACCCAACCCTCCCATCGTCTAACCCCCCAGTCGAAACAAATTGGTCATTGCTTTCTCTGCCTTTCATTCCCGGTCTCACAAATAAACTAATCCATATCTTACGTACTGTCCCTAATATTAAAATTGCCAAATATTACTTTTTCAAAAATAGACGTGTTTTCGGTAAATTGAAGGCTCCTCCACCGGTTCTTTCTATGTCAGTCGTAGTGTATTCAATCCCTTGCCTCAATTGCCCATCACTCTATATCGGTCTATATCGGTCATACTTCTCAATCTCTCAATCGTCGTATTACACTCCACAAAAGTGACACTAGATGCCATCCGCAAAGATGTGCTTTGGCAATCCATTCTGTTAATAATGGACATTCCTTCAACTTCAATGAACCTAAAACACTTTCTCAAAAAATCTTCTCAAGAGAGAATGTGTTACATCAATGAAAATCCCCACAACCTCAATAATGGTTTGAGTAACATTACAGTTTTCTCCTTTCTTGTGATGTTTCTATGCCACGTGACAACTCCCTATCGTCATTCGATTTATGATATTTTATCTTCAAAATAACAGTCCGTTACCGTAACAGATTAACTTTCAATACTCTATTTCCTTCTCTTTCCCTTTCTTCTGTTGTTATGGGTCCCTTGGTCCTGGGTTCTTAGGAATTGTTCCCCTCACTTGCCTTGATTGATCATTCCAACACGGTCGTTTTTCTATCATTGCCAAAGTCTAGTAATTTCCCCTTTTTCCCTCTTTGAATTTTCATGCTTCAACACACCCTTTGGTGAATAAACCTCCTCTCTCTAATTAATTCTTTCAATAATTAAATCAACAAATTATATAAATAAATAAAATAAATTAATTAATATTATTATATATTAATATAACATACCATCCTTCCTTATCTGTTTCTCTTTTGCCAGATCTTTTATCCCTTTTTACCCAAAATTCATGGTTGTTTTCGATCCGAATTTTCTTATCGGTTTTAAGGTCGTTTAATTGGTAATTTCTTCTTCTCTTTATTTGACCATTTATATATTTTTCATTAGACCATTTCTCCGGTTGTTTACAATTTCGCTTTTTAGGTTTTCAAAAAAGTCCCTTATGTCTGTCAGTGGTATGTCAATCATTTTGTACATGGCGCCGGCTACAGGTGGTTGGTTCGGGTGAATTAATTAATAATTAAAAATGTTTTCAGCATCCAGGGTTTTCAAACACATCCCTGTTATAAATTTGATCTTTTTAACTTTATATATTAGTTTATAGTGTTTATTTTGGATTGTTAGTCATCTCTATGTTACAAGCTATTTATGATCATTCATGTTAACTCTACTTCTTACTATTCATGTGAGTATTACATCTTATGTTTCATTGTACTTCTATATAAGTTTATTAATAATGATAATAATAGTAATAATTTGAATAATTTAATTTTTGCCCAAGTTTTCTCAGTTAGTAGACTATTTCTCATTTTCAGATGTTGCCCTGAAGAAGGTCCCAACCAAGGACCGAAATATTGGCTTAATGAACATTGTGTGAACTTTTATCACGTCCTTTGCCGAGTTCCCCAACAAATTTTATATTTCAGAATTTTGTTAGATACGGCAACTTTTGCTTTCTTTATTTATTTATATATATATATATATATATATATATATATATATATATATATATATATATATATATATATATATATACATGTTAGGTTTTTCGGAGACGAAAAATTGTTTTCAAATGATCAAACATATAAGAGGTTACAGGAGTGGAGTAGGAGGAGAGCTAGAGGGGTTGTTCAGGACACATCGTCTTATACGTCGTTTTTATGGTCCTCAGAGTTAACAAATTTAAGAACTATTATATTACTTCTCTTGCGAAAGGAATGTAAAAATTATTCTACAAGGGCTTCAAGTTTTAAGGTCGCGAGATCATGAAAAATATACCCCTGCCCTTTTTGATCTGTTGGTATGATGGTTCTAAAACAAAATGATATATTAATTTCAAATTTAGTACCCATATAACACGGGTAGTACAAGTAGAAACTTTAATCTAATTTTGCTTATTTTTTACATAACATTATTAAGTTTTTTCCCTAAAGATAACGAGTGACTGAGGATCTTCCATCATCATTTCCCTGGTTATGGATATTGCCATTTTACATTCCTAGATTTGTTTATACAAATTGTTTTTATAGAGAAATGAGGTAGAGTTTAAGGTTGGTTCCTAGGGAAATATCCGTATATCTTTTTTTCTAAATACATTAGCCTTATTCTTTAGTAGCTGATGATACGACATCAAGGAAAATCACCATACTGCGCCCTATATACTTTCTGGTGAATCTTTCCCTATCATTACCGAAATTTATTTAATAAGTATACTAAGTTGAAGTACATTAATATTTGATATCGTTTTTCTTATTACTTTAATTTTTGGTTAATCTTATTTAGTGAATACACTTCTGTGCCATAGCATTTGTTCTTAAATAGTTGCACTTAAATTCTTTGAAACTGCAGACCTTATTTTAGGAAGAGCTAAGCTGCTACAACTTGAAAAATTTCTAAAATTTAATGAACAACTTCACTTAGTATAATATATTTTTTATAAATTACTGATGCGAGCAAAATAGTGTAAATTTAGGTTTTATGTTGTACTTATCTAAGACAAACATATATCAGTGACTTATGATTATCCAAATAAAAGCAGTATTTTTACGAATTTTAGCCGCTTCCTTTAATTAACCTTTTTAAACAAAAATATTTTCTGAAAACTCGGTGGTGTTTCTTTTTAACTATAAATCCTTACATACTTTCCTGTTTTAATTATACTAAATTCACTCTCTGAGTGTAGGGCTTAAAATAGGTGGCGTCTTGGCTTGTACTGTCGGTATGGATTACACCCACCCCATTCACTAAATCTAAATGAGCTAGATTCTAAAAGATAATGACTTGGATACTTTCAGATAAGGAAATATTTTAGAGACATTTCTATAGAATATTAAAATAACATGCCATTAAATGATTAAAACAATCCTTTCAAAATATTTTGCAGTATGCATTAAATACCATTAAATTCTTGTGAATTTTTATGACTCGAATTTATATAACATAAGAAGCCAAAATCCTGTTTGCAAATGAGACGAGATCACCATATTCTGTACCAAGTTTTAGAATACTCTGTTTACAGTTTCGATGAAATTAATGAATTTCTAGAACTTTCAAGAACTCGCTAATCTTGAGATTAGCTTGTGTCAGATTGGAGGCTTCTTGAAACATCAGACAAACGAGCACTGAAAATATGACTTTTTTTTTAGTTCTGGAATATTTTAAGCGTCATTCCCACTTTTTTAAATTATAAGTTATCAGCTGTCAGAATGAATTGCTGCTATAAAATTATTGAATAATCTGTACGAAAATTAGTCGAAATGCAATAGTTTTTGTGACGTCTGACACAAACTATATTAAAAAATTCCTGAGAAATGTCAGAAAATGTACAATTTTTTGAAGCCCTTAAGCACTCCATGTGGAAATTAGATTAAACACGTTAAAATTTTTTAATAGTTCTGCAAAATTTTCAGTTACTTAAGATCTATTCTGTAAAATTTATTCCTAAAAATAAAATAATGTTTACCCTGGCATACCTGCAAAGTTACTGGAATCTAATATACATTTTTTGTTTTTTTTTTTTATGTCGTCTCTTTTACTAAAAATACTAAAAAATATTAATATATATATGTATATATATATATATATATATATATATATATATATATATATATATATATATATATATATATATGTATATATTTAATACATCAAGCCATATTTCTAAACTTTTAACTGTAATTCATAATTTTCTTACTACTAATGCACCAAATTTAGTATTCTAAAGAACTTTATTAAGACTTTTTCAAACAAAATAAAGATCCAAACAATTTGAACAAAGTAAAATTATTAACAAACTTGGCATAATAAAAAGTAAAAAGCAATGTAAGAACCCTAAATTCTATTCAACGTGACCACAAATAGAAAAAAAATATAAAAAAGTCGTCGTTTTAGCCTACAAGAGGGTTATAGTGAAGAACTGGGTAAATATTTTCAATTAAAATGTTTCCTGTGTGATTATTGAACGTCTCCCCCGAGCCAAGTTTTGTGGAAAAAATACGGCGTAGTATTTCTTGTCGATGTAAGTACTATTATAATCGAATTACTGAGAAAGAGAAATTTTATTGAGTTGACTCTTCTGCCGTAACAAATAAAAAAATTACTAATTGAAATAATTGAAATGGGAAACAAGGAGAACAAGGATTGAAAACAGGGGTAAGAGAAAGGAAAAATTAAACAAATTTTAAGTTTAACAATTAAATTGATAAAAACCAAAATCAATATTATACTTTGTATTACCCCCGCTAGCTCTTGTTACTGCTTCCAGTCGATTTTTCATGGAGCGAGTGAGCTTTTTCACCACTGTTTGTAGAATTCTTTCCTACTCTTCCACCATCGCCACCTTTAAGGCCCTCAATGAAGCAGGGGCTAGATTTCTGGCTTGAACCCCACTTTTGAGCTCATCGCACATATGGTCGATTGGATTGAGGCCAGGACTGAGCGAAAGCCAGTCTAATGTGGGTATTACTACTTCCGTCAGGCATTACTGCACTGATGCAGCAGCATGTGGCCTCGCATTGTCGTGCATTAGCACGAAGCTATCGTCAACAACCTCATCGTAAGGAACGACGTGTTCCTGCAGAATCTCCTCGATGTACCGGTGAGCAGTTAATCTACCGCTACGAGTCTCATAATTCACGAAAACCAAATCGGTTTTCGCATCCAGTGAGATGTCTCCCCACACGATGACAGAACCTGCTCCATAGGTGACCGTTTCAGTAATACAGCACTACGTATAGTACTCTCTAGGCCTCCTATAGACTCGTTTTCTTCCATCAATGCCAAGTAGGCACATTCGGGACTCGTCGAAGCGTAAAACGGAGCGTCATTGCTCTAAGATTCAGTCGACATGTTCTCGAGCAAATCTGAGACGCACTTGTCAATGGGCTGCTGTCAATTTGGTTCCGTTAGCTGGTCTCTTCGGACTTAGGTTAGCTTTTTAAGTCCTCTTCTGACTGTCCAATTACTGACATCCCGACCACGAACTTGTCGGAGCTCCTGCTGGACCTCAACGCCTGTCCAGCCATTTTCCGAAGACGTAGTGAGCAGATACAACAGAGATGTCTACGATTCAAGCTTCAATAAAGGAATGATAGGAAAATGTAGTTGCATGTGTTTTTATAGGGATAAATAGCGAGCAACGAGTACGTTGCTGAGCGAGCAAAAACAGTTCTATTGAGTAAAGCCGTTTTAGTCAGTAAAAATATTTGAAAGTGCTAATGTTCTTGGTATTATTGGAAAGAGTAGAAAATCAGCATTCTAATGATGCTAAAAATAATACCACTGTTCGAAAATTAAATTTAAGGATCGGTGCTAAATGAAGCTAAATCGTTTGAGTCGATTTTTTCGCTCACCAGTGTATGTTTAAAGAGTATTACGTAATTCACTAAGCAACTGAATATTACACTTTTTTTGTAGTTACTCAATTGTAACTAAATGGCTTGACGCATCTGAACGAAATTTGGGACAGTAGGCAGCGTATAGTTAGAATAAAAAACCATATAATTTTTTTAATGTTAACAACGTCATAGTTGAAACACATATACTCGTCACTTCTTTATTTGCATACCCAGTTCGATCATCGATAAACTGTAAATATAAAATTCCCCAAAAAGAGCTTATTGATATTGGTAGCTGTCAAAATTTAAATGCTTATATCTCCTTGATTTATAAAGCGACGAAAAGTCTACATCAGATGGTAGATGCTGAAATCTTATTCAGTATCGCATAGTGTGATAACGTCGCTTCTACTTAGATTGCGTGAAGTTGCTGTTACGAACTAACATTTTATAGTTTATGCGAAGATATTGGACTTTGTTGTAAGTAATAACATGCATGATGAAGCTCTTACGATCCAAAAATAAAAAAAGTAGTTCCTCATTCTCCAGGTAGGGACTAATTCTACTATTATCTTGCGGCGAAAATTATAACTTTTGCAACAAGGACTAAACTGGAGTAATCATTTAATGCATCAATATCCGTAATAAAATAAAACTCATACTATCTTTCTTTGTGAAACTAAAGTCACTTGATTGTACTGTCAACTATCAATATTCTAGATACGAGTTTATTTCCAGCTCAGACTTTATCTGTGGCATGATAATTAACAGGAAACATATGAAGTAAATAAACAGCATACAATTGCAATATACCGTTTTGTTTTAATGCTTAGGACATTTGCCAATATTTTCATCTCAATTCCAGATATTGTCATGTTCTTAACGTTGTTAGTGTTCCCTACGGAACACTTATAAGATCACTTCGGTGTCTGTCTGTCTGTCTGTCACACCCCGATTTTCTCCGAAACTATTTATCATAGAAAGTTGAAATGTGGGAATAATATAGGAATTAATGGCCTCACCAAAGCCGTGTAGTTTTGAAAGTCAAATTTTGAATTAAGGGGTTAGTTTTGGGGGGTGAAATCGGAAGTGAAAAAAAATTTTATTAGTAGGTCATCGAGTGTGGTGTCAAATGAAAGCTTATAAAAACACAAGTAAAAAATTTATATATAATGTAATACTTGCGCACACTTTTCTTTGTATTATTTTTAAAAAATCGCGAAAAATCTCTGTCCCCCCACCTTATCTCGAAAAGTACTGATCAAAAAATTTTGAAAAAATTCTGGAATATTCTCCAGGGGGTGTAGATTGAACAAAAATTATCACGAGTACATTACCTTTAATAATTTATCTGGTATATAAAAAAAAACAAAAATTTCAAGGACATCAATTTTCAGTAAAGATTGGAAACAACTTTGTTGAAAACTCATTTGGGGTGTGTTTTGTGAAGTCACTGATCATTTTATACCACCGTAACAACATTTTTTATTTCAAAAGCAATTAACGTACCGAACACTAATTGTGCAAGTTCAACTTGACTGGTTTTTTATTTTTATATTGTATACTATTGCCATATTATATTTTGTAATTACTCACTAAATGCAAATTTTATTTGGGCTTATTAAAAAGGAGTATTATTTATCTTAAATCAGTACTTTTTATTTAGTATCTCTTCAAATAATTATTCATAATAATAGCTATCAGCGATTATAATTGACCACGAGATGTTGTAGCTTTTAGGTTACACTGTGATTAAGCAATATTTTTTAATTTAACCTAAAAATATTATTATATTTTCGTATAAAAATATTTTGAACTTTTAGGTTCTCATAGATTATAAATGTCAAATATCTCTGGTTTTTAAACAGTGCATTGCCAATTATAAATAAAATTACAAACGAGGCTAGAAAAAGAGGAATAACCCTTTACACACTTTCCACTTATAATATTTAATAGAATTAACGTATGCCAGAATTTCCAGAAATAATTAAATATTTATGAAATTGTCGTTTACCGTAAAAAATACTGAAAACAAACAAAGTCCGTATTTTAGCATCCTACCCACTGTTCTTTTATTTATCAGTCCGTCCTGAGACACGTTTCGCCAAATCACGGCTCATCAGTCGGCTTGTGACTGCTGTGTCAGCCTACGATGGATTACTAGGTGTATGTCCTTGGTACAATTCGTTGTATCTTATCTTTGTATTAAAGAAATTGTTGAACCTTCTGCCTGTACAATCATAATTCGACAAAACTATGAAAATATTACAAGTGTATGCTTGCTTCACATTCTACTGTCGATTTCCAAGCAAATCACACCAACCATTATTCCCGTAGTTCAGTCAAGAATGCCCAATATTTTCTTCAGACATATGATCAAACGTATTTTAATGAAACTGGACAACAAAAAACCTTCTCGCGCTAATGAAATAATACTCAAAAAATGCGCAAGCGAACTCACTCCAGTCTCCTGTAGACTTTTGATCTTATCCTACAAAAAGAAAATATTTCCTTCCGGTTCGAAATACGTTAGAGTTCAGCCGATATCCAAAAAAGGCAAGAAGATCGTGCTAAGAAACTACCGACCAGTCGCACTTCTTTTAATAATATCGAAAGTTATGGAAAAGGCTATTAATAAGAATCTTTTAAAATATCTAGAAGGATTTAATAATATTAGCGATCATCAATATGACTTTCGTAACCAAAGATGAACAGGAGATTTCTTAACTTACATATTACATGTTTGGAACAACACAATTAAATATTTTGGAGAATCTTGAGCGGTTGCACTTGATAGATCCAAGGGATTTGACCATGTTTGGCATGAGGGTTTGTTGGCTAAGTTACGCTCATAATAGCGTAACTTAGCCAATTGCAGCTATACCATAAGGTATATCTGAAAGGTTTTGTTTATGGTTTTTCCGGTTTTCTCAAAGAGCGTTCTTTACGAGTGGCAGTCGACGAACCTCTTTCCAATACTTACACTATTACCGCTGGTGTACTCCAAGGCTAAATACCGTCTCTTACTCTCTTTGTCATTTACGTTAACGATTTGCTGGAAAGGACCAGAAACTGTTGCTCGGAGCAACACTTACCAAGAGAGCTTTTTTAGACAGGGGAAGGCGGAAAATACGAATGTTTAATTAAAAATATTATACAGAGAGTTACAAAAAATTATGAATTTTTGGACTAAGGTAAGTTGGGTTAAATGGTCATATGTATTTATATATATATATATATATATATATATATATATATATATATATATATATTTATATATATATATATATATATATATATATATATATATATATATATATATATATATAAATATATAAATATGTATATGCAACCAAGACCTCTACTTTAAAACAACGAAACTTTAATGTGAGTTAGTTCAGGTTAGCCGTTAATTTTTTGTCGTATTAAGGAGCAACAGATCGGCGGAATCAATAAAGATTTTTCTAGAGCTGTTGGGAACAGAGAAGGTTTTAACAGATTCCATGAACAATTATTGTGGGAAATACCCATTTTAGAAAGCAGTGAACAAGTAAGTGTTTAATATGAACGTGATTTTAAAATTTGCAGTTGTCATTAGGAGCCACTTAACACCCCATTGGAAACGTATTAAAAAAAAAAAAATTGCAGATTCTAAAGATGACAATGACTCTTCAGACGAAGAAAATTACATCTTTGTTTAAATAATTAAATACATTGCACTAGAAATATGTTAGAGAATTTTATTATTTGCTTCTGAAATTTATAACAAGGAATATGGTAGGCCTAAGCATTAACACTATAAGAATTGTTTAACAGTGATTTAGCTTTTTCTCATTTTCTACGAGGGCAATTTGGACCTGTAGAGCACATTGTTTTAAATGTTATTGTATATCGTATATAGCAGATGCTGGGAACGTTTAATATGTAGGTGTAAATATATCGGCCAAATTTATAATAATAAATCTCAGAAAATATTTATTATATATGTATATCCTCTTGGTACTATTGAAAATATATTATATTATTAGTAATTACTACGATTTTAGTAACCAAACTGGCACATTTAATAAATTTCTAGTATCCCTACATAACTTCTATACGAAATAATGTACATGTATTGTCGTATTCCAGAAGTTATGAAACAAATGTATGTTATTATGCCAGATCTTTTAAAGATTATGTTAACTATCAATAGAAAGTGAAATCTTCTGAATGAACAAAAAAGTTACACATACTTAAATACAGGATACAAAGGTTATTTTTCCGGTTAGGAGTATTGAATTAGTAGTCCCATTAATGATAGCTAATTATTTGTATCAAATCTATAAGAAAAAATATAGGAAACAAGTTTATATAATAATTGGTAATATGATATAATTACATGATATATATGAGCAAATTTAAATATAGTATATCAGAAAACTGAGAGATCGCATCAAAACTTCCTACAGCCAAATTTTAGTCAATTTTTTTGTAATTGAAACTATTTCTATTTTGAAAATTTTCAATTTCAGTATTTACCTAATACCTATTAAAGTAATTAAGTTTTATTGGGAAACTGTAGTCTCACTATTAATAGGGGTTATGTAATAATTACTTTTCATTTTAGATTCCTAGAACGATCGTCGATATCATCGATTCAATGCGTAAATACGTAGATTAGTTTATCAAAAAAACTCAAGAACAAATGTATTTATAAAATAATATTCGAAGAAGGTGACGCGTGACACAAGTTCTAAAACAAATACTGAATATGTCTTTCACGCACTAAAAAAAAGTTAATCAAAGCATTCCAATTCCATATTTTAAAAAATAGGTAAATTAACAGAAAAACTACTTCAGGAATATTTACAACCAAAATTTAACTTATATATAGTGTTTATGCTATTATTGTAAATAATGACAATAGTAATATAATTTTCATATTCCTTGACTCTAATAACCCACAAAAGATGTAAGCCAGGAAATATTTGAAACAACTCCTCTAACTTCTTTAACCCGTAATATATTCAGCTCTAATTAATTATGTAAAAAAATTATTTATTTTTATAAACCAAAAACCAGAAAAGAAAGTCATATAATACCGTTAAAAGTGTATAAAATATATCTACTCCCAGCCCTTTTGCCATTCTTTTAAGGAAACAACGTCTCTCAAGAACTACGTAAGTAAATGTACACGTGTACTAAATTTCAAATCTCAATTCGTTCGAAATTCGACTATAAACCGACAAACAGATAGAGCGAAAAAGGGATTTTTTCGTAATCTAGGAGTCTAAACCCTGAAGCAATGAAAAAATTTCGGAGGGTGATTTTTTATTTTCGAAATGAAAGATATTACAATCCTTGTTTTAAAGTCAAGACTTGAAGTTCTCATATATCTAATATAAAATAAATATGTTGCAGATACCGAAAAAAATATTATTTTGAGAAGATTCCCTTAGAATTTGTCAATTACACTCAAATTACGAAATGAAAAATTATTAATAGCATTTTAAAGCAGATATTAAACTTGTAAAATTGTTCTATTTGTTGCTTGAAATGTCCCCGGCAGAGGGTAGGAGTGCGTTCAATATTAAGCTCACATCAGCCAGAGATACTAGTTGTTTCTTGCTGTTATATTGCGTTAATACGGTGATAATTACTTTGTGTCCTGTTTTCTTCTATGTTGATCCTAGCTCTGCCCGAGATGGTTTGATAAAGAAGAGCATAGTTAAAAATTGCGGACCTTGTTTGATTTGGACAGTTAATATTGTTTTGAAATATCCGTTTATTATGACCTTATAGGCAAGAGAACGGAAACAATTAGTATTGGTTTTCGGTGGTTAAGACTACTTTTCCATTTACTCCTTCTAGTCACAGATATCAGCATACACAATTAGCTAAATCAAATATATTAACAACTTTTTTTAAAATGAGAAACAGATTGCTTTGATAACGTTGATAACTGGTATAATATAAATTAAGATCAGTAAATATTGAATACAGTTTCGAAAAAAAAATTGTCCTATTCTAATTAAAATATAATACTCGAAGGCAACTTCAAGATAATTTAAAACATAAATACCTTTAAGCCTTTTAGATATTGTTACAAGTTTCGTGCTTAGTAAAGATGCTGCATCAATTTTTTTTTCTAACCATCATTTTAAGTGTTGTCTTTGGTAGTTGTTCTGCAACAAGTAAGTAAAATATGATTTTAAGTTTTAGTACTAATGAATTCAAAATATTTTTCTAACTATTTTCATGTACGACGCTTTTTAGACAAATCCTTTAACTTACTTTTTCACTTCAAGCGGGCAACTAACTTTACTTATTATTATTTTTTGTCATTCTTTTTTTGCCAAAGGCTACAAAAACATATATATATATATATATATATATATATATATATATATATATATATATATATATATATATATATATATATATATATATATATATATATATATATATATATATATGTATATATATATATATATATATATATATATATATATATATATATATATAAATATATATATATATATATATATATATATATATATATATATATGTATATATATATATATATATATATATATATATATATATATATATATATATTTGATTCGATTTTTGAAAACATATACATAAAATAATATTATTATTCACGGAAATGTAGGTCATTACATATCTAAAAAAAAATCAGTAAAGTGATTTAACCAGTGCTTTTCTGGCAAATAGAGTTCTGAGAGCTTTTACAATACACAAGTCAATATTTTAAATAATAAGGTACTACAGGGTAAGACAATCATAACAATAAGTTGAGCAAAGTACGAGCTGTAGGGATATTTAAAATTGAAACCTAACGTTTCCCTTTACATATTATTCCTGTTAAAACGGGAAATAACGACAAAATAATACAATTTTCAGATAACTCTTAAAAGTCTAAAAAAAATGTGTAACATGAGTGTATCAAAAAAAATGTTTAAATAAAAGGTATAAGGTATTATACGGCGCACCTGCTAACGCTAAACAATAAAATATTTTGAACTCTCAGTTCGAGAAAATTACGCCATCATAAATTTTTTTAAATGGAAAGCCTTATATATTATTTTATTTTTGAGCCCTGCTAAAAATTTTAGGTATTATTTGTCTAGCATACCATATGTCTTAATTGTACCATTTTGGAATTATTAATATTTGAAATTAAGGAAATCAAATTAAAAAAAAAAATAAGCTGGGTTGTGTCAAACATTTACTGTCAGGTAACGACTTAACGCGTAAAAAAATGATTTATTGACGAAAACGTTTATTGCTGCATTTTGTGAAACTGTAATTTGAACGTAATATCATAATTGTACATTTTACAGAAACTGAAAGAATCACTTTGTTAATGATGGTTGGTTACGGAGACCATAGGAGAACAAAATAGGAGGTGTGTGAGCTTTTTAACGCAGAATATCCGAATCGAGAACCTATTGCCTAATCCGTAGTAGCAAAACATTAAAACGATTTAAACAATCAGGTCATATTAAGGATCGTTCTAAATCTGGACCTCCAAAAGTTAAAACAAGCCATAATAAAAAGTTAAATGTTTTATTGGAAATTACAGAAAACCCCCATATAGCCATTTGTCAGCTATGCCTAGACCACAACTTAAGTAAAAGTCGTATACCGAATGAAGAAAAATTGCATCCATACAAACTCATTCTATTGCAAGAATTATCTGAAGATGTCTAAACCAGACGCGTCGAATTTCGCGAGGTCATGATGGAACGAATCAATAATGATCCTAATCTAATTCATAATATTGTTTTTTCTGGCGAGGCCACATTTTGTCTTAATCGAAAAGTTAACAGGCATACTGGTCTACTGAGAATCCCCACTGGATAATCCACTGTGATTCTCAAAGACCACAAAATATAAATGTGTGGGCAGGGATTTGTGGACGCCATATCATTGGTACCTTTTTTATCGATGGAAATCTTACAGGATAGCGGTATTAACAGTTACTTCAAGAGCCAGTTGTTCCAACTTGTGCAGGTCTTTTTCCCGATGCAAATAATTTGGATACCCCTAACAGGAATCTGTGGTATCAACAGGATGGAGCACCTCTACACTATAAAATCAATGTTCGTAGATATTTGGATGCGATTTTTTCTAATCGATGAATAGGCAAAAGAGGTGCTGTAGAATGGCCTTCAAGGAGTCCCGACCTTACGCCACTCGATTTTTTTATAGGGTCATTTGAAAACTAAGGTTTACCGAAGTCGACCTAAAGCTGTAGAAGATTTAGAACAAAGAATTCAGTATGAAGTGGCAGAGATCACTCCGGATTCCCTGCAAAACTCTGTTCGGTTGTTTTTGACAGATTGGGTCATTGCCTCGCTGTTAACGCTAAACATTTTGAGCAATTCTTGCCTTAAAAATAAACCTAAAGTAGTTATTAATATTTTTTGTCTTTTTTTTATTGCAAATTTCAAAAGACGATAATTCCATAACAGTTCCATTTAAACATATGGTATTTTAGACAAATAATATCTAGGATTTTTAGTGGGACTCGAAAATAAAATAATATACAGGGCTTTCCATTTAAAAAAAAATGAAGATGGCCTAATTTCTTCGAACTGAGAGTTCAAAACATTTTATTATCATCGTCAGCATATGCGCCGTATAACACCCTATAACTTTTATTTAAACATTTTTTTAATGCACTGATTAATAAATGCTGTGGAATCAGTATTCCCCTTATATATATATATATATATATATATATATATATATATATATATATATATATATATATATATATATATATATGTATATATATATATATATATATATATATATATATATATATATATATATATATGTATATATATATATATATATATATATATATATATATATATATATATATATATATATAATTTGTAAGAATAGTGGGGTTGCAGTCCGTTATGAGAGCCTATTGTAACTCTTTGCTTATTATCTAAGCTTTCGAAATCAGTTTGTTTCTTTTTCAACGATATCTGAAAAATGATTTAAAGGCAATTTCAGACAATTTCCTGTTGTAAAATACGAAAATTGTGACTTACAAGCTTGAGTATCAATACTTAAAGTTAGCAGGCATCACTCCTGTGTATTTAATCTCTACAGTTTACATCAAAACTAAACAATTATAAACGGACCTATTCTATCCTGAACAATCGTTGTGAAGATCTCACTTTTCTCCAGCAAATGTCTTTTAAAAAAACAATTTGAGGTTAGGTGGCGCGGTTTCATTAATTGTTAATGCCATGCGCTTACATATTAACCCTGAGAACGAGTTGTACCGGCCGTCTTTGTCGTATGTATCGGTTGTCTCAGTAAAATAGGTTTTAAATATAAGTGATCAATATGAGTATTAAGTTGTATTGGTTTCATACCTTTACTATAGTATAATTGCGTGTGATTGGAGACCTGTGACTTCTCAAAGTAAATGAATAATATATATATATATATATATATATATATATATATATATATATATATATATATATATATATATATATATATATATGTACATATATATATATATATATATATATATATATATATATATATATATATATATATATATATATATATATATATATATATATATATATATATATATTCTCAGAAACTTTTTTCCCAAGTTATAAGCTTTCGTAAGAATATTTGTAAGAAATTTACTAAGCTTGCTATTCGGCGCATTAATGGAAGATATAATTGGCCGGACAGCAAGTTCCGGTTTGTGTATTTTAGGGAGTGCATAAAATCTTGTTGCTAAAGAATTATAAGAGGTCAATTGTTTAGACGTAATGTGATCTAGTTTGTTTCTTTGTTTTAAAGATTTTATTAACCTATTAGCCTTTCGTTCCCAGGTCAATGTGGGGTCACGTGTAAGTAATTTGTAATGGAAACTATCAGCACGCATATTGTGGCTTAAAGTCATATATTCTGTGCTGTTCATCGCTACAGTGACATTGCCTTTATCGCTAAGTGTTATTAATAACTCCGGGTAGTGATTAAGGAATTTTTTGTATTAAAATTACTTTTGAAAGAACATTTCTGGAGTCTTTAGTCTTATGCATGAAATTCACTATGGTATTGTTAAATTGGCCAGTAGGTGTTCGTATATCAGAGATGTTCTTTAACCACTTTTCTTGTGTACAGATGGTAGCAAACTTTTGATCTTTTAAACATTTTAATTTGTTCCTATTTCTTGTTTTAATAGTGTTAAGCAAGTTATTATATTTACTTGCTAAGGTGTTTTTAAAGGCATTCCAAATATTTAAATCCAAATATCCAAATATCCTAGTTATTCATTTACTTTGTTTATGGTGAGAAGTCACAGTTCTCCAGTCACACGCAATTATACTATAGCAAAGTTATAAAACCCATACAACTTAATACTCATATTGATCACTTATATTTAAATCATATTTCACTGAGACATCCGATACATACGACAGAGACAGCCGGTACAACTCGTTCTCAGGGTTAATATGTAAGCGCATGGTATTAACAATCAATGAAAGCGCACCAACTAACCTAAAATTGTTTTTTAAAAGACACGTGTTGGAGAAAAGTCAGTTTTTCACAAAGATTGTTCGGGATAGAATAGTGTTCTTTATTATTATTTATTCGGATATTCTGCGTTAAAAAGCTCATACATCTCCTATTGTGTTCTCGTATGGTCTCCGTAACCAACCATCATTAACAAAGTGATTCTTTCAGTTTCTGTTAAATGTACCATTATAATATTACGCTCAAATTGCAGTTTCACAAAATGCAGCAATAAATGTTTTCGTCAATAAATCATTTTGTGACGCCTTAAGTCGTTACCTGACAGTGAATGCTTGAGACAAGCCAGCTTAATTTTTTTTTTTTTTTTAATTTGATCTCCTTAATTTCAAATATTAATTATTCTAAAATAATTCAATTTAGACATATGGTATGTTACACAAATAATATCTATAATTTTTAGCAGGACTCAAAAATAAAATAATATATAAGGCTTTCCATTTAAAAAATTTTATGACGGCGTAATTTCTTCGAACTGACAGTTCAAAACATTTTATTGTTTAGCGTTAGCATGTGCGCCGTATAACACCTTACAACTTTTATTTAAACATTTTTTGTTACACTGATTAATAAATGCTGTGGAATCATTATTCCATATATATATAATATATATATATATATATATATATATATATATATATATATATATATATATATATATATATATATATATAAGGTTGATAGAGTGGGAGAGACTGTTTGATTTGCTTTATGTATATCTTGTTATACTTCTTTTTTAGATATTTAAAAGTCGACCCATCTGAAAATTTTATTATTTTTTTGTTATTTCTCATTTTAATAGGAATAGTATGTGAAGGGAAACGTTAGGTTTCAATTTTAAATATCCCTACGGTTTGTATTTTGCTCAACTTATTGTTGTGATTGTCTTACCCTATAGTACCTTATTATTTAAAATATTGACTTGTGTGTTGTGAAACTTATCTTAGAACTTTGTTTGGTTAAATCACATTAATGTTTTTCTTGATATGTAATGGCCTACATTTCCGTAAATAATAATAATATTTTTTATGAATGTGTCTTCAAAAATCTACTTCGCTTTCTTGGTGTAACCATTGTTGTGGTGGCACCTATTGGTTCAGGATTCCAACTGTGGAACAAACATTGCTAAAAATAGTGGTAATTAGTTTTGAGAAAACCTCAAAATACATTATGGTTTTTGCCTGTATGAGGCACTCAGTTTTATATCTTAGGAGCCTTTTCAAGATATGGTAACTAAGAGAGTCTAGTTACTTCTTCGTACTACCTATGGCACCTTTCTTTCTACATGTATCCAAATATATTTTATTATATTAATGTTTTATAAAAAAATACACATTTTTATTCAAACTATTTTTATAAAATGACAATTTTTAACATTGCCTATAGAAAACACAATTTGTCATCATCTATACTTAATTTAAATTATAGCAATTATTATGGAAAAATAAGCATTTTGCAAATCATTGACATTAATCAAAGGAACAAATAATTCGTATACGGGATTTTCGTTATCTTTTTGCATTACTTTTATTATGTGCAATGTTGAAGAGATGAGATTTATTGAGGGTAGGTGTCAATTTATTATCATTCAAAAAATTATTGCAAATGTATGCTGTCAAGTTGTATAATACCGATTGTTACGCTGTACTGTCAGAATTCCAGAAAAAACTCTAAACAATAATCTCCCTTACCATATCTTTTTAGCTAATTTACTTTTAGAACTCCTCACTTGTGGCCGCCAGAAGACTGCTACAGGTTGTCGAGTATAGCCTTTTTCTGTTAGACTAAGATATCCTGGACTGCGCGTGGTCTTCTCTTTGGTCCAAAACCAAAACTATGAAAGTTGCTCAGCTGAATCTAATAGTACAGGATTCAATCCTCTCGACTAGATTGGTCCTACAGGATAATTTGTCCAAGTACCTATAGACCTATATTTGGCTAGCTCTAACTCAAAATAGGTCCGATCTTTTATTTTATTGCACAGATTGGTCTGACATAGTTCAGGTATAAGTCGCAATCAAATGGGCACCACCAAATTTGTTTCATTCGAAGCTGGCCTTGCAGGTTGTTAAGTGGGTCAGAGATAAAAAAAACTTTTAAAAGAGATTTACTAATTCTTATTTTAATTCGCTATAAAGCGATTTATTATTCTCCACTTAGGTTACATTAATTATTTATACAATTACTTAGCCTTTTCTGACAAATTCTAGTTTTTATACAGCACTAACTAGATACACGTCTTAAAGATTAAATTAATTTTATTACAATAAAAATGTTCATACGTTTACCAAAAATAGAAGAGATAAATCAAAGAACAAACAATTTAGAATAAAAATAGTTGGTCGTGTAATAAACTTGGGAATAGGCAATCGTTTACCAAAGAATTTAAAGTAGATGAAATTTCCTAATTAGACAAATGTTACTATCACTACTAAAACTTATAGTCAGAGATCTTGGAGTTCTTTTAATTAAAAACCAAAATTTACCGAAATGTCCTACGTAGTGCTTACAGGAGGTAACATTTTTAACGCCAAATTTATCCGCAATATGAACAATATAGTTTAAATGGTTAAGTAAATCTGCCAAGCTCCCAACTACCGCAGATCCCCGTAAATATGAGTTAATCTAAGTGAAAAGTAAGGATTAAGCTCTCTGCCTCGCTCATGATTCGTAGCTTCGGAGTTAGGAAATACTGAGTTCTACGCTCTAACGCTTTTCTGAGGTTCCTCAATCCAACCAGGTGGGTGGAATTTATAGTTGTATTCGTAGTTATACCAAATCGGCGACTGCATCAAAATAAAGTCCTACCAAAAGTTGACGTTACAGATATAAAGAAAAACGGGTGGTTCTCTCTTTTACTTATCATGTGGTAGAAAAACTCGTTTTGGACCGGAACACGCTTTTCACAGGTGGGACGAACAACACCAAAAATAGTAACGTCGACAGAAAAAATTCTGAAACAAAATACATCCTCACATAGGATATTATCATCCAATATAATCCTGATCGTCAAAGACCAGGCACAGAAAATTCCCTTAACAGATGGTATAACCAAAAAATTCACAAAGTAGCTATTCTCTTCAAGCATTGGAAAATATCTTCTAAAGCCCTTCTTTACCAAGAAAAGAATACACATCGCCACTAAAAACAACAAATTATACCGAAGCCTAAATCGACACGTTAGCCCTTTAAGAAAAACTTCACTGAGAACTAAAATATCTTCTCAAGATTGTGCTACAGAAGAAGGGACCAAAAACATCCTTTTTCCTTTTTATACTATATCCACACTTCGAAAAATTAAGTTCCGTATTATAGACAAACCACGTGCCTTTTTTTTTAAACCAAAAATTGCTAATTGAGGTAAGTTCGGACGCGTCTTCACTTCACACACTTCGATACCAAACTCGAAGGTTTTATATGACTTACACCGGACCTAAAGATAAAAATGCGACCATGAGAATCTCCGATCGCCGGTTGTAGATACACCACGGCTAACACAACAGGAAGAAATTTTGACGTATACCCCCCGCCCTATGTGAACAAAACAAAGTAATTTAATTTACATTTGAAAAATATATTATTACGAAAATGGACCTGACGAAAGGAAGAAATCGGAATATCTCTTCAATTGAAGAACTAAAAACATTTAAAAATAACAATTTTTACGAAGTCAAATTTTACCCCTAACACTTTATGTTCTGAAAATTGACTGTATTGACTATAAGTTTTAATTACTTATGTATTGTAAATACGTTAAGCTCTGTTATCCAACATTATTTATTAAATAAACTAGGTAGGGTTATGCTCTATAACTACTATTATATGAGGAATAGTAAGAGATTTATATAATTTCGAGAAAAACTTATATATTTCACGAAATATTACTTCGTTAAGGGGTTACATACACCTGCAATTGCCGGTTGTAGATACACCACGGCTAACACAACAGGAAGAAATTTTGACGTATACCCCCCGCCCGATGTGAACAAAACAAAGTAATTTAATTTACATTTGAAAAATATATTATTACGAAAATGGACCTGACGAAAGGAAGAAATCGGAATATCTTAGAAAGTTATTTCAATTGAAGGACTAAAAACATTTAAAAATAACAATTTTTACGAGGTCAAATTTTATCCCTAACACTTTAACATATTCTGAAAATTGACTGTATTGACTATAAGTTTTAATTACTTATATATTGTAAATACGTTAAGCTCTGTTATCCAACATTATTTATTAAATAAACTAGGTAGGGTTATGCTCTATAACTACTATTATATGAGATGATCTATCAGGAGTAGTAAGAGATTTATATAATTTCGAGAAAAACTTATATATTTCACGAAATATTACTTCTTTAAGGGGTTACATACACCTGCAATTGCCAAAAATTCGTTTTTTTAACTGATTTTATTCTCTGTACTTCTAAGAATTATTCAAAAAAATTGTTCTTAAGAAAATTCCATTCCATTACAAAGATATAGCATTAAATGTGACCTGGCGTCAAATTGAGACCGCTAGCTGACTAAATGCACGGTCTGTAATACTACTCTACTTTGGTGTGGCATTTCGGATACACAAACATAAGACTACAACGTATGCAAAACAAAATACTAAGACGGGTAACTTCAAGTGACAGATATACAAGAATTAGAGATCTACATTATATGACAAACGTACAAACGCTACAAGAATACTTGGACCAAACTGCCGAAAAGTTTTACAGATACAAACCGCAAATATCGACATTGACGTAAGACTTGACGCAAATCAGAACTATACATAATCCCATATATAAACCACGATACCATAGATCATTAATTTATTTCGAACTACCATAGGACGAGTTAGGATGCATGTAATAAAGAGATAACTCATAACTAACGTTCGGCAGATTGAACGCCTAAAACCTTTGGTTAACTAAAACTACATAAACAGGATAATGTAAATTGTAGAATAAAATTTAATAAATTTAAAGCTTTAAACCTCATTGCTAGTGAAGTGCAGTAAAATTAGAAATGTGTAAATGTATATATATATATATATATATATATATATATATATATATATATATATATATATATATATATATATATATATATATATATATATATATATATATATATATATATATATATATATATATATATATATATATATATATATATATATATATATATATATATATATATATATATATATATATATATATATATATATATATATATATATATTTTACACATTTCTAATTTTACTGCACTTCACTAGCAATGAGGTTTAAAGCTTTAAATTTATTAAATTTTATTCTATATTTTGTACAATTTACATTATCCTGTTTATGTAGTTTAGTTAACCAAAGGTTTTAGGCGTTCAATCTGCCGAACGTTAGTTATGAGTTATCTCTTTATTACATGCATCCTAACTCGTCCAACTACATTCATTGCAAGCACCATGGTGCTTCGAAATAAATTAATGATCTATGGTATCGTGGTTTATGTATAGTTCTGATTTGCGTCAAGTCTTACGTCAATATCGATATTTGCGGTTTGTATCTGTAAAACTTGTCGGCAGTTTGGTCCAAGTATTCTCGTAGCGTTTGTATGTTTGTCATATAATGTAGATCTCTAATTCTTGTATATCTGTCACTTGAAGTTACCCGTCTTAGTATTTTGTTTTGCATACGTTGTAGTCTGTATGTTTGTGTATCCGAAATGCCACACCAAAGTAGAGTAATATTACAGACCATGCATTTAGTCAGCTAGCGGTCCCAATTTGACGCCAGGTCACTGGCACAATGCTATATCTTTGGAATGGAATGGAATTTTCTTAAGAACAATTTTTTTGAATAATTCTTAGAAGTACAGAGAATAAAATCAGTTAAAAAAACGAATTTTTGGCAATTGCAGGTGTATGTAACCCCTTAACGAAGTAATATTTCGTGAAATATATAAGTTTTTCTCGAAATTATATAAATCTCTTACTATTCCTCATATAATAGTAGTTATAGAGCATAACCCTACCTAGTTTATTTAATAAATAATGTTGGATAACAGAGCTTAACGTATTTACAATACATAAGTAATTAAAACTTATAGTCAATACAGTCAATTTTCAGAACATAAAGTGTTAGGGGTAAAATTTGACTTCGTAAAAATTGTTATTTTTAAATGTTTTTAGTCCTTCAATTGAAGAGATATTCCGATTTCTTCTTTTCGTCAGGTCCATTTTCGTAATAATATATTTTTCAAATGTAAATTAAATTACTTTGTTTTGTTCACATAGGGCGGGGGGTATACGTCAAAATTTCTTCCTGTTGTGTTAGCCGTGGTGTATCTACAACCGGCGATCGGAGATTCTCATGGTCGCAATTTTACCTTTAGGTCCGGTGTAAGTCATATATAACCTTCGAGTTTGGTATCGAAGTGTGTGAAGTGAAGACGCGTCCGAACTTACCTCAATTAGCAATTTTTGGTTTTTAAAAAAAAATGCACGTGGTTTGTCTATAATACGGAACTCAATTTTTCGAAGTGTGGATATAGTATAAAAAGGAAAAAGGATGTTTTTGGTCCCTTCTTCTGTAGCACAATCTTGAGAAGATATTTTAGTTCTCAGTGAAGTTTTTCTTAAAGGGCTAACGTGTCGATTTAGGCTACGGTATAAATTGTTGTTTTTAGTAGCGACGTGTATTCTTTTCTTGGTAAAGAAGGGCTTTAGAAGATATTTTCCAATGCTTGAAGAGAATAGCTACTTTGTGAATTTTTTGGTTATACCATCAGTTAAGGGAATTTTCTGGGTCTGGTCTTTGACGATCAGGATTATATTGGATGATAATATCCTATGTGAGGATGTATTATGTTTTAGAATTTTATATATATATATATATATATATATATATATATATATATATATATATATATATATATGTATATGTATATCAATTATAAATGTAAATATGTATATAAAATATACTACACTATATCACAAATAAACAAAAAAAGAGGATGAATGGAACATATTGGTATGATAGAGAGTATGGGAGAAAAGGAATAAAAGGAAGAAGAATGAAAGCGATTAGAATAGAAATGATAAATGTAAATAATTTTGCTACAATGTACCTGATCATATCAAGCTTAGTTTTTTCTGTCGTTTTTTCCCAGTAAACAACAACTTAAAAATTGCATCAAATATAAACAACTAATAGTAGAAACACCTTTTATCATAAAATAAATAAAGAAAATATCATGTAAGACCTTGTCGGAAATGAAAATTTCATGAACAGACACACAAGGTTCTAATACCAATGGCAGAACACCAGCCTCCGTAAGGCATTCCATACGAATGAGGATGCTGTTAAAGCACCCTGTATTCGTAGAATCCATAGAATATAAGAGAAAATGTACTTAGAATCTTGTAAGGATATTTTGAATAATAAAGAAATTGTTGAATTTGAATTTGAAATTGTAATATTACTCAGTCAATTTTTAATATTTTTTAACTTTTTTTTGTGTAAATCTTAATAATTACTTTTTCTACAAATTGTCGAGAGGTTTTTTTTTAATTTTTCTAATATAAAATTTTTCATAAATAATTAAACATACATTTTTTGGTCGAACATTCCATACTAAAATTTGAAACACAGCAAATTTTTTATTTTTGAAAAAACAACCCTTTGACAATTTTGAACTACTACTAGATTATTTTACAAGATTAATTTTTATTTTTGCAGATTGAATTATTTTTTATGAAGTTATCCTGCATAGAAGTAGGCGCCATAGTTTTCATCAGTTTTAACCCGATAAACATTTTAAAAAAAATCTTATAATTTAAAGTACTATGAACGTACATATATAATCGCCATTCTTTTGTATTATTCACTTAATAACTTTTAAAATATGTCTTTTTTTTAACTATACTTACTAATTCTAGTGCGAAGCGAGACTTCCCGTTGGGTGAAGATTCTTAAGCATTTCTGAGTGTGGAGTTCTGAGTTGATCTTTTTTTAATGGTTATAGGACACGTGCGCAGGGAAATCTCTAAAACATTACAGGAGCGACGCGTGTACGGAAAAAACAATTTATGTTGTTTTTAAACTGCTCTAAATTGTACTCGGTGGGAAACGCAGTCCTGGGCAAATCATTCAAGAGATGGGATTCTCCAGACCCAGAGACTGCTAGAAAAGGATTATACAAGGAGTGGCAAGCTGAACCTCATGCGCATATGATATATTAGCTCGACGTGTATTAATGGCATGTACCACTCTGGATAGAATTAAGCGGGCTACATCCATCGAACACCTTCCATGAAAGTACTTGTAGAATAGACTTAAGTCGCCAACCGTCCTTCGATGTTCCAAAGAATCAATGGTCAATTTTGGATCTCCAATCAGGCCAACAGCTCTCTTGTGAATAGATGTAGTCTATATTGGAAATGTGGAATCTTTGGCACTATGATACTACTCAGTATATATCACTACTACACCAAAAACTTTATTTTGCCCTCCACACGAGTTTCGCTAACCATGTTAGCTTCATCAGGAGCGATGATGATTGACTGTCAATCATCGCTCCTGATGATTGACAGTCAGAAAGTCTTTGGTGTAGTGATGGTATATACTGAGTAGTAACAAATGTAGTGTTCATGAATTCTCGGATTGTTGGCATCTGGAGGTCTTAGTGAATTTAAGTGTTGTGGGTGAACTATGGGGTGTTGACGATGATGCATATGGCTTTGTTTTGAATGATCTGAAGGGTGGATTTGTAGAAAACTGACATTTGGTACCATACTGGACTAGAGTAGGTGAGGACGGCCCTGCCGATCAGTTTGTAAATTGTTGCATGTTGAAAATTTACTGGAGTTGTTAAAGAGGAGTTAGGATTTGCCTAGGTGTCGGTTGGTCTTTATGATGGTGGCTGCGACCTGGTCTTTCTATGCTATTCGCAAGTTCTGCTTACTGCTAAGTCAGTGTATGTAATTTTTCCTTGAGCCTACTTATATTTTATTTATTGGTAGAATTTTTTTTCTTCCTCTGTATAAGCAATTTTATCTCTAATTGATTATGCTTTAATGTGAGATTATAACCGCTTTATCTTCTACGATGTCTATGAACATTTTTCTTGCCCTGCGGTGATTTGTTTTTGGCTCCTTTAACTACACGATTACTTGTCCGATATGAGTGTTCTATTCTCTTTTCCTCTTTAATGAGTATTTATTAACCCTTTCTACTTTACATTTTCTTACTTTGTCATCCATTGTTCCTTTTTTACCGTATTTATCGTAACACTTAGGTGAGCCTATTCAACTCTAGATATATCCGTATTATTAACCCCCCTATCTGGTGTCTATTTTCCAGTCTCCGTTCATTTTGTAAACCTACTCAAAATTTACACTTTTGATTTATATTTGGGGCCTGATCAACTCTTTACAGATTTCCATCAATTTAATTTTTATTTTGGCCAGGGCACTAAGCCGTGTTCATAAACTAGGTAAGGGAGCATTTTTACTTTATTTTCCCCATTCTGAATCCTCTTCTTCTAATTATACTCTTTATTATTTCATTCCTTCTAAAATCTCTAGTTTATTTTATATTCCATCTTTGGTTGCAATCTTTCTGTTTTTTTTTTTTTAATTTTCCTGCATTTTCTGGGGTACTAATTATAGATTCTTAATTAGTTGCAACTTCTGTTGCTTCAGATTTCTCCGATATGGTTGTTTTTCTGCATATAACTATTTTGGATATCCCATCCATTTATTCTTTCCCATGGATTTCTCATACATTATTTCTCTCATTTTTGGTTATTCGTCCCCTTATGAAGGCCGCATTTTTTTATAGCCCATAAATCGTGTTCTATTTCTTACGAGAAATGTCCATTTTAATTCTTCTAACAAGTGAATGTGTAACATTTACTATTATTTTAGAGCGTAATTTCATAAAAATATTTTTCGGTCTCTTCCTTGAAAATGTAGGATAAAACAACTGAATAAAGACACTTACCAGTTACGATTATTAATTATTTTTATTCAATTATTTTTATAAGGGTTACGAATACACACACTCTGATCATTATTAAACTAATTTTAATGTAAAACATAAATCCTTTAATTAGTTCGTATGATTTAACATATACGTGTATTATTTCTATTTTGTATTTAAACTAGCGCCTTGCTCTGCTGTGCACAAAAGCTACTCTTACTATCCCTCATTCCTCCATATTAGTTACTTACAGTTCTTTGCCCTTTACCCTGCATTTGCTTTTTTTGCCCAGGCGATTGTATAAAAAATTCGATTTTTGCCCTTTAATAAGTTTCTAATACAGCTAAATAGGTTGGCAATTTTTTAGTTCAGTGTATATATTGTGATAAATACTAATTACTTCCTAAAGGAAAATATTGTAATAGTGAAAAAATCACACTCTGAGATTTTTGCATTTCTTCAAGTTTCAGGGTCCCCAGATCACGAAAAACAAAATCGTCCATTTCTATCAGTTTGTTTATCTATATGTCTGTTAGCACGATGACTCTCTATCAAAGTAACGATTTTAAATCTAATAGACATATAATATCTATGATGAGAATGGAACTTATAAGAGAGAGAATATCACTTTAAGGGAAAAAGGTGAAAAGGGTGGGTGTCAATACATTTTCAATAACATTATCAGAAACGGTTTCTAGCTACGACAATAAACAATTATAAATGTTTATAGTCAAATATGTAAAGGGTTTAAAGAGGCGGGAGGGGTGTTAGAGGGGTTACTTCGTATATTTCGTGTTATATCGGGTTATCAGGGCTTTTTATTAGAGAAATCTAAATTTTATGCTATTTGTTCTTTGTTTTCAATTATTTATGGTCAAACATGTAAGGAGAGAATGAAGTAGAGAAATGGGTTTAAGGGGAGACTTCGTAGATATTGTATTATATGCTTCTTTAGGATTCCAGGGTGTCGATAAATCTAAAACTTGTGTAATTTTTATTTTACTGAAAGTCAATCATCGCTCTTGATGATGGTAACATGGTTAGTGAAACGCACGTCGAGTGTTTAGTGTAGTGGTTATAACTGCTGTGTAGTGTCATTGCTCCAATGATTCCAAAGTCCCAAAACATTTATAATTAGCTGGCAAGAAAGATTTTAGTCAATTAATTTGTTAGTACTAAGAAATGTCAAGTTGATTCCAAACTATTATTTATATATAATATATATATATATATATATATATATATATATATATATATATATATATATATATATATATATATATACATATATATATATATATATATATATATATATATATATATATATATATATATATATATATATATATATATATATATATATATATATATATATATATATATATATATATATATCATTTTATACTGTATTTTACATCTTCAAATTTTTTTCAAACAGAAATTTTAAAAAACTGATTTTTAAGCTACTTTTGTTGTCTCTACTTTTTGTGTGAATCTAGATAGCACTTTTCCAATAAAAATACTTTTGATTAGAAGTAATTTACTCAAAGAGAATAAAACCAAAATGGAAAGTTTCTGGGCCTCTGTGTAATCACTTATCGTTCATATTACTTTAGCGTTACTTAGCCTCAAAATGGATTTAAAACAAAAAGAAAGATTTAAAAATCTAATATAGTGGATAGTTTATTTTCAACATCTCTGTGAAATAAACCCTGTTGATAAATAAATAAAACCACGCAGATTCTGTTCATAAAAATTTTTTCTTAGACTCTCTCTCTGTTCTTATCCTGTATGACTGAAGATGCAAAAAATTTTCGTTGGCAAAGTTTAAAGTGTGTGTTTTCTAATACTGTGACTTTATCTTAGTATGTACATCAGATATGGACATAAAAATATCAAGTTGTTTAATTTTCTCTGCTATTAAATTGTGTCAAACTGGAAAAGCTTAGAAAAAATCCTGTGATACATACCAAACCCCCAAATATAATTGATGTATATGGATTTACGACAAAGAGTTAACTAGTATTTAATACTTTGTAAAATAAGTTTGAAATGTTTGAAAATCGTGTTAAATCTGGTACACTAAATACTGAAAGAATAGGTTTTAAAATTGATGCAAAGTATTATATTCATGTTATTTGTCCAAAAATTATTGAGTTGAATTAGTTTTCCTTTCATTAGTTAGCATCATTAATCGTTACAATTTGGTAAAAATTTTTACGTACGGGGGAGAAATTTTTGCATGTTGAGAAGAAAGATTTTCCCTGAAGACAAGATCGAATTTTTACTATAGAATTAGCCTGGGACTTCCTCTCAAATTTTAATTATTTTTAATCTTTATAGCTTAAAACGCCTTATCTCTTAATAAAAGCAATATTAATATATATTTTATTTTACTATTTTACTTTAGACTTTTGCAGGCTTCGCATATTTTCTTGATGTTGGTAATGAAAATAGGCATTGATTGAAAAGCAAGTAAATTGGAATAATATAATATTAACTGGGTTCCCCACGTTATTGTATTCCTATCGAGAGTGACAGGTATTTACCTGTTACGGGTTGATACTAATAAGTTTAATTTTCAAATTTGCATTTTTATATACACTAATTAATATTCGTGTTTAGGAAATAATTCATATTTCTAAAGTAATAAATATTAACTTAATATCTAAAGAAATGAAAGAGCCTTCAGACTCCAATTTTGTTCACTCTTTGATTTGAACCCTCCACTGCTGGTTGCCGATATGCATGCTTATAAACAGAACGAATTTTTGAGTTCTTAAGGAAAGGCTAGAAGAAATCATTGTTAAAAAACGAGTTGCGATTTTCTTTTAAAAAGGTTTTGTTTTTCTGACATCGTTGTGTTGAGACCTTCAGATTTCACTCAACTTGCTAGACATTAACCACTTTAAACCAATACTTCTTAACGTTGTCATTTTGTAGACAAAGCAAAGGGTAAACCGGTAAACAAATGGGTTAACCGATCACTTCTTACCAGTAAGCATCAATTATATCCACTGAGAGTTTGGCGAGGCATTTGCGATTGTCAAGTCAAAATAACACCGATATTATAATGATAAAAGTGCTCATTTTTCTGCATTGTACGAGATTAATAAAGTCATGGGGCTATCTCGGTTTGAGCAGATCTACAACCTGTAATAGAGTTTATCAAATATGTAGGTTCAGCTATAATAACTACACATATTCAGTCTGACAAATCATGTACTTGGGATGAACATAAGATAAACTTCCAAACTTTTCAACATCACTGGGTAATGGTACATTTTGAGAAATTAAGTTGGATTCCAGTCCGAGCATGGCAAAGGCCGGGCGGATAATATCAGAAGAACAAAAAATAACTTATTGACGTAAGTTGTTAAGTGGAAAGGATTGATATTACAATTTATCATAAAAGCTGTGAAAAGTTCTCCGAATTTCGAAATCCGTATTTTTCCCATACGGTTAAATGAAAAAAAATGTAAACTAATAAATCCAAATACCAAGTCAGCACCGGACTCGAAAGAAAATTTCAGACACTTTGAAATTGAAATAAATGCAAGAATTTATAATTAAATTACCTTTCTTCTTTAACAATATTTAGCTGACATATATTTGTAACATAATATAGAATATAACTTTTGTAAGAGACAATATCGTAACTCACTGTAGCGGTAATTTTGCATATTACGTGACCCTATATAACTTCGTTATTTATGGACGTAAAGCAATTAAATTGTGGATCAAAAATGAGTTAAAATGGCTGTGAGAGTGATCATGATTGCCATTGTAACCGAGGGTTGTTGAATCTCGTTTATACCAACATTTATATATAAGGTGGGCTATATATCATGTAGTGGGTCACTAAAGGAATAATATAAGTCATATGAGATTTTGGCAACTGTTAAATTGAGCCGTACCTTTTAAATTGTATACAGTGCTGTTTATGCTTTAGGACAACAAAGCCCAAATTTGGAACGTGGTAAAAAACACGCTCTATTCCTGTTTTTCTCTTATTTGACAGGGTATTTTAACTATAATTAATAATAAAGATTTTCTATAGCACTTGGTGTATATTTGGTTATTTTCATTACGGGATAATAACATACCAAGGAAGGTGACAAACTTGTTTGTTTCCACCTCGACAGTAAATTTTAAAAACTCCTTTCGCTGTTAAAAACTTCAAGTGTATTTTCAACCATATCAGAGGGAACAGACAGTATCAAATCGTCTACAAACCTTTTTAAGAAAGGTAAAGGAAACATGTTATTTACCCGTAATGAAAATAACCAAATATACACCAAGTGGTACAGAAAACCTGTCAGCAGTGGGAGATATGTTAATTTTCACTCAAATTACCCTAATAAAATAAAACTTAGTCTGGTATCGGCAATGAGGTCAAGGGTCACGAGATTGACTCATCCCACCTTTCTGCTGCTGCTTCTAGAACTAAAATCCCTTTTCATCGAAAACTCTTATCCAGAAAAACTAACTCATAGGTTAATTTTTTCGACCAACCCTCCGATACCAAATCAAAATCTAAACAACAATCAGGTCCAGCTCATCCCCATAAAACTATTCCAGTTAAACAGTTCATGTCCTTGCCCTTCTTCAATGAGCCTACTCCGAAACTGCTATCAGTTTTCAAAGATCTTAACATTAAATTCGCAAATAAAATTGAAAATAAACTCAAATTTCTTTACTCTGAACTTAAAACTCCCATTAATATTCAAAAAAAACGAATGTTGTTTATAAATTATCCTGTCGTGATTGTGAACTTTCCTACATCGGTCAAACTTCTCGAAGTCTAAAAGGACGAATCATTTCCCACAAAAGTGATTGTAGAAGAGGCATTACCGCATTCTCTTTAGCAGAACATGTCATTAATAACGATCATAGAATTGACTATGAAAATGCATGTTTAGTTTAATGGCACACTACACTAAGAGACAATTTTTAGAAATGGTGGCCATAAATAATACTCCGTCTAACATGAATAAAAGGTCATATACACAGGACTTATGTGACATTTATTCATATATTTTAAAACTGTCAAAAGACAGAAGCCTGTCTAACAACACATCCACTAATTCTCTGTCGTAATTTACAACAAAATGTCACATGGTTCCTACAAACACCAAAAAAAAATCTCACACAATAATCACTCCTTCAAAATCTGTAAACATACAGGAATCAGTACCTGACACACTACTAATATTGGTACCTTAACCTCATTAATGTTATGACCGCTGACAAATAAATTAAAGTTGTATATTAGTATGGTTCCGGTAAAGTAATTTTTCCACTTTCAAATATTAATATATCACTTTCTTTTACAAAATGTATTCATAAACAAATAATAAACCTTCTTCAAAAAACTAAAACCAATATGGTGAAACTAACACTTAATCAAAATGCACCTTCTAAAAAATTTTAATTTCACAGTTTATAAGTATAATTTTAATAATTATTAATTTAAGGAAGTTTATAAGAAAATAATTTTATACAGTTAAATCAAATACTTACATTTTTTATATCTTTTTAGAAATCTTGATAATGAAAACAAAGAATTTTCGAAAGCTTGTTTATTAAACAAAAGAGACTTTTATTTGGTCTTCCACTGGCTGCAACCCCAATATCTTTAGTCTTTCTTCTTACTAATCAGTCTATATATATATATATATATATATATATATATATATATATATATATATATATATATATATATATATGTATGTATATATATATATATATATATATATATATATATATATATATATATATATATATATATATATATATATATAGTGAAATTCCCTTCCTCGAGTAAACTGGGGATTTACCGATCTCAATTTTTCGGTACACTCTGGGATTTAATATTAGTCTGACGCCTATGTAAAAAAGAGACACAGTGGACGACACATTCATTGTAGATGGCTCCAAATAGAAAAATTCTCACGCTTAAACAAAAAATTGAGATTGTAGTTTACAATAAGGAAAAGTTAAGTGTAAGGGACTCATGCAAGCGTTTTTATATCGGAAAAATACAAGCTGCTGATATAATTAAACATAAAGAAATCCTTCTAAACAAATCGATGTCGAACGGCAATTTGAATGAAAAAAGAAGCTTTTTGACTGGTGATGGTACCAAAATTGATAAGTTGTGTTATAACTGGTTTATAGCAGCTCGCTATCAGGAAATTTTTTTGACAGGTATGCACATGAATTATTTTTTCTGAATTAGATTTTCTGGAATTAGTGCGTTGATTTTCTTTCCAGATCAATTCAAAGAATGGATAGACGAGGTGAGAGTATCAGTAGGCTTGTCGTGACAAAAATGTAAAAAACTTACTGTTAATCGCTAATACGATGCAAACCAAAATAAATAGCCGAGTCTCTGGAACGTTTTACATTCGGTGCTTCTTCCGGTTGGCTTAATATATTTAGAATCCGCCACAACATAAGTTTTAAAGCTATTTGAGGAGAAAGAGCTTCGATCGTTACTGAAGATGTTTCATCATTCTGGGTAAAATGCCCTTCTTTAATTAAGGGATATACACCGAGAGACATCTAACATTAAAAAAAGAAAAAGATGTTGCTGGTGAATATCCCAAAGAGAGGTTTACAATTTTGCATTGTGCAAATATGGCGGTAGAAGAAGAAAAACCTAGTCATTGGTAAGGCAGCTAAACCCAGAGCATTTAAAAATATTAACATAAACAACCTGCCTGTAACTTGAAGACATAATAAGAAAGCTTGGATGACAGGAGAAATTATTACAGATTGGCTGCAAGAACTTGATTGAAAAATGACATAAGAAAAAAGAAACATTTTGTTATTTTTGGACAATGCAGTATCTCATCCACAAGTCGTCCGCTTAAAAAATATAAAAATCTTTTTTCTGTCCCCCTAATCATCTTGTCATTCACTTGACCAGGGAATTATAAGAACTTTTAAAATTTATTACCGAAGTCTAATACTAAAACACTTGATAGTAAACATTGAAACTGCTGGTACAGCTTTTGAGTTAATTAAGAAAATTATGCCACTTGATGTAGTTTACTTTGCAAAAACCGCTTGGGAACAAGTAACCAAGGAAACAGTTAATAATTACTTCCATAAAGCGGGATTTATGCATGAAAACATGCAAACTGAACTAGTTAACTAAAGCTGTTACATCTGAGCCAGAGGATGACCTACCACTTAACGGGCTTGCAGATATCTTCAAAAATAAGAATTCGTTGGAGTTGACTGATAATGAAAACCTTAATGATTTTTTGAACATAGATGAAAATTTGTATGTTGAAAATCCAGATTCAGAACAAGAGATTGAAAATCCAATTGAAATATCCTTATATTTCCGAAGATTCTGACGTCGATGAGGTTCCAGTACCATCAGATGTTATCCCAAATTATGGTGAAGCTATTACTCTAACCAAGCAGCTTAAAAGTTTTGCAGAATATCACGGAGATGCAAAACTTTTAGAGCATCTTTCCAAATTAGAAATACGATTTGTGGACGCCATTTTAAAGAAAAAGAGGAGACAAACAATACATAAATTTCTGCGTCATTAAAGCGACCTTCATTTCATATGTACAACTCTACCCTATTATATTTTATATGCATCTAAAGGTAACAAATCTTTTCCTTAAGTTTTTTGTTTATTTTAAAAATATGTACTTACATAAGTAAATGTTTTAAATGTCCCAAATTCATTAATTACCGTTTTCATTAAAAAACGATTATTTTTGTATTTCTTTTAAGCAGACACCTCTTTTGAACGGACACTTTCGGTCGGTCCCATTGGTGTTCACCCAAGGGAGATTTCACTATATATATATATATATATATATATATATATATATATATATATATATATATATATATATATATATATATATATATATATATATATATATATATATATATATATATATATATATATATACATATATATGTATATATATATATATATATATATATATATATATATATATATATATATATATATATATATATATATATATATATATATATATATATATATATATATATATATATATATATACATACAGAGAATTAGTGGATGTGTTGTTAGGCAGGCTTCTGTCTTTTGACAGTTTTAAAATATATGAATAAATGTCACATAAGTCCTGTGTATATGACCTTTTATTCATGTTAGAAGGAGTATTATTTATGGCCACCATTTTTAAAAATTGTCTCTTAGTGTAGTGTGTCCCATTAAACTAAACATGCATTTTCATAGTCAATTTTATGATCGTTATTAATGACATGTTCTGCTAAAGAGCATGAGGTAATGCCTCTTCTACTATCACTTTTGTGGGAAATGATTCGTCCTTTTAGACTTCGAGAAGTTTGATCGTTGTAGGAAAGGTCACAATCACGACGGGGTAATTTATAAACAACATTGGTTTTTTTTTGAACATTAATGGGAGTTTTAAGTTTAGAGTAAAGAAATTTGAGTTTATTATCAATTTTATTTGCGAATTTGATGATCTTTGAAAACTGATAGTAGTTTCGGAGTAAGCTCATTGAAGAAGGGCAAAGACATGCACTGTATAAATGGAATAGTTTCCGGGGGTTGAGCTGGACCTGATTGTTGTTTAGATTTTGATTTGGTATCAGAGGGTTGGTCGAAAAAATTAACCTATGAGTTAGTTTTTCTGGATAAGAGTTTTCGATGAAAAGGGATTTTAGTTCTAGAAGCATTTGTTACTGGAAGGTGGGATGAGTCAATCTCATGACCCTTGACCTCATTGCCGATACCAGACTAAGTTTCATTTTATTAGGGTAATTTGAGTGAAAACTGACATATCTCCCACTGCCAGGTTTTCTGTACCACTTGGTGTATATTTGGTTATTTTCATTACGGGTTAATAACATGTTTCCTTTACCTTCCTTAAAAAGGTTTGTAGACGATTCGATACTGTCTGTTCCCTCTGATATGGTTGAAATATATTTGAAGTTTTTAACAACGAAAACGAGTTTTTAAAATTTACTGTCGAGGTGGAAACAAACAGGTTTGTCACCTTCCTTGGTATGTTATTATCCCGTAATGAAAATAACCAAATATACACCAAGTGGTATAGAAAATCTGTCAGCAGTGACAGATATGTCAATTTTCACCCAAATCACCCTAATAAAATGAAACTTAGTCTGGTATCGGCAATGAGGTCAAGGGTCATGAGATTCGATCCCACAATAAATGCTTCTAAAACTGAAATCCATTTTCATCGAAAACTCTTATCCAGAAAAACTAACTCAAGGGTTAGTTTTTTCGACCAACCCTCTGATACTAAATCAAAATCCAAACAACAACTTAGGTCCAGCTCAACCCCTTGAAACTATTCCATTTATACAGTACATGCCCTTGTTCAATGAGCTCACTCCGAAACTATTATCAGTTTTCAAAGATCTTAACAACAAATTTGCAAATAAAATTGAAAATAAACTCAAATTTCTTTACTCTAAACTTAAAACTCCCATTAATATTCAACAAAAAACCAATTTTGTTTATAAATTACCCTGTCGTGATTGTGACCTTTCCTACGTCGGTCAAACTTCTCGACGTCTACAAGGACTAATTATTTCCCACAAAAGTGATTGTAGAAGAGGCATTTCCTTATGCTCTTTAGCAGAACATGTCATTAATAATGTTCATAGAATTGACTAGGAAAATGACCAACAACCACCATCATTAATAGCCTCTAATCTGTGACGTCATTGTTAAACACTTCTTGCACACTTCTTGCACACCTCTTGCACTTCAATTCCAGAAACTCTTCAACAACCACACCGGCTCCCAATGGACATATGCCATCCTAAGTAACAGTCTCGTGGCTAGATAACTACTCTCAAGATATTTTAGTTTGAATTATAGTTAAAATACCCTGGCAAATAAGAGAAAAACAGGAATAGAGTCTGTTTTTTACCACATTCCAAATTTGGGCTTTGTTGTCCTAAAGTATAAACAGCACTGTATACAATTTAAAAGATACGGCTCAATTTAACAGTTGCCAAAATCTCATATGACTTATATTATTCCTTAAGTGACCCACTACATGATGTATAGCCCAGCTTATATATAAATGTTGTTATAAGCGAGATTCAACAACCCTCGGTTACAATGGCAATCATAATCACTCTCACAGCCGTTTTAACTCATTTTTGATCCACAATTTAATTGCTTTACGCCCATAAATAACGAAGTTATATAGGGTCACGTAATATGCAAAATTACCGCTACAGTGAGTTACGATATTGTCTCTTACAAAAGTTATGTTCTATATTATGTTACAAATATATGTCAGCTAAATATTGTTAAAGAAGAAAGGTAATTTAATTGTGAACTCTTTCATTTATTTCAATTCCAAAGTGTCTGAAATTTTCTTTCGAGTCCGGTGCTGACTTGGTATTTGGATTTATTAGTTTACATTTTTTTTCATTTAACCGTATGGGAAAAATACGGATTTCGAAATTCGGAGAACTTTTCACAGCTTTTATGATATATTGTAATATCAATCCTTTCCACTTAACGACTTGCGACAATAAGTTATTTGTTGTTCTTCTGATATTATCCGCCCGGCCTTTGCCATGCTCGAACTGGAATTCCAACTTACTTTCTCTAGATGTACCATTACCCAGTGATGTTGAAAAGTTTGGAAATTTATCTTATTTTCATCCCGAGTACATGATTTGTCAGACTGAATATGTGTAGTTATTATAGCCTACATATTTGATAAACTCTATTACAGGTTGTAGATCTGCTCAAACCGAGATAGCTCCATGACTTTAATAATCTCGCACAATGCAGAAAAATGAGCACTTTTATCATTTATAATATCTTCTTAGCAAAAAATACCAATGTGTAAGGTAAATGCTTTTTTTAATGTTGTTAATTGAATTGCATTAATCTCTTTACTATATGTAAAATATACTCTTCCAAAAAAATCATTTAATAAGATTATGGTTTTCAGAATGAACTTCATATTTTTAAAAAAAGTAAACTAGTGTTAAGTATCATAAGGATGCTTTAGAAACGATTAGAAAAGAGTGTTAAGTAGGGGCTGACAATCAACTGTCGCCCTCTACATTAAGCAAAATTTGTCCTGTTCAGTGGTCACTTGTCCGTTAATGAAATATAATTCATAAAGCTGTGCTTCGGTTTCTTTGTGATTTGCTTTTATTTTCTTAGTTAAGTTAGTCTCTGTACGTTAGGACAAGCTCTAATACATATCAATTATAACATTGATCCTGGGTATGTCGAAAAGTCATTTCTTTTCTATCGATTACTACAGTGTTATCGATATGCACATTTTTCACAGATATCTCCCACTGTTCTTGCCCTTCAAAATAATAATAAGTCAGCCTGTTTTTTAATTAAGTAAATATTCAGTGCTCGATTTTATTTCCCAAACTTGTCAATTTTGTCATGAAAATATAATGCAATCTCATTAGAAATAACCGGTCAAGTGCAAGTTTAACTTGCGCAATTAGTGTTCCGTACGTTGATTGCTTTTCAAATAAAAAATTTTGTTACAAAGGTATAAAATGATCAGTTCACAAAACACACCCCAAATGAGTTTTCAACAAAGTTTGTTTCCAATCTTTACTGAAATCTGATGACCTTGAAATTTTTGTTTTTTTTTATATACCAGATAAATTATTAAAGATAATGCACTCGTGATAATTTTCGTTCAATCTACACCCCGTGGAGAATATTCCAGAATTTTTTCAAAATTTTTTGATAAGTGCTTTTCGAGATAAGGCGGGTAGACAGCGATTTTTCGCGATTTTTTAAAAATAATACAAAGAAAAGTGCGCGCAAGTATTACGTTATATATATATATATATATATATATATATATATATATATATATATATATATATATATATATTTTACTCGTGTTTTCATAAGCTTTCATTTGACACCACACTCGATTACCTAGTAAAAAAAATTTTTTTTCACTTTCCATTTCACCGCCCAAAACTAACCCCTTAAGGCAAAATTTAACTTTCAAAACTACATGGCTCAACAAACAGACGGACAGACACCGAAGTGATCTTATAAGTGTTCCGTACGGAACACTAAAAATGCGATTTTCAAGCTTTTGGTATCTATTATGAATGACACCGTTATATACAAACGGGAGCAACGCAGATGGTAACTCCAGTTTTTACAGAGAATTAAATTTAAGTTTTCTAAAAAGAGTGCCTTTACGCTGTTTCTAAAGACTGCACAGTAAAAAATCTAAAAGTCGATTTTTTCAATAACTTCTATTATAGGCACACTATTCCGATTGAATTGGAGACAATATATAACTGAAGTTAGTGAATACCCAGCAAGTATAAAAATAATCTGATTATGTTATAAAACGAGTATATGTATGTGTATAAACAAAATATGAGATGTCGAAAACATAACAGATTAGATTAATTCATTTGAATAGATATATATATATATATATATATATATATATATATATATATATATATATATATATATATATATATATATATATATATATATGTATATATGTATATATATATATATATATATATATATATATATATATATGTATATATGTATATATGTATATATGTATATATATATATATATATATATATATATATATATATATATATATATATATATATATATATATATATATATATATATATATATATATATATATATATATATATATATATGTATATATATATATATATACATATATATATATATATATATATATATATATATATATATATATATATATATATATACATATATATATATATAATTCTTATTTAAAAGCGATTAACCCTATCAGTTATATTCTCGATATGCTGTCTAATCAACACATTTGCACACGACTTAATAACTAAATAAAACATCGTTTGTTTCATCGAAGTAAACTTTACTTTATAGTACACTGGGTAGTTTTTATTATTTTGTACCGAACTTTTACATATAATTCTTAATCAAACACGATTAAGTTACTTTGAAGGTAGCATGTCAAGCAATCGACACCAAATAAGTAATTACAAAATATTTGCAGAATATTACGTCAATATTAATAAGTTGTAATTTCAATTAAAATTATCATATTCTTGTTTTAGATTTGCTAGTACGAGCATCCCTTTTAAGTGACACTATTGAACCAGTTCGTAAGTATATTTTGCTAACATTATTATAGATAAAACTATTGAAAAGGACTATAGAATAGCTGTATATATAAAAGGATAGGGAATAAAGACCGGTCAAGCGCAAGTAAGATTTGCGCAACTAGTGTTCCGTACCGCGATTGCTGAAGTGTTCTATGAAATTCAGTCAGACATTCATCTTCAATATTAGAATTACCAAGAATATATAAAAAGCGAGACATCTTTGTAATCAAAGTTTAAGGCAAATAATTACTAGCTAAATATTTGTTTCATTATAAACAAAATAAAATTATTTTCTCTCGGTACCTATCCGTTGGTCACCACTGTACGTGTACGTATTAATATTTCACACCTGTTAATCCTGGTAAAATTCACAACTTTCCACGAAAAAAATCCCCTCCATACTACCAAACTAAATATTTTTTTTATACCGGATAAATTATCAAAGGTGATAATTTTCGCTCAGTTTCCTACAACTTTATGGACAATATTACAGAATTTTTTTAAAATTTTTTGATCAGTAATATTCGAGATATAGTGAAGGAACAACGATTCTTGGCTATTTTTTTAACAGTAAGATGAAGGAAAGTTTGAGCAAATATTACATCAGATATATTATTTGATTCATATATTCACAAGCTTTCATTTGACAGACAGAATTTTTTTTCAGTTCCCCCACCAGCTATCCTCTTAAGGCAAAATTTAACTTTCAAAACTACATGCCTCTGATTGGGCCATGAGTTCCTATATCTGCTTAGATTAGTAACGATTAAAAATTTAAAAATCATTATTTTCAAATGATGATTAAGTTCAAAATAGTCTTTCAATGTGGCACAAAGAAATTTGTTCTGCCTTAAGTATTAAGTAGAATTAATTTTTGGTGTCTCTTAATTTTTTAAGCAGTATCATTGTAAGGGATTAAGTGCTTACTAACAACATATTATATCTAATATATTTCTTTTTAATAATTTTGTAAAAGTTAATCTAAACATTTCAAATTCACTTTATGAAATTCATCTCGGTTATAAATTGATACGTAATTGATTATTTTCCTTTTAATCGGAATAGAGAGTATTTAAAATTCTAAAGCTATATTGTGTGTATAATGTTAATTTAAAAAAAAAACTGATTAAGGATGTAATCGTTTTTTTGTTTGTTTTGTTCACACTTTAGCCTTAACATTAAAAAGCGGTGAATTTATCTACCCAGCACTTCTCTCACAAACAAAAAAGTCTTACATGGTTATAATTAATAGGCAGAGAGACAGATACACTGAGAGACTAAGGGAGATTTTATATTATATTTTCCTTAATCTAAGGACTCTCAAGCTTGAAAAAAATCCAAAAATATTGGATAGGTAGAAGCAATAACTACCAACAAAACTAAAAGGTATTGCGTTGGAAATGTAATATATAAATACATAATTGAAATATAATAGTTAGGTTCCCCAGAATGTAGTAGACTGAATTTGTTATAGTTTTTATAATAAATAAACTATATATTAGCTGTTTCAGTGCTTAAAAATAGAATTATTTACTATTATATTAATATTTACCTTTTACATTATATATAAATCCTATACCTCAACAATAGTATCGTTTCTTTCCGTTGTAAGTTATTTGTCCTGCAGTTAAATAGCTTTTACTAACATAGAAAAATTGGTAATCATTACTTGACCTTTCTTGTGTGGAGTATTGTTTGATAGTATGCGGGTATGGGTTAAAACCCCATAAAATAAAAAAGTGAACACACTTATGATATGCATAGTTTTATTAGCCTACGTTACTAAGTTCTCTTTGTCAGATACTGTATAATGGCATTTTAATGTTCTTATATAGTTATTCACCAAAACTTATGAAGTTTAGTAAGCTTTGCCACCTGAAAGTTTACTTCTCTCAGTATTTCTGATTTTTAGCTTTATTAGACATGATCCTATCATCTGTCTTCTGACATCAACGTACTGTCATTTGCTGCCATGTGAATACTACGAAAGTTTCAGCATATAATCTGCCAAATGCATGTCCTTCAACTATTGTCGAAAGCAAGAAAAACGAACTCATTGAAAAGTAAAGCAAAGAAAACAAGACTCGTTCAGATGTTTTTGTATGTATTTCTTGTCAGACCTTTTTATGTAGGTTCATTCTTTTTGCCAAATTTCATTATATTATCCAGTCTGTTACAGGGTTGCCAGTTTAGATAAATCTAGCCAACGTAAATTAAAGTATTTTCGATTTTGAACTGTATAGGTATTTATAAAATTTTTTCCTTGGAGTGATGTCGTCCGACTCTCGTAATGAATGTTCAAGGGATGGTCAGGTGTAGATGTTTTAATAGCGCAGGATTTCGTAGAGGCCAAGGAAACTAAGACTGCGAGGGGGACGTTTTTTTTATTAATATCTTGGGAAAATTCAGTAAGGCCGTCGTTTACTATTTAATGTCCGCAGTAAAAATATGTTATTTTTATATTATTTCTGTTCATTTTTTTAATCATTCGAAATATTCAGTTTTAACGCTTTAGCGTGGGAGAATCACATTTAGTATTTATTTTAGAGCTGTATATTTGCCAAGGAAAGTACTAGATAATTTACTCAACTGAATTTTTCAAGAGTTAGCCCTATCGAATAATGGATTGTAAACTGTTTTTTTGTTGAAAAATATTATATATTATTTAAAACAAAATATATATTATTTTAAAAAAAACTTAATTACTATTTCAGGCTTTTATAAAAAATATAGAGATCTCTTATAATCTTTTACATAACTACATCCTAGGAAGGTTAAGAAAACAGCTCGCTTATAACTAGTAACCCTATACATGGACTAACAAATATTGTAAAAGTTTACTGCTCTAAGGCACTAAGAGAGTGTCATTTTTAAGGAAAACACACTGATGACAAAATTGAAAATAAGTAACGAGCTAATTGCAAAATATTTGAAACAACAGACTAGAGTAAACAAATTTTTTTCGTAGATTCAGCTAATTTGAGTAACAATATTTGGCAAGCTCATTAGTTTTTAGAATTTTTAAATAATGTTTCACTTTTATAGGTTTAACTATAAATAAAAATGAATTTTCTAGGCTTAGACTGTACAACATCAGAAAGCTAGTTGGCTTCTTGGTGTTTTTGCCACTCTTGCTCTTATTAAACCCAACGTTGTCAAAAACCAGTTTTAGAGTAAAATAATAACATACTGCATATATTAGATATAATTAGATATTTTCACTGCTGGTGGAATAATGGAATGGATAAAATAAAGTTATTTGCGAGTTTGAAACCACCTAGAACCTAATCCATGTTATTTGGCAAAAAAAATTTAATTTATTTCTTAGGTATAAAACTAGTGTCAGGGCCAGATTATATTTGCCCTTTTTATTTTTATTTTGTATTTATCATTACTTTAGTTTTGTCTCGAGTCAATAAATTGACGCCTTGCTTAGTTTTTTTTTTTATTTCACGCATGAGTATTTGAAATTTGTAGATCTCCACTTTTGTTTACAACAAAATACTTAATTAAAATCATTAACTCGTATCTGTAAGTATTTAATAAAAAACTTCTCAAAAAATATATACATATACCTTCAGAAAAATAATAGAAATGTTTTAATTATTTTCAGATATGTGTTTAAATTGACTGAAATATTAATTGTAGAATTTTTCACATTTTCAATTTGTTGCTATAAATATAATTCTACTTCTTTGGATGTCCAGAAAAAATAACCTAATTCCAGTCAAAGATAATTCAGAAAGTAGCTAAATAAAATAGTAACAGTACTAACTAAATAAATTTGGATATATCACTACACACTAGTTATCACCACCACACCAAATCCTTTATTTTTGCTATCGACGAGTGTTTCGCTAACCAATACAGCTTCATCAGGAATGATGATTGTCAGTTATATAGAGTTGGAAATCTATTCTTGAGGCTTATCGCAATATGTTGTTCTACGCAAAGGTTTGCTTGAGTTTATTTTGTAGAAAAACTATGGATTTAATAAAACTGTGTTAAAAAATGTCAAAATTCTGTTTTTGATGTTTGTGAAAAATCGAAATTTGTCGATTTTGTTTTCAATTTTTTAGGAACTTATTTTCAATATTATTGAACAAAATACAGTCCACAGGCTCTCACAGAGAATGCATCAGGCCGAATTTGCTGTTATTTCTGCGTTTAATATTGTTCATTGTCGACATCATAGTTTAAATCTTTAAAATGATTTTTAAAACCTTTTCAGGTAGATGTTCTCAATATTACCGCGTTGTTATAAAAAAATCTGTGAAATGCAAACGGGTATTTCGGCCCTTAAACAACATTGATGCAGAGAAAGCAGCGAAGCACATTGGCCTCGAAACATTGTAAATATTAGTCGTTCAATAGGTATAAGGTTCTACATATAGTTACATTTTAGTAAAGCACCTAGTTGCATAAAAAAATACTTATTATAGATTTCCTCTATCTGATAACGTTCTGCATGGTAAACATTAAATAGTTTATAGATATATGTAAGAAACCAGTGCAGGACGAGTGTGTTGTATTTTTAAAATTCAAAAAGTTGTTTTTCAAAAAACGTTAAAATATCTCTTGAGATTTTAACTATATAAAAGAATTCTTGAAAAAGGGTTGCATAAGGAGTGACAAGCTAAACCTCATACTGATCTGTTGTAAGTGGGTTGGAGAATTCTGAAAAGATTGTTATATTTTTTGGTTTTTTCAATCTATAGGGAAATAACATATAAAGATTCGATTGTAAGGTGACTAAAAAAAGTATACATTGACTTTACAACTGGTATTTGTAACGATACTGGGTAAAAAACTATATCTTTTTTTTAAAAAAAAAAATGTAATATCTTGTAAAGTAGTTATCAGGAAATAAACATTTTTATACAATACAAAAATTGAGAAAGTATATATAAAATATGTCAGTTTTTAGAAAATTTATCGCAATGAATAAATTCTAATTTTTTTATCAGGCATAAAAACGTAATTTTGGGTCTTATACGCCATAAAATTATAACTTATTTTGAATCTTTTTAGTAAGTCAGGCAGTTTTTTTTAAATATAATCATATATTACCTTAGATAAATTTATTGAAGAATTAAAAAATTACCCAAAAATGGAGATATTTCCTTCGTATAATAATTAATTTTTTTATGGGTCTAGCACATATGCTACAGGGAAATCCCTAAAGCACTACAGGAGCGACTCGTGTTCGAAAAAAGCGATTCACGTTGGTCTTGCATCTCTGTAAATTGTACTTGGTGGGAAACACAGCAAATGATTCCAAAGGGATGAGATTCTCCATATAAACGACTCGACTGCTTGAAAAAGGTTGTAGGAGGAGTAACAAGCTGAACCTCATACGAATGTGAAGTATTAACGCGAGGTGTATTTCTAGCATGCACCGCTCTGGGAGGAATTAAGCGGGCTACATCCGTCGAACACTTTCCATGAAAATACTTGTAGAATAGACTCAAGTCGCCAACCGTTCTTCGTCGGTCCAACGAATCAAGGCTGCCGGCCAGTTTCGGGTCTCTAATCAGACGAACAGCTCTTCTGTGAATAGAATCCAACAAATGCAGTGTATGTTTGGGATCAGAGCCCCAAACATGGGAAGAGTATCCCATAGTTGGACGAATTTGAGCTTTGTGCAGAATTAACAGTTGTTGTGGAGTGTATAGGTTTCCAGTTCGAAATAGTATTCCAAGAAGCTTTCTTTGCTATGCTTGCAACATGTTCATGCCAAGACATATTTGCTCCCAAATTAACGCTCAACAAATTGAGTGACGATGCTAGAGGAATGGTGTGCCCCGACATAATTTTGTCGGGTTCAGCAACATTAACTTTTTTAGAAAAAACTGCTGCCTAGGTTTTTGTAGCATCAAATTCCACTTGATTACTGTCACCCCAAGATAGAATTTCTTCCAGGTCTTTGTTAAGTTGAATGACTTCTTGCTGACTACGGATGTTTATCTAAGTAGCCGATGTTCGGGCGTTCGAGGTGAATGAAGAAATAAGCGTACTGTCATCTGCAAAGCTGTAAATTGGACTCCTGGTCTTTTCCAGCAGATCGTTAATGTAATAGGTAATAATTGAAGGGGGTGTCTCATCACCCACTCCACCTCCGGTCCTTTATGAGTGCCCCGAAAATGCCCCATTTATAGATTAATCAAAAGAAAATTTCGCCCTTTAATTATTCTCCAGTTTCCATATTCATTGATAATTTTATGAGGGATGCCCACCCTATTTCTAGGTCTATACCCGGGGATACCTTTAACCCCCCTAGAGAGTTAATGTAAATAAGGAAGAGAATAGGAGACAGAATGGAGCCCTGATAGTAAAGGTGTTAAAAAGAAATCCGTCTACTGCCACCTTAAGGAAACGTGAAAGACACAAATAGAACTTTTCAGACAAAGCAGAAGAGCGTAGATAGCAAATACGGTCGAATGCCTTGGATATATCAAGAGCAACTGCTTGAGATTTTCCAAAGTGTTCAATTGTGTTGTTCCAAATAGGTGTCACATAAGTTAGAAGATCCTCTGTTGATCTATGTTTACAAAAACCATATTGATGGTCGTTAATAATGTTGATTCCTTCAAGGTATTTTAGAAGATGCTGATTGATAGCATTTTCCAACGCTTTCGATATTATTAAAAGCGACTGGTCGGTAGTTATTTGGCAAGGTCTTTTTGCATTTTTCAGGTATCGGCTGAACTGTGGCACATTTCCAGTAAGAAAGAAATATTCCCTATCCGTACGATAGGTTGAAAGTCTACAAAAAACTGATGGTAGTTCCCTCACACAGTTTTTGAGTACTATGGTAGGTATTGCTTCAGTGCCAGAACCTTTTTTGGTATCTAGCTTCATTAAAACACGTTTTATGATACGCAGTCTGAAGACAATATCGGGCATCGTCGACTGCACTATGACAATAGTAGGTGGTGCTTTTCCTTGAAAATCGACAGTAGAATGTAAAGCAAGATGTTCAGCCAACAAGTTCGCTTTCTCAACAGGTGTTGTTGCAATAGAAGTATCTGTCCGTGTGAGTGGTGGTGAAATTTTGACTAACTTCGACTGACTAAAAGGGCCTGGAATTGTTGGGACAAGCAAGACGCTTGTTTCTTATTCGTTGATTGTGTATCTCTTTGTCTCGTTGATAATTCTTTTGCATCTATTCCGAGCACGAACAAAGATATTAAGATTTATGATGTTAGGATTTTCACGCCATTGTCGGTAGGCAAGATGTTCAGCAGCAACAACTTCTTTGGTCAAACCAAGGCTTGCCGTTAGAAGGGCATTTTTTCGAAAAAGGACATTTCTTCGAAAAGGGCATTTTTTCGAAAGCTTATATTTTTATCAATTGCAACTCCGGACTTAAAAAGGATATTTTAAAAATGTACCAAAAGTTCGGATTCGCGTTTACGCATTTTGACTGATTAAAAATGAAAAAATAAAAACACCAATTGATCCTTAAAGCTTCGTTAAAAGAAGCACGATGGTAGGATACAATGAATTGTATAAAGTACGCATACCTATTACTCCATCGAAAGCTGACACAGCAGCTTTCGAACCGACAGAGTGGTTGACACAGTCAACGCTTTAAAAGCAGGTAGCGCTTTTTCGAGGAATCCTTCCTCAAGTATATATAATTATTGTAAAGCAACTGAAAATAGACAGAAGTCCATATTCCAGCAGCTTACTAGCTGTTCTCTTGTCTGTCAAATCCATCCTGAGACGCGTTTCGCCGTATCACGGCTCGTCAGTCAGGCTAGGATTGTTCTCTTTCTGTCAATCCTAGCCTGACTGACGAGCCGTGATACGGCGAAACGCGTCTCAGGATGGATTTGACAGACAAGAGAACAGCTAGTAAGCTGCTGGAATATGGACTTCTGTCTATTTTCAGTTGCTTTACAATAATTCGTTAAAAGAGCTTTATAATGCATTAATTTTTTTTCGATATTAATTAAAATAAGCTCATAATATAAAAACCAACCAAACGAATTTAGAATAGATGTCTATTGTAACGATAGCGTAATGACAGTAATGTATGTTATCTCTTTTAGCTCAGTGTCCACCGACTGATGGCCCAAGCTCTGTATATTTTTCATGCATAAGTTGCACCAAGTTTTGGGAATGTTCAAATGGTGTTCCTTACTTATTCGAATGTCCAGCTAATTTGGAATTTAATCCAGTTCTCAACATTTGTGTCTTTCCGTCCTTAGCAAATTGTACTGGGCAGGGATGGTCTACTACTGAATCCCCACCAGTGACAATCACAAGAACTACACCTTCACCGGCAACTACTTCTACAATTGCGCCTAGTACTTCTAGCACTAGAACTACCGCTACTACTAACACTACTCATAATACTACCGATAAAACTACTCCTACTCTTACCACTAATACTAATCATCCCACGACTACTGCTGCTCCTTTTCCTCCTTCTACTACTACTACCACTGCACCTATTACTACTACTTTTACTACTACAACAACTTCTCCTACTACTACTTCTACTACTACTACTACTCGTAGACCACCACCACCAATCACTACGGTTACTAGCCCATCCATACCTACTTCTACAGTTCCATCAGATGATTCTAGCTCTAGCGAATCCAAATCCAGTGAATCTGATAACTCAAGCAGTTCTAACGAATAAGACAATTCTTCAGATTCCAGCGATTCCAGCGATTCCAGCGATTCAAGCGATTCAAGCAATTCTAGCGATTCAAGCCATTCAAAAGATTCAAGTAATTCGAAAAACTCAAGTGATTCAGATGATTCAAACAATTCAAGCGACTCGAGTGACTCAAGTCACTCAAACAAATCAAGTTCAGAGTCAGATGAGTCAAGTGACTCTACAAATTCAAGTAAATCATATAGCAGTAAAAAGACAAAGAAACTAGCTAATACTAGTAAAGGTGGTAAAAGCACAAAAAAGTCCATCAAAGGGAAAGAAAATGTAGAATTGTTTAAAACAGACGATGGCATAGATATAAAGGCGTTTTATAAAATCTGGGAATCAAGAAAAAAATAAGTTTTGTATTATATCAGAATTGATTCAAATAAAATCAGCATTTAAAAAAACGTTTTCTAGTACAAAATATTATGATATTAGAATCGCCAAAACAGTCTGAAAAAGAAATATATATTATCACCTGTTGCTATTCTTAAAAAAACTAATAAAGTACATGTAAAAATAAATGTTTTTCTTTGTAGCTCGGAGAGGACATCCGTTGATTAGTGTTGTTTTGAGTGGGAACAGTTGTTTATGATGTTTAGGTGCCGGAAAAATAGTTTTACATTGAACATTATGTTTTCTGTATTCAATTTTTTCTAGCAAATACGACGGTATTCCAAACTTTAGTACCATATAATACAAATCATTCGAACACAGTATACGCAAATTATATATACCAAACCTATTTTTATCTCTTAACTTAGGGGAAATATGGTCTCACCGACGTATCTAAAAGATTAAACGTAGGCATGCATTTGGAGCTTCTGAATCCGCTCATTATATGCCATAGCTGGGTAAAGTCCGTAAACTTGATAGAAATAATTTATAGGTGATGAAACTAAGGATTCGCACACCACTGTCTTATTGTATATTCGATTAAGTAATAATAAAGACAATATTTTCAATATAAAACATTCCTTCCGGCATGATTTAGGCATACTCATTTGGAATCAAACATATCAGGGTAAAGTAGGGACAAGAGAGGATAGCTTCAAATATATTACGTTAATCAAATTAAATTAATTTTTCGCGGTTCATCTTATTATTTCCATGCACCATCTGTAAATTGAACCCGACAAACTTATGCTGGGACAATCGATTTCAGTAGAATCGTCACTCAAGTTGCTGGTGATTGGGAATCAATATATCTTGGCATAATCATAAACTTTGAATAATTTCAGAACCAAACACTTTATACTCCACAACAACTTTTAATCGTGTTCAACCTTCAAATTCGATGACCAATGGAGTATTGCTACCACTGTATTAAAGTTTTAGTAGATTAGGACACAGATGGCATAACGAAATTTGCGCGATAGAGTGACCCAAAGATTCTTTTGACCAGTTACTTTAATGGCGATTAATTTTTTTCACTAGTTATTTTAATTTCAATAAACCTGAACAATCTCTTTAACTGCAATGAGTGGTAACGCAGAAAAAATGAATGATTTTTTCACCATTTTTCATGTTTCTTGTTTATAAGGCTTACTTACACTTCCTTGAAAGTATTATGTTTGTACTTCCTTATGAAATAAGCTTATTTTCTTCCTTCGAACTCTCAATTCTCAAAAATTCTTTGTCATATTGTCCAATATTTACAAGTTTGATGTCAACTCAGAGGCAGTGTTATACCCAACCTACATAAACGCAATCAACTGTTTCATATCTGCTCCAAATTTTTAAATATCTTTAAATTATGCGAGTGGCAACTCCTAACTACTGTAAAAATCAGAGGGTCTGAGACTATTTCAATTTTGATCGGAACACAGATCCTTATCTCCGAAATATCCGAGACAGTTCCGGCCAATTCGCAACCTCATTTATATTAGGACTGAAACTTAAGAATAAATTCTTAATATATATATATATACATATATATATATATATATATATATATATATATATATATATAAATATATATACTTAATCCTTACTACTTAATCCTTATGCCTTTCTACCTTTTAGGTGTGTAAGGCTCGTGGAGTTGAGTTATTCTATATTTGTCTTTTCCATATTTCCTTTCACCTCTTTTTATCCTGTGTGGCTCGTCTTGCGCGTTCCCACTCTATTCCTCTTCTGGCCACTGCCTCTCTAACATCCCCCAACCTTGCCCCTCTGGGTCGACCTCTTGTTCTTTTCTTGCTCACTCTGGCTTCAAACACTTGTCTAACTATTCTTTGTTCAGCCATCCTTTCAACGTGTCCATACCACCTCAGTTGTGCTTCCTCAAATCTATCCACCATTGGTTTTAGGTTCAAATTCTTTCCTAGTTGTATATTCCTAACCCTGTCCATCCTTGTTTTGTCCTCCATTTTCCTTATGAATCTCATTTCTGTAGCCGTTATCTTTCTCTTCTGTCTTTCTGTCATTGTCCATGTTTCCCTTCCGTACAAAAGTATTGGTATTGCAACCTTCTCAAATACTTGGGCTTTAATATTTTTTTGGTATCTCTTTCTTTTCTAGAAATGTATTCTTTAAACTATTAAATAATCTTCCGCCTATTATTATTCTCTCCTTGATCTCCTCCCCTATCCTTCCATCCTCTGTTATTATCGATAACAAATATTTAAATTTCTCTACTTGGTCCAGCCTTTCTTCTCCTATCTTTATTTCAGGTTGTCGTTTTTGTTTTCCTATTAGCATAGTCTTCGTCTTCTCTTTATTAATTTTCATATTTATTTTTTTCAATGCTTCTTTATATATCAATATGTTTATTTAAGTTTCCTCGTCTTTTGCTATAATAACCATATCATCTGTATAGCATAGTTCTGATATTTTTATCTTTTCCATTTTCCAATAGCCTATCTGGTATGGTCTTACCCCTTTCTTCTTTGCTTCTTTTATTGCTTCAACCAGAACTATTGAGAAATGCATGGGACTTAGGATGTATCCCTGTCTAAGGCCCATAGTTGTTTCAAATATATCGGGTCTGTCTTGTCTTTTTTTTAATGGGTCTAGCACACGTGCTACAGGGAAGCCCCTAAAGTGCTCCAGGAGCGGCATATGTGCGGAAAAAAAGCAATTCACGTTGATCTTGAATCGCTGTAAATTGTATTCGATGGGAAACACAGCCCTGGGCAAATTATTCCAAAGGGATGATGTTCTCCATATAAAAGACTGCTTAAAAAGCGTTTTACGCGGAGTAACAAGATGAAACTCATACGGATATGAAATATTAGTGCGACGTGTATTTCTAACATGCACCGCTCTGAGAGGAATTAAGCGGGCTACATCCTTCCAACACGTTTAATGAAAATACTTGTAGAACAGACTCAAGTCACCAACCGTTCTTCGATGTTCCAACGAATCAAGGCCGCCGGTCAGTTCCGGGTCTCCAATCAGACGAACAGCTCTTCTCTGAACAGAATCCAACAAATGCAGTGTGTGTTTGGGAGAGGAGCCCCAAACATGGGAGCAGTATTCCATAGTTGGTCGAATTTGAGCTTTGTAAAGAATTAACAGTTGTTGTGGAGTGTAAAGCTTTCTGGTTCGAAATAATATTCGCAACTTTTGAGAAGCTCTCCTTGCTATGCCTGCAACATGTTTATGCCAGGACATATTTGCTCCCAAATTAACGCCCAACAAATTGAGTGACGATACTAGGGGAATGGAGTGCCCTAACATGACTGTGTTGGGTTCATCAACGTTAACTTTTTTAGAAAAAACTGCCGCCTGGATTTTTGTAGCGTTAAATTTCACTTGATTACTGTCACCCCAAGATAGAATTTCTTCCAGGTCTTTGTTAACTTTGTCTTGTTCTTATATAATTTGTTGATTCTTTGTCTTGTTCTCATATAAATTGTTGATTTTTTCTATAAACCCTGATTGATTCTTTGTCTTGTTCTTATATAATTTGTTGATTCTTTGTATAAACTCTGTATGCCCTTAGTAACTACTTCCGGTATTTCTCTTTTTCTCAGCGTTTCCCATATGTTTTCTCTTTTAATCTTGCCAAAAGCCTATTGTAGGTCTATAATACCCACGTGAATTTCTGTGTCTTCTCCTGTTGCTTTTTCACATAACTGCCTCATTATATATATTGTGTCATTCACCCCTATACCTGGCCGAAAACCAAACTACGTTTCATCTAATGTATGCTCTGTTTAGCCTTTTTTCTAGTGTCCTAGTATATACTTTTGGTACAGTGCTAGTTAGGGTTATCCCTCTGTAGTTATTACAATCTTTAGTGTATATATTGGGGTTATCATGCCTGTTGCCAGTCCGTAGGTGCATTGTTCTTCATTACGTTGTTCATTATATTTTTAAATTCTTCTATTGCTACCTCAGGGAGCGCTTTCTTCATATCTGCTGTGATTTTATCACCTCCGGGCGCCTTTCATAATTTTAATTTGCCGATTGCTTCTTCTATTTCTTCTGTATTAATCTCTTCTGTTTGTGTGAGTTCTATATCTTGTTCTGGTATAATGTCTCTATGTTGATTCCTATATGCTATGTCATCCCCATCTAATAATTTTTTATAATATTCCCTCTATCTTTTCATAATTTTGTCTTCTTCCTTTATGACATTTCCTTTTTTGTCTTTTATGTTTGCTATTTTTTCTACCTTTTTCCTTCTCATATTCTTAATCATACCGAAAAATAGCTTCTGATTCCTATATTATTCTTTTAACCTGTGTCCTTTGGTGTCTATATTTCTCGTAATCGGTTGGATATTTTGTTGGTAGATATTTTTTCCATTTCTTCTTTTTGTTTTTAGTCTCTTCCTTGGCCCCATTCGTCCACCAGTTTGTTTTTTTAATATTTCTGTTTACTATTTTTGATGAACCCCAGGTACTTTCTGCTGCTATCAAACCAGTATTTTTAAATTCTTCCCACCTTTCTTCCACTCCCACTCCTCTCTTATTTGTATTCAGTTTTTCTTCACACATTCTTTGGTATTCTTCTCTTATTTCACTATATCTTAATTTATAACATTTAATTTTTGAATTTATATCTTGTGGTTATTTTCTTTTACACTGTCTTTTCCTAATTTTAGTACCATTTTTAAAAGGAAGTGATCGCTTCTTATCTTAGGGGCTCTTTTTAGCTCAATATCCTTTACTCTATCCCAAATTTCTTTATGTGTTAAAAAGTAGTCTATAATCGAATTTTCATTTCTCGAGATCACTTGACCGGTTATTTTGTGAATTTCCTTTTTCTTGAAATGTGTATTACCGATCTTTAATTCGTTTTCCAAATTTATCTGTATTATTCGTTCACCGTTATTGTTTCTCACTGTCTCTCCTTGTTTTCCCAGGTACCATTCTATTCCCTCGTTCTCTTTTCCCACCCTTCCGTTCATATCTCCCATTATTATAATCTTATTGTTTGTATTGTCTATCTCTTCCTGTAAATCATTGAAAAATGTTTCTTTTTCCTCAATTCTTGGCCCATAGAGCACCATTAAAGTGTAGTCTTTGTCTACTCCATCTTCTTTTATTGCTGTCGAGAGTATTCTCTCATTTACAAACCTCACCCTTTATATATTTTTCATCTTCTCTTCTTTGACTAACATTACCACTCCTGCCCCTACAGTTTCTTCCTCTTTGACTCCTGGCCAGTACATCCAATATCCATTGGGCAATCTTTTGCATCCATTCCTTTTCCTTTTTGTTTCTGTGATTCCTATATAGTGCATTTGTATTTGTTCTAGTTCTTCTCTCAGTTCATCCTCTTTTCCGTTTATACTCGTAACATTCCATGTTCCCAATCTAATCTCTTTTCCGTTTATACCCCTAATATTCCGTATTCTCAAAACTCGGTAATTATTTCTTTCTTCCTATCCATTTCTTTGATTATCTTTTTATTTATATTCCTTTCATTAGTCTTCTCCTCCATGCCCTTTATCTTTGCCAGGGTTGCCGTGAATCTACCTATCTCTCTCTTTTTCTCAGTTTTTTGGCTTGATGGTCGTAGTGTTCTTTGTTTGTTCCTTCAGTTTTTATTCCTCAATGTCCCATTAATATTCTCTTCCCTCGATTATGATTTTCTGATATCCTATTTTCATTCTCTTTCCATTCTTTCTCTCGTTCTCTACTATATGCTTCATTTTCTTTTGAATTTCCCGTTCATCCTTTGTTAAATCGTTGTTTATGTAAACTCTCTCTTAAATTTCTCATTTTGTTTTTATTTTTCAACACAGCCTCTTTATCTCCTATATATCTATCCTATATTCGACATCGAGTATCCTACCTATCAGTGATAGAGAGGCGTCTAAGCCGCGCAGGATTTGGCAATACAAATCCGCTAAATAGGAGGATCTCATGGAATATTTTCCAACTTTCCCTTGGATGGACGATTATTTTCGATCCAACAACCCATCTGACTGCGCCAGGGAGGTCGCCGATGTTATTTTTGCTGGTATGAAAGCCTACATCCCTTTTTCGAAGAAATGCCCCTCCAACGGTAAGCCTTGGTTTGACCGAAAATGCAAAGAGGCTGTTGCTTCTAAACATCTTGCCTACCGACAATAGCGTGAAAATCCTAACACCATAAATAGTAACACCTTGGTTCGTGCCCGGAAGAGATGCGAAGGAATTATCGATGAAACCAAGAAGGCGTACAATCAACGAATTAGAAACAAACTTCTCGCTTGTCCCAACAATTCCAGGTTCTTTTCGGCAGTCGCTAAGACAGTTAGTCAAAATTTCACCAAATCCACCATACCACCACTCACACGGCCAAATATTTTAATCGCAACGACACCTGTTGAGAAAGCGAACTTGCTGGTTGAATTCTTTGCTTCACATTCTACTGTCAATTTCCAAGGAAAAACACCACCTACTATTCCCATATTGCACTCAAGGATGCCCGATGTTGTCTTCAGACTGCCTATCATAAACCGTATTTTAATGAAGCTAGACCCCAAAAAGGCTTCTGGCGCTGACGGAATACCTGCCATAGTTGTCAAAAACTGTGCGAAGGAACTAACACCAGCTTTCTGTAGACTTTTTAACCTATCCTAAAAAAAGGGAATGTTTCCTTCCTGCTGGAAATGTGCCACAGTTCAGCCGATACCTAAAGAAGGCAAGAAGACCTTGCCAAATAACTACCGACCAGTCGCACTGGTTTCAATAATATCGAAAGTCATGGAAAAGGTTATCAATCAGCATCTTCTAAAATATCTTGAACGATTCAACATTATTAGCGATCACCAATATGGCTTTTGTAAAAATAAATCAACAGAAGATCTTCTGACTTATGTAACACATGTTTGGAACAACGCAATTAAACACTTTGGAGAATCTCGAGCGGTTGTTCTTGACATATTCAAGGCATTCGACCGTGTTTGGCATGATGGACTATTGGCTAAGCTACGCTCTTATAGTATGTCTGAAAAGTTCTGTTTGTGGCTCTCATGTTTCCTCAGAGAGCGATCTTTACGAGTAGCGGTCGACGGATTTCTTTCTAACACCTTCACTATCAACGCCGGTTTGCCCCAA
>CM032456.1:128872571-128903230 GCA_019049505.1 Pachyrhynchus sulphureomaculatus
TATATTAACTCCCGAAAACTTCAGTAAGAAGAAGTTGGGAGAAGTTGCGCTGGTCTCACCTGGATTAATTAGCACAGGTGTGTAAGTAGATAAGGCTTTATTGTCGCTGAAAGGGGTGGTACCTGGGTAAATGAGCTGTGAGTTGACACTTGTCGCACCTGCTAAATGTAGGGGAATAGTGGGTAAAATTGTGTGGATTAGTGGATGAAATGAGTCTAGGAAGTAGTTTGTTTTTGAAAAGTATGGTAAAAATTAGCCTAGCCTAAACGAGATTGAACTCGTTGTTTGTTTTTTTAGGTAAATAAAACACAAGTATGAGCAGAGTTAAGAAATAAATAATTTCACAACATTACAAGAAACTTCCAAAAATGTTAATAAAATAATTTTTTCCTAACCTTTTGCGGCTTAAGCTTGTCGTCCAGCTTCCCTAGCCTGTATGAATTAGCCTAGCCTAGTCTAGTTTAGTCTGATTATTAAAAAAAAAAACTTAAATAATGTATTAAGAACTTTTATAAAAATAAAATGACTAAAAAAATGAGAACTTAAAATTACAATTTAACCCTAAGAAATCGCTGTAAATATTATAAAAATAAAATATTACCAAAAAAAATGAGAACTTAAAAGTACAATTTAATCCTAAGATATAGCTGTAAATATATATTAAACAATATTTTTCTAAAAGAAAAATAATTATTTTTATAAATATGAATTTAATAGTACTAAATGACACCTACTACCTAACAGTTTTTAAATAAACATGACGTAATATATAAAGAATAAAGGAAAGTACTTGCAAATAATATTAAATTCGATAGAGGTCAACAAAGTTGATAGGACAGATCAAATTTAATGTGATAAGCTGATGAGTAAATATATTGGAGAATGTAATAATTTATATGTATAATAATAATAACAGACTAATGGGATTTAAATAAGTTTTTATATAAAATATGAATTTAATAGTTGTCGTTGTTTAGGTAACTACATATAAAAAATAAAAATTTGTATTTTTTTTTAAGAACTTTTATTGAATAAAATATAACTAAATTAGAATTTAAATTACTATTTAATCCTAAGATATAGCTGTAAACATATATATTAAAAAAAAATGTTTCTAAAAGAAATTAATTTTAATAACCTTTTATATAAATATGAATTTAAAAGTACTAAATTACATCTATGCCATAAAAAATATATACAAATTAAATATTTGTTAAAATAAATAATGAAAGAAATTATATTTAAAAGTTCTTTATTTCCAACAATTTCTATAATCATATAGTAATTTTACGTTAGCTAATGTACAATGCCATGGATTAATATTTTCATGAAAATAACACTCTGGAGCCTTCTTAAATAGACTTAATTTAGGTCCTAGTTTAATTTCAATATTGTTTATGTATTCCACATTTAAGAATTTCTTTAAAAAAATCACCTTTGAGTCTCCTTTTGCATAAATTCGATATGGAGTTTGGTAAATCTTTATTACGTCTTTTAAAATGTTACCTATATCATTTATTTCAACAACACCAATCTCCCAACATAAACCATGGTAATGTTTTTATTTATTATTTTAGTTTTAAAAGAACTACCTTTATAGCAAATAATATGAAAATTTATTAACAAAACTATCGATTTTTTTTCTACAGCAGCTTACACCACATATCGGAATGAATAAAGTCATCATCATCATCATGATTAACACCAGAAGTTATGAGGATGATGACGACTTACATATACTGATAAAACGAATTAACTATTTTTTTTTATTAACAAAACTATCGTCGATTTTTCTACAGGTTATTTTTTTTAATAATTACTTTGGTTACAAATTTCTTAAATCTAAGTTTTTTATTAAATACATTGTCTTCCCATTGTTTCAACGAAGAAGAAGAAGAAGGACTCAGCTTACTTAAATGGTGTTTCAAATGTTGTTGTTGATTGATGCTGATGTAGCAGCAGCAGCAGCAGGAGGACATTAAGGGATAATTACCTTAGGCCAGTTAATTATTGCAAAACAATTTGTAGTACTACACTGAACCTTGTTATTGCAGCCTATATGTTGATCTAAACATGCAGGTTTCTGATGTTTGAATGATTGAGAGTATCTATCTTTACAATCTTCAAATGGGAAGTGGTAGCACTATTGTCTTAAACGAATGTAAACAGATGCTTTCCTTTGGTATACAACACATCACCGTCGGACAGTCCTCTAGCCAAAATTTCTCCATTTAGAATATGCTTTATGTAACCGGAGGAATACCTCAAATCATGTTCCTTTTCGGCCTTACGGACTTCTTTTTATTGTGTCGAGTTAATCTTGAAAATGGTATTTTCGGTTTCAGTAAGTAATAACTCGTCTGCAAACCGTTTGATATCGTTATTTCCTTAGCATGGAATTCTATCAATCCTCCATCATCATCATCATTATCAGAAAGTAGGTTAAATTTCTGAACATCGAGGACAGCCAACTTCATCGTGATACAGTCACTTGACAACTAATCAATATTACGTACAGTTTCACCAATAGAGGTAAACGTTCCATTATGACGTCGTGGATGATACAACAATAATGATTTTTTTTTCGACATCATCATTATCATCATCATCATCATCATCATCATCATCATCATCATCATCATCATCATCATCATCATCATTGACTCACCACAGTGAAAGCATTTGTAAGTATAATGATACCTATAGACTTTATGTAAATTGTTAGAGTTTCCTTGATTTAATTTACGGATTTTCTAAAAAAAATGATCTTTTTTAGTAGTACAAGTTGAATAAAATCGTTATATACCTAAGTAGTTTACCTGGCGGGGTTCTGGATCATCGGCGCTTGAACCATTTTATCAAAACTCTGTGTCCTGAAATGTTGACAAGTGGTGAGAGCGCAGTAAATGTTGTGCATGCGAAGAAATAGTGATACCGTGCTATGAAATGACGAGAGCGTTTTTCGGCTTGATTTGTATAGGGGTGGTGTAAAAAGGGGCCTTATAATAAGATTTCTTGTTAAAAAGTAGTAAAAAGGCTTAATAATAGCAAAAAGTAGTCCAAAAAGTCCTTATATTTAACAATAGGGTAATGTTTTTGTTGAAAAAAGGGGTTGAAATGTGTGTTAGAGGGTGTAGAGGTAGTACAAAAAAGGCCTTATGTATTGTAAAAGGAGGAAATAGGTTTGAAATATGTAAGAAATGGTGAGAGCGCTGATATTAGCAGGGTATCTTAACTTCATTAAAACTTCTTTAAACTTTCATTTGAGGGTAAGTTGTGTAGAGTAATATGGGGTAAAAGTGGTTCAATTGGTAATATTTTCGTTGTAAATGTGTTCAAAAAGGCCTTATTGGCATGGTTTTTAGTTGTTAAAATTGGTAATTTTCCCCTATTTTGTTGTTTGGCGCCGTAAAGTCGGTAAAAATGTTCAAGATAATGACATATGTAAACAAAATGTGCGATTAATCTGTGATTCATGTTAATTTTCTGGAAGTAAAAACTAGTAAACATGTGCCTCGATAGGTCACGAAACTGATAAGAAAGGTCAAAATTAGGTGATAAGGAGTTGAGTGGATGTATGGGAGAATGTAAGAATGAGCAAAAACTTGTATTAATAGGAAAATTCCATGCAAAATATGAAAATTTGTTGAGAGTTTACCAAAACTGGATAAGATAGGTCAAATTTTGCAGATAATGAGTTGATGCAAATGCATTGCAGAGTGTAAAGTTTGTAAATATTAGTCAAATATATATGTTAAAATGAGATGAGCCTAACCTAGTCTAGCCTAGTTTGGACTCTTTTAAATGTTTTTGTAACTCGTTGGTTTCTATAAGAGATGATGATGATAGAATAAAATACAAGTGTGAGCACAGATTTAAGAAAATATATTATTAAATTCTAAAATAACACAAAATAATACAAAATGTTACTACATAAATTTATATTGTTAAAATAATTAATTTAAGTCATCTGTTTCCATTTCGTTCGTTGGCTTCTCTTTCGAGTCCTTTTCTTTCTTTACTGGAAAAATCTTCTTCACTGAATTAATCTGAACCCGTACACAAATGGATTGGAATCTGTTGTTTAAAAACATTTTCAAGAGCATGTGCTACTTCATTAGATATTTTTGTCTTTAATGGATAAGCCCATACGTATTTGGAAAAACAATCAACTACAATTAATATGTATTTAAATCCCTTATTTTCTTTTTCGAACTCTCACATTTCTACCAAATCGGCTTGCATTAGATCCAAAAGTGATTTTAAAATGACTCTTCTGCGTTTAAAATTTTTCCTTGCAGGCTTATGGATTTCTTCAACAATTTGTTTCTTTACTTTAGTTGCAAAGTTGAACATTATTCAGTCATATTACCTTCACGTAATTCTTCAATAATTGAGTTGATCTCGTTTGTGTGACTTGTATTGCCAGCTGTTTCAGAGGCAAACTAATAATTTTAATCGTCCGACTAACTCATTTGGATAATCCCAGTATACATAATCGATTGGCTATGTCTTACTCTTTCTGAGTTGTCTGATTCTTCTTCTTCTTCCGAATCTATGTCTAGTTTACTTAAATTTGCTATTTTGCAGAGTTTTAATATCTCTTATTGCACTTGAATCAGATAGAATTTCAGCATAGTGCTTAGCATCATCTTTGGTATATCTAGTTGGTGGATTTCTATTAAAAAGTAATCCATACAAACCCCTGGTACCTTTAAATTTTTTAGTTACAATTAAGAGATCGGGTCCATCGAAATTAATAGTTTGATTACCGATGGAAAACCGTTCAATCTCTTTATAAAATTTTACTCTAAATTTTCCCTCGGAATCTCCTTTACGTTTCGGATTCCTAAGATACATTTTAATATATTTTGCAGGCAACGGATGATATCGTTCATAATAATCTGATAAGGATTTATCTTCTATGGTTTTATTTAATTGATCTTCATAAGCTTTTGTCTTTAAGCTTCCTCATAGAAATGTTCCTTTTGAATATCCTTGACGAGAAGTTTTCTTGAACTGTAGGGTTTGGGTGTTGTAGTAAAATGCAATTTTCTCTTTAGAGGTGCCTCTGACATAGGTGATTTAATTGTTATCATTCCTCTAGGTGTATCGGTGTAAGTTGAGGTTGTCGGCATGGGTTCAGACGCTATCGAATCTTTATCAATTTCAAAATCTTCCAGATCATCATTTTCATCTCTTTCATACTCATCATCATCATCATAATCAGATTCCTCAGATTTTATATTTAACTCACGACGTGCTTCAAGAGTTTTTGTTTTTGGTATTTAATACTTTTTTGTTCCAATTTATTTTCAATACTTTGTAGATGTTTCGTTATTGGTTGAAAGAAATGTTCATGTGCAATTTGATCATGTTTTACAAGGTTTAATTTATTTTTGATATCTCTTCGTTTGTGTGTTAATTTTTGTTTAACACTCTTTTTACTTGAGCTTATTTTCTTCCTGGTAGCCATCTTGTCTGAAAGACGTTTAAGTGAATATGTAACATTAATTTAAATATGTATATATATATATATATATATATATATATATATATATATATATATATATATAACTGTCCAAATCATAACGATATCTTCCTTCATCAATTTTGTTGTACTTAAAAACTGATAAGAATCCAAATGTTTTCTTCCAACAAAAGAACATATCTCTTTAAAACAGTCAAATGAGATATCAGTACCAACATGATCGATCGGAATATACATGTCGTAAATTTAAATCATCCTCTTTGAATAAAATAAGTACATTGGCATTGTCTCGTATTAAATGTTTCGGGATTTTTGCATAGGTTTGACACAAATAAAAACAGTCAATATTGTTGTGACGACCCATACTAAAATATTCTCGTATTACATCTTGTTTGTCACAGGCTACATCATATTATATATAAATACAGAATTACGTTTTGCTTCCGACGGTGTTATTGTTTGTTTACTGTTATCGAATGCAAAATATCCTATTTCTTTGACAGGTTTTAATAATTGTTCCAGATAAATATATTTAGGTTGACTTAGAATACAGGTAAACATTCTCAAATTTTAAACCATTCGGATGTTCAAGAAGGCTTAGCATAGTTGAAGTTTTTCCACAATTACTAGGACCGAAAATAATACATCGCATCGTAGAGGGTAATAAATAAGTTACTATGTTTAACATTGTTATTAAATTCTTGTAAATCGTGATTCTCAACCTTTAGTATAGTTTTCTGTTGAACAATTCTCTTCATGTTACACAACACATTCAATGTGAGAATAGAAATAAGTATAAAATAGGATGTTTGTTAAATTTATAGTTAGTATATATTTTGCTTTCGAAAATGTAGGAAACAGTACATTTCAAGGAAGTGGACTTTTAATTACTGTTATCAATAAGCTTCCATTTCAAGTACATTTACCGGATTATCATTTTCGTGGACCTGGTACAAAACTACAAGAACGTCTAGCCCGTGGTAATAAAGGCATTAATCTTCTCGATGAAGCTTATAAAGAGCATGATATAGCCTATTCAAATCATACGGCCCTATCTGATCATCATCAGGCTGATAAAATTTTACTTAAAAATACTTTAAATCGAATTAATGCACGGGATGCATCTTGGAAAGAAAAACTTGCAGCTATAGGTGTATCTGCAGCCATGGACAGTAAGCTTAAGTTAGGTATGGGTTATAGTAGAAGAGGAAGGGATAGTAAACGAGATCAAAAAATGAGAATGAAAAAACTAATCAGTACATTATGAATGAAACGAAGAAGAACATTAAATAAACTACAGGTATTATTAAGCAAAGTGTAAAATCAATGCAAAAGTATCTAACAAAAATGAGAACGTTGTTAGGAAATATCAATAGCTTAAAAACAAATGTTGAGAAGAAAATAAAGGCTCCAAAAAATAAATCTGCTACTACTAATACTAAGAAGAAGACTATTAAGAAGAATATTAAGAAGAAGAAACTTCAAATATATAGTAGTGATGATGAGGAGGAATATGATGAAGAAGAAAAACCTATTTATAACTATCATGAAAGAAAAATTAAGGAAAAGATAGCAGCAAATAAATTATCACATACCACAGAATTACCACGTAGTAACAGAAAAAGGGAACTTGATGACAATAATATTCAAGAATCAGAAGTGAAATTGTTAGAAAAGAGATTTAAGCGAGATATTCAACAGCAACGACGTCAAAAACAACAACAACAAAAGCAGAGTCGGAAACGTAAATTAAATATTACAGAAGAACCACCCACTACTAATACCCCTACATTTAACATGGATATGGATACTAGTACTTGTCAAAAGCGAAAACGTGATAGTATTAGCAGTGAAGAAGAAATTGATGAGGATTATAGTAAGAAATTGAAATTATAAATCCTGTTATATAGTAAATTCTTATTAAATATTATTTAGTTCATTACAAACCTTTCAACAAAAGGGGACACAATTCTTATTATGGCAGTCAGTAGTCGTAATCGTCAGAAAAGAAGAGAGATTAAATCTAAGAAACAAAATCAACAAAGGGGAGGAAAACGTAAGAAACAAATAAGAAGTAAAAATAAAAAAAAAGATTAAGTTTTCAATCTATTGCAAAGAAAATAAACAGGAATATTTTAAAAGTAAAACCTACAAGTACAAACAGTGCGCTTAATATTGCAATTAAAACGGTTAAAAATGAAAAAAGGAAAAATCAAAACACCTCGGGTTATTAAAATTCCTAAAACTGGAGGAATTCTACCCTTAATACCTATATTTGCAGGTCTTAGTGCCTTAGGGGTTTTGAGTGGAGGAGCAGCAGGAATATCAAAGGCAGTTAATGACGCTCGATCAGCTAAACAACAATTCCATAAAAGTCAACGTCATAATAAAAAAATGGAAGCAATTGCTATGGGTAAAGGTCTCTATTTAAAACCCTATGAAACTGGAATGGGTCTGTTATTTCATCATCATCGTCCTCACAAGATACGAGATTACCAATAACATTACCCAATCATGCTTTAACGAACCTAGAGATGAAAATGTATGCAAAAAAGCTGAAAATTCCCTATTTTCGAGGAGTCTTTATGAAGGATAGGTTACCGAGGAAAATTCATAAATATGAATCAGGAATTATTAATTTGGATAACGATTCTGGCCCTGGCACACATTGGACTGCTTACAAGAAGTATGGATCAATCATTTATTATTTTGACAGTTTTGGAAATTTGTTACCACCAATCGAAAAACAACTGTATTTTCAATCTAAGGAAATAAGTACAATATATTATAATTATGAATCTTATGAGTCTTATAATTCTATTATTTGTGGTCATTTATGTTTAAACTTTTTGTATAATCCTGTATGTTTAAAATAAAAGCAATTTACAACTAGATATTGTGTTAGTTATTTATATTAAATTGAACAGATCAGAACTACTATTCAAAAAAATGCCCTACACATTTACATTGTCAGGAAATAAATCTACATTGACAACAAAAATTTATCCTCCTCTTGTATTAAACGAAAACGAGGAGTTCGTTTTTGGGTTGATTAATTTTGTCAGTTACAATTCCATACCAAATGTTGACAAAATCAACAATACCTTTCACTATGGGGAAGACAATAAGATTGTTTTACCAGAAGGATCGTATGAACAAGTATTTACTCGAACAAATAAGCCTACAGTAAAAGGAAAAAGTTAAACCGCAATTGGTACCTTAGTACAAACTTGAATACTCTTAAGTGTGAAATTAAAAGTACAGTAAAAATTGAGTTTAGCAAAGAAAATTCTATAGAAAAACTATTGGGATTTGATAAAATTGTCATATAACTGAATAAACGGTACATATCTGAAAATCCAGTAGATACTTTCAATTTTAATTCTATCGGTATCGAATATAATCTAGTAACCAATTCGAATAATAATGAAGCGCATGTGCATATAATTCACATGTTTTATCCTAATGTAGAACCTGGATATAAAATATTGGAGAACCCCTCAAATGTCATATATTTACCAATCAATACTCGTTATATAGATGAAATGCAGCTTAAAATCACCGATCAACATGGAAATTTAGGTAATTTTAGAAAAGAGTTTATCACAGCACGTTTACACTTAAAAAGAATTTAAATATGGTATTTATATGTAACCATAATTCATTTGACATACCATTCTGGGACTATCAACAACAAACTGAATGTAAAACCTGTAGGAAGAAGAATACACGTATCGGTTTATAAAGACCATTGAAAGAATTAACTTTTGAGAATAAAGCTGTTCTGCTTTCTTTGGGATTTAAATTAAAAGGTTAAGAAACATCACAAACAAAATAATATTATTTTGGTGTAGATTTAAGTTACAGATTAGTACAAGTATTGAGAGAATTTTACTAATAATTAGGTGTAAGTGTAAATACAAAGTCAAAGAAGAAGATGAATAAGAAGAAAATGAATTATAACATATTAAAAGTTGGAGAAAGTGTGTTACATGACGATGCAATTGTTAGTTATCAATAGCATACTCATCAACCTTATTCATCGACAACTTTAAGTAACAACGATGAAATTAGAATACCCATTCAAACACAGGATTTTTATACGTTGCCCAGTCAAAGTTTTTTGTGTATTGAAGGTAAACTTTTGAAAAATGATAATACCTATAGTGAAAATGTACATTTTATCAACAATGGCATATTATATCTATTTAAAGAAATTCGTTATGAACAAGGAGGAGTGGTAATTGATCGTGTTAGAAATCCTGGAACAACTTCAACCTTAAAGGGTCTCGTATCATTTACTCCAACTGATAGTAATAGATTACAAAATGCAGGATGGTGTGAAAAAGAGACTCCTGCCTAGTAGATGGAAGTGGAAATTTCAGTGTTTGCATTCCACTGAAAATTATGATGGGTTTTGCTGAAAAGTGTCATAAAATTGTAATGAATCTACGTCAAGAATTGATATTAATCAGAAGCGGTTCAGATTTAAATGGTATTAAACAAATTCTGGATAAAAAAGAAACCTATAAAGTGACTTTGAACAAAGTGCTTTGAAAGATGCCCCACATTTCAGTGAGGGATCATCAAAAGTTACGATTACTCAAACAATTCGAGAGTAACAAGGATTTAAATATGGCTTTTCGTAGTTGGGAATTTGCATGAATATCCACAGTTGCAACAAGCTAAAAATCATACTTGAACTGTAAAATCTTCCAATCAATTGGAAAACCCACGTTTTATTATCATTGATTTTCAAACAGCTATGAAAACTAAAATTGACAAAGATATGAGTACTTTTAACCATATCAATTTGACTAATTTAAAAGTCTACTTAAATTCAGAATTGTTTCCCTACGACAATTTAAACTTAGATTTTGACTCTAACAAATATTCAATTATCTATGAAATGTATCCACAATTTCAAAAATCCTACTATTATACATCTCTCAACGATCCATGTGTCTATCCTCTAAGATTTCAATCACATACACCTCTAGTGGTAATTGATTGTTCTCGCCAGAGTGAAAGGAGGAGCTGTCGATATACGCATCAGTAAAAATGTACCCAAAGATACAGCTGCCTATTGTTTAATTCTACATGATCGATTAGTTAGATATAACCCTCTAACCAGTACTGTTAAGGTTTTTTGAAAGAATATTACAAGTCAATAAAACAAACTCTCTTATGTACTAAAATTATTTTATTATTATTAGGAAATGTTTTATACACACATATATAATGTAGATAAATATTAAAAGAAAACAGATATATTTCATTTTGTTCAACAATAACAATAACTTCTTATAGTCATATATATATATATATATATATCAATCTGGTTGCATTTAAACTCTATTTGAAACGTAAAATATTAATAAGTAACATATATATGAGAAATCCTATTTGCTATTACTACCAATAATAGAGTACATTTTCCTTATCAGAATCATCATCACTCTCCGAATAGGCTTCCTCAACGGTTAATTTGGTCTTTTTCCTTCGAGGGGAAGATGAGGAGGTTCCTTCTTCTTGATAGCAGGATAAGGATTCTTCATTGCTATCGATTGAGGTGCATCAGACTCTTCTTCATCGAGAAGATTAAATTTTTACATCTTTACAATTTTCTCCAGTATCTTAAAATCCTCTTCATTGTCTATATTGGTACGCATATAACGTAATGGTAAGTTGCCCAGCTTTTGTTTCAACTTGTTACCCTTCGGGCATTAGGATAGGTAAACGTAAACTTTATCCCCTCTGGTTTTAATGGATTTCACTCCAAATCTACAAATAACATGCACAATAAATAATAATTCTTATTAAAAAAATGTTTTTCTGAGTTTAGTAAAAATAAAACAAAATATAAATTAAAAACAAAATAGAGTTTAAAAACAAAATAGAAATTAAAATCAAAAAACTTTCATACATAGATTGTTACATATCCCTATGACTAAAACTAATTTTAACAAAGACTTCAACATAATCAAACAAATAGCAATTAATAATGGATATGACCCCAACATTATAGATAATATCTTGAATAAAAAATCCTTTAAACAAGCAATCTCTCTAATTTATCCCACAATTAATGACAAAAAAGGAAAATTTAGTACACTCACATACACAGGGAAAATAACTAGAACAATTTCCAAACATTTAATAAAAAAGAACAATAAAATAGCATTTAAAACCAGTAATTCCTTAGGTAGTATAATTTTGAATAACAAAACCAAATCTATGAAATCCTTAAAATCAGGAGTTTATTTACTAAACTGTCGATCTTGTACTAAAACCTACGTAGGACAAACTGGTAGATCTTTTGAAACTCGCATTAAAGAAGATAAACATAGTTAGTTAAAAAATAAGAACAATTCACATTACGCAACCCATATAATAAACGAATCCCATAATTTTGATGATACGTTAAACATCCTACATGTAGAAAATAAATCTAAAAAATTAAATTTGCTTGAATGTCTTGAAATTAACAAACGGAAAAACTCCAATCAATTATTAAACGAACAGGTAGACTTAAACCATTCACCCTTACTTAATCTTTATTAGTTCTCGGAAATAGTACCACAGATTTGCATTCTTAAAATAATTCTGTCTGTAAATAATATAATAAAATGATTAGCATAATCTTAGGTAATTAAGGATAGTTTTAAGCACTATATAACCAAGATTACCACCAAATATTTTTCTTTCTTATTTACTTCTGAAGAAACCATTGTATGGTGAAACAATTGTCAAGTGACTTTAAATATATTGGAAATTAAAACATAGTGTTGTTTTTATATAATTTCAAAAAGAAGTCGTTAGGCGTCAGGTAAATACGGACAATGAGACTTTAATTCGATGTTTTTCTCCGTCAAAAAATCAATTGTTTGACGTGCTGTGAGAGAGCTGGTATTATCATGATGAAGAATCATGCGACGTTTTTGGTTGTTTTTTCTGATTTGATCGATGACTTCGGATAAACAAATTGTTGTATACCATTCAGCATTAACTGTTCTTCGCTCCTCTAAAGCCACGGTTGCAACATGTCCAGTATAACCAAAGAAACAAGCGATAATTTTTTTTGAAAGTGCTTCGCGAACGAACCACCTTTGTTGGATTCGGTTCATCTTGGAATACCCAAACAGTTTATTGTCGCTTAGTTTCTGGCTAGTACGAACATGTCCAATTTCGTCTCCTGTTACGATGTTGTATACGGATTTTGTATGTCCGTGGTCGAATTTTTTTAGCATTTCCTTACACCAATTGGCACAAGCCTGTCTTTGAGTTTCGGTCAAATTATGCGGAATCCATCGGGAACAGATATTTTTCACAGCTAAATGTTCTTACAAAATCAAATGTACTGCAGTCTTCAATATGCCTCTATCTCAGGGTAAGTCACATGCCGATCCTCTTTAATCATGTTGGGCGCAGCAACGATGTTTTTTGGCACAACAACTGATTTTAGTCGACCTTCACGAAATTCATCGCTGACGGAAGCACGACCATAACGAAATTCTGCAAACCTATTGTAAACAGTCCTTTCTGATGGTGATTCATTACCAAAGGTTCAATGAAGCGATTTGAGGCCTTGTTGTTGAGTTAGGCCTTTACTAAAATCGTAAAAAATCATTCACGCGAAATTTCCATTTGTTCAAAAAACTGTTTTTTTAAACGCTCAATGGAAACAAACTACTAGGCCAATTTCTAAGCTGCCACGCTTTTAACAATAACAAATGTCAAATTTATGTTAATGTCACATCTTAATAGCGTCACCTAGTGGCCGTTTGTAAAAACTTAAAAGGCGGCCCTCGTATTATGGTAATTTGTATCTGATTTTAAAACATGGTAGTTTTTACGGGTATAGCACATGTGCTGCAGGGAAATCCCTAAAACTCTACAGGAATGACGAGTGTGCGGAAAAAGCGATTCGCATTGGTCTTGAACCGCTATAAATTGTACTCGGTGAGAAACACAGTTCTAGGCAAATCCTTTTAAAGGGATGATGTTCGTCATATAAAAGATTGCTTGAAAAATTTCCTTAACAACCACATTCACATAACGAAGAGGAAAATTAATGGGATCGTCAGAGAAGGGGACAAGAGTACATAATGTAAAACAACACTTTACTCACTGTACTGTTGTAGTAATAATGATACCAAAAACAAATTTCAATCGAGATTATATACTAATTCAAATTCTTTCGTCAGAGATCTCTAGTCACGTTTCAGTCAAGGTGCATGAACATATAGTCGACAACAAAAATATATTCTTGAAAATTGTATCATGCAAATTTTGTAATCTATTTGTTATTAAAAACATGTTTTCGACATTTATCTCATATCATTATATTTTTATAGACTAACTTGCAATAAACCAAACTAATTAAGTCAGATAATTGTTAGTTTCAACATAATAACAACTCAACAGATAATTCTTATCAAAGTCACTTTGCATCGACATATACATTACATTAAAGTAATTATTATATGTTTAAAGTATAAATAGAACGATTTATTTAGTATTAGTATCAGTATCAGTTCAAGCGTTTAACTTGAATAAAATAGTATACCGGGTATTACATTTACAAAGACTAATAAATATGTCTTCTGCCAACGGCAATAGTAACAACTATATCCTCGGAAATAGTACGGTCGACCGAATTGGTAAGTAGATTTCTTAAAACAAAGGAGGAATATAAAAGACATATAAGTATCTTAAAGAAAAATATTGCTATTTTAAAAAAGGGTTTTTTGTAAAAAACAGAGTCTGTGTGAAAAGTTTAAGGAATCAAATTTATGTATTATGAAAAATTATTTGGAAAAATTTAAATTTCATCTTAAAACTAAGAAATCTTTGGTTAAGAAAAAATTGATTTGGCAAAATGTAGAATCCTGTTTTCAGGGACGCATAAAAACCGGAATTATAACAAATTTTAAGCATAAAGAGCCTAAGGAATTTTTACAAAAAGCTTTTCGTGTATTTTTCCTGCGAATTAGAAAGGAACTCAAACAATTAACTATGCTTAAAGTAAATGTTAACTTTTGTGGTCTATTTATAAAAACTCAAACTGCTGACACATCCATTAAACATTTTTCGACTAAAAATCAAATAATTGATCAGAATACCAACTTGACTGAGTGGTATAAGATGAATGTAGTTGATAAAATTTTAGGTAATTTGGAGGATTTTCAGGAAATAGACGGCGGTTGGGCCTTATGTGAAATATGGCACTTTAAAGTAAATTTAAACAAATATAATCCGCTAGGTGGAGGTTTTTCCACATATGTAACAGTACCTAAATTCGTTCAAAAAAACTAAAAGTGTTGTGAATATTAAAAATAATGATCGTTATTGCTTTCTCTGGTCTGTTATATGTGCTTTATATCCAGCTGACAAAAATGTTACCCGTACTTCATCTTATCCACATTTCAGCCAAGTATTAAAATACGAAGGAATTTCATTTCTTATAGTATTAAAAGATATTCCTTGATTTTAAGCACTTAATAAATTGGCTATAAATATTTTTTGTGTAGCAAACCAGGAAGTTTTACCCTTGTTGACTGTTGACTAAGACAAAATTTTCAACTAAAATTAATTTACTTATTTTAACTCCTCTTGATGATGATGAAGATTCTGATGACTAATCCAACCCTAACAATAAAACAGTATTCCATTTTGCATATATTAAGAATTTAAGTCGTTTAGTAAGCAAATAAGTAGGAAATATTCAAAATAAAAAATGGTTTTACGAGAGATGTTTTAATCACTTTAAAAGCGAATCAAACCTAATTAAACATTTAACTGATTGTAAGATACTAAATAAAACACCCAAAGAAAATGAGAAAATTTTAACTTTCAAGAATTTTTCAAACAAATTGATGTTGCGATTTATGCAGATTTAGAAAGTATGCTTATAAATTACATTGATGAGCATACGACTAAGAAATCCAAAAAATATCAGAAACATGAACCTTTTAGTATTGCTTATTATTTAAAATATTCCTGTGATGATTCTCTTTCAAATTTTCAAATGTATACTGGTGAAAATTGTCAGGTATAGTTTGTTAGAGAACTGGAAAAAATTGCACAAGTACAGAAAATATATTCAAATCCTATTAAATTATCATTAACGAAACAACAAAATGATGAATTTTATCGTACGAAAACTTGCCACATTTGTTCTAAACCCTTTTTAGCAGATTCGAATGATTATAAAGTAAGAGATCACTGTCATTTAACTGGTGATTTTAGAGGGGCAGTTCACAACTCTTGCAATATAAATTTTAAAAAATAAAATGGTAATACCTGTTCTTTTTCACAACCTTTCCGGTTACGATAGTCATTTTTTGATTAGAGCCCTTTGTACAGAAATGAAAGGACGAATCAGTTTACTTCCAATTAACAAGGAAAAACATATATCATTTACAATATATGTAGAAAATTCAAATATTCAGTTAAGATTTTTAGATTCTTATCGGTTTAGGACAAGTAGTCTAGATAAATTAGCATCCTATCTAGATGATGATCAAAAAAGTATTACGAAAAGAGCTTATAAAGATGAGACTCAATTTAAATTAGCTACGAGGAAAGGAGTCTTTCCTTATGAATATATTGACAGTTGGGAAAAATTGCAAGAAAAGTCTTTGCCATCTATAGATAAATTTTTTAGTAAAATTACTAATTCTAATATAACCGTAAAGCAGTATGAAAATGCTTGCAAAGTATGGAATACTTTTAATATACAAAATCTTCAAGAATATGCTGAACTCTATTTGAAAACTCATGTCTTATTTCTGTCTGACGTTTTTGAAAATTTTCGAAAGCTCTGTTTAAATACTTATAAACTAGACACCCTCCACTATTTTACAGCCCCGGTTTGGCCTTTGACAGTATGCTCCGAATAACCGATGTAAAATTAGAATTGTTAACTGACATCGATATGATTATGTTTATTGAAAGGGGTATTAGAGGAGGTATTTCGCAATGTTCTAATAGATACGGTAAAGCAAATAATAAATACATGAATAATGAATATAATAGCAATAAACCTTTTCTTATGTATTTTGATGTAAATAACCTGTATGGAGCAGCCATGAGTTTTCCATTGACTACAGGAGATTTTAAATGGGTAGATGATTTCTATCAAGAAGACAATATATTAAATATTCCTCGGGATAACGATTACGGTTATATTTTTGAAGTAAACCTTCATTATCCCAAAAAACTATTTAATCTTCATAATGATCTACCACTTTGTCCTGAACATTTAGTACCACCAATATTAGACTCTAATATTCTCAAGCTACTTACAACTCTTTATAATAAGAAAAGATATGTTATTCACTATTTAGCTCTTCAACAAGCTATGCAATTGAGATTAAAAGTTACAAAATTTCACAGATGTTTAAAGTTCAAACAATCTTCGTGGTAAAAAAAAATATTGATGTAAATACCTAGCTTCGTAAATTAAGTAAAAATGATTTTGACAAAAATTTCCTTAAATTAATGAATCTTGCTCCATATGGTAAAACGATTGAAAACGTTCGCAAATATGGAGATGTAAAATTAGTGTACAAATGGTCAGGGCGATATGGTGCAAATTATTATATTTCTCAGCCCAATTTTCATAGTTGTGAGGTTTTTGGCAAAGACATGGTTCTAACTGAAATGAAAAGATTAAATGTAAAATTCAATAGACCTGTTTATTTTGGAATGTCAATTCTAGACATATCAAAAACTATTTTATATAAATTTCACTACAATTACATTAAACAAAAATTTGGTTCGAACTGAAAATTGTTATATACAAACACAGATAGTCTTTTATACCAGTTCAACGTAGATGATATTTATACACCTATTTAAGTCGATATCCACATGTTTGATACTTCTTACTCTCCTGAAAATAATATATAAAATATACCGCTTAAAAATAAGAAAATCTATGGTCTCATGAAGGATGAAAATAATAGAAAAATCATGACCGAGTTTATTGGATTACGTTCTAAAATGTATACTTTTAAAGGGCTTAATAACAACAATAATAATAATAATGTTATTGAGCAACACAACTCAAAAATTATCTCAAATGTTGTAATAGTCAAAAAGGCCAAAGGTGTTCAATCTTCTGCTCTAAAGTTAATTTCATTTTAAGATTATTATCAATGTATATTTAACCACACCAAAATTGAAGTAACTCAAAATTCTATACATAATGATAAACATAACGTTTATACAGTCGAACAACAGAAAAAATAGATTTAAATCCCTATGATGACAAACGAATCGTTAATTATATTTACACAGAGACTGTACCCTGAGTTTATAATGATGATCCTTCGTATTCTTCCTTTTAAGAAAGTAATCTATTTTGCTATCTATTCGGTTTAAACCGTTTCCCTCTAGATGATACTCTGGGCTGAACTCAATAAATGTAATATTTATTTTAATAATAATATTTCCATCAATATCATTCTATAATATTAATATAACGCATATTTTCTGACTAAGCATCATTCTCATCCTTTTGAAAGGGAACAACAATAACTTAATGCCAAATGTCTATAATCGTCTTTATCGAAATGGTAGCCAATTTTAAAACAATGTACAAAATTTTTCTGTTTTTGCTCAAATTCCTTGACGCTTCATGGTATTATGGTTCCTACTGCTACTACTACTACCAAAATATCTATACACTATTACTACTGCCAAAATATCTATACAGGACTTGCACTGTTATGAGAAAATTCCTGATTCCTGAATTTTACTTATAGCAACTCTTTGATGTCGATATTCCAGCAAAGGAACAATTGAAAGTCATTGAAAACAAACTTGCTACCAATTTCATCAAAGAGGTTTTTCAAAGCCAACCTATGTACGACTGGGAATGGATTGAAATGCAACATCGTTTCCATTTAGCAGAATTATATGATTCTGTGACACATTCATATTGGAGGAGAGTGAAAAATGAACTCGACTACCAAGAATCAACATTTATTTATTATAAAAAATATTTCAATAACTACTTAAACAAAAAGAGAAAAGGACTGAACTGTGTTTTAACTGTATACAAAAAATAAAGAAAATCTTGTTTTGAAAATTTATTGTAAGAAATTGAGCTATACATATGTTACTTATTAATATTTTACTTTTCAGATATTCAAATTTATAGACTGTCAGATTGATACATATGATTTTAAGGAATGTGCTCGTTGTGAAGGATTCCTAAGTATAATATGTGATAAATGCATATAGAAACCTATCCCACCGAATTCAAAATGCAAATACTGTGGGTTAACACCGTCATATTGTTACTTTTTCCGCTCTCCAATGAAACTTTGGAAACCAACAGAATAACATATGGATAGCTCAATTATTTTATATGTAGTAAATATTGTGATGTTATATGATTTTATTCTTTTAATATAGTTCTTATATCTGCTTAATTTAGTAACATTTTGTATTATTTTAGAATTTAATAATATATTTTCTTAAATCTGTGCTCATACTTGTATTTTATTCTATCATCATCATCTCTTATAGAAACTAACGAGTTACAAAAATATTTCAACGAGTCCAAACTAGGCTAGGCTAGGCTAGGCTCATCTCATTTTAACATATATATTTTTACTAATATTTACAAACTTTACCCTCTGCAATGCACTTGCATCAACTCATTATCTACAAAATTTGACCTTTCTTTTCCAGTTTTGGTGAACTCTCAACAAATTTTCATATCTTGCATGGAATTTTCCTATTAATACAAGTTTTTGCTCATTCTTACATTCTCCCATACTTTCACTCAACTCCTTATTACCTAATTTTGACCTTTCTAATCAGTTTCGTGGTTTACTGGTGTTTACTTCCAGAAAATTAACATGAATCACACATTAATCACACATTTTGTTTACATTTGTCCTTATGTTGAAAATTTTTACCGACTTTACGGAGCCAAACAACAAAATAGGGGAACATTTACCAATTTTAACAACTAAAAACCAAACCAATAAGACCTTTTTGATCACATTTGCAACGAAAATATTACCTATTGAACAACTTTTACCCCATATTACTCTACACAACTTCTTCTCAAATGAAAGTTTAAAGAAGTTGTAATGAAGTGAAGGTACACTGCTAATATCAGCGCTCTCACCATTTCTTATATATTTCAAACCTATTTCCTCCTTTTACAATACATAAGGCCTTTTTATACTACCTCTACATCCTTTAACAAACATTTCAACCCTCTTTTTCAACGAAAACGCTACCCTATTGTTAAATATAAGGACTTTTTGGACTACTTTTTGTTATTATTAAGCCTTTTTCACTACTTTTTAACAAGAAATCTTATTATAAGGCCTCTTTTTACACCACCCCTATACAAACCGAAAAGCGCTCTCACCATTCCATAGCATGGTCTTACCATTTCTTCGCATACACAACATTTACTGCGCTCTTACCATTTGTCAACATTTCAGGACACAGAGTTTTGATGAAATGGTTCAGGCGCCGATGATTCAGAACCCCGCCAGGTAAACTACTTACCTAGACTTTATGTATATTATTTATTTTTTATTAATTGTTAGAGTTTTCTTGTATTAAAAAAACTTAACGGATTTTCTAAAAGAAATGACCTTTTTCGTTTTTTAGTGTTATGTGAAATGTATTTTTTGTATGAGTTCAACAAAAATAATAGTACACAATAATACTACTGACGTTGAAGGTTATAATAAAAAAAATTTCTTATGATTTATATAAGAAATATTAGGAGAATAAATATATTTATTCTAATTTTAAAATTTTACAAAAAACTTAAATATAAATAAAAATAAAAATTACAAAATATCATATCCTAATTTAGACCCATCATTCCAACTCAAATATTCGTCTTCGTCTTCTTCTGAGTCTGAGTCCGAAATAGTTGTTTTTACCTTTTTTTCCTTAAGCCATTTTTGTGTTAATTCCTCTAGAGGCACATCATCATCATCATCGTCAGCATCTACTTTCTTTTTTTTTGGTACTTTTTCATTTTTTTTTTGTCAACAACAACAACCATCTCTGACGTAGTACCTCTAAAGGTGAATTTTCTTCTCCTTTTTCCTGTCTTTCCGTTTTTTCTTTCTCTCTTAATTCAAATAATTTTAATAGTTCTATATTTCATCTTTCTTCTCTATTATTATATTCTTGATTCATTATTGTTATTAAAAGTTAGCGTTCAGAATAATCTAAGAGTAGACTTTGTATTTGTTTTACTACCTTTATATACAAATATTATAAATGGAATTAATCACTTAGGTATGATATCACTTATGTAGGACTCACATGGAGTCAATTTGTCTATAATAAATCATAATGATAAGAGAACAAGTAAACAACTGTAGTCAATTAGTCTATAAAAATCCTAATGATAAGAGATATAAATTTAATTGGAGCCACTTATTCTATAAAAATCAGAAATGATAAGAAAACAAGTATACAGAAAATGCGATATAAATTTAAAAAAGTCTCAAGTTATTGATAAAGTTGAAAATGCTTAATGAGCCTAAATATTCCTAAAATAAACTGATTGGCAGATGATATAATGTTGAATAAACATCATTTTTGTTTTTTTTACTGTATTTAATATATAAGCACTAAAGTTCTTACTATGAGTCAAATTACATCTGTGAGTAACTTTAATTACATCCTTAAAACAAAAAAAATTGTATACGTTCATTATCATCATCGAATCTGATGATATAAGAAAATTCCATACGACAATGTTATACATGTTGTTGAAAAACTTATTTAAATGAGTATTTTTTTATTTTTTTTTTTACTATTCTGGTGTTAATCAAATAGTGACTTATGTTAATTGACAGAAATAGCTTTTTTATTTAAAAAAATTATTTCTACATTAAATTTTTTATTATTTTTTCCAGGCGTGGGGTGTAAAAGATGGAAATAGTTAACAAGCGTGTATATGTACATCTAAATTATGTACCATCTAATGCTTTGTTATACGAGAAGCTGTGGATGTTACCCGTAAGATATTTACGGGTGAATTGGAAATTGAAGAAAAAGAAAAAGCATTTCTATTAGGTATTGAAAAACCTTCACAAGTGCGATGGTACATAATGGATAAAATCTTGGAAGGTAAAGAAGATGACATATGATAAAAAAACTGACATTTAATGTTGTTTTATTTTATATTTCCTCACATATATTAGTAATCCATTAGTATGTTATTTCTTATTATTAGCATATACGTATAAATTATTACATTCTCCAATTCACATCTACTTAACAACAGTTTATCACATTGGCTGTGAACTTTTTGATTCTCATCAACTTTGCCAATGACCTCTCAAAATTAATATTCTTACTATTTGCAAGTATTTTCCTTTTATATTTAAAAACACAGTTATATACAGGGTACAAGGCTTGAAAACAATATAAATGAATATTTATTAGTTATTCTTTGCTTTCTCTCGTTCTCTCTCTCTCTCTCTCTCATCTTATACAGTTTGAAATGATTTTCACATCAAATATGAAGATTACAAATTTAAAAACAAGTACAAAGAGTTATATTTTAAAATTTTGAACTATCATTGGTTAGATATCCTAGGATACCATTTATTTCTTTTTACCATATATGCAGACAATAAAAGTATAATGTTAGAAAATGAATTAGGTAGTAGCAGTAAGAATATAAGAGTATCAACTTGACAAACTTATTTCGTAAATTCATGTCCATAAGAAGTATCAGCAGCAACAACAGTTCAGTAGAGAGAGGGAGAGAGAGAGAGAGAGAGAGATCAACAAACAGGTAAAATGGACTCTTCATTCTCATATACAATGAGTTGGAGATCTCCATCATGTCAGAATAAAATAACATATATAGGTTACAAACCTTATAACGAGAATAAATATTGTTCCAATTGTACCCAATATTATAAAAAAACTTCAGTGCAAACTGTACGTAGTCTAGGCAATATACCAAAAGATACATTAGAGAGGCACAAGGAAAAATTGTCAAAGGAGGACAATAAGAAGAAATTTACTAAAGAATGGACAATTAGTCACCATATATCATCTGATGATGATGATAGAAACAATTCGAGAAACCGAAATGGAGCAGCAGCATCATTGTCTACAAATTGTTGTTTGGGCTGCATATGCAATTGTTGTATGGCTTTCAAAGCCAAGCATCAACAACACCATTCATAAATAATTATTATTTTGATTTAGGAATGATAACGCTTCGTCAAAGTATAACTTTACTTTTTTGCAAGAAATATGTTATCTAAAATATGGAAATAGATTACTTTGAAAGATGTAATATATGTAATAAAATAAATATGTTGCTTTACCATCTCGAAAAACTCATTAAAAAATGTACAAGTAAAAATGTTTAAAAAAAAAGTAATTTAAGTGGAAAAAAATCGTTAACATCTAAATAAGTAAATAGTTTTTTTTTTTTGTAAATATTTGCAGTGTATCCTACAAAATGTATTTTTATATATGTTGAATATATATATGTATATATATATATATATATATATATATATATATATATATATATGTATATATATATATATATATATATATATATATATATATATATATATACATATGTATATATATATATATATATATATATATATATATATATATACATATATATATATATATATATATATATATATATATATATATATATATATATATATATATATATATTCTTACCGAAGTTTTCGGGAGTTAATATACCCTGCCAAAATAGGGCCTATTGCAACGAAAAATAACATCATGCGGTAACGTTACGGTAAAGATCGTTTTCAGCACTTCTTCGCCAGTAAGGACTTTTTGGCAACGATTTTACAGGAATTCTTCAGTAGTAACGCCTTTTTGACACTCATATAAGGTCCTTTTGACACCCTTTTCAACAGCCTCTGGTATGTGACGTCATGGTCGATCACTTCTTCAGCTCTTCAAGGTCATTCTTTGGCTCTTTAAGGTCATTCTTAGGGTATTGGTCTACTGTGGATGGACAGATGCCATCCTCGGTCCCAGAACCCCGCCATATGAACTACATATATATATATATATATATATATATATATATATATATATATATATATATACATATAAATATATATATATACATATAAATATATATATATATATATATATATATATATATATATATATATATATATATATATATATATATATATATAAATCTATTTGTAAGGAAAATATTTTTAAGAAATACTTCCAGTTGGCTTTGTAAAGGTTTTTGCTATAAATAAAATATCGATTTATTTGTACAGAATGGTCTTTTTTATAACATGATAGATGATGTTATAGCATGCAAATTGGTCTCGATGGCTTAATTGTTAAGAACCTGCATGGTAACCGGATGGTCGCCGGTTCGATTTCGGTCATCGGCCGGATCTTGTTCCGTTTATAGTAGTAGTTAATATGGAGATAAAATAATACTCACAGTGGTACTACCTCGTTGTTTCAAAAGTGCTGTGACATTCAAATGTTGCTACCGCAACTATCGTTCACTGGCATTATAAGATTCAGGTAGTCAAGTAACGCAATATCAATTCAGAACTTTATTTGCAGAAGCTTATCAACGAGCTGCTATCATCGGCACCATTGTGAACGGATTTGAAACGACTGGAGTTTGGTCCATAGACAAAAACGTCTTTCTCGAAAATTTGTTTAAAGCAGCTGAAAATTCTCAAGCAAACTCAATTAATGGAAGCACATCGATCTTACAAGATGCTTCTATTATTATCAATAATGAAAACAAACAAATTACTAAGTAACTTTGTGTCTCCGAATAGATTTCTACATTTAAATAGAGAACCGTCTACATCGAGATTTAACGCTAAAACTTTAAAAAGAAGTATAAAATCTTTAAGCCCAATACTACAAAAAATACTGTACAAAAAACTATGGAAATTACATCAAGTCTTTAAAAACGGCAAAGATATTAATAAACAAAACAAGGCATCATCAATACTAAAACTAATACGATATACCTAAGCCTCCTCTACAAACCTCCAATAAAAGGAGACACTCCTTCGGCGCCCAAAAAAATGTTCTTTGATGCTTTCGCGAGTCGCAGCGGTTCGCCGATCAAAAGAAAGCATTTTTTACGTGGAACAAAAGAAAGTCGAAGGAGGCGAACGACTTTCGACCTGCCCCAATATATTTATTAGGCAGGTAAGGTCAGTTTTATAATCACCCAGATAAAATTTTAGTGTATTACATGTGTTAAAATTTTTATTTATTAGGAATAAAATTTTCAAATATATCAATATGGATTTTTTATTAAAAAATTTTCGCAGCAGACTAAATTAAAAAATTACCCTAATTTTAATAAAAATAGCCAAAATACCTTCACAAAAAAAACACAAATAATAATAATTATTCAGGGATAAACATTCGGAAATGTCTGAAAGATTATGGGGTACGTAAGGACTGGTATATCAGCTATTCAGAACATCAGCAAGCCGCAAGTCCTTACTGTGGATGAATGTACTAAAAAATCCACTGAACTCAAAAACTTTAAACCAACTTTGTAAATTTTATTATATAAATCTTTTTTGAATTTGAGTTTGACATTCTGGCTAACACTTCGCGATATTGTGCAGTGGTATAGTACACCAGTGGAAGCGCGAAAAAATATTCATAACGTCATGTCTTTAGGGTCGAATTTTTTGCTTTATTATCCGCTATTTAAGGTGCAATCGGTCTTACTACAAAGAGGCGCCAGTTCCAATATATGCACTGAATTTTATAAATTGCTAAAAATGAGACCGCTGCCAACATTTACCGTGAACTTGTTTCGGTTTATGGTAATCTGATGTATCGTCAGAAAATAGCAAAGTGGTGTCAAGATTTTAAAAACGGTCGAAGAAACACTCACGAGGAAGAAAGGAGTGGGAGACCATCGATAGTGACTAAGGAGTTTGTTCAAAAAGTTGAAGAGATGTTGCGTGAAGACAGACTGTGGATGAGCGTTACGAGAAATGTCCAGAAGTCGGACGAACTATGCTTTATGAAACATTGATCGAAAAATTGAACTTTCGAAAACTATGCGCGATGAGTGCTTAAAATGCTAACGGACGAACACAAAGCCAATCGAGTTAGTGCATCTCTGGCGTTTCTTGACCGTTACGAACTACAGGGGGAAGATTTTCTTGACTCAATAATGACAGGTGATCAAACATGGGTTGCACACTGCAGACCGGAAAGCAAAAGATAATCGATGCAATGGAGGCATACGGGCTCCTCGCCTGCAAAAAAATTCAAGACACAACAGTCCGAAAAAAAATCATTGCAACATTTTTTCAAGATCGAAAAGGGATACTCATCGTCAACTTTTTGGCTCCGAGTGAAAGCATTAATGCTGACAGATACTGCGAAACTCTTAGAAGGCTGTGTCGGGTCATTCAGAACAAAAGTAGGTGCGACTAACGAAGGGAGTTTGCCTGTTGCACGGTCATCACTTTGAGAGGGTGGTCAAATCCTGCTAAAAGGGAGCCATCAATTTTAACTAAAGACGTAAATTTTGTTAATCAAAATTAATTGAATAAAGAAGCAAATATAAAAATAAATGAATTTATAATTTTTTCCTAAAATAACCTTAAAGTACTAATAAAACGATACCTTATATTTTATAACGAGTAATCGATGACGTGGTATACCACACCAAAAATGGTAGTTCTGAGAAAATTCTTAACACGATGTGTTTTTAATTATTAATTGCAGCCCATTACTTGTTTGATAAAAAAAATAACAATGCATATTATAACTATCATTCATTTAGTTGAAGTAATGCTTGCATTTGACTTCTTTAGCTGTCAAATTTCAATCAAGTGAAATTAACAATTTTTTTTTTACCGTTTTAGGAAGCTTAACAATATTTTGAATCAAAAATTTTTTTTTTAAAATAGCAGTATTGAATTAATGCTGAAAAAGTACGATAACAAACCGAATCTTTTGAAAAGTCGCTGTTACCATTATAGTTATTTTTAAAATAAAGAAATAACAAGAACTTGTACTTCCGGCATTTACTCCTTATACTTAAATACTTTTTTCACAATATATATATATATATATATATATATATATATATATATATATATATATATATATATATATATATTACTTGTTTTAGGTAATTCATTTTTTTCCTGATTTATTTTGAACTGGGAACGGTTATTTTAAAAATGAGAAGTTTCATAGAACAAATGAGTGAAAATCTTTAGTGCAATTATAGTGAATTTATGTCAACAATTCAGCTCTGGATAAATTTTTAGACTAATTACAGCATTAAAACGAAAAACTTCAAGTGTAATTAATTTCTGGTGGGTAATTTACTAGTTCTCTGAAATTATAAAGATTACAATTTTTATATATTATTTATTTAACTTGTTATTAAATTCTTAGTTAAGCCGCGGCAACACTGCATAAAATTGTACATTCCACGTGTTTGTCAGTAACTAAGTCATATGTTTATTTGTTGCATTTCCCAGTGACAGAGTGAAAAGAGGTCTTGTTTATTTAGGTTCGAATTTTTCAGTTATGAAACCCAGGTGACATTTATTAGCATTTTTCTGCAATCCATCTTTCTATAAGGATTTATTAGTTTTAATATATTAATCGATTTTTATATCATCCTATATATATATATATATATATATATATATATATATATATATATATATATATATATATATCGTCATACGTCATCGAAACCGTCCATCAAAGGACTTCAAGCTAACACAGGATACCCGAAAAACCACTACTACATTTCACACACGTGAAAACACATTCGTCAAAACATTACTCACCTTTACGGGGAAGGAATTTACCACGACACAAAAACTTTCGAAAGGTTATGCACAAAAAGAACGAGATTGCTTTGTGACTTAGCTTTTCTGAAGAACTGCCGAGTTCAACACCTTATTCCCAACTGCTGCAAGTTAAAGTTCCATACGAAGACCAGCAAGTTAAACAGAATATTGAATAACGCCAGCTATGCTATCATCCGAGAACGAATCTATGACATCGAGAAGGGATTGAACACTAACGACTACCAACTATACAATCTACGTCTCCGCCTTAGCAACGTCATTTACCCATCACTTTGATCTGTTATAGATACTCTAGCCGAATTCAGATCAGAAACAGACTTCTCCATTAGAACTGAAAGGCAAGAGACCAAGGTCTCTGTGCTACTACGGAAACAACAAATCACACTAGCAGAAAGACATCAAGATGGTCCTACCATAGTACACAACCTGTCACACAAACTGCTCACTCCAGCAGCTGAAAAAGCCCTGGCTGGTTTCAACTTCGCTATTGCTCCGTCACGCATCTCAGTTGAGAATATAATCTGTGGAGTTGAGAAGGCAATCACCGAACTGAATGCAGACACTGCGGAAATTCTTCCTCAAGAAACAACTAGCATTCTACGCAGATCCAAGCCACCCAAGAAAAACATATCCGGCGAAGAACTCCGAGCCCTGCGCGATCTGCACAAAGACCGATCAATTATTGTCTTACCAGCCGACAAGGACAATGCCACCGTGGTTCTCAACTCTGACGATTACCACCAAAAGATGCTGAACCTTTTAAATGATCCTTTGTATATAGCCATCACAAGTGATCTGACAACATACCTAGAGAAAACCAGTAAATCCGCAATCAAGGCGTCCTCTCTTAGTGAAGAAACAAAAAAGAAACTTATCCCTAGAGAGAAATCATCAAGATGCCCAAAAATGTATGGATTACCGAAAGTCCACAAACAAGGAGCACCCTTAAGACCAATAGTCAGCTCGTTTGGTTCCCCGACACAAGCTTTAGCCAAGCACCTAGCTATGACTCTGCAACCCCATGTGGAGAAAGCCGCATCTTACGTGAAAAATTCACAACATTTTATTCAAATCATAAAAAACATGCAGCTAGAGAAAAATGATTTACTTGTCAGATTTGATGTCGTATCCCTTTTCACGCAAATACCAGTTACCCAAGCACTGTCTATCATAGAGACAAAATACAACCTGCCCGAATAAGTCATCAGTCTATCAAAACACTGCCTCGCTAATAAATACTTCGTCTATTCAGGCCAAAGATACAAACAAATAGAAGGTGCACTAATGGGCTCTCCATTGTCACCAGCACTAGCTAATCTATACATGGAGCATTTCGAAACACTAGCTCAAGAACCTGCTCCAAATAAACCGAAAACATGGCAACGATACGTAGATGACACTTTTGTGGTATGGCAACACGGTGAAGACAACTTAAACAAGTTCCTGGAACACCTTAACAATATACATCCAAACATTAAATTTACAATGGAAAGAGAAGTAGCAGAACAACTACCATTCCTAGATGTCTTGCTTCAAAGAAAATTAGATGGTTCTTTGCCTCACTCAGTATATAGAAAACCGACACATACAAACAGATACTTAAATGACAGCTCACATCATCACCCAGCCCAACTCTTCTCCGTTGCCAAATCCTTAGCTCACCGATCAGAAACCCTAACAGACAAGGAACATTTGCAACAAGAAACCAAGCTCCTTCGAAAAGTTTTACAGTCAAAACACGATCCGGACTTCTAGGAAAACACCAAATTGAGACCATTTACACAACGAATCAAAAAATTAAAGATATTCGTCTGATTGGACACCCGGAACTGACCGGCGGCCTTGATTCGCTGGAACATCGAAGAACGGTTGGCGACTTGAGCCTATTCTACAAGTACTTTCATGGAAAGTGTTCGAAGGATGTGGCCCGTTTAATTCCTCCCAGAGCGGTGCATATTAGAAGTACACGTCACGCTAATACTTCACATCCGTATGAGGTTCAGCTTGTTACTCCTCGTACAAAGCTTTTCAAGCAGTCTTTTATATATGGAGAACATCATAACTTTGGAAATAGTTTGCCCAGGACTGTGTTTCCCATCGAGTACAATCGACAGTGATTCAAGAACAACGTGAATCGCTTTCTCCGCACACGTATCGCTCCTGTAGCGCTTTAGGGACTTCCCTGTAACACGTGTGTTAGACCCATAAAAAAAAAGCCATAGAAATAGAAAAGAGGCCCAACAACTTAAATAATCGGGATGATGCCAACGTTTACCAAACTCTTGGAAACATATTTTATCCCAGTAACAAGTTCAACCAAGAGAAACAATAATTTAACCATATGTAACTTCACCAACACAAACATTACAAAGAACCACAGGACCGACAACGCGAAGCCAAAGCCGAGCCTCTATTGGCCAGATTCGTCCGACCAATAGAGCCAACCCCGAGCACATAAAACCGGCGCACTCGGAGCCAGTCTCGACATGCAACGCCAAGACACTAACCAGTAAACGCTTTGAAAAAGATAAGTGAGATTCCATCGAAACGTCAGCGAAACAGTCAATCAAGGGACTTCAAGCTAACACGGGATATATATATATATATATATATATATATATATATATATATATATATATATATATATGTATATATATATATATATATATATATATATATATATATATATATATATATATATATTATATATATATATATATATATATATATATATATATATATATATATATATATATATATATATATATATATATATATATATATGTATATATATTATATATATATAATTATATATATATATATATATATAATTTATATATATAATATATATTATATATATATATATATATATATATATATATATATATATATATATATATATATATATATATATTATATATATATATATATCTATATATATATATATATATATATATATATTATATATATATATCTATATATATATATATAATATATATATATATATATATATATATATATATATATCTATATATATATCTATATATATATATATATATATATATATATATATTATATATATATATATATATATATATATATATATACATATATATATCTATATATATATATATATATATATATACATATATATATATATGTATATATCTATATATATATATATATATATATATACATATATATATATATATGTATATATCTATATATATATATATATATATATATATATATATATATATATATATATATATATATATATATATATA
>CM032456.1:128903330-128923330 GCA_019049505.1 Pachyrhynchus sulphureomaculatus
TATATATATATATATATATTATATATATATATAGACATATATATTATTTAGCCTATTGGAAATGTTAACAATGCCAATTATAAAAAGGTAAGTATTGTTGTTGTCATCATCGATAATTATAATATTATTAGCGGGAACATCATTAGGACAACAATGTATATTTAAGATCTTAGTTTTCCTATGGAGAATACCTGGAGCCGAAAGTAATTTTACTAACAAAATCTTTTTCGCTGGAAAGCAGGACATTTATTTGAAACAGCCCTCCTGCTCCCAATTAACATATAGAGTTATGCATGCATAGTATGAAGCCACGTAATCACTTGTATATGTGCGCGACTGATATCGAACTTCTACAGATTATTTTTAAGTTAAAATATTACTTTTTATTGCAAATTCTGTGAGCCAAGAATTTTATAAACAGAAGGATTAAACTTCCAATATTTATATACAAAAATTTTTTAGCTAACTTGTCAATTTTTTGTATTTTGATAATTAGAATTATCTGCTTAATCCTGCAGTTTTCTTGCCAAGACTATTTAAAAGTACTTACTTTGAAAAAATGGGTTGTGAAAAATAACTAGTTTAATTAAACATTAATAAAAATTAGGAAAGGCGGTTAGGTGCGTCTGTAGCAGTACCGAGACGGGTTATAGTTTTGATAAAAGCGCAAGAAATACGGTGAGAGTGTTGCAATAAATGGTGTATTTTTGCTATTCGTAACTTTAGACTTGTAGGATGTATCTGCAGCAAAAAAAAATAGAAATGTATACGTCTTATTGGAACTCTAAAACATCAATAGACGGGGGTCGCGATTAAAACTAATTCTGAAAGGTGAGTCGCAATACTAAATGCTTGAAAGAGGCTCGTATTGCAAGTTCAACTTAAAAATATGCTAACTGGGTAGAATACGGAAACTAACGAAATGAAGCGAAAGTCGACATTAAACAAACACCAAAAAATTATGAAATATTCGTGGAGACTATAAAATATATCTCCAGGCAGACAATTCCTACAGGATGTAGACAACAATACATTCCCAAAATGACCAGCGAATTCAGTAATCTAATGAGATCTGTATGAGCGAGATCCCTTTAGCGAGAAAACCATGGAATGTGAAAATATTCTGCTGGCTAATCTTAGCCAAGCAAGACAGCAAAAATAGATAACTACACTAAAAAGTATGGATATGACCCACAGCTCCAAAAACCTAGTACAAAAACTGCGATCTGCGATGTTGAGATCCCAAAGAAATGAAACAAACTAGCAACATCATAGCCGACTAAGTAGTTCACAGTCTAGTAAATAATGGAAAAAGAAAACATAAGAAAAACCACATTACGAAGGGTTTCTCAAAGTGAAGTCGGCAGACCATTCACGATGAAGGAACATAATGAGGTTATTAATTCTATGAAGAAAGGCTGATTCTGAGGAGGATTCAAAATCATGCGGATGGCCAATTACTCTCACATCAAGAAGGTTTTTAACCAGGCAGATCATGTACAAGCCAAGTGTTAGCACTGACAGGATTCATTGAGAGTGGCTTTGAAAAGAAACTAATAACCGAAATAGCCTTTGTCGCCCTCTCTGGTGCACACGACACTGTCAATCACAGAAAACTTATCTCCAAGGTATACCATACAACTAGGTATTTTCAACTTACATGAGTTATTGAATCTATATTACAAAACAGCAGATTTTACGTTACCCTAGAGGGAAAAATCAGCAGATGGAGTAGACCGAAAATTGGCCTACCTCGGGGAGGTATCCTTGCACCAATGATCTTCAACATCTACCGAAATGACCAACCAACCCTGATCCACTCCGAACACTTTCTTTATGTTTATGACCACGCAATAGCTGTCCAAGTGAACAACTTTGAGAGTGTGGAACAAAAACTGGAACAGGTCCTTAAAAACATATTCGAGTACTATCATCTTAATTTCCTTAAACTCAATCCAACGAAAAGTCAGGTCTGTGCTTTCCACCTAAACACAAGGATAGCAAGGTGTAAGCGACATGTTGAATGGGAGAGGAATATTCTACAACAAAAATTATCCAAAAAATTTTTGGGGGTTACGCTAAACAGATTTTTCAGTTACAAAATCCACTGTTGTAAAACTAGATACAAAGTTACCACCCAAAACCACCTGCTCGGTGGAAGTAAATGGGGCGCTAACCCGACCACTCTAAGGGCAACCACACAAGCCTTATGTTTCTCTACCGGCGAGTACACTTGCCCAGTCTGGTGTAGATCTGCTCACGCTAAGCAAGTCGATATTGCTTTAAATGAGCCCTGTAGAATTATTACTGGTTGCATGAAAGCTACACCGCTAGATAAGGTGTAAAGAGCAGCAAAAATTAAAGCTCCTGCAACACATCGAGTACAAATGCCATAAAGTCGACTAAAGTCCCGGAGGAATTTCTTGCATACAGTAGAGGTTAAACCACTTCCCTCTAAAGGAAAAACCGCCTGCCGGCATCCATCTAGAATAGGAAACGGGGAGAACGCTCAATCGAATTAGAACCGGCGTCGCCCCCCTGAAAAATAATTGGGTACGATGGGGTATTACACAGGATTAAGCTGTGCTTTGTAAATGCGGTGAAGAGCAAACAATGGAACACATTCTAAGGTGCAGAAATTTTACATATACCTATAGTCACGAAGATTTACGCAAGAGATAATACGATTGACGTAGCTGGATATTGGGCTGAAATAGTTTGAATCTGTACAACTCGGACACGAGAAAGAGAGAAAGCAGAATGTAACTTGCTCAATAATATCAAATAAAAATTATGACAGTATGCATTCGTTAGGACTATTTTAGTTGCGATTTTATTCTACCGACCGAAACCGACCTGTGTAAAACGGCAGATCATACGTTGTATAGAGTGAGTATGTTTCTTTTCATTATTTAGGCACCATATGTTTAAATACTGTAGTTGATTTTGCCTAGCGTAGAAATCAATTTAATTAATTAAGCACAATTATGATCGTATCAAATTCTTCAATAAAACAAAGAGAGTAGTAGGTGCAGCTAAAATTATAACAATGACAAAGTTGCGATCCTTCTGAATAGTGCCACAGATGCACCTAACGGCGTCTCCTAATGTATATATGTGTTTATTCAATTTTTTTTTCACAAATGCAGTTCTTCAAATTAAGTTCTTTTAAATGGTTTCTGTAAAAAGGACAACAGTATCTAGCACATATAAAACAATAATAATCAAACTAGAAGAATTATTTTCAAAAAAAAATTGTGACGAACGATTTGGACCAAGAAAATTTTTACAAATAAAAGCTGGAAGTCAAAAATTTCATTTGTAACAATTCGTAGCTCCCATAATTCGCTCCGGATAGAATATTTAAATTTAAAAATATTATGTGCATATATATATATATATATATATATATATATATATATATATATATATATATATATAATATATATATATATATATATATAGATATATATATATATATATATATATATATATATATATATATATATATATATATATATATATATATACCCTATTGTAAAAAGTATTTATTCAAGTTTAATAAGTAAGTGACGGAAGTATAAGCTGTTCTTCTTATTTGTTTATTTTAAAAACAATTAGCATACTATTCCGCTCATCATGCTTTTCCACGTAGTAATTCAATATTGGTAAATTACACATGTTTTTAGTATTTAATGATATATGTATATTATATTCATGTATGACTTCCACATGTCAATATTGCTTTTTATTACGAATAACATCGTTGTAATTTGGATGGCCGTCATACCAAGTTCTTTTTAACGAATTTTACATCTCGACCTTCAGATTCCTCTAAAAACAAAGAATAAGTTTTCCATTTTTACAGCTATGAATGTCAAAAGTCTAGTTTTATATAATTTTTCATGTTATTCTAATTTAATTTTAATATAGTTTACGGCGTTAAGAAAAGTAGTTTTTAGGTGGCTGGCGTATGTTAAGCAATGTCTGATATTTCTTTTGTTGACCTGTTTTGATCGAGCTAAGCCCCAGAGCCAAAACATGTTCGACATTTCTGAACTGAAGCTCATCTTCAGGTAAGTTCCTGATTTTCTTTCCATTTTTCTTAGCAATTCGTTTTGGATTTTCAGTAAAGGGAACAGTTTTCTTTTTTTATAAGAGACAAAATACGGCGCAGTGTCCCTGATTGACTCTTGGAATCACGTTGCTAGGTTGAAAACATAAAGTTAACGGAAAAACCTAAAATCTATCCCGGCAGGAAAATATTTTTTCTTTTTAGTGTTCCGTACGGAACACTTATAAGATCACTTCGGTGTCTGTCTGTCTGTCTGTCACACCCGATTTTCTCCGAAACTATTTGACATAGAATGGTGAAATTTGGTAATAATATAGGAATTGATGGCCTCATCAGAGCCATGTAGTTTTGAGAATTAAATTTTGACTTAAGGGATTAGTTTGGGGGGTGAAGTCGGAAGTGAAAAATTTTTTTTTTTACTAGGTCATCCAGTGTGGTGTCAAATGAAAGCTTGTGAAAACATGAGTAAAAAATATATATATAATATTATACTTGCGCTTACTTTTCTTTGTATTATTTTTAAAAATTCGCGAAAAATCGCTGTCCCGGGCCTTATCTCGAAAAGTACTTATCAAAAAATTTCGAAAAAATTCTGGAATATTCTCCACGGGGTGTAGATTGAACGAAAATTATCACGAGTGCATTACCTTTAATAATTTATATGGTATATAAAAAAAAAACAAAAATTTCAAGATCATCAGATTTCAGTAAAGATTGATTGAAAAAAACTTTGTTGAAAACTCATTTGGGGGTGTGTTTTGTGAGGTTATTGATTGAATATTCCGGAATTTTTTCAAAATTTTTTGATTAGTATTTTTCGAGATAATGGGAGGACAGCGATTTTTCACCTTTTTTTTTAAATAATACGTGTACAAAGAAAAGTGTGCGCAAGTATTACGTTACATATATTTTTGAACTCGTATTTTTACAAGCTTTCATTTGACAAAGACTCGATGACCTGGTAATTTTTTTTTTCACCTCCGATTTCACCTACCAAAACTAACCCCTTAAGTCAAAACCACAAGGATCTGATGAAGCTATTAATTCCTATACTGGTGCCAAATTTCAACTTTCTATGTGAAAGACAGACAGACGGACACCGAAGTTATCTTATAAGTATTTCGTACGGAACACTAATAAGAGGTTGGTCTATGCATCGAAGAATCAGTGAAGTTTTTATCTAGTCACACCTGAAGATGGTGACTTAGGCGGGACATTACTTTGTGAGAATAATATTAAGTAAACAATTAGTGTAATATAATCAACCGTACATTTTTAACATTTTATTTCAGTTTGACCGTGTAAGCGAAACATCGGTTAAACCGTGATTTTATTTGACTTCGCTATTTAAAAACCCTCGTTATACTCCTACACACTTCCGTGTTTATCTGTTGGATTAGAGCACGTAGAAGGGCAATTATTATTAATCCCAACAGAATAAAGTTCTGTTGTAAGTCCAGACATTTTTATATAAAGTGTACCTAATAATTTGTAGGTATGGAGGTAAATAATTACAAAAAAAGAATTTCTAAGGACCAATAACATAAATTTATTAATATATAAATTAATTTATATGGAAACAACATTGTTTCTTTAATACAACTGGATATTTTAATCTACTCTTGTACTTTTTCTCTTTTATTTTCGAACGATGCAGAAATAAAAAGTGGAGTCTCATCCAAAAATTTTACTGTGACACCACAAGTATTTTAATTTTATTAAGTGTTAAAGAGTTATTTTTCCACAAAAAATGTAAGAATAAAAAGCCAGTTGATTGCATATATTTATAACATTTTAAAACGATATCAATTGAAGAGGGAGAATATTATAACACTATAAGTAATGAAAGGAAAAAAAAATGATGGTGAAACGGTCAAAGCCTAAATAAAACTGACTCAATTTTCCTGTTTTTCATGTTGAAGTCCAATTTCCAGAAAATATAAAATTAGGACTGTATAATTAATGTAAAAATATAAAAATAAATAAACTTAAAGAGGCAAGTCGGTCAATGTACTAAGTTTATGAAATAGCTATTATTTATACTAACTTTTAGATAAAATAAATCAGGAAAGTGATTTTCCCATTTTGTTATAACTTTGTGACACTAAAGAACTTAACTCAAGCATTACTACTCGATAGTTGACATGATAGGTACTTTATGGTATCACTAAAACCAATAAAACTCCTAATAAAGTTCAGCGTACACTTTCGGGAAATTTACAACGGACACGTGACAATTCCCTCTATGTACCCTTTTTATTAAAATGCTCGAGATTCTTCAGTGTTCAATTACGTTGTTCCAAACATGTGTTACATAAATTAGATGATCCCCTGTTGATCTTTGCTTACGAAAGCCATGTTGATGCTGGCTAATTATATTGAATTCTTCTAGATATTTTAGGAGATGCTGTTTGATAGCCATTTCCATAACTTTCGATGTTATTGAAAGCAGTGCGATTTGGCTTTTTAGGATATCGACTGAAGGAACACGTATGAGAAACAAAAATATTCGACTTAAAATTCTGTTTGATATTTATAGTACAGGTAACAATAACACATTGCAAAAAGTTCTGTCCTCGAAGTTCAATTTATTTTCTAAGGTTAATTTTGCAATGCAGATAAGAAAAGAAAGAGATTAAACATACGGTGTCATGCGAGTTACAAGATTGATGTGGATTTAGTTGAGGGACTCTAGATTTTTTATGGTTCTTATCACAAAACAATTTGAAACTTTCTGGATTCTTGTATATATAAAAATTAGTTTAAAATCAAATAAATATATCTCATGTATACGTATATATTTTTAATTATAAATTGAAACCACGTATTTGGACTTTGATCACAAAAAGATTTATTCTAATAAATAACAAAATTAAATGAAACATATCGCAATACATACTGCGTATTTTTTTTGATTGTAATTCGTTGAGATTATGAATTGAAGATCCAACCAGTCATTTTATAAAACAGATAAAATAAAAATTTACCAAAGATCCTGGTGTATTCCTAGCACATGACGCCCAACGTGATTATGTTTTAAGATCTTTTTAAAGTGTTTAATCTGTTCAAAGTCACCTACCAACTACTAGTTTATGTCCGTAATTAGTTATATACAGGAACTTCTAATTAAAATATTTCGATAAATATTTATTTTTGAGGTAGTCAAAAATAAATTTAATTTTTTTTTTTAAATTCTGGATAATTAAATGCCCAAGTGTTCATAATGTGTAGTTTAAAGTTATAATATGGTTAGATTAGAAATTTAAAAATGTGTCTGAAAATATGAATCACTTTTAATTTATTACTGTTAATCTGTAAACTCTTGATATCCCAAAACGCTAGTCTTATGCTTCATTTTAATTTATTAGTGAGCAGGCTCTGATGAAATTAATTACACTCATTGAATAAATCATGTGTTTGATCTATAAAAGCTTCTAAAATAAGGTCATATATCTTCTAAAGCAAAGAACAAATGAAAAAATATTGAGGCAAATCGATTCTAACCCGTACATTACCGTGTTCAAACATGTTGGAAACATTTAGTTGCTTATAGCCATACCATAGATTTACTTGGAGAAGTAGTCATCAAAATTAAAGGAAGAACTTGAACCACTACCGAAATTAAATAGTTCTAAAAAATTCTCAGGGAAAAGTCTAGAATGGGTCTGAATAATCTACCATATTTATTTATATTAGTAAACGTTGTATCGTACTAACGTGACTACTATATACTCAGATAACTTAAAACGTATTCTAATATAGTAGGAATCACTTTCAAGATCATGAATAAGAATTTCAGGAAAATTTTTGGATATTTTGTAAGTAGGTAATTTGGTAAAGCAAGCTGTTTCTTTGAAATTGACTGCGATGCACTGCCGCCATTTCTCTGGAGAGTTTTCTAATATCATTTAACTTTTGTAATGTTTCCAGTTTTTTTTTTTAATTAATCATCGTGTTATATCAATAAATTTATTCTTTAAAGATGAACAATAACACGTTTCTAATATGTTCAAACATAGTAATATCAGAGTTACATTGAGCATATCTGAGTATCCCTTATTTTCCCTCTTTTAAAATACGAGTATATATAAATGATGATCTCTTGGAGTCTTTTGTAAGTTAAGCAACCTGTTAAGCTAATAGGGAACATGAAACTAATTGTTTTCGATATCATGGATATAACGAATAATAATAATTACTAAAATTAAGCTGTTGTAATAAGATCGCAGTTTCGAAAATATTTTTTAATTATCATCTTAGCTAGAAAACTCTAAACTAAAGTTTGTAAAAAATTTAAAAAATATATACAGCATTTAAATTTTCAGTTAAGAATTTTTCCCGAAAAAATCTTTAGTTATTTTGTGAGATACTTTATTTTAAAATGGATATTTTTAAATCATAATTTAAAAAAATCTTATTTACAAATAAATACATACACAATAAATGAAATAACTAGTTCACCAATAAAATAAAAAAAAGTCCTTATGCTTAAAGTTTCTGAAAAAATCAGATATATTTTAGAGACTAGATAAAAAAATATCGAGTTTAAAAATTAAAATACACAGCGAGAAAGCCCTTTTTAAAATTAAAAGAAAAGATGTAAGTAGTAATGGTATATACAAACAACATTTTGTAACTTAAAAAATATAAATTTTTTAACGTTACATTTTCTGATTGTGCAACTATCAAACTTAAACAAAAATCTTCTATCCTGTCAAGCTTTCTAAAATTGTTTTCGGTAGATACTCGACAACCATCTCATATAGCGGTATTTCAGCATTTTAGGCGGCCATAAATGGATTTCCTAAAACTTTTCCTAGGAGAAAAAATTTGCTACCTAACAATGTTGAATAGGCATAAAACAATAGGCGACTTCTCCCGTTACCTATTTGATAGCGCGTGCTCCAAAGTCTCAGTAGGAATATAATCGTCGCTCTGAGTGTTCGTTTCTCCTTTCGGCATTCGTTACAAAACAGTTATTAGAGATTATTTAGAGAAAAAGTCATTTTTCTTTTTTGGAGTTTAACTTGGAGAAAATTGTGCTGGACATGAAGATTACTGGTAAAAGCGCATATATATTAATCATTTATATATATATATATATATATATATATATATATATATATATATATATATATATATATATATATATTTAAATAAGTAGTAATGTTTTGAGAGTAGAAAATGTTACTTGAAATTGTTGTACGAAAATCCATTCTTCGATATTTAAAAAGGTATTTGTTAAACTTCACGGCGCGTTTCAGTGATTTTATTGATTTTAACAGAAAAAAGAGTATTTGCACTAATAAAATATATCAATATTTGCCGTGATTTCTTGTGAAATCGAGATTTTCATGGTCCTTAAATCACAAGGTGAACACCATGTGGTATTTTGTATTTATTAATTTTTTAAAATTTAAACAGTTTTTATTTTAGGATCCGAAGGTAATTCGGGAGCTCGACTAGTAACGCGTAGACTACTTTTTGACAAAAGGCAGGAAGAAAACTTGCAATTTTAAAGGAAAATTCTTGAAAAAGAATTGCATCCAATGGTCTAAAAGATATAACTAACTCTCTCCAAACAACTCAAGCATATCAAAAAGCTCACAAACTATCTAAGCAGCATGAAAAATAGTCACAACTAAATCCAATAGCCGCCCTCTCAATGTTTGTAGAAGTTGGATTCTCAAGGAAACAGTATGAAATAATAGGGAATAGTAACGAGAAGTATTATCCGAGTTACACCGTGTTTTAGCAAGCAAAAAGGACTTATTATCCGGCGAAAGAAGCCTATCAGGTAACTGAAACATGTGCTGAAATTAACATTTATTGGATCACACGGCTAAACATTTGGCACATATTTGGAGAATATACTAAAAGAATTGAATTTAGAAGAGTGTCAATCATAGACACTCATTACGAAATGGGGATATAACGGATTGCAACAAGCACAATTTAAGCAAAAAATGCAAGAAGAAAAGGCATTTGACAGCAACATTTTTTAAAGTTGATTTGTTCTACTACAATTAATTTGTGGACAAACAAGAAAGTTATTTGGCATAATCCAATCCCTGTTCGCCACGATACTGTCGGCCAATTAGATTTGTTAAAAAACCAGTGGATAATACAAATTCTGAAATTACTTACATAGAAAATGCAATAAGCGCTTTGGTAAACAGCCAATTCGTACAAGAAGACATCTCTTTTTCCATGAAACGCATAATGACTCTAACTATGGTCGATGCTAAAGTATGTAATGCTGCTACTTCAACAATGAGATGCTACATTTGTGGTGCTAGTTCAAAGCAGTTTAATGACTTTAATGTAAAAAATAACATCGACACAGATGCATTACAGTTTGGCCCGTCTGTATTCCACGCTTGGATCCGATTATTCGAAAGTATTCTGCATTTTTCATACAAACTTCTGCAAAAGTGGCAACAATTTCTGTGTCACTGTCTGATCTTAATCAGACAGTGACAAAGAAGTTTTCAAGCAAAAAAGATAGAAATACAGGCAAAACTCAGAGAGCAAATGGGCTTAACCATAGATGTGTCAGAAGCTGGATTTGGTAACACCAATGATGTCAATACAAGTAGGAGATTTTTTATCAATACAGAGGTTGCCCCTGAAAATACCGGTATCGATTTTAACCTCATAAATCGCTTGAAAGTGATCTTGGAAGAAATATCGAGTGGTCATAAAGTCGACTCCTACGATGCACAAAATATTTATTTACGATGCGATAGGCACTGAAGAAGCAGCAGAAGCGCGAAATAAACACTTTCGCCTGTACCGGCAAAATTTTCATAGAAAATTCTTAAGAGAAGAATGCAATTAGATGTCCTCACCAGATTATTGCTCAGCTCAAATCCCTTAATATCTAGATCTATGTCGTTTAGTAAATGCTTGTTTCTGCTGAACCCAATATTAACGACGAATGTTTCCAAGATGAAAAGAAGTTCGCGGAGGAATCTGCAGAAGACCCGAGGAATGGAGCTCGGGCGTGGATGAAGAAATGTGGGATTCTTTAGCGTGAATAATAATTTTTGTTTAAGTTAACGTGTTTTTTTAGTCTCAGTATACTGTTTTAATACAATATGCACTCCCACTGCTATATTTAGAAATAAAACCGGATTTGTAATATCTAAAAACAAAAAGATAATTTTGGCTGCATAGAACGAAATACCCCTATGAGCATCTGTGTGTTACGAATTTTATGCAAGATTTCTACATAGCTACAACCATGTAAAATTTTTGAATAAAAAAATAATATTAATGATAAGAATTTCAATGTATTGTTACTTACTTGTTCAAGGAATGAATAAAGGAGTTGGTTTTTATTTTATGTTTTTCATGTATTAATAATATTTTTTTCATTGATAACTTACTAATTTTTGTTTAAATGTTCTGCTTTGGTGTTTTTATATACATTAAAAAAATTATATCGTTGTAAATTAATCTATAAATCTGTAAATAGAATTAAATTTTGTTTTCCCGACATTTTCCTAGGTGACCTTAATTGGATGCTCCTAACCAGGCTAGTCATATTAGTTGATCTATTTTGGGAGTGAGAGTACTCCACATGTCTAATTCGTTAGCCGAAATGTATATTGAATCATCTGCTAAGCATATTTACCAGAAAGTGTACACGTGACAACGTGGGAAGTGGACTTTTTAGAGTGGTCCAATTTTTGTCGAATTTTCTATGTTTTTAAAGTGTTTTATTAATTAATTTGTAGATTATTACATTTCTTACATATCCTGTAGGTGATGCAATGAAAAAGAAGTCCCAAAAATAAAATTTTTTAAACAATTTGATTGTGAGAATATAAATAAATCCTCTTGCCCATTTTTTGTGGAGCTATGTTAAGCGCTGTTGCCAAGTTCATATATTGTTAAACATCAAAGATTTTCAGTGAAGTCATAAGTTAATTTGAGCAGTGTATTTTTTTTCCTTTTTATTTTGGAGAGATAGGAAGTAAGTGCTTAATGCAACAAATGCAATGCAGAGGAGATAGAGATTTACTTTCGTGTGAAATCTGATGCTATGGAACTATTTTTTGTATTGGCTGATCTAGTCTACCAGTATCACAACATCAATGTGTAAAAGTAAGAAAGAGGACCCCTTGTCTGAAAGAGCATTGAAAGGATTGCTTACCACTAATAACAGCAAAGAATTAAAGGGTAGAATTAAAAAATACATTATTAAAATTATTACTGAGAGGTTTTAAGGTTCTAAATAAATAATTATCGCGGTGAAGTTGTAAACAGTAGCCTGGCAGCTAAAATTGATGATATGGCTACAAAATTAGTCTCCGTTGAAAATACTGTAAGGCATGACCACTACCACACCAACTACTAATCCACACAACATAGTAATAAATGAGACAGTAGCAAAATACAATAGGCACATTATTCATATTAACCAAGTTAAACAAATTGTAAATTTAGCTATTACTGCAACTAGCAGCCAAAATAAGGCTTGGAATCCCCACTAAAAAGTAAGTATGCGTCAAGTGATTCAACGTTCAAAGCTGCATGCATTATATTACGAAAACGGCTTAAGTGAATGATGAACTTATAGTGTCTTAGTTATGATCAAATAATAGCACAAAATCCTCTAAGTTGGATGTTGAAAAAAAACATTGTCAAATTTTAGAAAATCAGACTTTTTGTTCAACCTACATAGTACGTGGAAATTTTGCATTTCACAACGTGCCGGATATACCAAAAGTAATCAAGGATATATTGTCAGAAATAATCAAATTAAATATTTTTTAGAAACGATACATTGGAGAGTTCACTAGAAAATATTAGGTATTATCACATTTTAAACATTAATGCACAAAGTTATATTACTCACCGAGATGAAGCAATTAAGTAAATGTTTCGTGTCTTATCATGCAGTTTTAGATTTAGCAAAACAAGGACGTCCTCAGAAGTGGAGACGGAGGAATTGTATTGTATTTGCGGATACAACATTTTATGCTGGGATTTCTATCAATTACACAAGAGGTGTGCTGGTGTGCTAATATTTATAAGAAATGATATACAACTGGAATGTTAAAATAAGTTTATCAATGCTGGTAATATGTGCCAATTTGTAATATTTATTTTGAAAGCATATAGTGGATAGTTGATGAATTGTATCGTTCACCAAGTAGTAGCTGGGTGCATTTATCCAAAGGTTTGAGGAAATTATAAAGGGCAATATTTCTATTAACTACTATATAACATTAATTATTATGATAACAATTTTTCAACCATTACAGTCGTCGCGTCAGTGTTAATTCTATGAATCACTTCCCGTTGTCACCAATGGCTGTGCAAACTGCAAGTGCAGGTGTTTCTAGTGCGGGCAGACGTTTTAGTAGTGTTCCAGTGTGTGCGGATGGACCTGAAATAGAGTTGCCTGCGCTATTAAACAGAGTTGATTTTAATCTCAGAGATGCCTGCCTCGCAATTGCGCAGCTTTATAAGGTTACCATGGAGCAGAATCATACTAGCCAGATCATGCTGTTAGAAATAAGTGGTTTTAGGGAAGATAGAAATAAAATTTCAGCAGTTCAGCCAGAGCTGAGAGAACTACACTCTGAACTTCATGACATCAAAACCTCTCTAAGTAGTAGAAATACAGATTCTGTGGCTCTTTATGAGCATATTAATGATGGTGGTATTGCAGACGTTCTTAAGGAAATGCATGATCGTTCTATTAAAGAAAAAAATATAATCGTCCATAACGTTACTGAGAGTTCTTCTTCTAATCTCGAAGTGAGAATTAAACATGATTCCACAGAGATCAGTAACATGTTAAATTTAATTGGCGTGGCAGGTGGCAATTTAAAAGAGTAAGATTGGGTCGTGTTGGTGAGAGACCACGGCCTTTGCGCGTCATTTTCGAATCCGACAACATAGCTAAGAGTTGCCTTTAGAATAAGAAAAAACTTAGTGGATCTACAATGCGTATAAGCACCGATATGACCTTGTCTTAACGTAATCACATAAAAAAGCTTCATACGGAACTTAACCAAAGAAAAAAAAATGGCGAAACAGATCTTATAATTAAATACTTTCAAGGATTTCCAAGAATAATAAAGAACAGACATCCTTTAAAAAACGACATTTGATTAGTTGCTACTTTCAGAATGCGGGAGGTATATCTTCAAAACTCAATATCCTGCGCAGAAATTCTTGCCTTAGTAACTATGATGTGATTGTTATTGTGGAAACATGGCTTGGGTGTGGTCACTCATCGGACAAGGTTAATATTCCTGGCTTTGATATTTATCGCACTGACAGAAATGTGAATACAAGCACGAAAACTAGAGGTGGTGGAGTACTAGTGGCGGTAAGAAGCCAGTTCAGGTCCAACCTTTTAAAGAACTCTATGGCTTCCATAGAACAGATCTTCTGCTCTTTTTCTTGTGGGCATAAAAAATTCATTGTTGGAGCATCATCATAGTGATCACTGCTTGGCTGTATCGGAATTATTGGAATCGAGGCCAGACAACTGTCTTCTTCTCTTTGGAGATTACAACTTGCCGGATGCCACTTGGGACAATAGTGAAAATGGTGCTAGTGCGGTGTGCCCATCTGCTTCAGCAGTAAATATCGTGAGTAACCTCCTTTGGTTTTCTTAATCCAAAAAATAATAACGTGTTTCTAAATTTGTGTTTTTCTCATTGCCACGATGTAAATGTTTATGCTACCCTAGATCCGCTGCTGGATAATAATAATCACCATATTGCTTATGCCTGTTAGATACCTCTTCGCACTATAAACGGTGCTCTAAGCCTTGATGTTGAATACTTTGATTTTAGGACTGCTAATTTTTTGTATAAGAATGAATTTTTTGCCTCAACTGATTGGAATATTCTTCTTGATAATAAAGATATAATTGCGGCAATTAATCAATTTCATAATGTTTTATATGAAGGTATGTACATGTTTGTGCCTATCAAGGTGTTTAAAAGTTCGAATTTTCCGGTACGGTTTCCTTCTCGTTTAAAACGCCTTATTGTTAAAAAAAAATAGCCCATAGGCATTACAAGCAGACTATGCTATTTGCCGATTATATGTTATTCTCACAACTCAGGGAAGAATGTAAAACTCTGGAGCGCTCATGTTATTAGGATTACATAAATAGAATAGAATTCAATCTCAACAGGAATCCGGCAGAATTTTGGAAACATGTAAACAACTGTAAAAGATCGAATGGGTACTCTAACTCCATGCATTTAGGGGGTAGGACGAGCAATAGTGGTGATCCTATGGTCAATTTGTTTGCTGATTATTTCTCGAGTGTGTATGAGCCTTACTGAATTGACAACATTAAATAACGTGAATATTAGTTTGGTTGATGTTTTTAATGAACTGATGTCACTCAGGCCTAAAACCTCAAATCGGCCTGATGGTGTACCGTGCATACACATGCACCTTAAGTGAACCATTTCACTTCCTGTTCAATCTCTCATTGGATTTGGAGGTATTTCCTGATTCCTGAATTTTTGAATCTGGTGATTGTAGCGATGTGACTAATTATAGGGGCATCTGCATACAGTCGACCATATCAAAGCTTTTTAACTCATTGGTCACTTCTCTTTTAGGCGGGTGATCATGGATGAACAATATGGCTTTCAGCGTTCTCGCTCCTGTGTATCTAATCTTCTGACATATGTGGAATACCTGTGGGGCGCATTTGAGAGAGGCTGTCAGGTTGATACCATATATACTGTCTTCTCCAAGGCGTTCGACAAAGTGAATCGGTTATTGTTGAGCAAACTTGGGTCGCTTGGGTTTGGCATTCACATTCTTCGGCTAGAAAGTTTCATAATGGGCCGTCAGCAAAGTGTAAGAATAAATAATTATATCTTTAACCTAATTATAGTGCCCTCGGGTGTTCCCCAGGGCTCTCACTGTGGCTCCCTTTTGTTTCTCTTGTTTGTAAATGACTTTAGGGATTTCCTGACCAATACTTCCTTTCTCATGTTTGCCGATGATCTGAAGTTATTCAAAATTATTTCTAGTCCTGTGGACAGTCTTATTTTGCAAGCAGATATTGACATATTTTTCCAATGGGCAACTTTAACCGGCTTAAGTCTGAATACTGATAAATGCTCCTGTATATCATTTTCCAGGTTAAAAAGTCCCATGCAGTTTGATTATAATTTAAATACAATCATTTTAAAACGGGTACATGAGATTAGTGATCTTGGTGTGATGTATGATTGTTCTTTATCCTTCATCGTCCATCAAAGAAGTGTGGTGCAGCGAGCCAGTAGGTTTTTGGGTTTTATTGATAGATTTAGTACCGATTTTTTTTGTAATGTGCTTAAATTATTGTATTGCTCGTACGTTTGACCGATTTTGGAGTATGTAAGCTAGGTGTGGTCTAGTTTTTATAATGTCCATATTAGTCAGTTGGAGAGTATCGTTATTTTACCCAGCTAATATCACCACAAACTATGGCTTGCATACCCCAATCTTTAGAACACAGCGTAATTTTGATAAATATAATTTGCCAATTGATGGAGCAGTTCACTGATTCAAAAATATGGTCAAGCAACTGACCTCGCTATAGAGTTTCTTTAATTTTCGGTTAGTTTTCTCTTACTATTATATATCAAATACTGTTTATTTTTATAAATAATTAAATTAAATTAAATTATAATACCTTGCGTTCTGACCTATTAGTTTGAGATTTAGCTTTAATCATATTGTTCAATCACACTATTTTTTCTCTTGCATATTGACGATGTTTATGTAGAAATGGTGTTACCGTTAATAAATAAATAAATTTTTATTGTACAAATTATGTGTTGACAAATCATAATGTGTAAGCATGGAAAAATCTATAATGAGTATTAGATGACTGTGAGTATAAAACTGATAATATAACACTTTCGAGACACCCTAAACATTTTACAAAATTAATTTTTTTAAAGTATAATTGGACCAATTTCCGTTTAGTGACAAATGTACCACCATGCTTAATAATTATTATCTTATTGGAGCAATTAAAAATAAAAATTGTTGTATTTCGTCGCATAATAGAGGTGAAGTCAGAACAAATTCGCTTGAGAGGACTGCATTAATTGAAAGCCAGACTGCCTGTATATTTAATCAATTTTTTATTAATATTATGTACAAAATCTTAAATAGTAATATTGATCTATATGAATAGTCTTATGTACTTTTACCTGTGATAAGCAGCAGATTTGATAAATTTCAACCCATATCTATAGATCAGTTAAAACATATAGTTTCTTAAAAAGGTGTTCACAATATTTTAAACTTCAAATTTTTAAAGGATATATTTATAACAGTGGAATATGCAGGTTTAAATTTTATAAACTTCTGAATATATAGTGCCAGTTTTCCTAAGAAATTAAAAAGTTATGTAACTCGAATCAAAAAAATTTAATGCAATACTAACGTGGCTAACTTTATACCAGTGAACACTTCGCCTTGGATAGAAAAAGTTTAAAGGTGTCTACCAATAATTAATTCAATATTTTTAATCTAATAAGCTTTTTCTTGGCAATCAATTTGGATTCTATAAAGGACATTCTTGTAAAACTGCAAATCAGCTTACAGTTACTAAATGTTATCTTATGGATAAAAATCAGCATGTGATACATGTTTTTAGTGTTCCGTACGGAACACTTATAAGATCGCTTCGGAGTCTGTCTATCTGTTTGTCTATCCGTCACACCCGATTTTCTCTGAAACTATTTGGCAATAATATAGGAATTGATGGCCTTATCAGAACCGTGTAGTTTGAAAGGCGTTAGTTTTGGGGGGTAAAATCGGAAGTGAAGAAAAAATTATCAGGTCATCGAGTGAGGTGTCAAATGAAAGCCTGTAAAAACATAAGTTCAAAAATATATATAATGTAATACTTGCGCACACTTCTGTTGCATTATTTTAAAAAAATTGCGAAAAATCACGCCCCCCCCCTTTATCTCGAAAAGTATTGATCAAAAAATTTTGAAAAAATTCTGGAATATTCTCCACAAGACGTAGATTGAACGAAAATTATCACGAGTGTTTTACCTTTAATAATTTATCTGATATATATATATATATATACATATATATACATATATATATATATATATATATATATATATATATATATATATATATATATCAAGGTCACTGTTGTCAGTAAAGATTGGAAAAAATTTTTGTTGCAAACTCACTTGCGCAAGTTCGACTTGCACTTGGCCGGTTATTTTAGAATAGGAAGTGTATTCGATACTACTGATTGAAAATTACTATTAGACAAATATCTTATTATGATATTAAAAATGAAGCTTAAAATTGGTTCAAGAATTATCTATCAAACGGAGTACAATATGTTAGTACTGGCAGAAGTTTTTCTAGAAATATTGAAAATAAAATTGATGTTCCACAACTTATCATATTAACAGCATGGTTATTTAGCATTTAGTTGTATGATATTAATTGTATTGTGAATTTGGAGTTCATCAACTTGGATACTTGATTCTATAGATGACTCGGTTTTTCAGAACTTCTTCAGTTAATAAGCTTAAATTAAATCTTAGATAAACAAGAGCAATGATAGTAGGAACCTAGTATAACATTAGTTGTGTCAACAAATCTTTGAATAAACTGCAAACAAATAATAATAATACCGAATAGGTTAATGAGATAACACATATTGGTTTTATGTTAAGCAATAAAGAAACACTGGCAATATGTTCAGAAATAAAGTCAAAAAACCATGTATTTATTTTTAGAAGGATGGCATTTAAAATTCTAATTCAACCTTCAAATAATTTCTTCAAAAAACAAAACAGCTTTATTGCACCATACTATACCACGCAAAGTGGGTCATAGCGGCCTACTACCCATACAATCACTGCTATCAGAGGTATGGTAATGAGTTTAATGTCCAACCGATACACTCCAATAAACTTAATGCTGAGTACACTCATCTTACAATGGTCTTTATTTTTAAGTTAGCAATACTTCTAAAACACAATCTATTAAAATGAATTTATCTGCTTGTGAGAGGAAAGGCATTCCTATTTTACAAGAAGTATTAATAACTTTCATATTAAAAGAACAAGTATATCATCATTAGCGATATCTTTTTGACAGGGAACTAAATAAATTTGATGTTTTACTAACGAATATTAAAAACGTTGAAATAGTAAATGCCTCAGAAAAACCTCAACTAAGGAAAAATCTGATAGGGAAAAGTATCCATTTTCATTATTAATTAGGCTATTTCTGTGGATGTGTGGATTTTTAGATTAGATGATAATGATGTAGTGGTGTGTTTTTATTATTTTAACACTCAAAACTGTATATTTGGTTTATTTTATTTGTAGGTGCTATTATTTTTTTTATATAATAGGCAGTGATAAGTGTCTTGTCAAGACATAAAACAAAAATAGATAGTGTATAATACAGTTCCCCGCTTAATCAATAATCCATTAGAAACTGCTATGAGTGCGGTAAGAACATACCGTATAAAATTTCAATACCGTTTTAAGCAAAACAACTACCGTATCCCGCATCCGTGCAGAGCCATTTAAAACCTAAATGATCTAACGTGTTCTGCTAGTAAGACGTACTGGAAATGCGTAGCCGTATTGTCACTTATATTTATATATTTTAGTAGAAGGTTATATGTGGTTATATATAACTTATTAAAGTAGAAATTTGGAAAATATTCATTTATTTTTCATAAATAAAATATTTTCTACTTTCTTCTCTAATAGATAAAATTGTGTACCAGAATTTTACTTCACAAGATTAAACTTTTATTTTTTTTACTTTATTTTAAATTATAGAAACCTGACAAAACTTACATTACACAGTTTAGTAAGTAGATGCACCTCTGTACCAATAAATATCAATTCTTTCCAGGATAGTTTCAAATTTTCCT
>CM032456.1:128928330-129040830 GCA_019049505.1 Pachyrhynchus sulphureomaculatus
ATATATATATATATATATATATATATATATATATATATATATATATATATATATATATATATATATATATATATATATATATATATATATATATATATATATATATATATATATATATATATATATATATATATATATATATATATATATATATATATATATATATATATATATATATATATATATATATATATATATATATATATATATATATATATATATATATATATATATATATTGTAACATGTGAACTGCCCGCACGTTGTGGTGTCATTTTGTACCCTGTGGAAAGTTGTTTGTCCCACGCTTGAGCGCAATTTTCTTGCAGCCCCGCTTTCATTTCTGATAATGAATTGAGTGACTAATGATTTTAAAAGAACTAAAGAAATTAAACAAACACTAGCTCAGTTTTCCTTGGTAGAGAGATATGGGTAAGAGATAATTTTTGTACGTCTTTTTGGAATTATTTTCTATTTTTTTAAAAAGCTTTAGCTGTACAAATTTTGGGCACCATTCATTTTAAAATAGAAAGGATCTAACTTCAGCTAAAAAAATGAAAAAATACTGAAAGGGTGTACAGTTGTTGAAAATAAAAAACAGTTTGGTACAGCCGTCATTATCCTGAAAAGTAAGATAGGTATTCAGTGAGACACTAGCTTTAATCAACAAAAAGAAAATTTATTCATGATTTTAAAATAAAAGTTCTAACCTCTGTGTCTTTAAGGATTACAAAGAATTCTAGCCTAACAGGTAGTTATTATTATTAGAGTCCCTAAATCAGACATTTAAATTCTAAAACCTGACTACCCCCGAAAGCGAAGAATCGTGATTTTCACTTTTTGTCAGTTCAAATTGCTATTAAGGCACTGCTTCGGGAATAAGTCTATTGAGGAATGTTCTGGTAACTTACGGTTTTTATTTCGGCTTCTAGGCCTTCGATGGAACACAACCGATTTCACACTTTGTAGGAAACACTTAGAGCCCACTACGGCTTTACGTTAGAAAAAAACTTGTGCTTTACTTAGCTCTCATAATTGTTGCTATGAGCCTCTACTGCGGCTCGGTCGAAGTAAGCCTCGCTGCGGCTCGATGGAAAATTAGCCTACTTGGCGGCTTGGTCGAAACAACCTACTTGGCGGCTCGGTGGAAATTCGCCTCGATTTTCGTTCACCGGACCCTTAAATAAACCGTGGGCACTCTCTCGGCAATATGGCTACGCCGGAACCAAAACTGCGGATACAAATATTTAACCAATCCCGGCGTATCGAGAGATTCGGTCGTAAACCCGCACAGCACACTAATATACCGAACGGCTTGGAATTTCTGATTAATATACCGCTCGATACAAAAATGAAAAGAAGTACAATTTAAAGTGAAAAATCAGTAACATTACATGGTCTTAAAATCTAAGAAAAAATGAATGTTACATTTACCCCCTTCCAAAAGGAAATAGACTACACTAGTCTATTAAACTAAGGCTACTTATGAAAAGGTACAAAGTGGTACACTATCACTTACTACTAAGGTCAGAACTTAAAACAAAATTACAAACTTCGGACCTTACTACTAGACTTAATTCAATTAAGCACTAATATTAAGTACAATGAAAACCAAATGAAAATCTTTGCATGTACACAAGAATCTTATAACTAGACTTAACTTAATTAAGCACTAAGGTTAAGTACATCAAAAAGTAAATAAAAATCCTTGCATGAACATAAGAAATACCTGTTCAAAGTAACAATCGCGGTCTTCTTATATAAAAGAATCAGCTCTATTATTGTTACCAAAACAAAAAAAAATATAACTTTGTCTAGACTCTTGTCTAAATCAAAAAAAGTGAACTGAAACAAAATATGAACACCCCCCTTAAAATAGTTTAAGGATTGTCAGAAAATTTTCTATTTCAGCAAAAGAAATTTAGAAAAATTCTTAAATAAAGAAAAATAAAAAACTGATTCTAGTGCAAACACTTACACTAAAAAGAAAAAGTCTTGTCAGACCATTTAGCACAAGGCCAAAAAAAAAAATATCTGGATAAATATCCAGACAAACGCTCGGGAAAAATCGCTATCAATGCTCTAGCTCATCGCTAAGAGAACATTCCAAATCTAGTATCACTACTAGTCGCACTCAGAAAATAATCGCACTCTACGTCGCAATGTCGACGTCCTAAGACATCCAGACATGCTAAAATCGCCAGGGCTAAAACGCTACATCGCGCAATGTCGACGTCCGTCCTGAGACATCCAGACATGCAAAAATCGCCAGGGAAAACGCTCTGGTTAATCGCCAGAAAACACGTCAGCTCCTCGCCAACAAAACACTCTGGTATATTGCCAGAAAAAAAAAAATCCTCGGCTCCTCGCCAAGAAAACACTCTGGTATATCGCCAGAAAAAACCTCGGCTCCTCGCCAAGAAAACACTCTGGTATATCGCCAGAAAAAAACTCGGCTCCTCGCCAAGAAAACACTCTGTAAGTAGTCCTCGACTACACAAAGTCTGCGTTCTAAAAGAACAATCTCGCCATTAACATAGTGAGCAGCTATAAAAGCTAACAATATCACTATAGGCACAGTGAATAGCTACAAAAGCTAAAATTCACTCTAAACACAGTGAATAGCTATAAAAGCTAAAATTCACCAAACTGAATGATCCTGCTTCAAAAAGCAATGTTCACAAAGAACAGAATGATTAGTCCACGCGCAACTAACATTCAAGGAAACATTCCTAACATAACTATGTGAGACAGCAAGTCTCGAAATAGGACCTCCCTAAAGTCATAATCCTATATATGGGAGTCCATAAAACAAAACGACTCAAAATCACACATTTTGAGCACATGCCCTCAGGCAACCAACATACACTAAAATATATACAGAAATATATACAGAAATATATACAGAAATATATACAGAAGTACATACAGGAGTTCAAATCCCAAACTCTTGGTTACGATAACTCCATACTGAGCTTGGTGAAAGCTCTTAGCAAAAGCTAATCAAATCTTCAGCACATCGCACCAAAGTGACAAATCTGCCTAGAAACATGAGCCAGAAGAAACGCCCTCCGTCATTCTTCAGGGTGGCTACACTGAGATATAAAACTTAACCAGCATTGCGCCTCTTCAAGTTGCATGAAGAACCCTCGTGTACTGGTCTCGCCCTAGAACAACAACGAAAAGAATTTAATCCATCCCACATAACAGGAGACAAACACCTCACCACGATATACTGAAAGGTGGAGACAATAAAATACGGAAATGGTGACCCTGGTGTCCACCAACAAAAGGGAGTAGATTATAGCATCCACTAAACTAAAACGGTGTCTACCACACCACCATAAGTCAAAAAAAATTTAATCAATAGGGTGTTCCGAAACACACTACTGCCAACAGCCTGTCACCACTAATAGGCTAATTGGAGCTGAGGTCGACTACAGTAGCTAGGCTCTCCTTTGGTTCAAATAGAAATAACCATTGGGTAACAAAACCCCTAAAGGTCCCAAAGGTCAAACGTTCACCCCCCATAGACTACCCTTCCAATCAGTCTGTTCCTCAGGAAGACTAACTTCCTGCCAAACGTCGTAACGGCATCTGTTAGCACCCGGTGCATCACAGCCTGTAAAAACAGATAACTCATGGGATACAACCTAAAAGGTTTACAAGGTTGACTTAACCAAGCTTCTAACGGAAATTTCCAAAAAACGAAAATGAGCTTAAAAAGCTACTTGAAGTAAAAATTTCTCAATTTTTCGGTGGCAACGCAACAAAACTTTTGAAGACGACAAGAGCTTTTCCAGCTTAATCAGAAACAAGAAGAAAACATCATTGACAGCTAAAATATTCGATCATGGTGTTAATCGTCTCCCTAGACAATAGCCTCTAGAAGAAACTGCTACAGGTATCAGGCATAACCGTTTTCTGTCAGCCCAAACTTCTAGATTACCTCTTGGAAATCTAAAAATTCGGTTAGGAATCTTCCTTCACTGCGCTTAGCCTCTCTTGACAAGGTTCTCATCTCGGTATCAGATTTTGATCATTTCTTTGTGAAACGACTGTCTTACTCTGCTCTCATCTCTTGTAAATGATCAGCCTTTAGTTCTCCTGCAGGACTTCAATTTCCTATCAATCTGATAGTATACCGAAAAAACTCAACATACGCCTATGAGTCCATGCAAAAAAATTTTAAAAAAATTAGTGACTCAAAGGTAACGTTTAAACGGCTCTGAAAAGAATAAAGTATACCCTCAGTTTGTCAATTCAGAAGAAGATCTAAATCAAAATAATCCAAGTCTTAGACTTACTGGATAAACCAAAATCAATTTACTCTTAATTGCACCCAACATATACCACTAAGGTAATAGAAATACACCCACTCGGGTAACAAACTTTGAAATTGCTCATAAAAATTTTTGACTCTACATCACACCACGCGAGCTACATCTTGCGCTTATCCAAACTCAAGATCACCTTGGATTGCCTCTAATCAAAATTTCGCTTCCAAGTGTCAAGAACTGGATATTATTTGGGGTCATAAGCAAATCAAATCCCGCGACCACCGACATACCAGTCTTATGATAAATCCTGAGTGTGACTCTTTCGCAAGCTCGCAACAGCTGAGTCGATGCTAAACATCAACTACAATCAACCTAAGTTTGGATATGATCAGTACCCAAAACCTTAGCAAAAATAATAAAAGTAAGCTATTCTCTGCTCAACTTTTATAACAGTCAAAAAAAAAACGAGGTCGTCACCTCTACAGAGCAACATCAAAAAAAATAAAGTAAAGCAATTAAGATAATGTAAATATAAATTATTCTTCTTCTGACAAACTTTCATTAGGGTTAGGTTCATTGAATGGTTTTAAGTCTTTAATATGCCATCGTCCTACTTTAGTCCCATCTAAATTAACCAAACCATAAACTAAATCTGAAATCTTTTCTCTTATCACGCAATGCACATACTTAGGTACTAACTTAGATGTGAATTTATCAGCTGCACGGGAAAGAATTTTATTTTTTCGCCAAACGTGATCACCTATTTTAAAGGAAAAATCCCTTTTTCTAAGGTTGTAAGACTTACTGTTCCGTTCATAAGCCTTATGTATCTTACTACGCACGTCGGTGAAAATATCTTTTAAACCCTTTAAATTTTCGGCATACGCACCCCTGTTACCCGGAATTATTTCGCTGTCAACATTGACATCCAAATCCAAATTTTTATAATACGATCCAGATAGAGGTATATGTCTGCCGTAAACTAAGAAAGACGGTGTGAACCCTGTTACTTCGTGTCTTGCGGTATTTATTGCTTGTTGGATTTTGGAAATATTGCCATCCCAAGTGTCATGTGAATCAACGTAACTTCTTAAAGCGGTCCCGATTGTTCGGTTATTACGTTCGACAAAATTACATTGTGGAGAGTACACGGGATTAAAAGGATATTAAAACTATAAGTTTCACTTAGGCTCTTAAAACTCTTAGAGGTAAACTGAGTACCGTTATCGCATATTAAGAGCGATGGAACACCGTGGATTAGAAAGACATTATTTTCCAAAATTCTCTCTATATGTCCAGCTTTAGAGCTTTTCAAAGGAAATAGCATGGTATACTTTGTAAACCAGCAAGAAACCACGAGAAGCCATTTATTTCCCCTTTTTGAACGTGGGAATGGGCCTACTAGATCAGCTGCTATGACTTGAAAAGGGTAATTAACCGTTTTCTCTTTTCCCATCAGTCCCATAGGTAGTGCATTTGGAGATTTCTGCGCTCCACATACTTCACAAGTCCTCACAAACTTTAAGATATCAAAACGCATTTTTGGCCAATAATACTGTTCCTGAACCCTGTGAAGAGTTTTATAAAAACCAAAATGACCAGAAGTAGGAGGAGTGTGACACATGTCTATAATTTCCCTCTCTGCGGTTTAGGAACTAGTATTTTCCACTCGGGTACATTAACTTTTAAAGGCAACTGGTTTGGGATAAATTTGTACACGAAATCATTTTCCACCTTCCACTGCGGAAAATTTTGAGGAAATTCTTTAATTTGCTGCCGCAAATTATCGTACCATGGATCAATGCGATCTATATCAACTGTATCAATTCTTACGCCAATTTGTGCATTAAGACTGTTTTCGTCCACTGTATGATCTGGGATTCTTGACAAAGCGTCAGGAATAACATTGTGGACTCCTTTTCTATGAATTAAATTAAATGTATGTTGTCTCAGCCTAATCGCCCAACGCGCTAGTTTGCCACTAGGGTTTTTAATAGAATTAAGCCACAATAAACTATAATGATCTGTTATGACCGTGAAAGGAACACCTTCTATGTAAGGTCGAAACTTTTCGATGTTAAAGAGTACTGCTAAACATTCTTTTTCAACAACCGAATAGTTACGTTCAGCCTTTGATAAAGTTCTACTGGCATACGCTATCACTCTTTCCTCACCATTGATTTTCTGTGTTAGGACGCCCCCTAAACCGGTATTAGAAGCATCACTAGAAATATAAAACTGTTGGGAAAAATCTGGTTGGGATAAAATTGGAGCTGAAACCAATAGCTCTTTAATCTTTATAAAAGATCTTTCTGCTGCGTTTGTCCAAACTATCGATTGTCCTTTTTTTCGTCCTTTCAAAAGATCATTAATAGGTGACAACAAGGTAGAAAAATTCTCAATAAAACGCCTATACCATGAACACATTCCTACGAAACGCTTGACTTCCGTAGTATTAGGTCTCGCATAATTAACCATGCTTGCTACTTTATCCGGATCGGTACGCAAGGAATTTGAGCCTACAATATAGCCTAAAAACTTTAGAGAAGTTTTGAAAAAATCACATTTGCTCAAATTTATCGTCAGTCCGGCCTCTTTCAATTTATTTTTTACTTCTTTAAGTAAGCGAATATGCGATTCGAAGTCTTCCGATGTTACTAAAATATCATCGAGATAGGTAAAAATATGTGGCTCATATTTCGGACCAAATATAGCGTCCACTAAACGTTGCTGAGTTTGAGCAGCGTTCTTTAGACCAAACGGCATAGTGACGAACTGAAATAGACCTCGGCCTACTACTGCAAAAGCGGTCTTTTCCTTAGAGGATTTGTCCAAAGGAATTTGCCAGAAAGCCTTTCTAAGGTCTATCGAAGATACATACTTAGCATTCCTGAGTGATGTCAAAATTCTGTCGATGTTCGGTAATGGATAGTTATCAAATTTGCTGACCTCGTTGAGCTTTCTTCCGTCAAAGCATAGACGATACTGTCCATCGGCCTTTTTCACCAATAAGATTGGAGAACACCAGGGACTGTTTGATTCTTCAATCACTCCGAGTTTCAACATTTCGTCTAACTCTTTATTTAATACTTTTGACATGTACGGAGACATGGCGAAGGGCCTTGTCTTTACAGGACTGGCATCAGCCGTATCTATAGACATGGTGATTTTATTCGTTCGGCCTAACCTATCTTTACTACTTATTTCATTGAAAGAGCTTATTACTTTTTCTGCTTTTAAGCGTTCCGTCCGCGAGAGATCATCTAGGGTACATAGACGCGAGAAAAGGTTTTCTAAAGAACTTTCTGAATAACAATCTTTAAAACTTGTATGAGAATTGACTTCTAGGGACTGTGGATACCACGAATTATCTTTAAAATTGACTAAAATTCCGAATTTTTGTGCAAAATCACATCCTAAAACCAAAGTATGTGATAGAGAAGGTACTACTAGAGCAGAGATTACTAAACAATGACCATTGCAGACTAGCGGCAACTCAACCGTACCTAAAACTTTTAGACGGCTGCCATCTGCAGTGGTAACACTTCTATTTTTGACATGGCATATTTTTATACTTAAACGACTTAAAATTTTAATACCATTCTGACCTACAACGGAGGCATTTGCACCAGAGTCAAATAAAGCCGAGAAATGGACACCTAATAGATTTATCTTGATATGCGGTCTGTTATCTAAATATTTATGCACGAATAAAGGAGACATGTGACCATTTGGAGAAGCAGGAGTTTTAACTTGAGAAGGAGAATTTTTATTAGACTTTAAAAAATCAGAAACTTTTTGTAACCATTTGGTCCAATCTGATCTACTGGAATATTTTTGTCCATCCGTGTTTCTAGAACGTTTTGGATTAGGGGCTATACTGCTAACGTGAGCTTGTGACTTAGCCGAATGTTTAGAGGCTTTTTTTCTGGACTTAGTGTATCCGCCTCGGTAATATACCGTCCTTACTCATTTTTTGTACACTTGGGGCATGATGCTAGTCTCACACCAGTTGTTCCACATTTGAAACAAAATACCCTCTTCGGTGCTGTACAATTTTGGTAAGTGTGATTCGGACCTGTGCAATTCCAACACGTGAAAATTGCCTTAGGTGAAACCGGCTTGTCGTTCACTTTAGCTGCAGTGTCGCTAATTTTAGAGTCATTATCTTTTCTTTTACCCGTTTTCTGGTTACTCCTAGGGTTCCGATTTACATTCCCAACCTTATTTGTCGAGACTCCACTTCGGCCATTTGGATTATACTCTACTTGATGTATATTAGTTTCGCCTTTTGGTCTGCTCTTTTCCAACAAATAATCGGACTCTTCAAGTTTTCTACATAACCCGGCGAGTTCGGCTACCGAATTAATATCTAGTAGAGCTAACCGATTGACGAAACTAGGCAGAATATTCCTCCGTATAAATTTAACTTTGGTACTTTCCAAAGGCTTGGTGGATAACCTACCAAATAAAGATTCCATGTGGGCAATAAAAATCACAGTGGACTCATTCTTCTTTTGTCGCCTCCTCTTTATTTCCGACCACAATTCTTCATCTTCATCACAGTGCAAGAAATCCTTCTTTAGCCTATCTACCAAGGAATGCCAGTCGTTGACACTTGATTTTATGCTTCTAAACCAAATGAAGGCATCGCCAGTGAAAAATTCAACAGCAGAGCTGAAAAGTTCATCTTCCGATACTTTCCTAGCTTGAGCTATTTCAGTCAGCCTCTCCAAAAAAGGATAGAGTCTCTTTGAGTCTTCATTAAATTTCAATTGCCATTCGCTGACAGGAATATTTCTGGCTGCGCAATTCACGATTGGAGCTGGTACGTTTATGACTGGGGTTGTAATAGGCAACTGTGGTAACTCATGACCAGGAGCTATCTTTTCTGCAAGATTTGCTTCCATGAGCACACACGTAGCTATTGTTTCCTGAACATATCTGGAAAACTTCGACGCTTCCTCTTCGTCATCCGGCATGGGAATTCTTTGTACGCGACCCGCAACATGCGATAAACGTGACTTAACCCGGTGTACAAGTGAATCATTTGGATCGCCGTCATAACTATCGATTAAGTTTTGGATAGAATTTAAACTCTTTTCGATACCAGCCGTTTCTTCTTTAATAGACAGAGTGTCATCCCCTATTTTTATCGTTTTTCCGGGCTCATTAATTTCTTTACTTAAGATCCTGGTTAGAATCTTTCTTTTATCCGTGACCGGACGTTCTGAGAAAGTACGACGGATTTTCAGTTCATAGTCTAACTCATATTCCAGTAGGTGATTGACTTTAAAATTGAAGGCTTCCATGATAAATGAATACAATTTTAAAGAATTGTTTAAAAAAGTCGTGAAAATATTTCTCCTGTGCTCCCAATAGTCAAAATAAAAAATCTGTAAAGGCACTTAAAATATGTAAACTTCTTTACCAAACATTTAAAAAATTTTCAACAATTTCAAAAAAAAATTTCTAAGTATTGCCTTGTATTAAAATTCTTTTACCAATTATGTTAAGAATTTTCAACAAAAAATCTCCAAATACCGTTTCGTATCAGCAAAGTATTTTTAATATTCATGCAAAACATCGGTGAGAAAAAAGTACAGTTTTTTCTTCGGTTAACCGCAAAATAAATCTAACACTGCAAAAATTAAAGTAAACCAGCACATCTGCTAATCTGAACTATAAAAGTAGCTTTTAAGAAAAAAGTAGGAATCTCTTATCTTAGAGTCGATTAACAAAATTCAAATATCTAAACCACCATCAGATAAATTGAAATAAATAATTCTACAAATTTCCTGCTTTTGTCTTATTGCCATATAGTGTAGTTTCGTTTAATAAATATTATGAAATAAAAATATCTGAAAAGTTAGAGCTTTTACTTTGTTCGAAAGCTAGTACACTGAACCCTTTTTTTAAAAAATAAAATTCCAAGAGCCCCGCGTTGACAGCGCTATTTTGTAACATGTGAACTGCCCGCACGTTGTGGTGTCATTTTGTACCCTGTGGAAAGTTGTTTGTCCCACGCTTGAGCGCAATTTTCTTGCAGCCCCGCTTTAATTTCTGATAATGAATTGAGTGACTAATGATTTTAAAAGAACTAAGAAATTAAACAAACACTAGCTCAGTTTTCCTTGGTAGAGAGATATGGGTAAGAGATAATTTTTGTACGTCTTTTTGGAATTATTTTCTATTTTTTTTTTAAAAAGCTTTAGCTGTACAAATTTTGGGCACCATTCATTTTAAAATAGAAAGGATCTAACTTCAGCTAAAAAAATGAAAAAATACTGAAAGGGTGTACAGTTGTTGAAAATAAAAAACAGTTTGGTACAGCCGTCATTATCCTGAAAAGTAAGATAGGTATTCAGTGAGACACTAGCTTTAATCAACAAAAAGAAAATTTATTCATGATTTTAAAATAAAAGTTCTAACCTCTGTGTCTTTAAGGATTACAAAGAATTCTAGCCTAACAGGTAGTTATTATTATTAGAGTCCCTAAATCAGACATTTAAATTCTAAAACCTGACTACCCCCGAAAGCGAAGAATCGTGATTTTCACTTTTTTTTGTCAGTTCAAATTGCTATTAAGGCACTGCTTCGGGAATAAGTCTATTGAGGAATGTTCTGGTAACTTACGGTTTTTATTTCGGCTTCTAGGCCTTCGATGGAACACAACCGATTTCACACTTTGTAGGAAACACTTAGAGCCCACTACGGCTTTACGTTAGAAAAAAACTTGTGCTTTACTTAGCTCTCATAATTGTTGCTATGAGCCTCTACTGCGGCTCGGTCGAAGTAAGCCTCGCTGCGGCTCGATGGAAAATTAGCCTACTTGGCGGCTTGGTCGAAACAACCTACTTGGCGGCTCGGTGGAAATTCGCCTCGATTTTCGTTCACCGGACCCTTAAATAAACCGTGGGCACTCTCTCGGCAATATGGCTACGCCGGAACCAAAACTGCGGATACAAATATTTAACCAATCCCGGCGTATCGAGAGATTCGGTCGTAAACCCGCACAGCACACTAATATACCGAACGGCTTGGAATTTCTGATTAATATACCGCTCGATACAAAAATGAAAAGAAGTACAATTTAAAGTGAAAAATCAGTAACATTACATGGTCTTAAAATCTAAGAAAAAATGAATGTTACAATATATATATATATATATATATATATATATATATATATATATATATATATATATATATATATATATATATATATATATATATATATATATATATATATATATATATATATATATATATATATATATATATATATATATATATATATATATATATATATATATATATATATATATATATATATATATATATATATATATATATATATATATATATATATATATATATATATATATATATATATATATATATATATATATATATATATTTATATATATATATATATATATATATATATATATATATATATATATATATATATATATATATATATATATATATATATATATATATATATATATATATATATATATATATATATATATATATATATATATATATATATATATATATATATATATATATATATATATATATATATATATATATATATATATATATATATATATATATATATATATTATATATATATATATATATATATATATATATATATATATATATATATATATATATATATATATATATATATATATATATATATATATATATATATATATATATATATATATATATATATATATATATATATATATATATATATATATATATATATATATATATATATATATATATATAACACCGCCCTTTTCAAAAAATCCATATGATTTTTAAGAAGTACCAACCCTCAAACGATACGTGTCAAAATTTCATGACATTTCGACGATTAGTGTATAAGTTACAGTGGCTTTAGTGACGCTACTTTTGATATTTTCAAAACAATGAAAAAAAATCAAATTTCGTGTCTTGATGTTTCTTCTGTTTTTTGATGGAAAAAAAATACTGTTTAAGCAAAGCAATGGATTAATAAGTGTTACTGGGACTCTGCCCATGGAAAATCACTCATCACTCACTAGTATGCTGAATTTAAACGCGGTCGTACAGATACAAATGATGCTGAGCGCTCTGGGCGCCGAATTAAGGTGGTTACAAAGGAAAAAAATCAAAAAAATCCACAAAATTGTTTTGGATGTCCGTAAAATGGAATTGCGTGAGATAGCTGACACCCTAAGGATATCAAAAGAACGTGTTGGTCACATTTGGCATGAAAATTTGGGCATGAGAAAGCTCTGTCTGAAATGGATACCGCATTTGTTCACAGTGGACCAAAAACAATAACGTGTTGATGATTCTGAGCACTGCTTGGACCTGTTTAAGTGCAATAAAAAGGATTTTTTTATAGGATATGTGACAAAGAATGAAACGTGGATCCACCACTATACACCGGAATCAAATCGGCAGTCAGCTGAGTGAACAGCAGCCGGTGAAAGCCGCCTGAAGCGACCAGAGACACAACAGTCGGCAGGGAAGGTTTTGACCTCTGTATTTTGGCATGTGCAAGGAATAATTTTCATTGACCATGCTGAGAAGGGAAAAACCATCAATAGTGAATATTATATAGATTTATTGGTGCATTTGAAGCCAGAAATCGCAAAGAAACGACCCCAAATGAACAAAAAAAGTGCTCTTTCATCAAGACAATGGTTACGATGGCAAAATTTGGCATCCAGCGACACTCATCTAGTCGCAGACCTCAAAAAATTTTTGCCGCGGGAAAGAGATTTGGCTCCAGTGAAGAAGTTATCACCGAATCTGAGGCAAAGATAAATCCTTCAACAAAAAAGGTATAGAAATGTTAGAAAAGCGTTGGACTGATCGTGTCTCTCTCGAAGGAGACTGTATTGATGAATAAAGTCGAATTTTACAAAAAAAAGTGTTTCAAGTAGCTATGTTAGATCAAAAATTTGCAACGTACTTGTTGTATGTATGTATGTATATATATATATATATATATATATATATATATATATATATATATATATATATATATATATATATATATATAATTTAAAGGCCTTTCCTCAGAAAAACTATATTAAAATCGATATATCAATTTGTTCACAAATTATAGTGGCAGTGATTAGAGAGACCGAGAGATGGACATACACACCAACGGATATGAAATATTATGTGTTTTCTGATCTGTGGACCCAGAAACGTGAAGAAATCTAAAAACCAATACTTTTTTTAACAAAAAAAAAAAACATCAGTTTTTATTTTTATAGAAATTATTCTCACAAATAATTAGTTTAAACAACAACTGCAACATTTTAATTCATTATCAGCTCCTAACTTCAAGTGCTACTTCAAAGATGATAAAAAATTTAATTAATTTTTAGTATTCGCGATTAAAGCAGTTAAATTAAAAGCGCCTTTAAAAAATCTAAAATTTTACGGCCAGTTTCTTATGTTACTTTGTAACCAACCGTACCAAACTACCCTAATAATAAAACGATTCTGTGAAATGTAATTTTGCTAATACTAATTATATTAAAGTTATTAAAATTACTTAGAGATTATATGTTAATATATAAATTTCGGAACATATATTTAAATGAACTCAAAACTTTTTTATGTAGTTCTACTCCCAGTAGAATTATCTAGCCACAACCTTTTGTCCGAATGTCCAATGTATGCTAGTAGTTTACAAAACTACACTGGTGAGCAAAACAATCGACTCAAACTATTTCGCTTCATTTAAAATGGATCCTAGAATTTATTTCTCCAAATTTTAATATCACTTGAAAGCACCTTTCTCGTGATACCAAATTCCATAGCATTACTGATTAACATGATTGAAAGGGGAAACAAGGAGAACAAGGAATGAAAATAGGAGTAAGAGAAAGAAAAAGTTAAACAAATTTTAAGTTTAACAATTAAATTTATTGATGAAAACCAAAATCAATATTTTATATTACCCCCCACTCCCTAGCCCTTTTTACTGCTTCCAGCGGGTGAGCTTTTTCACCACTGTCTGTAGCATTCTTCCTCACTCTTCCTCCATTGCAACCTTTAAGTCCGTTAGTGATGCAGGGGCTGGATATCTGGCTCGAACCCTTTTTTTGAACTCATTTCACATGTGTTCGATTGGATTGAGGTCAGGACTCCGCGCAGGCCAGTCTAATGTGGGTATTCCCACTTCTGCTAGGTATTGCCGCACCGATGCACCTGCAGGTGGTCATGCTTTGTCGTGAATTACCACGAAGCTATCGCCAACAAATCCAGCGTAAAGAATGGATCTCCTCAATGTATCGGTGAGCAGTTAATCTACCGCTACGAGTCTCAGCAGTCACGAAAACCAAATCGGTTTTCGCATCCAGTGAGATGCCTCCCCACATCATGACAAAACCTCCTCCATTTTAGTAATGCAGCACTACGCATAGCGCTCCCACGGCCTCCTATAGAATCGTTTTCTTCCATCATTGCCATGTAGGTACATTCGGGACTCGTCGGAGAATAAAACGGAGCGCCATTGCTCTAAGATCCAGTCGACATGTTCCTGGGAAAATCTGAGTCGCGCTTATCGATGGGCTGCTGTCAATCTGGGTCTGTTAGCTTGTCTCCTCGGAGTTAGGTTAGCTTTCTTAAGTCTTCTTCTGACTGTTCAATGACTGACATCCTGACCACGAACTTGTCGGAGCTCCTACTGGACTTCAACGCCGTTGTGTTGACAATGAGGCGGTCGTCTCGCTCTTAGGTACACCTTCTTCTACCTGATCCTGGCCTCCGTGTAAAAGCGCCAGTCTCTTGGTAATGTCTGTAGACTCTGGAGACGGGCTCAGGTGCAGTTGCGCAGCTACTACACGTTGGTTATGCCCTTCTTGCAATAAAGCAATGACTTGTGCCGTTTCTTCTGGGGTGGTATTCATTTTTCGATGACGTAATTAGTAAGCAGGTATAGCAGAGATATTGACGATCCAAGTTCCGATAAAGAAATGATAGGAAAATTCAGTTGCATGTGTTTTTATAGGGATGAATAGCCTGCAACCGGTACGTTGCTGAGCGTTCTATTGAGTAAAACCGTTTTTTTATCAGTAAAACGTTTTGGAAATCCAAATGTTTTTGGTATTAGTGGAAAGAGTAGAAAATCAGCATTCTAATGATACCAAAAATAATACCATCATTGGAAATTTAAATTCAAGGATCGGTGTTAAATGGAGCGAAATCGTTTGAATCGATTTTTTTGCTCACCAGGGTATATAATTTTATTATGTGCAATTGTAATACCTTTTTTTCGGTTAAAATTCCTTTTACGTAGCATAACTTTTGACAAAAAGTATTTTCATAAAATAGTCTGTTCGCAAAAATGTTTTGTTAGCGCTTTTCTTATTTTTTTTTACTCGGTGGTAAACACAGTCCAGGGCAAATCATTCCAAAAAGATGAGGTTCTCCATATAAAAAACTACTTGAAAAGGGTTTTGCAAGTAGTGACAAACCTGAACTGAGGCGGACGTGAATTAGTAGCACGACGGGTATTCCTAGCATGCACTATTTTGGGGGGAATTAAGCGGACCACATCCATCGAATTCTTTCTATGAAAATACTTGTAGAATAGACTCAAGTCAGCAAATTGAGTATCGATGCTAGAGCAACCGAGTGCCCCAACATAACTATGTCGTTAATTTTTTAGAAAAAAGGGCCACCTGGGTTATGTAGAGTTAAATTCTACTTGGTTACTGTCACCTCAAGATATAATTTCTTCTAGGTCTCTGTAAAGTTGAACGCCTCCTTGCTGTCTGCGGATATGTACAGGAGTAGCCGATGTTAGAGCAATCAAAGTGAATGAAGAAATAAGCCAAGCTACAGATTGTATTCCTGGTCTTTTCCAATAGATTGTAGAAGACGGTATGGAGCCTTGGGCATACCTGCGTTTACAGTGAAGATGTTAGAAAGAAATACGTCAGCTGTCGCACGTAAAGAACGCTTTCTGAGGAAACACGATAACCATAAACAGAACTTTTTTGACATATCATCACAGCGTAGCTATCCATAGTGCTAAACACGGTCGAATGCCTTGGATCTATTAAGTACAACCGCTCGAGATTCTCCATAATGTTCAATTGCGTTATTCTAAAGGTTACATAAGGTAAAAGGTTGCCTGTTGATCATTGCTAACGAAAGCCATATTGATGATCGCTAATAATATTGAATCGTTCAAGATATTTTAGAAGAGGATGATATCTTTTCCATGAAATTAGATATTATTGAAAACAGTGCGACTGGTCGGTTATTCGATCTTCTTAGTGTGAAATATTAATAGTCAATATCAGACTTAATAATAACATGTTACTGTTTAATAACACAGGTTTACAAATTTTTAATTTGGAAAAATACCAAGAACGCCACATACCTAGATAAGTTAATTGGGACCTCCTGAACACGAAAAACGCTATAATTTTTTTTTTTTAAGTACCGTTTTTTAGATAACGGTACTTTTGTGTTTTTTGGTGTATGGTCCCACTCAAACCCTTATGGAGCCCAACCGAAAAGTCCGATCGAGATAAATGTCATACCGTTGGAAAGGCAACTAAATGCCTTTTCCGGCGGTATACTATAAATTTCTATGTGACAAGAAGTGGCTGAGTTATAACACCTCAAAGTTCAAAATTTGCCTATTTTTTACGTTTTTTTTTCAAAATTTTTCATTTTTATTTGGTTTTTTTTCTTTTTTTCTACGTTATTGTAAAGATCTGGAATGTTTTTATTTTTTTACCAAGTAGTTTATTTAATAACCAACATTTTAAACGTAATTTGAAAAAAAAAGGATGAAAAATAAAGTTTGTATTAAGGATTTTGTGGAACGACAATATTTTCATTTTCATTGCTCACACGCTATATTCGGCGTCCATCAGAATTTGAATCACTGTATACGTTGGTAGCCCTGACACACGCTATATTCGGCGTCCATCAGAATTTGAATCTGATCACAGTAAACAGTTTGGCTTTGTACGTGCAAAAAATAAAATGTGTTCAATCGATCCCAACGAATTTTGTTATGTTTGTGGAGTTCTTGTGAAAAAGAAATCACAGCATTTGATGCGAAAAATGAATACGAAAAATTTATCTGAAGCGTATAAGAAGTATTTCGGCTTTCGACCTGCGTCTCTGGACAAACCGTGGACACCGAATAATGCATGTAACAACTGCCGAACAATATTAAATAAAATTGGTAAGGGTCAAGAGTGTTTCTTCACATTTGGAAAGCCAATGCAATGGAGAAACCCGATCAGTCATACAACAGATTGTTATTTCTGTTTAACGGAAAAGGCTGTCGGACGTAGAATTGAACCAGTTTATCCAGTTGTTAGCTCGGTGACGCTGCCAGTGCCGCACTCAGTATCGTGCCCCAAACCGCAGCTGATTGTAGCAGAGCCCACAAAAATACGAAAAAGAACAACAATAAGTGATTCATCAGATGAGTGCAGTGAATCAGAAATGCAATCAAATAAGAAACCCCATTTACTTACTCAGGCCGAGCTTAATGATTTGTGCCGAGATTTGTATTTGCCGAAATCGAAATCTGAATTACTTGCATCGCGATTGCAACAGTAGGGATATTGTGCTCCTGAGACACGTGTTACATATTACCGTGATCGTAGCAAACAACTTGCAGTTTTTTTTTTCGCAAAAACGGGAAACTTTTGTTTTTGTGCCAACATACGTGGTCTTTTCAATGCTCTCCAACAAAGTTATGACCCAGTGGAATGGCGTCTTTTTCTGGATGGAGGCAAGGATAGTTTGAAGGCAGTCTTGCTTCATAAAGGGAATACGGATTCCAATCGGATATGGAAAATACATAAAGGAAACATATGAAGCAATGAAAGAACTTCTCGCTCTCATACAATATGACCAACATCAATGGAAAGTTTGCTCTGATTTTAAATTAGTTGCCATACTATCTGGATTGCAAGGGGGCAATACGAAGTTTCCCTGTTTTTTATGTCTATGGGACAGCCGTGACCGTCAGAATCACTACATCCGAAAAGTTTGGCCCGAACGAAGTGGGCGTACGCACGGAGAGTACAATATTAAAAATGACCCACTCATTCCTCAGGAGAAGATAATACTTCCTCCACTACATATTAAGCTTGGGTTATTTACAAATATTGTGAAAACGTTGCCAAAAGACAGTCTTGCCATGAATTACCTTAAACAAAAATTTCCGAGAGCCACAGCGAGCAAAATTGAAGCTGGTATATTTGATGGACCTCAAATTCGGGCTCTGTACGGTGGCCAAGCATTTAATGAGTGTTTAGGTCCAGCTCATTTGGAGGCATGGGAAGCATTCCAGGACATCGTTTACAACTTTTTGGGAAACTACAGAAGTCCTGATTACGCTGAGAAGATCGATACATTACTGCAAAAATTCAATGCCATTGGTAAGCGTTGAGTGAAAGCATGTATATCAAAAAGGCCGTTATCATTTGAAAATTATTTGAAATTTATTCTTTTTAACTTTTAGGTTCAAATATGACACCTAAACTACACTTTTTATTCAGTCATTTGGATATTTTCCCCATGAACTTGGGATCCGAAAGTGATGAGCAGGGTGAAAGATTTCACCAGGAAATGCAAGAAATCGAGAGACGTTACAAGGGCTGGTGGGATGAACAAATGATGGCAGACTATTGTTGGTTCCTCATTCGCGAAGATACATCCGAAAAAAAAAACGGAACAATTCAAGTCGCTCGTCATTTTAATTTAAATTTTTTTAATTTACGCCGAATATAGCGTGTGAGCAACGAAAATGAAAATATTTTCGTTCCACAAAATCCTTAATAAAAACTTTATTTTTCATCCTTTTTTTTTCAAATTACGTTTAAAATGTTGGTTATTAAATAAACTACTTGGTAAAAAAATAAAACATTCCAGATCTTTACAATAACGTAGAAAAAAAACCAAATAAAAATGAAAAATTTTGAAAAAAAAACGTAAAAAATAGGCAAATTTTGAACTTTGAGGTGTTATAACTCAGCCACTTCTTGTCACATAGAAATTTATAGTATACCGCCGGAAAAGGCATTTAGTTGCCTTTCCAACGGTATGACATTTATCTCGATCGGACTTTTCGGTTGGGCTCCATAAGGGTTTGAGTGGGACCATACACCGAAAAACACAAAAGTACCGTTATCTAAAAAACGGTACTTAAAAAAAAAAATTATAGCGTTTTTCGTGTTCAGGAGGTCCCAATTAACTTATCTAGGCATGTGGCGTTCTTGGTATTTTTTGGCTGTAAACCAGTGTAATAAATGTATGATAAAATCGATGAATGCAAAAACTGCACTCAGATAATTTACTGTTCTGCAGTCTAGGTTGAGTCAGAAAGATTAGTTAGTTAAATTAGTTTTCGTAAAATACAGATCTTTTTCGAAGGCAAGAGAAGCGAAGTTAATTTTCTTTAGAAATTTAAAATTTGTATGGTTTAAAAGCGACTTTTTAAACCATAGATGACTTTAGTATTTTATAAATTTGAGAATGAAGAGTATATGTAGTATTTATTTCGAGTTGGAATTTTTTTTCCATTCACTTTAGATTTCGTTGATTTCTTGCAGAGTATTTCTCAGTTTTTTTTTTAATGCCTTGAATATGAAACTAGTTGTGGATATTTTCTTTAGTGACTAATTCTTTTTACAATATTTATTTCTCCATATAGTTTGCTATTGCAGCATCAAATGTTTTTTTTAAGCCGAAAAAGCTAGAACTATTAATTTGTAATAATATAAAAAATGAAACTTTTGATCTCAATATATAACAACTTTGCGACTTTCCAGGTTATTATCAAAATCCCAGTCAATTGACATGCCCATTTGCTAGAACTGAAAAACCACAAAACTTCATAGTTGATTTTCTCAATATTTAAAGAGAAGCGTCATTTATTCTTACTTTCTGCTGTATATATTATAATTACTTTTATGTTTATATATATATATATATATATATATATATATATATATATATATATATATATATATATATATATTTTGTTGAGTGTAAGGTTCTTTGATCTTGGTATATATATATTTTTTTATATTTTTACGTGTTCTTGGAATTAGATCATTAAAAACTGTTCTTGGTTCTGTTATATATTTATTAACGTTTCGACCTTCGGAAGAGGTCTTCTTCAAAATTTGCTCTAAAAGATTACATTAGAAGAATTAAATATAGCTAGTATTAATCCGTTTGTTGTATATTTCGGGGTTAGATATTTGTGTCCTTTCGTAGTTTTTAATTTAATAAAATTAACTCTATACATTAATGAGGGCCTTACCTTAGAAAGTAGTTCATTTTGTGGGGTGTTTAAAACACTATTAATATCACATTTTTTCTTTCTACAAACAAACCACTTAACTTGAGGGACTTTATATGACTGGTAGGTAGATACGGTTTAGGTTATTTACATCTGTTTTTTCGTTTATTGCAGTGGGTGTCAACTGAATATGAACGAATTCGAGAATTTCTCTTTTTTTTGTATTTATTTCGGTGTTGATAATTTTGATGTTTTTGAAATCAAAGGTATGTCTTTTATTTATTTCATGATTCGTAAGGGCTGTACTATTTTTTTTTGTCGTATTTATGGCCTTTGATTCTATTTTCTAGATATTGGCTTGTTTGCCCGACGTATATTCCTTCGCAGTTATTACATTTGATTTCGTAGACTATGTTACTTTTTTTAGCAAATTTTGAAGAAGACCTCTTCCGAAGGTCGAAACGTTAATAAATATATAACAGAACCAAGAACAGTTTTTAATGATCTAATTCCAAGAACACGTAAAATATAAATATAATATATATATATATATATATATATATATATATATATATATATATATATATATATATATATATATATATATATATATATACTTGCAGGTAAAGATAAAACCACAAAAAGAATTAAGAAAAATTTTCCATGCCGATGAAATTCGAACTGACAATATCAAGATATACGCCCCTGCACTGTACCGTAGGGCACAGAACCAACATACAATTCTTAAGTATGTTGTCTTTCCCACACTCATTTTTATTTCCTATTCATCGTATTTACCTCTAAGTTTTTAAGCATGTAATCGCTGTGCTCTTTTCAATTGGTCACGATTACCATGTGTGTAGATTTTAAAAAAAGCGAACAATTGGCAACACTCTGATTTGAGATGCTTTTTAACTCCGACTGAAAGTTTATTTCCGATCTTCATTTTACTTTTTGGTTTCCTGTAGATTCTATCAATTATAACATATTGTTTAGTCATATTTTTGACAATATTTTAAAAAAATATATTAAGTAAGCTTTTTCCAGATCGACTAATATATGATTATCCTTTCTTTATTACTCGTATTCGTTGAGTAGAAAATATCTTATACAGGCATAATCGTCTTAAGCAAAAATTGCTTTGCATCTTTTTATGCGCATAATCTGATTCAATTTGTTCTTTTAGGCTTCTACCATGTAACCCTCCCATTACACTAGTGATGCTTGTTCATCTATTGTTTTTCCATTTTATCATACAATCGTGAATGTATTCTATGACTTCTTCTAGAATTGTTTGGATAGGCAAGAAGTTTGTCTTTCATTTTTTAATTGTGTGTCTGCTTGGTTTTATAGGAGCTTAGTCGAATGGGTCGTCAGATTTGAAACAAAATATGAAGAAGCTTGAAATTATTCTATTAGTTCTTCCCATTTAGCAGACTTGTAATACCTAATCTGACGTAATTTAGGGCCTCTCTATCACTGATCGGTACAACTAGCGTTAGAAAAGAGGGACGGGGTGATATTCTTTGGCGGTGGAGCACAGGAAGAAGGGGCGATTTTCCTAAGAAGGTTTTTCATTAGTGTTAAAATTTTGATGGAAGAGAAGCTTCCTTTTTTAAAAAAATCTAAAAAAAATCAAAAATTTTGAAAAAAAAATTCGAAATGATTGATGATTGAACGAAAATTATCACGAGTACACTACCTTTCGTAATTTATCTGGTACATAAAAAAACAAAAATTTCAAGGTCAGTAGTTTTCAACAACTCATGTGTAGTTTATACCTCCGTAACAAAATTTTTATTCTTGTTACGGAGTGAAAGCGCAAATCCGACTTGCACTCGGCCAGTCTTTTCCGAGTTCTATTATAAGAGGAAGTTCTTTAAGGCGGGCTCAAAAATTTAATCCCCCGTTTCCTGGATTTTCTCTTCTCTGCTTTGAGTACGTAGAAAGTTTCTGTGAAGATATGTAGAATGTTCAAAGCAACAGAATTGAAGGCGACATAATGCAACAAGCTCAACATTTGTTTAAATAAATGATAGCTTTTTCAAGAAATGATATATTTGGATTTAAAAATTAAAAATATATAATTTTTGCATTATTTCAATTAATTTATTTAATCCTCCTTGAAATAATATTATTAGGCTTTTTCACTTTTATATTTATAACTTCATTTCACTCTATGGAAATTGTCAATTTTAGATATTTTTGATTTTTCCGGATATTTTTTTTTTGCACTTTATACACTATTTTCTAGGATAACTCCATTTCCATTCCCCCTTCTTCTAAAGCAGTATCGCTAAAAATCTATGGATTTCATTCAAAGTTTAAAGGTTATATGTGTGCGATATTTGAAATCTATATCTCATTTTGTTTAAAAAATATTATGCCAATAGGTGGACCGACAGATAGATTGGCTGGCCGATGAATCTATGACTATGTTTTTCGTAATCTAAGAACGTTGAAAAGTAAAACAATTCAATAATTTCGAAAGATGATTGTTTCACAAATACGATACTTCCATTTAGCTAAGAAAGCAAAAAAAAGAATGTAGTGCAATTTAAGATACTCAGAATTATACGAATTTTGTAATTTAAAAAAAATTTCTACCTCGACCGAGATTTGAACCTACAGACTTCTAAATCTCTACTTTGACAACTGCGCTACCAACGCTTGTTGGCAAATAGTTGATCATAAATATTTTTTGTTAGTAGATTTATTGGATATTTTAAGGTATTATTATCTAAATGAATCATTTTTTATGCCAGTCGGTCGACTTCTGCAAAAAGTATTTTTGAAATATATGTATAGGGGACGTCTCACAGTGTACTAACATTAATATATTACTAAACTAGAAAAGTAGTTATCTAAACTTTAACTTTTACTTCCTGTTCCTGAACTATTTACAACTGAAGATAAAGATTATTTAACTTTATATAAGTGTCAACTTTTCATATTGTCCTGAACAGAATTTAATTAAATTTTACTAACTCGTTTAAAGGTCTTCAAAACAACTATTATAATATTGATTGATTGTTCAAAACTCTTAATGTCGTAAAGACTTTATTAAATCGACGGTCTTAAAACTTTCAATCAGATTTATAACAGAATGCTTTCAAAACTTAATGAAGAAAATTATTTTACAGAAAGTGCTTCTAAGTTTTTAGTATAGTTGTAGGTAATAATAATAATACTGTTCATAATACGCATAATTGCTTGAGTTTTATGTTTTATTGCAGTTTTAAAGTTTTAGAAAAGCTGCTAAAATATTTTATTAAAACGTGTTAACTTCACTCGCTGAAGAGCATTATGTTGGCTCAAATTTAAGAATAATAAAGTTGAAATTTAATTTCGAAACTGACGTACAATAACTGACAATAGCAATTGAAACTCAAATTTTTCTCCCATTGTTTCCTGTTTCATTATAACTGCTGAAAGATAATGAAAGGTGCAAATAACTTATGAAAATGACAATCTGACAATTTCATTATGTGAGGAGGAAAAATAAGAAAGCTTTTTTTTTTATGGGTCTAGCACACGCGCTACAGGAGCGACACGTGTGCGGAGAGAGCGATTCACGTTGTTCTTAAATCGCTGTAAATTGTACTCGGTGGGAAACACAGTCCTGGGCAAATTATTCCAAAGGGATGATGTTCTCCATATAAATGACTGCTTGAAAAGCGTTGTACGAGGAGTAACAAGCTGAATCTCATACGTATGTGAAGTATTAGCGTGACGTATACTTCTAACATGCACCGCTCTGGGAGGAATTAAACGGGCCACATCCTTTGAACACTTTCCATGAAAATACTTGTAGAATAGGCTCAAGTCGCCAACCGTTCTTCGATGTTCCAGCGAATCAAGGCCACCTGTCAGTTCCGAGTCTCCAATCAGACGAACAGCTCTTCTCTGAATAGAATCCAACAAATGCAGTGTATGTTTGGGAGGGGAGCCCCAAACATGGGAGCAGTATTCCATAGTTGGTCGAATTTGAGCTTTGTAAAGAATTAACAGTTGTTGTGAAGTGTAAAGCTTTCTGGTTCGAAATAATATTCCCAACTTCTGAGAAGCTCTCCTTGCTATGCCTGCAACATGTTCATGCCAGGACATATTTGCGCCCAAATTAACGCCCAACAAGTTGAGTGACGATGTTAGGAGAATGAAGTGCTCCGATATAACTATGTCGGGTTCAGCAACGTTAACTTTTTTAGAAAAAACTGCCGCCTGTGTTTTTGTAGCGTTAAATTCCACTTGGTTACTGTCACCCCAAGATAGAATTTCTTCCAGGTCTGTGTTAAGTTGAATGACTTCCTGCTGTCTGCGGATATTCGTCTGAGTAGCCGATGTCCGAGCGTTCAAAGTGAATGAAGAGATAAGTGTACTGTCATCTGCAAAGCTGTAGATTGGATTCTCGGTCTTTTCCAGCAGATCGTTAATATAAATGAGAAAGAGAGTAGGAGACAGTATGGAGCCTTGGGGTACACCGGTGTTGATAGTAAAGGTGTTAGAAAGAAATCCGTCGACTGCCACTCGCAAAGAACGCTCTCTGGGGAAACATGAGAGCCACAAACAGAACTTTTCAGACCTTCCATAAGAACGTAGCTTAGCCAACAGCCCATCGTGCCAAACACGGTCGAATGCCTTGGATATGTCAAGAGCAACCGCTCGAGATTCTCCAAAGTGTTCAATTGCGTTGTTCCAAACATGTGTTACATAAGTCAGGAGATCTCCTGTTGATTTATTTTTACGAAAGCCATATTGGTGATCGCTAATAATGTTGAATCCTTCAAGATATTTTAGAAGATGCTGATTGATAGCCTTCTCCATGACTTTCGATATTATTGAAAGCAGTGCGATTGGTCGGTAGTTATTTGGCAAGGTCTTCTTGCCTTTTTTAGGTATTGGCTGAACTGTGGCACGTTTCCAGCAGGAAGGAAATATTCCCTTTCTGTAAGATAGGCTGAAAAGTCTACAGAAAACTGATGTTAGTTCCCTCGCACAGTTTTTGAGAACTATGGCAGGTATTCCGTCAGCGCCAGAAGCCTTTTTGGTATCTAGCCTTATCAAAATACGTTTTATGATACGCTGCCTGAAGACAATATCGGGCATCCTTGACTGCACTATGGGAATATTAGGTGGTGTTTTTCCTTGGAAGTCGACAGTAGAAAGTGAAGCAAAGAGTTCAGCCAACAAGTTCGCTTTCTCAACAGGTGTCGTTGCAATAGAATTATCCGGCCGTGTGAGTGGTGGTATGGTGGATTTGGTGAAATTTTGACTAACTGCCTTAGCGACTGACCAAAAGGACCTGGAATTGTTGGGACAAGCGAGAAGTTTGTTTCTAATCCGTTGATTGTATGCCTCCTTGGTTTCGTCGATAATTTCTTTGCATCTGTTCCTGGCCGAACAAAGGTGTTACGATTTATGATGTTAGGATTTTCACGCCATTGTCGGTATGCACGATGTTTAGAAGCAACAGCTTCTTTGCATTTTCGGTCAAACCAAGGCTTGCCGTTGGAAGGGCATTTCTTCGAAAAACGGATGTAAGCCTCCATACCGGCCAAAATAACATCGGAAACCTCCTTGGCGCAGCTGGATGGATCATCGGATCGAAACAAACGTCTATCGAAGGGAAAGTTCGAAAATATTCCATGAGATCTTCCCATTTAGCAGATTTGTAGTGCCAAATCTTGCGCGGTTTAGGCGCGTCTCTGTCACTGATTGGTAGAATACTCGATGTCGATAATAGTTTATTGTCGGAAGAACCTAATGGCGGATTTACGCTGACCGTGTAAATCTCCGGATTGGTGGCTAAAAACAGATCAAGAAGACTGGCGAACTCCCCGTCTCGTTCAGGGATCCGTGTTGGTTCGTCAATAAGCTGAGTTAAGCCACAACTGATTGAAAATGATTCGGCTTCACGACCTTGTTCATCGGTAGTATTTGAATATTTAAGCCAATTGATGGTATGGACATTAAAGTCGCCATGGATGGCAATTTCGGCATTTGGATAGTTAATTTGTAAATGATCGATGGTGTCTGCAAGAGAAGCGAAAAGTGGTCTAAAGTTAGTATCGCTTGGTGGTCGATACAGAATACAGATGAACCTTGTGGTTGGTGGAGTCGTTATTTTTAACCACATAACATCAAAGTTTGGGGGCTCCAGAGCCTCTTCTCGTTGGCAAGAGAGGTCGCTTCTGACAAAAAGACAGATTCCAAAGTTACGCCTAAATCGGGAATAGAAGTCGTACCCAGGATAGTTAACTGTGCTGGTCGATGAACTGACCTTGGTTTCACAGAGAGCGAGTACATGAAGTTTATTTGATTGCAGTCTTGGTGCACTGAATTTATGTTCGAGTTTAAACCTCGTATGTTGCAAAAAACCATTTTAAAATTCTGATCTCTGCATGTCGACGCACCTGAACCAGCCCCCACCCGGAGATCCGAACGGGGGGCTATTTTACCTCCGGAATTTTTTGTATCCGGGTGCCTCATCATGCTATTTGGTCCCACAGTCCGGGACATCAGCACAGCAACTTCACGCAGCCAAAGCCATTGCGATGGTATCACACCGGGCGATGCTGGTGGGATCTGGGCATCTACCATCTAGATTGTTCTTTAAGTCGCCTCCTACGACAGGCAGAACGTACCGGGGAAGATATTCTATCCCGCCCCCCCACGGGGCGCTCTTCAAGTTTCTTAATTTGATATTCTACAAATTCATCTAATATATAGGTATTGAGGAACATATATTAAAGAACTTTATAAAAAAAATATCACGTGTAATTTTAAATTTTTTCTGTAGAGAGACAATGTTTATGAAAAGCCATAAATTTTTATTGTGAACTATAAATTAATCTCAAGCAGTTATTCTATCGAGACCTACAAAAAATTTAGCAAAGTACTCGTAATTTAGACAGTATTTTCCTTGCCGGTGCATAGTTCTACAAAATAACTGCATTTAAGTAAGACAATTATATATTTTAAATAATAAATACCTTATGTTCAAATAAATAAAGACAATAAAGAAAAGTTGAGCAGAAAGGGCTTCAGAGATATTTACAACTGAAACCTGAGATTTCAGTCTACACAGTACATACTATTTCTATTAAAATTGAAAATAATGACATAAAACATATAATTTTTAGATTCCTCTGCTCTAAAAGTCCTAAAAACTATGTAACTTAAAATATATTCGCAGCAACGCTTGTAACAACCCACGCTCCTTTAACCTATTATATGTTCAAGTGGTCAGTATGCATAAAATATGTTTATTATCTGAACCAAAAATCAGAAAAAATTCTAATGAAACTATATCACTTCAATCCTCTTTTTTTGAAGCAATATTACTTAAAATGTATAAGACCTTTTGCTACTCCAGCAAGGGAAGTAAATAAGGCGGGTCAAAACAAATTGATCCACGCCAGTTTAGTTGTACTCATACCAAGCGATTTTAAGATATTAATATCTCTTCTCAATTATTTCCACTTAGAGCCTCAATGTGCTAACCTGAACCAATTTTAATTACACCTACTAATATTTGTTTCTATTGCGCTGACTAAATTTAAGTTTAATTTTAAGTAAAATAAAATAAACGAGATGACTTTATTTTTGACGAAATGCAATTTCTGCAATTGAAAACTGTCATTTAAATCTAGATATATACTATTTTTAAAATGAAAACATGATTTTCAGGTTTCCGAACTTAATTTTAATCAATATTTACTTATTATCGGACTCAAAATCCAAAATTTTTTGTTAAAAGTATACCTCTTCCTCCTTTTCTTGAAGTGAAATCACTCAAAAAATAAAAGTAATTATGTAAAGTCTATAGAGTAGGCATAATATGTGTAACAAATTTGAGAGCTATCATGCCAATAGCTCAACAGAATATGGAAGAAGGAAGGGTGGAGAAAAGTGTTTTTTTTTTTAAGGGAATTTTTTCACGCATGTCATACTCCCCTTTAAGAAGGAAAGTAATAACTAGTGTGAAATACTACTAACGAGCTTTAGATTATTTGCAATAGATTTATTGTATTGGCTGTATATAAATGTTAACAAAATATAGCATTTATTATTAAACATAGCATGACATAATCCTTACAATTAGCCTTAAAAGAAATGACATTATTATCAAACTGTAGTCTCACCGCACACTCCATTATAGTTATTTGATTCTTAATGTCTGTTTTATTTAATTTCCATCGTCTAACTCAGAATAGGAGCTGGAAATTATTATTTAATTTTTTTTTTAAATGATTTCTGGTTTATCATCGAATATTTGTACAAAAGTTACATAAAATGCAGGGACAGGCATAAAATAAATAAATATGTTTAAAGCATTTTTGTTATGTAATTCTCCATAACTTTTTTGGTACTACAAATTTCTGCATGTTGCCAAACCCATTTTACTGATATTAAATTTGAAATAAAATATGCAGGGTATCTTAAAAATAACATAATTTAAGCCATAGGAACTCCTAAATAGCAGATAATATACTTACATAGAGTAGAAAATATGGTCAATAAATTTTCCTGCTAAAATATATAGTTTCTGTGTTAAAGAAACCTATAAATTACAATGCTTGGAAGTGAACAGTGATCCTAGTATTTGTAGTAGAAATTATGACAACCTAATGTTACAGCTAAATAATGTCAGCCAGGTAGAACCTACAGTTTAGCCTAGGATTTTTGCTTGGTATGTAAGGGAGGAGGTATGAGAGTACTGGGCGAGTTTGATAATCAGTCGGAGAGGTATATAGAGGTATATAGGCAGGTTATGAGTCAAATAATCGTTCTGATCAAACGGGGGGAGTTACACATTAATATAAGTCATACAATACCAAGCTATGATATGTGCGATTATTTCGTAGCAATTGTCTGCTAGAGCCAGAATGAGCGAAAAGGTTGTACGAGGGAACTACAGTAGACTAACGCCACCCAGGAACATCCATAATAATTACCGGAGTAGAATAAGGATATAGTATCACTCTTAAACGATTTTTTTTATATAAATATTTCGATATCAAACCAAGCAAAAATATTATCCCAATTAATTGGTCCTCTCTCAAATCATTCATACTAAATCCCATAATAATCTACACCATGCTTACATATAAAAATTTAACCACAAGGATACAACTCAAAATAGCCTCTATAGTACATATCTTTATCCAACCTAACCTTAGTTTATCAGAGAACAAAATATACAGTTTTCACAACGATTTTATTTATCTTGGTCTAAAAAATTAAATTCGCGAAAATTTTTTTTGCTCTATTAGAATTTCCTCATTTTAGATATTATAACCAAAAAATATCCATTCTAAAATTTTATTAATTATTATTTAATGTCAAGCAATAAAGTCTACTTCAATTTAATGTACATTATATTCATGATATTTTTTAGAAACCATGGATAAAACTAGGAAGCAAAGTTTTCTAATATTAAAAAAAAAATACCACTTCTGAATTTCTTGCAGTAATGATGGATGATGGTGTACGAAATTTTTATATCTGTTAGGTTATTCTACTACAATATACGTTGTCAATATCGACGTGTAATTTATATCTATAGGCAGTATAGAAAATATAACTGCGTGTTATCACGTCTCAGCAGCAACGACTGTAATTTTTCTTTCTATAAAAATTGACTTTTTGCTTTCCAGATGGATCATTTTGGCCTTTTAGGTCATCAATTCACTTTTGTACTCTTTATTAATGTGAAGAAAAATAAAGGTATATTAAACTGACAAAGAGATATAAATAACTTACATATTGTTTATTGAATTAGTATTATATTTACCATTTTAAATATGTAAGGACTATTCTATATTTTCATTTATATAAAATTTTTTACAGAATGTTTATCCTCTTATTAGTTTTAATTCATTTATTAATCTTTTAAATTATTATTTTATTTGTTGTTTTTATAGTTTTTTGCTAAATCCACAGAACGTTGTTTCAGGTAATGGATTTTGAGTACCTTAACCCAGTGCTGTCCACTGTAGATACACAGACATTCTGCTTGAATTTATAATAATTAAAAATTAAAAATGACGTTCTATGGAATATAATGGCCAATTTTTGTTCAAGTGAACGGTTTTACTTTATTTTTCTTGATCGGTTATACTAACATCTTGCCATTAATAATATTGTATTTAAAGTGTAAGCATTGTAAAAAATTTATAAACACCAGAAAGAAGTTTTTAGAAATCTTGGAATTTTGTAACTTTCCGATATTTCGTTTGTAAATGAACGAGGTATCGTTAAGAACGTTCATTCTTCGAGACGGGAACACTGAATTATAACCCAGACGTCGGAAAATCGTTTTAAATTTATACAGATTAACGCCATAAACCATCTTATCTCATCTGACCATGATAGCCTCCCTTTCGTGTATGCAGAAGCGTTGTTAGTCTGAAATATGTATAGAATTATTGAGATGTTACTAGTAAATACAACGTGATGAGCCGTCTAGAGTGATGGTCATCTTCTAGAGGTAATTGAAATATTGTATGGGGTACCAAAAAGAATATTTCTATTCCTCTGGGTCTCCTATTCTGGTGAAAAAGAAATAGACTTACATTAAAGTCAGATAGTAGATGGCCAGATCTTACCAGGCATCACCCTATGGCATCGGCTTAGGCTGCGTGATGTCGTTTAACGTTTCGTGGCTGTGCCAATGTTCCTAGATTTCGTGTGGGTTAAGAATAACTTGAGGAAGCTAACAGGATCAAAAAATTCTTGAAGTAAAATAGCCCCCCCTACGGATCTCCGGGTAAGAACTAGTTCAGGGGCATCAGGACGCAAAGATTTTTATTTTAAAGTAGATTTTTGTAATATGCGAACATAAATTCAATGCATCAATACCTACAACCAAATAAGCCTTATGTACTCGCTTGTTGCGAAACTATTTCAACTGTATCTATACTGGGTACGACTAATATTCTCAGTTTAGGTGTCACCTTGGAATCTTTCTTTTTGTTAAAGGCGATCTCTTTTGCCAAAGTGTGGAGTGGAGCCAATAAGTTTGATGTTATGTGGTCAGGTTACTTCAAGTTAGAAATAACGACTCAATACACCAAAAGGTTTATTTGCTACCTCTATCGACCACCAAGTGGCATTAGCATTAAAACAGTTTTCCCTTCTGTTGCACACACCATCGATCAATTACAGATTAAATATCCCAATGCCGAAGGTGTCATCCCGAGCGACTTTATTGTCCACGACTTCAACTGACTTAAGTACTCAAATAAAACTGACGAATAAGGTCGCAGAGTCGAATGATTTTCATACTCAATTATGACTAACATGTGTGAAGATGAATCGTTTTCAATCTATTGTGGCTTTACTCCGCTTATCGATGAACAAACATCATTTCTGATCATGACGAAGAGTTTGCCACTATTCTTGATCTGTTTTTACCTATTAATTCAGAGACTTACACCGTCACAGTAAACCTGCTCTTAGGGACTTCTTATCCTAAACTCCCGGATCAATCACAGAGAGGCACCTAAACCGTGCAAGATTTGGCACTAAAAGTCTGCTAAATGGGAACAACTTATGTAATATTTTCGAACCTTTCCTTGGTTAGACGGTTGTTTTAAATCTGACGACCAAACTGACTGCACTAAGGAGATTTCTAATATCCTTTTGGCTGGCATGGAAGCTTGCATCCCTAATTCGAAAAGCAGCCCTTCCAACAGCAAAGCTTAGTTCGATTAAAAATGCAAAGAAGATGCTTCTGAACATCACAAACCATAACATTTTTGTTTGTACCCAGAACAGATACAAATAATATAACGACAAAACCAAGGAAGCATACAATTAAAGAATTAAAAACAAACTTCTCACCTACCATAATAATGTCAGGTCCTTCTGGTCAGTCACAAAGCTCATTAGTCAAAATTCACTAAATCTACTATAGCGCCACTCATACGGTCAGATAATATCATTGTCACACCTGTTGAGAAAATCAGCTTCTTAACTGAGTACTTTGCTTCATATGCTATTGTCGATTTACAAGAAAAAACGTCACCCACTATTCCCATAATGCAGTGAAGGGGGATATTCTATTTAGACAGCGTATCATAAAACTTATTTTATTGAAGCTAGACTCCAAAAAAAGCTTCTAGTGCTGAGGGAATACCTGCTCTCAAAACAAGCGCTAGCGAACTAATATCTGTTTTCTTTTCAACCTATGCTATAAAACGGAAATATTTCCTTTCTGCTGGCAATGCGCTACAGTTCAGCTGATACCCAAAAAAGGTGACAAGACCATGCCAAACAACTACCGACCAGTCGCAATTCTTTCAATAATATTGAAAATTATGGAAAAGGCTATCAATCAGCATGGCCCAAACTTTAAAAATGCAGCTAAATATTCTTCCAATAGATCACAATATGCCTAAATCGGTTCATAAATTGTTTAATTATGTTCATAAAATAGCGACTCCATGTATAACTATCAAGCATTTCTATTGTAAAATATGTATAAGCTATGTTGAAAGCGACCCTACGATATTGAAATGTTTATCATGTAATGCTTATGTAGATAAAAATGCTTTTTTTTTTAATTCGACATTGTCAGTCAAATCCAATATTTGTTTGAACTTCGTCAATTGAGAAAAAAATTAAATCAGCCAACTTTACGAAGAAATAATGTAATTAGTGATATCGTTGACGGTTCTGAGTACATCAGAGTAAATTCTCGACTGAATAGAGGTGAATATGACTTGACATTAGTTTTAAATACTGATGGGCTTTCGTTGGTTAAGAGTTCAAAAAGTAATTGCTGGCCACTACTAGGCACTATCGCCGAGCTTCCTTATTATTTAAGAGAATCGCACATTATAAATTTAGGTCTATGGCTTGATAAGGATTTGAAGCCACCTATGAATATTTTTTTAAAACCTCTTAGCTTAAAGATTAAAAATGCATTTGAGAATGGTATTCATTGGATCGTTGCTCCATATATAAGGATTCAATATTACCAGCGACCATCAATATGGCTTTCGAAAGCACAGTTCAATAGGAGATGGGATGCCTGAACAATTTTTTTATGGCTCTCGTATTCCCTCAGAGAGTATTTCATACAAGTAATAGTTGACGTGTTTCTTTCTAATACCTTCACTGCTGGTGTGCCCCAGTCTTCTACTCTATTCTTCATTTACATTAAAGAGCTGCTCGAAAGGACCAGGAATCCAAGCAGCTTTGCAGATAACAGTACGCTTATTTCTTTATTTATTACTACTCATGCAAATATCTGCAGGCCGCAGGAAGTCGGTAAACTTAACAAAGACCTGGAGAAAATTCTATCTTGTTATCTTGTTACCAAATATACTCGTATCTTGGTATGAACATGCATACAGAGAGTATTTCATACAAGTAATAGTTGACGTGTTTCTTTCTAATACCTTCACTGCTGGTGTGCCCCAGTCTTCTACTCTATTCTTCATTTACATTAAAGAGCTGCTCGAAAGGACCAGGAATCCAAGCAGCTTTGCAGATAACAGTACGCTTATTTCTTTATTTATTACTACTCATGCAAATATCTGCAGGCCGCAGGAAGTCGGTAAACTTAACAAAGACCTGGAGAAAATTCTATCTTGTTATCTTGTTACCAAATATACTCGTATCTTGGTATGAACATGCATACATAGCAAAGAGCTTCTCAAAAACTGAAAATATTATTTCAAACTTAAAAGCTTAACACTTCGCAACAACTTTTAATTATATACAAGCTTCATTTTGACCATTGATACTCAAATGCTGGGGGCATGCTTTGCATTTGGTCGATTCTATTCAAAAGAGAGCTGTTTACCTGATTCGGAGACCCCCAACTCACCAGCAAGCTTGATTTCTTGGAACATCGAAGAACAGTTGGCGACTTGAGACTATGCTACATCTACTTTCATAGAAGCAGGTCAATGTATGTGGTCCACTTAAGTCGTTCCAGAACAGTATATGCCAGGAATAAACGTCCAGCTAATACATAATCCCCCAGTGAGGTTCAACTTATCATTCCTCATACATCCCTTTTCAAGCAGTCTTTGTATGAAGAACCTCATCCTCTTCCACTCTCACATCTGCAATAAATATTTTAATGTAAAACAAATAGTCCGAATAACATAAGGTTTTTCCATTTGAGGGGGCAAAATTAGACCATCTTCAATTGGTCTTGGTTTAAATCCATTCATCGAAACCGCTCCTTACTTCTAGGAGTGCATGTTGGCAACCTCGTGATGAGTTATAATCAGTTGTTAGGTCATGTAATGTAAACATAACCTAAAAATATCCAATTTGCCATGGCGAATCCTTTAGAAGAGGAGCGTTCTGTCATCAGATTTTTAGTAGCAGAATTTGTTAAGACAAGTGAAATATATTCTACAATATTATTACAGTATGGGCAAAGTTGTATGAACCGTACGAACGTTTAAAAGTGGATAGATTAGTTCAAAAGTGGCCGAACAAGAGTGTGTGATGAGCAGCGAGGTGGACGTCCAGTCGAAGTATCCAGTCCCTCGTTGGAATCGAGGATTGATGAACTTATTCGTGATAACAGAAGAATTACTGTTGATATGATAGTTCAGATAGTTGGAATAAGCGCTGGAACTGTTCACAATATTATTCAGAAATATTTGCAATGCCCGCCCTCATACAGCCCCGGCGTACCCAAGAAAAGCTTTAAGAACTGGGTTGGGAGATCTTACCTCATCTCGCATACAGCCCAGACCTGGTTCTGTGCGATTTTTATCTGTTGGAACCGCTTTAAGATGCCCTACGTAGAAGGAAGTTCACCGACAGTGAAGACGTGAAGGAAAAGGTGCAAGAGTGGCTTCGACGTCAATCGAAAGTGGGACCAGTGTATTAACATTAGGGGGGGATTATGTGGAAAAGTAGGCCAAATTTTGTAGCAATCCAATAAACCGTTCTGGAGCTAGAGATACTTGTCTCTTTACTGACCGAATGACCCTCGTATTTCGAATAACATATTATTAGGATTTTTAATACACGAATACGTCATGGTCGGTTGGGACTCGGATGATAAAAATATTATACTTTCTAATCGTTTGCATGAGATGTTTTATAATTATAATTAAAAGGATTCACTTAAGGATCCTTAAAATAATAATTAAGTAACACGATTATCTTATTATTAAAAAAATATATATTGGAATCATAATTATTTATATTTAAGTAATATAAACATTGGCTCTTAAGTGAGGAGATAATAGCTATGGGTGTGTGTCAAGTTGGGAAATTGATATTTTGCTATAAAACCAATAATTACTTTCCAGGCATGTTACATTCATGAATGTGTCGTGTATTGTTAGAAATAAAAACATATTAAATATTAACAAATAAATATAAATAAATATTTATTTATTTGTAAAATTTGGACCACTGATGCATAATGAAATCATACGGAAATGGAATGGAAGAATGTATTTTCCGTATTAGTACGAAAAAGATTAGTTCTCAGCTAAAAAGGTGAATAGAAAGCTATCATTTTCAGAACTAACATACAAATTAAAAATTTGGCGTTGCGCGACCTTAATATCGAAAAGATACAAACGAGATATTTTAGAGGAAAATACTTGCATGTTCCTATCATAACTATCATCCTCTATCAAAATTACGAATGTCTAATTTAATCAAAAGGAGATTTCTAATTTATCTAGAAGTGACTAAAATTGAAAAAATATATTGTTTCAGTTGAACTCAACGTTTCAGATAGAGAATGAAAAAGTAAGAAATAAATAGAGAAGCCATTTTGCTCTAAAGTATACGACTTACCCTACGTAGGCTATCAAAATATGAAAAATATTATTTTAGAGACTCTAGTAACTTAGAAATAATTTAATATAGGTAAGGTATATGCTAGACTTTTAAATTTTTGGTGTACCTCCAATAATTACACATATATCTACCAAGTGCACCTCAGGTATTTTTGCATAAATTTTGTATTAACACAACTCTATAATAATTGAGATATCGAACATTATTTCACTATTGAATCAGTTTATTTGAACCAAGAAAAATAATGAGATATTTCCTCATCCAACAAGGAAAAAGTCATACACTATCGGTAAAATCTCAGAAAATTTAAGAAAATATATGAACTTCCCACTATTTCACTCTCTTTCTCAATAAAATATAGGTTTATTTGGTGTTGTTGCTTGCAGGAGTTATTATAGCAACAAACTCACAGAAAGGACATATACGAAATATAAAACAATGCAAAACTGCCAGGATTAAACTTCTCACGATTACAATATTTGCTTAGCGAACATATTAAAGAAAAAAACAACAAAAACCAACGTTCCTGCTATGTATTTTCTTCACTGCAGGCATCATCTCGCGAAAAATCATCCATCAATCACGAAAAACCTAACTAATTTTTATTGGTTCACTTGCCAATCAGATTATTGCCGCGATACTTTTTGAACGAAGTGAGATTTCGATTTTAAAGCTGGCATGTATATATAGGACTTCAATATTTTTGCTATATCGCTACTAGTAAGAGTAATAAAACTGTAGGATTTGAGGTTTTACAGTTTATTTTAGTTTAAGTCATTTTTGGGGCCGTAAAGTGTGAAAATCATGTTATTATTTTGTTATTTCCAAACAACATTGAATTATTCAGGACAGGAGTGCAATCATACCGATTATATTTTGTTAAGTTTTAGGAAAGTGAACACATGAAATTTAAATTAAGTATTATTTTGCAATATTTTGATTTTTGGAGAGTACTTTGCATCTTTTGTCCTTCTAAAAAGATGCTGGATAAATAACAATCCATCATATTTTGTTCTTGCTACATAAAATCACTAACGAATTAGATTACAGCTTCTCCATAAACTTAAATTTAGATTTGTACTAACATGGTGGTCCGGGTGCCTGCCGCAGAAGTTAGGTAAACGAAGAACTGTGGCGGAAGATGACCTGTATCATCGAGAGAGACCATTTTTCAGCTAGTCCAGTAAAAGAAGTCCCGAAAAATTCCTGAAAAAAATCAGAAAAGTGCTGTAATTTCACAAGAAATGATCGACAGTGATGTGAAAGACCAGTAGTTGTTGTCAAGAAGGCCTTAATTCACCTAAGTATAGATGTGTGTGTTTACAGGATGACATCTGTGCGTGTGTAGTACAGGTAAATACTAGTTCTTGTAGCTGAAGTGATCAAAAATGACGTCATACGCCGGTAGTTTACCTTAATGAGTTAAAGGTGTTTGTTGTAATCTCTAGCAAAAAAGGTCCTAACCCTGTGTAGGGTGGCTTTTAGTAAATTTACCAAAAAGGCCTTATTTTAGGGTAGTTTTCAAGGGTTGTTTTTGGACGGTAAAAAGCAAACCAAAAGTAAATAATTTCCTAAGTTGTAAATTTTCCCATACTACTAAATATTTTATTGTCATTAAAAAAGCCAATTTAAGGTAACCCGGTCAGGATTCGAACAAGGGTTTTTTGTGTTACGAGGCGGGGAAAACAACACAACACCTAATGTGCTTATAGATTAATATATAGATCCATATAGATCAACTTGAATAAGAATTGAAGAATTAGGGAAGGTGCTATCTTTAAATTTATTTAAATATTACGGAGCGTGCTAGCATGTAATTGAAAAGAAAAGTTACTAATGTTTTTTTTTCACTTTTTATTATATTGATAAGAAAATTAGATAAATATGAATTTAGTATTACTAAACATTTGAATTAGAACTTATATTAAACATTCTTTTGTATTCACTTTCTGTTATTTTCCTACAGCTCGATAATCTAGTAACATATCTCTTTTTATCCTCGAAAAGTACTTTTCTTCGCTCTTAACAGACCCTAAGGTTTACAAAAAATTTCATTGGGTCCGTCAATTGTTGTTGTAAGTCTTTATGACATTGTGAGAAATTACCATCCAACTGATGGATGTGTTAGATTAGTAAAATCAGTGTTTATCTTTCCTTCTCCTTCTTCTTTTAGGGCAAATTTTGATTGTTTCAGTTAAATTTGTTTTTAACAACTGTAAATCTGATTCGAGTTTAATATATTCTTCAAGAAGAACCATTTGTTTAATATAATTTAACGAATTAGTTAAATTTCTAGTTAGATATTCATATCCTCCAACTTTTCCCAAGCATATATCATTTACAGCAAGCTCACTATCAAATAATTCAATATAATTATTAAGGGATACAACACATTCTTTATTCAAGCGAAGGCTTATGTTATAGAGTAAGTTACCTTCTACCAGATATCCATAATTTTCTTTATATACATCATATGTTCTATTGATATTAATAAGAACTGTAGAAAAAAAAGGTTAGAAAGAGATATGTATAAAACATCTTTTAGAATGATGGTAGTTGTCAAATTGTCAAAAAATTTGAATTGTTTTTGTTTAGGTAGATAGGGAGATATGAATCTAATACCAGTTTTCTGTGAACTTTTCAACATATCCCCCAGAAGGGGAATATTCCCTTCCTGCTGGAAATTCGTTAAAGTTCAGCGGATACCCAAAAAAGGTAAGGGGACCTTGCCAAAAAACTACTGACTAGTCGAACTACCTTCAATTATATCGAAAGTCATATAAAAGGCCAACAATCATATAAAATATCTTGAAGAATTGAAAATTATTTTAGGGACTATAAATATGCTTTTGTAAGCAAAGATCAACAGAAGATCTTCTAACTTATGTAACACATGTTTGGAACAACACAATTAAGCACTGTGAAAAATTTCAAGCGATTGCGTTTGATATATCTAAAGCATTTGACCGTGTTTTACATGATCGATTGTTGGCTAAGCTACACTCTTGTTGTATGTCTGAATAGTTCTATTCATAGCTCTCATGTTTCCTCAGAGAGCGTTGTTTATGAGTGGTGGCAGACGGATTTTTTTCTAACACCTTCATTATCAAGGTCGATGTGCCCCAAGGCTCCATACTGTCGCCTACCCTCTTCTTCATAGACGTTAACGATGTTAAAAAGGACCAGGAATCATATTTCATTTCATTTACTTAAAATGCTCGAGCATCTGCGGCTCATGTAATTATCCGCAAACAGCAGGAAGTCATTCAACCAAATAAAGACCTAGAAAAAGTTCTAGCTCAGTAACCAAGTGGAATTTAACGCTACAAGAACCTCGGCGGCAGTTTTTTTTTCTAAAAAAGTTAACATTGCTGAACCCAACAGAGTTCTGTCGGGGCACTTCATTCCTCTAGTATCGTTAGTCAATTTACTAGACGTTAATTTGGGAGCAAACATGTCTTGGAGTAAACGCGATGCAAGCATGGCAAAGAGAGCTTCTCAAAAACTGGGGAAATTATTTCAAACTAGAAAGCTTTATACTCCACAACAACTGTTAATTCTGTACAAAGCTCAAATTTGACCAATTATGGAATACTGCTTCCCTATTTGGGGGCTCTGCACACTGCCTTTGTTGGATTCTATTCAGAAGAGAGCTGTTCGCCTGAATGAAGATTCAGCTGTGTTTTAACATCAAAGAATGGTGGGCGACTTGAGTCTATTCTAGAAATATTTTGATGGAAAGTGTCTGATGATTTTTAACCTGCTTAATTCCTTCCAAATCCATGCATGCTAGGGATACACGTCGCGCTAATACTTCACATCCACGTGAAGTTCAGCTTGTCACCCCTCGTATAAACCTTTTCAAAGAGTTTTTTTATATGGAGAACCTTTGAAGTGATTTATCTAGGACTGTGATTCCCACCGAGTATAATTTACAGCGATTCAAGACTAACGCGAATTTCATTTTCCGCAGACGCTTCGCTCCTGTAGAGCTTTAGGGATTTCCCTGTAATACGTTGCCTATGCCTACAAAAAAAAATAAGTAGCTACCTACTACCTAGTAGTTTCTTAAATATACTTAAGCTACTATTTAAAACTAATAGTTTAATAAAAGGTATTTACAAGAAAGTAGAAAATTTTGAAAATCATTATTGTAGGCAGGTAAATGAAATGATGTAAACAGGTTTTACTAGATTTTTATTTTTAATCCTTAAAACTATGTAAACACGTATTAGGTTTTTATCTTTAATCCTAAGATAAAATTGAAGTTTATTTGAAGCTTCAGCCTTGCCTCTTCTTTCCTTACTGCTAAAATATTCTGAAGGTATATTAGAGGCTTAGCCCCATTTATTTTCTTAACAAACTTTGATATTCACATGCTAAACATCTTTTATGTGGTAGGTCAGTATCTAACTTAATTTTGGACACTTCGAAGTTGTTGGTACTGGCTTGTTTAATATATTAAAGTATATCTAAAGAAAGAATGGTTTAAATGTTAGAACTATTTAAAAGTATTATTCTTGATAACTCTTTAGTTTTATTAATGTACCAATTATACAATAATTAAACATTTTCTTTAAAACAATTCTTATCATTAAAACGGTTATGATTACAATGACAATTGCAATTATTTTGATATTTTTTCAAACTAGATAAATTTGGACATCCTATTAATAGAAATTCCTCCATATTATTATAAATTAATTTGCTTAAGCAAATATTTTTTTTACTTTCTTTTAAAAAAATAGTTTCATTTTTAGCAATATTTTTTATAAAAGTAGAAATTCTTTCATAAGGTAAATCAGTAAAGCTAATTTAGCCCCATTAAGTCCCTAAATATACTTAGTAAACCCTTCCATCTATTTTTGAACTTGTTGATTGAACGATGTAGTTCCATGAGGGTAGGTAAATAGATTATGGTGAATTTGTCCATTTTCAGTATTTATTATATATAGTTCTTTACAGATAAATACGTTGTCTTTATATTGATATCCTTGTACATCCAATATAAGCATTTTTGATTATTATTATTTCCACAAATTAATTAACTGAACTTAGATTATTTGTTAAAATATTATATATAACGAAACGGTCGTAGAGTATTATTCTTCTTCCTTCTTGCTCGTGTACGGGAGATTAAAATTATTTTAGCCCAGTATCGGGCTACGTTAATCGCATTCTCTCTTGCGAATCATAAATCTTCGGGACTGCAGGTATATGACAATTTCTGCACCTTTAAATGTACTCCATTGTTTGCTCTTCGCCGCATTCGCAAAGCACATCTTCATCCAGTTTAAAACCCCAGGGTAATAAATTAGTTTTCACGGGAGCGACGCCGGTTCTAATTCGATTGAGCGTCCTCCAGGTTTTCCTTTCTAAATGGATTCCCGCAGGCGGTTCTTGCTTTAGAGGGAAGTTATTTAATGGTTCAACGTTTAAAGTATTTAAGAAACCTCTAAGGGACTTTAATCAACTTTGTAGTAGTTATACTTCACTTTATCTAGTGGCGCAGCTTTCATGCAACCAGTAATAATTCTACAAGTCTCATTTAAAACTATAACAACCTACTTAGCATGAACGTATCTAGACCAGACTGGACAAGCATACTCGCCGGTAGAAAAACGTAAGACTTGTGCGGTTGTCCTTATAGTTGTCGTGTTAGCGTCCCATTTACTTCCACAGAGTTTTTTAAGCAGATAATTTTGGGTGGTAACTTTGTGTCTGGTTTTACGGCAGTGGATTTTGTAAATGAGAGATCTGCCTAGCTCAACACTCAAATATTTTGGATGATCCTCTTGTTATAGAATATTCCCCTCCCATTCAACATGTAGCTTACGCCTGGCTTTTCTTATGTTTAGGTGGAAAACGCAGATCTGCATTTTGGATGGATTGGGTTCAATTAAGGTGGTAGTACTCAGACATGTTTTTAAGGGCCTGTCTCAATTTTTGTTCCACAATCGCAAAGTTGTTCGCTTGGACGGCTAACGCATAGTGGAAGAGTTCGAAGTGGATCAGGGTTGGTTAGTCATTTGTGTAGATGTTAAACATCATTGGTGTAAGGACACTTTCTTAATTTTTTCTTTTTTGCTACTTTCTCCATCTGTTGGTTTTTTCCTCTAAGATAACAAAAAATATTCTGTTTTGTTTTAGATTTAATAACTCTGGTAAGTTGAAAATCCCTAGTTATCTGGCATATCTTGGAGATAAGTTTTCTGTGATTGGAAGTGTAATATGCAGTAGAAAGATCGACAAAGCCTACTCCGGTTATTAGTTTCATTTCAAAGCCACTCTCAATGAATTCTGTCAAATGAATTTGTTACTAAATTACTTCCTACATAGACACTGTTTACTTTCAAAGTAAGTTTTTTTATGGCAAATCTTAGTAGTATGGCTATATGGCCTACTAAAATATATTTCCAAATTACTCCTAATTTCCCATTTCAGTGTATTGTAGTTGGCTTTAATAGAAGGAAATTATTTCCCTTGTTGAGTTCCCGAACGGTGCTCAACTAGTCCAACTAGATAGTTATTGATGTATTTTATGTCATAAGAACCTTCAGGAGTATTAATAACATTATTATTTTAATATATGCTTAATTTTCTTTTAAAACAATTGGTGGGTAAATTTCAGCAGATAAAGAGGAGTCTCTAGCAGATAAAGTGAAAGTGTAGGACATATTCACTCCATAAAAATAAAACAATAAGTAGTGTTTCATATTTAATTTACTTTATTATATAAAACTGATAATCAAAAATGTCTACAATTTACAGTATTATGTGATTGATAGGAATCCCAGTTACAAGTAATATTACAAAATCTATTTTAATTAAAATAATTTAATAGATTGGAGGTGGGAGATTACCTAAATTGTTAACATCGTTAACTGTTTTTATATGCTTTCTAATGAGTCTCCATACGATCACTATTATCCATCTTAGTAATACCAGTTTTATATTTATGAATTTTTATAGGTACTTTATTTGTCATTAAAATTCTTTAGAAACTTTAGAGACAGTAAAAAAATGAGCTAATTCTTTTTAGGTTGCTTTAGACAGATTCTCTTTCCCACAGCTATTGTTTCCATTTTGTGATGCTGCATTTGCATCATGTACAGCATTAGCTATTCCGGCTGTACCACCACTTAGTCTGCCCAGTGCACTTAGTCCGTCAAAAATTGGAATAAGAAGCAAAAATGCACCTTGTCTTGGAACATTTATAATTTGTGCAGGTCTTATTCTATTTTTAAATTTATTGGCTTCTTTTATTGCAACTTTAGGAGCTGCATTTAAATTTTTAAAAAATTCTTTTCGCTACTTTCTTGAAACCAATTAACTAGAGTAAAAAATAAACTAAAAATATAGTGCTTTTATTTTATGAAATGTTAAGAATAAGTTTAATATTTTTTTTGAGAAGATTTTTCCCTCTTTGGTTTGACTTACACTAGACACTTCCTGCAGTTTTGGATAAATTATTTTTTCACAAATTAACTTAGCAATGGTTTTATAAGGAAGTCTTTATTTGAACGACTAAATAAAACCACCTGTATTTCTCCCCTGCAATATTTATTTTTGCAACAATAGAACCAGCATATAAACTTGCCTCCTCTACTGATGATTGATTCCTTGATCTGGAAGCTATATGGCCATAATAATTTTTAGGTAAATCAATTTTTAACCCGGTGACAATTTTAGCCTTTTCCATAGCAGGGACAACTTCATCATTAAGACTTTTTATATAATATCCGTCTGCTTTAGCACTACCTTTAGTTGGTGGTTAAAATACTATAAGATCTGGTTTTCTTAAACAATTATTTAAGAAACCGTAGATTAATTAAATACCAAGCCGGTTAAATTAAGTGGACGTATTTATACTTTAGAATAAGTAAATTTATTATCCCAGGATAATGTATCTGTTAATAAATACTTTACAATCCCTTTGTCATCGTAGTGTATAAGACCAAGTTTTCTCTGTTCTGTTGTACACAATTTATGTTTTTTGCTTCAAATTAATTTTCAGTAAAGAGACAATTGTAATAATCAGTAAAGTGAATCGACTTTAAAGTACTAGTGATAGTGATTAAGCTTTTTTGACAACATTTAGGATTAAATGCAATTTATAATAATACATGTTTTATTAGACCTATAAATTTTGACATAATTTTAGCTGTATTAAGCCTAACACTCTTTTGTTCTTTGATGGAATATTATATACATCGTCAGGAGAATAATCTGAAGTATGAAATTTACGAATATTAGCATATATATGTATGTATATATATATATATATATATATATATATATATATATATATATATATATATATATATATATATATATATATATATAAATATATATCTTCTACATAAAAAACTGGTAAATCAATGAATCAGTGTTAGTGTGTAGTAATTTGGCAACATCATTAAATTGTGATTTTATTTAATTGTAAGTCGTATAATAATGTTTGTAAAATTTACAAAAACTGAAACCAACATACATGGGTTTATTGAATTTTATAATTAATCTTTTCATTTCTATAGTCATCATATCATTATCAAAAATTTGTTCTTGATATGTACCTTTTTGCTCCTTATCCTTCCTCCCGAGTTGTACCCAACTTCATATGTTTATATGTTCTAACAATTTCCAAAGTTTTAGTAAAAAGTGCATTATTCATTATTTAAAAAAAAAAACAAAACTCGTTTATACTTTTTTGCCTTTATTTTGTGTTTAAATCAATATGTATTTTTAACTAGGCAAATTATAGTCCTTTTTATTAAAGTGTTGCTAGTAATTTCGATTATTTTGATGATGATGTGGGTGATTTCAAATGTTCTGGATATAATTGTAAATCTCTATGAGAGTCATGAAGCTCTACATTATACTCTAAGTCAACTTCAAGTATATATCTTTTATCCGAATCGTCTGGTATACTGATAGAATTTCGAAGTAATATTCCCTATTATCAATCCACCTGAATTCAGCTATAGGTAGAGACTAACTCACTGCTAATCCTATAAATAATTTTTCTTACAAAACATGAAATATGAAGAAGTAAAATTAGGATAGTGCTCATAATGCATATATTTATTATTTCCTTTACAATACCGATTACTACCTTGAGAAACTTCACCTCTAATTCCTCTTTTATTCGTCCTTATTTGTGACACATCTGTAATTAAATCTAAACGAATACCTGGGATGAGAAGACATGCATTCTAGGCTAGTATAGGTACGGTATATGACTTTAGCCATTTTAGACGATAGGTGCTCACTCCAAGTTTTCAAAAATTCTCAAAAATATCAGCCAATAGTAATTAATTCTAACCATATTTTTACAAAAAAAAATTGTAATTAATTTCTCTTTAAAATTTAAATTTACAATTTATACAAACAATTAGCCGTAAATCTAAATTAAGAACTTGAATTTTCAATGTATTTAGTAGCTGTATTAATAAGCAGTAATGTAATCACACCAGGTATCTCAGTTGCTAATTTTCTAAACAAAAAATGACCATCATAGCCTGATAGATTATATAGGTTATATATATATATATATATATATATATATATATATATATATATATATATATATATATATATATATATATATATATATATATAAATACATATAAATATAAAGGGTGATTCATTTAGAGGTACTTTTTGTGATGGGGATTTAATTGCAGATTGCGCATGCGTCGTGTCAACTGAAGTGGCATTCCTGTTCAGTAGTGTTTGACAATTCATAATGGAAAGACTTAGCCCGGCACAGCGTCTACAAATTGTTCAACTTTATTACGAAAATGGGCGCTCTACGAGGAATGTGTATCGGGCGCTTCGAGCAACTTATGGTCCACATAATCGGCCTACCGAACGCACAATTCGCTCTACCATCAATAAGTTTGAGACCCAATTTTCATTATTGGATGCTCGACCGAATAGACCACATCCAGCACAGAGTGAAGAAAATATAGGGGCGGTAGCGGAGAGTGTACGCGAAGACCGTGAAGTGTCGATTCGTCGCCGTTCTCAACAGCTTGGCCTGTCATATTCAACAACTTGGCGTATTTTACGTAAGGATCTTTCTTTAAAAGCATACAAAATTCAACTAGTCCAACAACTGAAGCCGACCGACCTTCCGAATCGTTTCCGTTTTAGTCGTTGGGCTCTTGACAAGCTTGCAGAAGATCCACTGTTTTCGAGAAAAATTTTGTTCACCGATGAGGCCCATTTTTGGCTTAATGGGTTCGTGAATAAACAAAATGCCCGTATTTGGGGTGATGAACAACCTGAAGAGGTCCAAGAGCTGCCATTAAATCCAGAAAAAACAACTGTTTGGTGTGGCTTATGGGCCGGTGGAATAATCGGTCCATATTTCTTCAAAACAGAGGCCGGCCGGAATGTTACTGTGAATGGTGACCGTTATCGCGTCATGATAACAGACTATTTGATGCCAGAAATTGAAGCTCGACGAAATTTGGTTCCAATAAGATGGCGCCACTTGCCATACAGCCCGTGAAACCATGGCTTTACTGCGAGAGCAATTCGGCGAACAGATCATTTCACGCTTTGGACCAGTGAATTGGCCGGTTAGATCATGTGACATCACACCTCTTGACTTTTTCCTTTGGGGCTATGTAAAGTCCAAAGTCTACATGGATAAGCCAGCTACAATTGAGGCATTGGAGGCGAATATTACTCGAGTCATTGGCAAAATACCACTCGAAATACTCACACGCGTCATTGAAAATTGGAACTTCAGAATGGACGTTGTTAACCGTAGTCGCGGACAACATTTGAAAGAAATTATCTTTAAGAAATAATTGTAAAGAATGGTTCTTTTATATGATAATAAAGATTATAAAATAAAATTGTTTTTATTCATTTTTTTTTTATTTAAAAAAAAAAGTACCTCTAAATGAATCACCCTTTACATATAAATATATATATATATATATATATATATATATATATATATATATATATATATATATATATATATATGTGTGTGTGTGTGTGTGTCTTCTTTAGACGTTAGCGATCATTCTGTTCCAAATTATTTTATTTATAGCCGATCTAAACAATTCTCCACTACTTTTCCCTGTCCATTTTCTAAAGTTATGCAGCCAAGAGATTCGACGTCTTCCAGGAGGTCTTTTATCCTTAACTTTTCCCTGCAGAATCGGTTGGACGAAATGATACTTGTTCCTCATAACGTGGCCAAAATATGACGGTTTACATTTCTTCAACGTATATATGATTTGCATTGCCATACGTTGTAGTATGGTATCGTTGGTAATGTGATGTATCCAAGAAACTCGCAGCATACGGCGATAATACCACATTTCAAACGCTTGGAGCTTCTTTGCTGTTGTTTCGGATAATGTCCACGCTTCAAGGCCATACGGTAGAGCAGAAAATACATAGCACCTTAAAACCCGCATTCTGATCTTTATGTTGAGATGTATACTACATAGGATCTTTTTTAAGCGGAAAAAAAGCTGACCTTGCTTTCTCTATACGAACTAATATTTCTTTTGCATGGTCCCATTCCTCATTAAGATTACAGCCCAAGTACGTAAACTGATTTATCCGTTGTATTGGTTTGCTGTTGATGTTAATGTTGGCATTCAGTTCGGGGTTTTTACTTACTATTATAACCCTGGTCTTAGATACATTCAAACTCATACCATACTCTTCACATTGATCTTATATTCGAATAATCAGCCTTCAAAGTCCATCTGCAGTGTCGGCTAATACAGTGGTGTCGTCTGCATATCTCAAGTTGTTAATGATATGCCCATTAACAACCACACCATCCTTGCAACCACTCGAGGCTTCAGTGAAAAGCTGTTCGGATTACACGTTAATATATATGTATATATATATATATATATATATATATATATATATATATATATATATACATACATATATATATATATATATATATATATATATATATATATATATATATATATATATATATATATATATATATATATATATATATATATATATATATATATATATATATATATATATATATATATATATATATATATATATATATATATATATATATATATATATATATATTATATACAAATAAATAATAAAAAAATAAATAAAAATATATTTATTCCTGCCAACGAATGATTACATAGTTGTTACACATTAAACTTAAACTTAATACTAAAAGAACCAATACAGGAAAAGACTATTTCCCTAGCAGTAGAAACCAAATTACAAGGCAATAATACATTTTAAGTGATGCACAATTTTCTTAAAGAAGAATGTGCGTGCATCACCATTTCATAATCTACTATTAGTGCTTATTACAAATGTACTAGAACCATCTTATTTTAAATACATACTTTATTTATTTTCTCAATAATGATCTATTTTGTTATCAAGCAACCAGTTAGTCAATTTATTTTTAACCAACCTATATGGTTTCACTTTCAGTTCGTGAGGAATTATATTAAAAATCCTCAGAGCAGAAAAAGATAGGGACCTTTGAGTAGCACCAAAGGGGGTAGATGGTACATACACATTGTTCAGGGTAATTAGTCTAGTATGAATAGAGTGATCAACTCTGTTTACCTTATGTTTGTTATTCAGTAAAATTCTTACCACCGATTTTATGTATAATTGCTTCAGCGACAAAACTCTAGCCCCATCGTATAGTTGGTCCGTAGGAAATCTTCGCTGTTTATACAGTATTATTTTTAGAACCCTTTTCTGGGCTATTACTAAAGACGAAGATACCGAATCACGCACGGACCCCCAAACTACCAAACCATAGCCTATCACTGAATCCACAAGTGCTTTATATACACATAATAAATATTTCTTGGGTAACCACTGCCTAATCTGGTAAAACCTAAAATTCGTTTTTCGAATTTTTCTTGTTATATAATATATGTAAGAATCCCATCTTAAAAGCGAATCTAGGTATACACCCAAATATATAATGTTATCGTTGGAGCAGATATTTAGATTGCAATCACAAGCAGCAAAGTTATTACAGCCAGGTTCATGAATTTTTATAAAATTTTTGTCGGGATAATTCCTTTTATTAAACGTAAAGGTTATAAATTTTGATTTATCAATATTTAAGGTTAATAAGTTCAAATCCAACCACAACTTTACCTTACTCATAGCCAGTTCTGCCTTCTCAAAGACCCGGCCCCATATTTTATCCTGCAACATTATGACAGTATCGTCGGCATAACAAACCATAGATCCTTGAGATAAAATACGCAAAAGGGTATCTATGTATATTGTAAATAACAATGGCCCAAGCACTGTACCCTGCGGCACACTGCACTCAATTCGAAGTAACAAGCTCATTGATTCTCCTATTTTTACTTCTTGCGTACGTCCGATCAGGTATGATTTTATTAGACCATACGGGATACCTCTAATTCCAATATGCTCAACTTATGCGGTAAGACACAGTGTCAAAAGCCTTTATGAGGTCCAAGAATATAAAAAGTGATTTATTGCCATTGTCGAGGTTCTCAGAAATATTGTTTACTACCCTTATAAGAGCATCTTCAGTGCCCAACTTCTGTCTAAAACCATACTGCGCATCGGTTATTAATTTATTTTTATTTAAATAATCGTCCAGGCGCAACTTGATACGTTTCTCAATAATTTTACTCAGGTTGCTAATAATTGCAATGGGACGATAATTCATAATTTCGTTACGCGAACCACCCTTATGTATAGGAGTTATGGTACATTTCTTTAAACTGTCAGGAAATAAACCAGCTCGAAAAATTAAATTTACTATATGGGATAAGGGTTTGAGAATAAATCTGTGGTATCGTTTTAGAAAATCACTTGAAGCGTTTTTAAGTGAGTTTATAATTTGAATTATTTCAAAATCCATTATCGGAGCCAGAAAAAGGGATCCAGGTACTCTAGGAACACTATCAGGAATGGCATCTGTATTAGGAATATATATATATATATATATATATATATATATATATATATATATATATATATATATATATATATATATATATATATATATATATATATATATATATATATAGTTCTTTAGACATCGCCAGTATTTAAACTTATTTATTTAAGTAAACGATAATATATATATATATATATATATATATATATATATATATATATATATATATATATGTATATAGTTGATGGTTACACATAGATCATTTCTCCCTATAGATTTCGCAGAAAACCCGTTAAAATAGTTGACGCGAGAGTCTATTTAAATCTGTCTCAAACTATAGAAAAAAAGTGTACTTTTTCCACTAAATAAACATCAGGATATATAACCTCTTCTAACTGTTTTTCATAATAACCACCCTTAATACATTCCCCCTTACGCCTTATAATAAATAAACAGTGGGATTTGTTAGTCTTACTTTTTTACAACAAAAATTTCCATTGACTATTCTGATTTCTATTTTTTATCAAAAAAATGAGTACATGGCTATCAATTTGAAGCTTTGGTTTATGTGTTAACTTAATGTGAGTATGAACTGATTGAAGTAAATTCTTTTCATCTTGTTTAGAGACTTCAGAAGGTTTCATACCAATAGTTCGATATTTTTTATTATTATACCTTTCAACAATATCATAATTTTTTAATTATACCTTTTGTAGGAACCATTTACAATTTATTCTTTTCAAATCAATTTTGCCAATTACAGGTTCAACAATGGATGCCTTTTTCTCTCTTAGAAAGAAATTCCGGACCTTGATCTGATTGTCGAAGTTTAGGAGGAGTTGAACTTTTAAAAACTGTTTTCATTGCATTAGTCACTTCTTCTCAGTTTTAGTTCTAAGAGGAAAAGTCCAAACGTATTTTGAAAAACAATTGACAACTATCAAGATATATTTGTATTCATTATTTTCTTGTGTATAAAGACATAATTCACAAATATCCACCTGACATGAATCACTAAGACCCTTTAGGATTACACGTCATCGTTTAAAATTAATTCTTGTCGGTCTATGTATTTCTTCTATTACATTTCTTTTTACTTCAGTAGCAAAACTTTTCATAATTTATTCAATAATATTCCCTTTTCGATGTTCATCAATTATTGATTTAATTTCGTTAATATTATTTCCAGCACTTTGTAATGCTAATAATAACTATCAACGAGTTCGTTAGGACCATCCCAATAAATGTACTCAATTAGTTTCTTGGAATGATCCATAAAAAGTCTTTTAAAAGGAGAAATATATTTACGAATACCTTTGTCTGTCCAGTGTCAAATAGTCAATATTTTTTTTATACTTCGGTAAAATACTACCTCGCACCTGTTCTGATCTTCTATAAAATCTGCGGTGAGCATTAGTTTTTAAAATTATTTCTGCATAATGGTTTTCAAACTCTTTTTTAAAATTTCCAGGACGTTTTTCTTAAAATACATCATAGAAACCTCATGTACCCTTATAACGTTTTTATAATTTTTAATTGTGAATCACTTATATAAATTTTAATATCTATCTTATTAAAAAACTATATCATATTTATGGTCAAATTCTTCATAGCTATATCATATACCATCATATATCTCTTCTCTATTGACATCAACTTCTTCTATAATTAACTGGTGAATAGTTATCACTACCACCAAAAAGCCTTGTATTCTTTGGGATAGAGTGAAATTGTACACGTCTATTAATATGACACAGATATTTTCGTCCTCAAATAAATTTAACTTTGTGGAGTTCTTAAATTTATCCAATATTTTTTCATCTGTTTGAATTGTTTCATTTTTTTTAGGATATACTAATTTTGTTTCTATATTTCTTAAATATTTATTAATTGGAGAAAAAATTTTCTTATGATCTACTTCATCTTTTTTCAATAAATAAAGTTTTCTTGAGTTAAAATTCGTGAAAGGTAACACTTAAAACAAAAACGTATTTTTTTCTTTTGAATTAATATGCAATCGAAAGCTGATATCAAACTTTTCCCATGACAAATATTTAAAAAAAGTAATATTATTTATCAAGTTGAATTTTTATGCTGCCCCTTGTTGAAAATTAAATATCTTGAGAAGAAAAACATACGTTGCAATAATCGAGACAAAGTTGAAAACTTCATTAAACACTTATTGTTATTGTAAAATTACAATGAAAAATTAAAAAAAATACATTTTCTCTCAGAGACATAAAGATCGGCTATAAATAGTTAAAAATATATTTATTTAAAATAATTATGCCGCTGAAAAATTTGGTGGTCAGAAAATTGTTTAAAAGTAGTCTAATTTTTCGATTCGCGCGGCACGCCGCCGCGCGCGTCAGCCACCAAACGCAGCATGTTCTACGCACTGCTAGGTCATTAGTAATGTGTCGTATCTTATCGCAGAATAAATTTTAGATAAAATATTTCGTTTATTAATAATTAATATCTAAATAATAATATAAGAATTCGGAAATATAATTTTAATAAATTAAACTCCATTTTGTTTCAGCCTAAAACTTTTTAAGACTGTATTTCAGTTTCGTAATTAGTTGCGGCGAAGTTTCCATTAAATGTTGTTTTAATAAATTCTTTCTTGAGTTTCTTTAAAAATATGTCACTTGATTCAGTTTGTTGTAAAAATTCACATCTGTAAATTAACAAACAAAAAAAAATAATATTAAATACACAAGGAAATGTACCATGAAATTTATAATAATAACCAATTAAACATTAAATTAATTAAGTATCAATTTAATATTTTATATGTGTATAGAAATCTCACCGATCAGTGAGGAATTATTCATTGTAATCAATTTGGCTAAGACAAAGCTCTTCAAATAATTTGGATAACTCCTAGCAGAAACTATCAAATCCAGAACAGTTTTTATATCTAAACAAATAACATGCAGGAACCACATTCTGCCAAATTATTCTTTTTATGGCATCAGATAGGACAAAGCAAGAATAACATTCTTCTTTTCAAATTCACAATTAAGGCCTAAGAATTCCAAATATAAATTCTGGTACGTTTTACAAACGCACACGTTGTGGCACCCAGTTTTATCTGCTAAAGCAATGTATGCTTGGGACGCATTTCAGTAAACTTGGTACGGTGTCTTAGAGCCGAATGAAATAAAAATATAGGGTGGTTCCAAAAGTTCAATGAATTTTGACTCTAGCAGGTATTACGAACATTTCAAGCCATTATAGAAAAAATCCGTTAGGCGCTTTTTTTAGCAAAAAAAAACATTTTTCAGTATTTTTATTAATTAAAAAAAAAAGAATAAATTCGGCTTAGGCTAGTTGTAGTTATAATTTTCGTATTAAAACAAACCTGAAATTGTTTTTCCAAGGTTATATTAAAAATTATTACCTCTGATGTAAACTTCTATGATTTTTTTTAAATAGCGTTCGTTTATTTATCAATGAACGGAAAATAAACAGACGATTACCAATTACTTGTAACTAGTTTAATATTTTTCAATACTTTTGCGTGCTTTGGTGTTTAAATGGATTACAACACTTATTTGCTGAGGCATTATGAATTTGCTCTAGATACAGTTGCCATACTAAACTTTTCAATAAAAAGAAATAGATACGCTTTAGCAATTACACACTGGGTTTTTTCAACTCACAAAACAGTGCAAATTACAGTTTTATTGTTACAATGTATTAAACGTGTCCAGACTTGCGACCCGCCGCGCCGATTGTCGCATCTGACGAGCCCAGCGTCGTCCAGTACGAGACGAAAAATTAGACTACTTTTAAACAAATTGCTAGCCACCAAATTTTTAAACGGCAATATTATTTTAAATAAATATACTTTTAACTGTTTTTATCTAATACTTTTATCAATGAGAGAACATTTTTTTTGCATTTTAATTTTGCAATAACAATAGGTATATTTAATTAATTTATCAATTTGGTCTTTATTATTGCAAAGTATATTCTTTTTACAATAAAATGAGCGTTAATCCTATTTAGATTGTCTGATTCAATCCCGAGATATTTAATTTTCAATTAATGGCTGTATAAAAATTCATTTCTTTGTAACCTAATAAATAATATTATCTTTTTAAAAACATGTGTCACGGATAATAAGTTTGATATCAGCTTTCAATTGCGTATAAATTCAAAATATAAAAAAAAAACGTTTTTGTTTTAGGCATTACCTTTTACGAATTTTGTTCCATATATATATATATATATATATATATATATATATATATATATATATATATATATATATATATATACATTCATCAAAACAACAACGGTATTTTCCATCATTTATTTTATTAGCATCGAAAATTTTTAGAAATTGATAAGAAAAATAACCAATTCCTTTAATAGGTTTCAGATTTTCCAAACATAAATTTTTAGGTTAATATAAAGACTTTGAATCTAAATATACATATTTAAATTTAAAGTAAGTAAGCCATATTTGCTTTACCACGGTTTAAAGGTCCTACACTGATACACCCAATTTATAAGGAGAAAAGTAAAATGTGCTTGTTTACTGGAATTTGATCAAGGTCATCATTGTCAACTGTGTTGCTATACAATTTTTGTCTTCTTTCCCTCTCTCTGATACATCTGCATACTATTAAAGTTTAATTAAAAATAATTATTAATATGAAGTTCCTGTAGATTTATTTAGTTCATTCTGAAATCTGTAGAGTAGAAATCCTGACACGAGTGGTTTCATAGTAGAAAGTGAACACCCTAATAAATAAATTATGTATGGAATTACATATACCTGGGTATAACTATTGTGGTCTAGATACAAAATTGGCTAGACGTTTAGCCAGAAGTGATAAAAATAAAAATGAATTAGATGAAGCACGTCAAGAACATGACATTGTCACATCAAGATTTGAGAGTTCGACATATATAAGGCCATGGAATGAGTTAGAACAAGAGATTCAACATTTGGTGAAAAAATGGCTGCAGTTGGAGTAGCTGAAGCCAATGAAAGCTGAGGTTAAACTCGGTATGGTTTATGGAAAAAAGATGACTAATTTCACTAACAAAAAATGTATCACAGCATTAACAAGAGGAATAAAACTACCATCAAATGCACCAATAATTTTTGAAACTAAAATTAACGATTCTAAAAAACGAAAGGTTCAGCAAAAACATCACGTTCCAAATATCTATGAAAAGAAAATTCAGAAAAAAAAATGATTAGAGGAAAATAAACAACTCAGTTCAGTATCTTTTATTTTAAGTTACATACTAGCACGCTTGATAAGTAAGTTAATCTATAAACTCATTAAGTATTTTTCGTATTTTCAATATAACAATCGATTTTTTGTTCAAATAGGACACAAAAAAATAAGTAATTGCTGTCACTCTTCATGCCAAATTTATTCATGGGCAAGTTTGGAATCGTGACCTGTAAAGAATTTGAGTACATTCCAAGAGTGTAGTATAGGTTTGAGGATAATGTATTTGCGATTTTTGATACAAATAAATCAAGTATAGAAGGTTTTGGACCCAAAATTGAATTCGAAATAAACAACTACCGTTTCTGGATATTTTAGTTATTAGAAATAATAATAAATTTGAATTTGATATCTGTAGGAGAGAAACCTTAATAGGTATATGATTAACGATTAATAACATTATAAGGAACATAAACTTGCCGGGTTACACTTTTTGGTTAGTGGTTTAGTCTCTTTCCCGTTAAATAATGTCAGATACAGAAATAACAGGAATTATATTAAAGTTAGAGTGAATGGTTTTGATGAAAACTTAAAAAAAATTACTTATAAGAAGAATATGACGTGCTTCAATAACACTAATACAAAATATATCAGAGAACTTAATATAGTATTCAATAATGTAGGCCTCACGTTGACCTGTAAGTCATAAGATAATCTGAAGAACACTCGTGAATGTGATATAAGTGGAATTTATGCGATAAGTTGCAATGACTGCAACAAGAGGAATGTTAGGCAAACAAGGAGGATGACTCAAACAGAAACAAAGAACATTTAGCTTATTTAATGTACAGTTGATTTAAAAAAAATCAAGTGTGATCGAACATGCTCTTGAACAGAAACATACAGTAACATCAGACAATTTAAGGTTAATAAAGGACGTAAGCGATGAATTATTAGATGCACACAAAGTTTTGAAATAGTAAAATATAAAACTAGCCCAAATAAATGCATGTTCCTTACATTTTCCATTACGAGTTAGTTGACTGGAACTAATACTCCATGCTTAATTAGTTCTACTCTAATAATTCGTTATTTAGTACAAATAGTTTAGCTTTTACTCTTGGATTCAGTCAACCATCTCCTCTTGATGATGCTAACATGTTAAGCGAAACGTGCGCCGAGTGGAAAAATAAAGTATGTGGTGAATGGTGTTAACTACACTGTAGTATACAATAATGACTCCCGTTTTTTTGTTAAAATTGAAACTAATTTATAGACTCCGAGACTCAAAGAATCCTAAAAAGACGTGTAACATGATATAAACGAAGCAACCCTTTTAGTCTTCTACTTCACTCTCATAGCTCCCTATATGTATTATTATAAATAATATGCTTCAAATTTGCCCATTTGAACAACCAAAAAAGCTGTGTGTATATATATGTATATATATATATGTATATATATATATATATATATATATATATATATATATATATATATATATATATATATATATATATATATATATATATATATATATATATATATATATATATATATATATATATATATATATATATATATATATATATATATATATATATATATATATATATATATATATATATATATATATATATATATATATATATATATATATATATTTATATATATATATATATATATATATATATATATATATATATATATATATATATATAATAATTGCTTCAAATTTGCCCATTTGAACAACCAAAAAAGCTGTATGTATATATATGTATATATATATGTATATATATATATATATATATATATATATATATATATATATATATATATATATATATATATATATATATATATATATATATATATATATATATATATATATATATATATATATATATATATATATATATATATATATATATATATATATATATATATATATATATATATATATATATATATATATATATATATATATATATATATATATATATAATATATATATATATATATATATATATATATATATATATATATATATATATATATATATATATATATATATATATATATATATATATATATATATATATATATATATATATATATATATATATATATATATATATATATATATATATATATATATATATATATATATATATATATATATATATATATATATATATATATATATATACATATATATATATATATATATATATATATATATATATATATATATATATATATATATATGTATATATATGTAACATATATATATATATATATATATATATATATATATATATATATATATATATATATATATATATATATATATATAATATATATATATATATATATATATATATATATATATATATATATATATATATATATATATATATATATATATATGTATGTATGTACTTACTTAATCCTTAGCCATGATACCTTTCTGTGTAGACTGATGTGAGTGGGTTGGATTAGGTTGGGGTCTTCCATATTTCTCTCCATCTTTCTCTGTTTCGGGCTAGCCTTGTTGCCTCCTCCCACCTCACACCCCTCTTCTCCATTGCTCCCCTTACTTCGTCCCTTCATTTTTTTCGTGGTCTTCATCGACTTCGGTTTCTATTCTCTGTTGCTTCATATACTCTTCTTACCAATCTTTCTTGTCCCATTTTTTGTATATATCCAAACCACCTCAACTGACTTTCTTCTATTTTCTCCTGTATCGGCTTTACTTCCAGTGTTTCCCGTATATTAACGTTTCTTATCCTATCCAGTCTTGTCCTTCCTTTAATCTTTCTGAGGAATCTCATTTCGATGCTTTGTATCTTACTTCTGTGACTTTGTGTTGTTGTCCACACTTCAGATCGGTACGTAATTATTGGTGTCGCCACCCTTTTGACGTTTCGTTGTACACTTTTAGGCTTTCGTTCAAGTTTTTTTCGTTTTTTGCGATCAGTACGATATTGTCAGCGTATGTTATCTCCATTATTCCAAATCTCTCCATGTTCCGGAACCCTACCCAGTATTTCTTTGTTTGCCTTTTTGCAGTTTTTATGGCCTCGTTTATCACTATCGAGAACAGCAGTGGAATCAGTATACACCCCTGTCTGACTCCTTTAGATGTTTCGAAACTCTCTTACTTTTCATGTCTTACTCTAACATAATTTGTTGTTTGTCTATATAGACATTTTATTCCATTTATTGTTTTTTCATCAATTCCTCTATTCTCCAGGGTCCTCTAGATGTCTTCTCTGTCTATTCTATCAAAAGCCTTTTCCAGGTCTATGAAACATAGGTGTACTTCTCCTGCTTCTCTTAGAACTTTTTCGCTCACTTGCCTGATTATGAAGTTGGCATCTGTCCCCCTCTGTTTGGTCTGAAACCAAAGTGTGTGTTTTCTAGTGTTTCCTCCAGTCTTTCTCTACTGCGCTGAGTAATGGGATTCCTTGCAAGTTATTACCGTCTCTTTGTTTCCCTTTTTGTGTATGGATAGTATCCATTCCACTTGTCATTCTTTTGGCGCGGTTCCTTTCGTGTATATTTTGTTCATCAATACGAGTATTTGCAATATTCTTACCATTTCTTCGCTTCCGGCTTTTATCATTTCCACCGTTATGTTGTCCTGTCCTGGCGCTTTGCCTGCTTTCATTTTGCTTATTGCCACTTTGATTTCTTCTTTGGTTATCTCTTTTTCATGTTCATCTCTCTCCCTCCCCCTTGTCTGCCTTAAGTTGTTGGCTCTGTTTATTTGCTGTGTAATATCTCTCCCTTGCAAAAGGTTCTTGAAGTACTGCCTCGATTTTTCCATGATTTCTTGTTCTTCTGTTAATATTGTCCCTTGTTCTTCTTTTATATTTCTTCGTATGGTTTCTTCGTTTTTTCTTTAATTTCTCAACACTCCATAGAACAGTCTTTGATTTTCGTTATACGTCTTCCTCAGTTTTTCTCCAAACTTTATCCACATTGCTCTCTTTCTGTCTTTTACCAGGTCCTTAACCACCTTTCTTTCTCTTTTATATTCTTCGTAATCCTGTTGCGTAGTTCTTCCATTTTCTCCTTTTATCTTTAATTGCGTTCTTTATTTTTTCATTCCACCACTGTATTTTTTTACGTCCTTTGTTTACAATCCTTGCGGTCCCACACATCCCTTAGGCTGCTTTTAGTATTTCCTCCTTTATCTTCGTCCACATATCTTCTATTGTTTCCTGTCCCGTTATGCCTTGCATGTCTTGTTGTATCTGCCTTCGGTATTTGTCTCTGAGTTCCTGTCTTTCTAGTCTATAGCAACTTATCTTTCTATTTTCCACTTTTCTTCCGTTCTCTTCCTTCATTTCCACTGTCTCTTTTTGCCACTTCATAACCACCAAAAAGTGGTCACTACCAGCTTCTGCTCCTCTCCTGACTTTTATGTCCCTCACCTTTTTCCATATATCTTTGGTTATCAAGAAGTAATCTATTATTGACTTTTCTTTTCTGCTCGCGATTTCTCTTGCATATTTGTAAACGTCCTTATGTTTGAGGTGACGATTTGTTATGATCAGCTGGTTTTCTATGCAGAAGTTTATTATTCTTTCCCCATTTGTGTTTTTAGCATTTTCCCGTTCCTTTCCTAGGCATCACTCGATATCTTTATTCAGGAAAAGTAAGAAGGGTAAGCACCGTTCCGTTTACGGTGCTTACCCTTCTTATTTTTCCATTTAGGCCCAGGCTCTCCGGTGATCTTTCATATACGGTTCTTTTTGGCCTCGTGTTTGTTTCTGGATCATGCCTACTCTCTTGTCGTGTTGTTATATCTTTACCCATGTATGATCTGTCATTTACTATCAATTTATTGTATACCAAAAAGCCTTTGTGACCTATACTTCTTGCTTCCTTCAAGTGTGGTACCAGTATTGTTCTTTGCTCCCGTATGTCCTTAGGGTAATCCTCTTTTACTCAAATATCTAGCCCCTTCAGATTTTTTGTTTTATATCTCAGGCTCTCTTTTGTGAACTTTACTCGTATCGGTCTTTCTCGTCCCTGACTGTGCTTCCCGATTCTCCGTATTTCATCGATGTCTGCGTTTCCATCTACCTCCATCTCCAACTTTTGCAGTAGCGTGTCTACTTTCTCTCTCCTCCTCTTTGCTTTCATTTTCTGTTTCTTTTATTCTTCTTATAATTAGGTTTTTCCGTCTAACTTCTCGCTCTAGTTCTTCTATTCTTTCCGCCTGTTCCTCCAATTATTTTTTGAACTATATATTTTCTTCTTTCACCTCCTTCATGTCCTGACTCATCCTATCCATTTTTTCATTTATCTGTTTCATGCCCGTATTTATTTGTTGAAACATAGCTTCAATCTTCCCCATGTCCCCCTTGTTTTTCATTGCCGTTTCCGCGCAGACCGATAATTGCCGTTTTTTTGCTGTTGTCGTTTAAGCTCTAGCGTAAAGATGGCGTCCCCAGTCCACCCGTCGGAGGACGGCACCTTATCTCGTTTTCACCTAACCTCTCGTCTGCCTATTTTAATATAAAAATACTTACTTCCTAACTTCCCTTCACTACTCTCACGGCACCCCGCGATTTCCGTGTTATATATATATATATATATATATATATATATATATATATATATATATATATATATATATATATATGTATATATGTTACAATAGAGGTTTTCATTGATGGTGGAATGTAATACATTAAAATTCTGGGTTTCACTCCGTTCGTGTAAAAATGAATTTGCACGACGTTTCGCCAAAATCTTATTTGGCATTTTCAAGTGCTCCCGCTACTGCTGCTACTCGATGCTGTGATTTTGCTGCTGCCGCCTGAAGCTAACTGTTTAGCTTCTGCAGTTAGCTTCGAGTGGCAGCAGCAGCAAGAACACAGTAGCGAGTAGCAGCAGTGGGAACACTTGAAAATGCCAAATGAGATTTCGGCGAAACATCGTGCAAATTTATTGTTAGACGAACCCGGAATTTTAATTTATCAATATATAAATATATACATATATATATATATATATATATATATATATATATATATATATATATATATATGTATATAGATATATATATATATATATATATATATATATATATATATATATATATGTATATAGATATATATATATATATATATATATATATATATATATATATATATATATATATATATATATATATAGCACATAATTTAATTTACTATAAATTATATTCCTATTGTTTATTACCTTAAATAAAAAGTTTGGAAGGATCCTTAAAATACTATAGAATAAAATAGAAATATTTAACGACCTCCCACATATTTTACCCCGTTTCCAAGTTCATATTAAAAATGATGAAATTTAACCTTATCTTTGAAATTTTCGACTTTAAAAATCCTTAAAATGACATATAACACTATATATCTCTAGCAACCCAACTAATTTGTTCCCTTACTCCTTCAATCGCTTATTATGTATTACTATAAATATTTATGCACGAACTTTGTTTATTATCCCAACAAAGAACCAGAAAAAATCCCCACGATATTATTGTAATATAACCAAATTTGTTGAGATTCACCCCAAACTGTGGATGTCATTGTTAAGGATTATACATGTACCTAGTCTGACGTTGAGCTCAAGAGCCAACAGCCCAACAGATTGGCAGGCAGACGTACGGCAATGAGTGACTTCTTTTTAGTGATCCGTACGGAACACTTATAAGATGACTTCGGTGTCTGTCTGTCTGTCTGGGGTTTATTTTGGGGGGTGAAATCGAAAATGAAAAAAAAAATTTACTAGGTCATCGAGTGTGGTGTCAAATGAAAGCTTGTGAAAACACTAGTAAAATATATTTATAATATGTACTTGCGTACACTTTTCTTTGTATTATTTTTAAAAAATCGCAAAAAATCGCTGTCCCCCGACCTTATCTCGAAAAGTACTGATCAAAAAAATTTTAAAAAATCCTGGAATGTTCTCCACGGGGTGTAGATTGAATGAAAATTATCACGAGTGCCTTACCTTTAATAATTTATATGGTATATAAAAAAAAACAAAAATTTCAGTTTTCAGTAAAGATTGGAAACAAACTTTGTTGAAAACTCATTTGGGGTGTATTTTGTGTGTTTGTCATTTTATACCACTGTTACAAAATTTTGTATTTTAAAAGCAATCAACGTACGGAACACTAATTGTGCAAGTTCAACTTGCACTTGACCGGTTTTATTTGTTATCAAAGAATCCTAAAACGTGAAAAAGCAAAAACCTCGGAAGGAATTTTTTCACAAATACAATAGTTCTGTTAGCAAAAATAGTAAAAAACATTCAAGTTTTAACAAAATTAAAGTTCATTATGTGTAATTAATTTATCTTTTCTGTCATACCCGATTCCAACACAATTACTCATTAACTAATACTTGAAGATAAACGATATTCTTCTTATTTTCTGTTTTTTTTTAGTGACTTAAAATGACTGTAATAATAAAATTTGATAAAATATTTAACTGAATCAATTTACTGATTAGATTAAATATATTTTAAATAAATCGGTATAAACAGATCAAATTATTATTTAAATGTTACTAAAAGTCGTTTTTAAATATAGCAATCATGAATAGATGTAACAATATAATTACTTTTGCTCTTATATCTTTGCTTGGTAAGTTCAGCTTTTAATGTTTTTGATACAGGCAATCAATATCCATTTTTTTAATTAAAGAAATATTTATGTTAACTTTTGTCTTAACAAATTAGATTATAATTTTAGATTTTTTTATGTTACGAAAATCAAATAAAGATAGTTGTCTTTCTGACCCAAACTTGACACTATTCATTTTGAAGATTACAATTCGGTAATGCAACCATGGGTGTTATTATGTTTCTGCATTAACTACTTCTTAAAAATACACACACACAATACTCAGCCGGTTGCCTGAATCCCAACGACCATCGATTTAATATGCAGGCTCTTAATCTACTATGCTACCGAGACAATGGCTTTTTTAAGCATTTTAACGTTCCTTCTGATTAGTGTGGTGGAAAAGTTAAAGCCTAAAACTAAACATTCGTTTCTACTATTTCGTTGACGATATACAAGAGGTGCCATTCTTATACGACATTAAACTTTCTATCTCTTGAGTTACTTAAAATGTTGGAAACCTGAATACTACTTTATTGACAGACATTTTAAGAAATATTCGGTAAATGGCGCTGCGTCATTAACTATTTAGAACTAAAATCAAAAATATGATATATTTAACATAAAAGTTTTTATTGCATGATGTTTCTTAGGATCTGAGTTCTTTTATAGGAAATAGAGTTTTATGGCGATTGAGATTGAAATGTATAACATTCAAATACTCCAGTGCCCTATTCAATTTATTATTTAAAAATTTTAGATGATGGAGCAATTTACTCAACGGATTTCAGTTTTAGTGTAACGATATCACAGAGAGAGAGAGAGAGAGAGCAATGCAATGAATTGCTGGTTTTAATATGTTAACGGATTTTTGTAACACACTATATATATAAATATATATATATATATATATATATATATATATATATATATATATATATATATATATATATATATATATATATATATATATATATATATATATATATATATATATATATATATATATATATATATATATATATATATATATATAAATATATATATATATATATATATATATATATATATATATATAAATATATATATATATATATATATATATATATATATATATATATATATATATATATACGAGTATATATATATATATATATATATTATATTCAAAATATTCGATTTTTTAGCATACACTTTAGCTGATCCAAAACAATGCTATTATTGTGAAATCGTTGATACATGTAATGATCCTGTAGACATTAGCAGTTTATACATTGAAGACTGTCCGTCTTCCTTAAGCATCAATACGTCCTTTCCAAATCCCAGAAAGATTGGTAACAGGTCTCAAGAACAGGATGATGATGTACATGAGACTTGCGTAATAGTAAATGGAGTAACAAACAGTGAGTATTCCTGAGAGAGACACAAGCATCCAATAATTCATGATACACATGTTCAAATTTCCTTTGTATTCTCTGAAACTTGACCTAGATTAAAATTAAAAAAAAATATATTACTTCGCTAATAATAGTGGTACGTAGGCAAAAGATTTTACTTGTCTCATTTCATAACTCCTATAATTAAAGAAAGATTAGACTTCATTCCATTAATGAACCATTCGGTAAATATTTTAAACCTCTAAAAGTGAACAAGATTTTTTTATTTTTTACAAAACTGGAGTAAAGAAAAGTTAATTTTTTTTATTTCCATTATTTGAAAAAAATAATCCAATTATATAAGACAGATGTACAACAGAAAAAATTATTTTCGGTTTGAGCCATAAAAAAGAATTTTCCTTTGTAAATTCCTTCTAATGTTTCTCCAGACTGATTTCGACCTCTTTATTTACCAATATATGGGAATATATTTTATAATTTGTTCCCATATTTGTGAGTCTAACCATTGGATCTAGTTATTAGAACTTTTTATATAAAATAATAAGTTTCACTCCGAAATTCATTCTTGGTTTTGTATCATCATTATCAGCTATGCAATCCATCGTCGGACATAAGCCTCCCCTAAGTACGTCCATCTTCTTCGGTTTTGGGCCTTGTTTAGCCAGTTGTATCCCACTTGTCTTTTGATGTCGTCAGACCATCGGGTTTGCGGGCTACTTCTTTTCTCATTCAAGGGTCTCCAGTTGATTACCTGATGGGTCCATCGATTATCAGAGAGTCTTGCGATATGACCCGCCCATCTCCACTTCAACCTGCTTACCCTCTCAGCTGCGTCAGTTATCATGGACCTTCCACGAATTTCATTAGTCAGCTTATCCCTCAACGATATTCTCGACATCCTTCTTTCCATCGCTCGTTGAGCTACTTGTAGGCGATTTATAATGTCTTGATTCAAAGCCCACGTCTCCGTTTCGTATGTCAATACTGGCAACATGCATTGATCAAATGTGTTCGCTTCTAGTGAATTTGGGATATTGGAAAGGAAGATGTTCCGCAATCTACCAAATGCTGATCAAGGCAATGATATTTTCCTTGATAGATCCGCTTACAAGTTTTTCTTGGATATTACTATTTTTTCTCCAAAATATACGTATGAATCCATTCTTGTGATTTCCGCATTTTCAATGTTCAGTTCTGCCTCTTTATCACAGTCGTCATTTGTCATGAACGTGGTTTTGGCGTTGTATACCTTCAGACCAATCTCTCTGGACTTGTTAATTTCGTTCAACATTTCTTCCAATTCTTCTTTGTTGTTAAATATAAGCACAATATTATCCGCTAATCGCAAATGATTGAGTTGCTCTCCTCCTATATTTATAAACTTACTTGTCCATGAAAGTTGTTTGAAAAGATCTTCTAGCGCCAATGTAAACAATTTCGGCGAGATGGTGTCCTTGACGTACCCCTCTTTTCATTTTTATCTTATTGGTGTTTTCTTCTAATACTATCTGAAATGTTGCATTATCTGCTGTCAATTCTACAGTTGCTTAGACTATTTAGTGTTGCTCAGATTTCAAGGGAGTCCAACGCTTTCGCGTAATCCACAAAGGCCACTCAAATCTTAAAATTTTACTCGTTTATCTCTTCTATTAAGGTTCTTAATACTTGAAGGTGGTCCTGTATACTAAAGCGTTTTCTAAATGGCTTGTTCTATAGGTTGGTAACCGTCCAACTTCTATGTGTGTCTCGCAGTTATTCTTTTCATAAGTAACTTATACATTACGAATAGTTGGCTGATTGGTCTATAGTTAGTAAATTTAGACTTATCTCCTTTTTTGAAGAGCAATACCACCACAGCATTATCCCAGTCTCGAGGTACGTCGCCCACATCGAGACACTTAATATGCAATATAGCTAGCATTCGTAATATGGGCTCTCCGCTCTCTTACAATATTTCGACAAGTACGCCGTCTTTACCTGCTGCTCTTCCTCTTGCCATTTTATTTAAAGAATCTTGTATTTCGTATTTGGTGATGTTGGGAATATCTACAAATCCTTCATTTATTACTCGTGTTCGAACTGACTCGCTTTTGTCTGGTGGTGGGTCAACTTTACTCTCATAAAAGATCCTTATGGAATCTCTCTATATTCATTCCTAGTTCATACATTTGAGTTATTATTTGGTTGTTCTCATCTACTAATTTTGTTATTTGTAGTTGTCTTTCATTTAATAATTTTTGTAAAATTTTATACCCTTCTTGTTCTCCAGAGTTTCTACAATTTTCTCATTGTTATAGTTTATTTAATCTCCTTTAACACATTTCCTTATATCCTTATTCAAAGTTTTTAACTTGTTTTCACATCCATCGTGTCTTGTTCCATGGATTTTCGTTTTTGTATTAATTTAACCATTTCTTTGGAGAGCTTTTCCTCTTTGATATTTCTCATGAGCATTTCTTTCGCAGATTCTACTATACGACGAATGATTTTTCTGTTAATTTTGTTGAGGGATGAAATATCCTCTTTGATTTCATGTTCCTCGAGTTTATGTATATACTCATTTTTCTTGTGTTTATGTTGTGTTCTATCTATCAATTTTTTTTCTTTTGATTCATCATTTTTCTTCGTTCCATCCTTGTGTTAAACTTTATTTTTGCCCAAACCATTCGGTGATCGATTTTGTATACCAAGCCAAAACTGATATAACTGGAAAGTTACGAATATGATATATAAAAACTATTATCTCTTTTAGCTGGTCTGAAAAGAGCTAGAATTTTTATACGTAGTAATTGACCCAAACTAACTTCTCGTTAGCAGTTATTAGAGAAACTTTACCTCAAGGTTGACGTTTAAAAGTAGAGGGTAAACAATTTCAGACGTTTCACGAACAAGAACATTAATGTATTTATTAATAATTTACTATTTTGAGTAATAAGACTATTTGGCTAGATTCAGTTAAGGTTAGCCACATCAGTCCACTGGGGCCCGGAAGATTTTAGTAGAAGATCTTAAAAATTATATTTATATCGAAAATGGGAAAATGAAAGGAGCTATTGATCAAAATACGTTCAGAAATTGTTCTTTTAAGAAACTAAGACTAATCTGAGAGATCTCTCATAAAAATAATTTTTCTATAGTCCAAATACAATGGGGAATGGGTTATTTGAAGTTTGAGAATAACAAGGAGCTGCAACAGCAGTAACGGCATAGTAATCACAGTGAAAGTTAGGAGTGGTAATGTTGTGCTTTGGGGCTGCTTTGCCGCTTCCGGTGGTCCGATAGAAAGAGATTGAATAATGAGAGAAATTTTACAGTTTCTTATCATCCTCTTTGGAAAGCGAATGTTTGTGTTCCAACAAAATAATAACCTAAAGCACCCAGCTAGATTGCAGAAAACTTCCCTTGAAGAGAAAAAATGCGCTAGGATTTTAAAGTTAATATTTTGATTTATTCAGCTTAATCAAAAATGTAAAAAAAGTTTTTAACGCAAGGAAAGAAACAACAGTAAATATATTTGAAAGAAGTTTAGCATCAAATTGGAAAAATTGTTTGAAAGCATTCTATTAATCTATAAAGCTGTTATAGGAATACAATTATTTTTATTCTTTTGACATCTTATTGAATAATTTTTGTATTAATGGTGTAACTGAAGTTTCGTTTTGTCCTATTTATAACGACATTTTTAAAGATCGAACCGCCATCTTGATAATAGTAATAAAAAATAAAATGAACTTTATGCTTTTGAACTTTTTAGCGATAGTGTATATGGAGTTGTAAACTTGTGATGTAGATAATTATTTTCCCATAGAACGATAAAGTTAATCTGTGACGTTAAAATTTTCGCCGAAGAATAATGACAATCAACCTATATAGTACACCGTAAAGTACCTTTTATCTTTCTGGCGGCGGGTAAATCAGAGTTATAGCAATACTATTAATTTCTCAATCCATACTCGAAATTTTGAATCATTTTTGTATAAGTTCCCGCAGTATTTTCTATGTGCTGTTTCTCACAAAACAAATTTTAAAATTTCTGTTTTTTCTACTACAAAAGTTTGACAAAACTGTAATTACTATTACTAATGAATGTTTATCTGGTAACTTCAACAAATCAAATTTTACTCACGATAATTTCAGAATATCGGGAGACAAAAAGGGTTAAAAATTTATAATTTTGCATATTAGAAGGATACGTGAAGTTGAGATATTTTAATTATTTTATTTGGGTAAATAAATTAAATGATCTAGACATTTTACAGAAAATTTTTCTTCACTTTGCTTGAGCAATAATTCTATTGAAGCCTGCATTGTTTTACATTATGCTCGTTAAGGTTTTTATAACTTTTTGACCAACTATTTAAAATAAACTTCTTCATTTTTGATTTAATTTTCTATGACATGAGATCATTTCGTAGTGAGATATACCTGTAAATATATTTTCTAACTTCAGTAATTATTAAAAATTATCAATGAAAGAAGCCAATGAAATTATATTAGCAATTACATTTCCTGATTTATATAGAGTTAAATTCATATAATTGAATATTATAGTTACATCAAATATAATTAAAGGAAGCTTTTTCGAGTCAACGATAAGTACAAGATAAATTATAATTTATAATTATTCTTTAATAAGCAAGCTGATTTCGAAGTTACATGATATTTTCGGTTTATTACAGGAAAGTACGGTCAAGTAAATTTTTATGGATTTTAGATTACAACAAAATCTGATTCAGTTTTCTTAGTTGTCCACATGTGAAGTTATATTATATTTTTTTGACGAAAAAAAAATGTATCATAAAAATGATTAAATGAAAAATGAGGTATATCAAAATACACAGCATTTGTGGTTTTATTGGAAAACTGACTCAAAATAATAAATGTAATAATATAATATTTCAAAAAAATTTAAATTTTAATATTTATATTACTCGAAATGTACAAGAAAACTCTACTGTTAACGATTTAAAGAGCTTCCTTAAATTCTATTTTTTACTCTATATATATCGGATATTTAGTTGAATTAATTTGTATATTTCTCTCACCTGCTTCTTGTTTTAATATATTATACCAGTATTTTTCGGATGACAACTTTTTGCGCTTAATTAATGCGCTTATTTTTTACATAAATCATAAAAGAAATAGGTGTAAGTAGAAAATTACAGAATACCTGGGTTAGATCAGACTGCCAACTACGAATAGCCACTTACAACGCTAGGTCATTAGAAAACCAGGAAAGGCTGATTGAATGGGAATATCGAAAGTAAGAAGGAAAGGAGAGGACTGCCTGGCTAAATTCGTAACATATCCTCTTTTACAGTGGAAATGAATAACACAATACCGGCGGCATAGCAAACCTGGTTCATAAACGCTTAAGTCCTAAAATACAAACACTGAAAGCAGTATCAGACCGGAAAATATACACCACCATAAGAGTTACTCCAACCTAATGATACAAATCATCCAAATTTACGCACCGACAAGTAGCCACGATGATGGCCAGGTCGAAACATTGTATGAAGAAATATCACAAGGTCTGACAGAAAATAGAACGAAATATATCCTGGTTATAGGATAATGCAACGCAAAAATAGGAGGTATACACAGTGAATCAAAATGCATTGGCCCATTTGGAGTTGGTGCTAGGAATGAGAGGTAACATGCCGGCTAACTACTGAGAAAAAGAACAACTCTACGCACTGAACACCTTTTTTAAAAAAAGTCCGAACAAAAAATGGACTTGGATAAGCCCAGATGGTAAAATTAAGAATGAAATAGGCTACGTGCTAACAAACCACAAGCACATAGATAGAAAGAGCTAGATGATTTAGTAGCAAACAAAAACCGTTATACGCGAGCTCACTGGAGAAACACAAAGAAGACTATAAGAGAAAACTAAAACGACAATTAACAAAGTGATCATCACATGAGAATATAGATGAAATGAATGGAAGACTGATAAAATTGATAACAGAAACGGCAACAAACCACATGACATTAAGGGAACAAAGAAAGTATAAATTGATACAAAAAACAAAACAACTACTGGAGGCACGGAAAGAAATAATAAGATCGAATAAAAGAAATCGGTGGAATATGCTAAAACCAACAGAACTGCAAGAAGAATGTCAAAACAGGATATTAGACAATACCAGGAGAAATAGATAGAAGAACTGATGGAACAGAATAGGGGGGGGGGGAGAAAAACTCACACAGAAGGAAAATTAACAAAATGATAGACAAAAATGGAAACCCTATAGAAGAGAGACCACAAATACTTAAACTAACAGAAACATTTGATGTAAATCTATACAGGTCGAAAGCCGATGAGAAAACTCTGAGAAGATCAAGAGAGGACAACCAAAGGATACTTAATATCGGTTCCGAAGGTCTATCAGACATCGAAGTTGAAGAAAATTGAAAAAGCCATTAACCAAAGTAAAAATGAAAAAGCAGCAGGAGAAGACGACATCCCAGAAATGCTGTATTAATCAAAGAGCTTAAAAACTCTTCATTAAATGTCTAATCGAAGTAGTGATACCAAAATATTGGGAAACTGCCATAGATATATTGATATACAAAAAAGGAGTTCCTAGCAAATTGGAAAACTATATGCCAATAAGTCATCTATCACAAATATATAAACTATTCATCGATTAGACAAGAAGTTTAAAAATTACTAACCCAAAGAACAAGCAGGCTTCCGAAAATCTACACACGGTCAGACAATTTATAGAAGAGGTAACTGAATATAATATCACAGCCTGGATGGCACTTGTCAACTTTAGAAAAGTTTTTGACACACTAGGCGATTGAGAAAGCGATGAAAAACGCAAGAGTCGATCAAAGGTATATTAACACACTGACAGAAATCAATCAAAATAAAGAGAGGTGTTTAGACAGGGTGATATCATATCACCCCATACATTCACCGTGGCACTGGAAGATATCCTCAAGAGCCTTCACTGGGAAAACAAGGGACTTAACATATCCGGAGAGAGACTCAAAAATTTAAGATTTGCTGATGACATCGTACTTTTTGCCGAAAACGAAATCGTATTGAAAGAAATGCTCCAAGAATTACAAAGTGAAGCAAAAGTCGGTTTAGAGATGAACATCACAAAAACCAAATTCATGACGAACGGACAAACAACCATTAATGACATAATATCCATACACGTGAAACAAGTGGAAAGGGTGGATTCATATGTATATTTGGGATAGGAAGTTACAATCGGAAAAGTGAATCGAGAATTGGAAGTCAATCGAAGGATACGATACGCCTCGGATAAGCGGCTTACGGTAAAATAAAGCAAGTCTTTCAGTCCCAACTGCTTTTAAAACTTAAAAGTAAAGTATATAACGAGTGCATTCTACCAGTAACACAGTACCACATAATAATTGAAAGATTTGAAATACTTATTAACAAATAATTATGTTCCTCTCTTAGGAAAATGTTAAGTAAAAAATAACAGTCACATTGTAAACTCAATATCAAACAATTTCCTATATGGGCAAGTTGCTAGGAGTAACGTAAACGGCACGACTACGGTGAATAAATCAAAACAAAATTTATAAATAATAAAACCTACTGAAAACGCGCCAATAGAGCGACACGATGCGAGTTTTTGGGTTAATAGAGTATCCTTATTTATTAGTATTTCGTATGACCCTAGTCAATCGCTAGTTGGCTTTTGTGAAGGTTACTACCTCTAAAAAAGAATGAAAGATAATTTTACATTAGCATTTAGACAAGTAAGTTGGGAATGTGGAATCTTTGGCACAATGATACTACTCAGTATATATCACCACTACACCAAACACTTTATTTTTGCACTCGACGCGTGTTTCGCTAACCATGTTAGCCTCATCAGGAGCGATGAAGTCAATCATCGCTCCTGATGAAGCTAACATGGTTAGCGAAACGCGCTTCGAGTGCAAAAATAAAGTGTTTGATGTAGTGGTGATATATACTGAGTAGCATTTAGACAAGGTTTGAAACGAATGATGCTTATTACTAAACCTCAGAAGTTCGTGCTTGTAAGTCTTTTACTTCCAGAGGAATAAACTAATATAGACTTGAAATTCGAATGGAACCTACGCTACTACCCAAGAAGAAGTAAGAATGAACATACTTATTCTATTAGCTCATCTTTTAGTGAATTCTACATACTATTGAAATATGAGTCCCACCTAGTGTCCGCATCAAATTTGTTATGGCAAAGAGTCATCACTTTAACTTCCAATTGTTCTTGCTAAAATTTATACGGAGTTGCATTTGCTAATAGAAATAAGTCTCTACTTTCTTGTAGAACACTTTGGTCGCTTCATTGCAATGATTTATGTAGACCGATGTCTCACTGCACACATCACTGGCGTCTTAAGAACTGATCGCAAATGTAGGATACTGTGTTCGTAGTCGGACTATATTCAAGTATAATATTATTTAATGGATTTTGATACCACTCTGCTTACTTATCTCATGAAAACGCTATTCTCTATTTCCGAGAAATCAGATTCTGAAGTGATTGCACCTTTTTGATTACGATTGAAGAATTTTTACCAGTAATATTATTATTATTATAATTATTAATTTCTTATTATTATCATGTTCTGTTCGGTGCTTTAGTTATCTTATAAAAGTCAGTTTTAGCAAGATGATGCAAAAATTTAACCAAAGTCAACATGCCGTATAATTTTTATTATTTACATTTCGGCTCTAACATTTTAATTGTAGATTTTAACTTTGAACCATGAGATTGCATCCCACCTATAGCAATTATGTAACCTATAGATTCAAGTATTAAAAGGAACAATATTTTGTCTAGCTGTCTCTAAAGCCTGGAATTATAGGCAATTTGTTTCTTTGACCTAAATGAAAATATCCTAAAACAAATATATTGATTATACATTGAGGATATTGCTATAAAACGGGTTTGAATAACTTGCAATTTCCAATAGGCAAGAATGGTACTGACAGAGACTTGTTTCAAAAAATAGCAAGGAATTTGTTGAGCAAATATATTGCTTGAAATAATTCTAAAGAAAAATAGCTTAGAAATCCTGAGTGTTCACATAATAATTTTCAAACGTTTTACCGAATGTTACCGTATTTCATATAGGATACGTTAGTTGGGGTTCTTGTTCTACTATAGATGTTATTTTGCTTTCATATATATTTAATCAACAGTATGATGAATTGTGTTCACGTAATTTTTTTTTTAGGTAATAATGTAACAATAAGAAGATGTTATAAGAAAACAATAGATGGATTGGATTTCTGTGACTATGCCAAAAAAGTACTTGATCAATGGTCAAATATAACTTGTAGCACATGTGATACAGACCTATGCAATGCATAAATCCTACAAACTATGAAAATCCAAGTAACGTTTAGTATTTCTACTAAACTGTGTATAATTTCAAGCAATCTAAAATTAAATTGTGCCTCGTAATTTTTTTTTCTTTTACGACTGTTAACCTATATCAGTAAAGCCCAGCAAATCGGCTGTTGCGTTTATAATAATATATACTGGCAACTACTTCTCGTCTAGGATTTAAAAAGTATCGAGCAAAATACGGCCCAGGCATTGTTTTTTTGGAATCTTTAGTATACTACTTGCGAGTGATGAAGCCAGAAAAGCTAAATATTTAAAAGGCATATAGAATTTGCCCTGAGATCTTTTTTACACTTTACAGAACTAAAGAGTCAGTAGTAGTAGTTTAATTCATCCGTCGGATACCACAAAAAACCTATAGCCGGTTTGGAAGAAAGAAAGAAGTGTAATTCTCCTCGAGTACATTGGCAGTATAGCCATACTAATAATATAAAAAACATTTATAAATAACAAAGTCTGAGTGTTATTTAGTAACATATATTTATGTAATATTATATTTATACCTTTATTCTCATGGAGGCGCACATGAGCGCGTAAAAATGTTCGCGTTACCAGTGACTTACAAACTCCAAGAATCAATAATCAAGAATGACCAAGAGAAATATATATATATATATATATATATATATATATATATATATATATATATATATATATATACCGGGTGTTAGGAGATTCACCGCATATATTGAAACTGCTGGATTCTTGTAGCAAAACCGATTGTAGAAAATTCACCTTAAATAGCGGATCTCGATAATAAAGGAAAAAATCAACCCTAAAGAAATAATTAATTTTTTTTCGCACCCACCTGACGAACGCTGAACTCCACAATATCGAGATACCTGAATCAGACAGAACGTCGTTTTTTTTTAATCCCATTAGTAGGATTTTCTCAAAAAAATTTAATAAAAAAAAATATTAAAATATTTATATTCTAAAACTGAAAGCGGCTCCTTGGTTATTCGCATTCTAAAGATTAAAAGGTTTATGCCGGGCCTTCCGTGTTTTCTTTTCAGTGAATGTTTACCAGTTACGGAGGTAAGGTGTCGTAAAGGTCAATGTTTTTTTTTTAAAAAAATGGACTGACATAGATAGTAAGAAATTTACAGAAAATGTACAACAGAGTGCAGATAGATGGCATTGGTATAGTTGGTTAAGTTTTAAATTTATCGCGGACAACTTAGGATATTTTGTACGGAGATCCGTTGCACATTCAAGGTATATTTATTTATTTATTTATTTCATATGAATGTACATTGCACACAGGACAACTGAAGTTAAATAAAATTACCTAAATGAATTATACAAAAATAACCAACCAATAAGGCACCGATTTAAGATACATAAAAAAAATCGTTTACCATTAAGGTTTTTATCTTAAAAAAGTTCAGAGAAAAACTTATTTGAAATTCTGTTTTTATTTTGCCTCCACACAGCAGTTAAATAAAAAAATAGTAGATCTCAATAATAAAGGAAATACCTTCCTTACGGTGCAGAAGGTCGAGGTCGAGGGTTCAATCCCGCAGGTAGGTATACTTATTTATTAATTTATTTAAGTTTATTTGGTCTGGCCACGTACATAGGTAATAGTTGTTCGCAGAAATGCAGTAACGACCGAGGCATACAGAAAATGTATGTTTTGGTACTTGGACAACGTTGACGGGTATTACGACATCCTCGCCGATATCTTTAGAATTTGAAAAAAGGGTAAAATCCCTACTCAGGCAGGGAGGTGAACGACAAAAAAAACCCTAAACCAATTTATTAAAAAATAATATATTACACAATATTATAATAAGAAAAAAAAATTGGCTGTTAAATTTTATTTTCTTCCTTGTAAAAAAGATAATTAAAAAACATCTGTTAACGGGAAATAATATATTTGCTCTGGCGTCTTACCAAGGCCAAGGTCGGTCTTTCATGGGCGGGGTAATTTTATAAATAGGTTTTTTTCCGTTTTATTTAATTTTTCAAAAAATTTGAAAAAAAGTATTGTTTCTACATGGTCGCACGTACTGAAGCCCTTACAAAATTTTGCGTGTTCGACCGGCCGGACCGATCTAGTTTCTTGGTAATCCTACTGGTGGTTATTTTTGTAAATAGTTTATATAAATGTCAATCAAACTGATTAGGCCGTCATTTTGTTGGCTGAACTCTTTCCTTCACGTTCTACTGTTGATTTCCAAGGAAAAACCCCACCTACTATTTTCATAGAGCAGTCAAGGATCATAAAATGTATTTTAATAAAGCTAGACACCATAAAAGTTTCTGGCGCTGACGGAATACCTGCCGTAGTACTCAAAAACTGCGGGAGAGAATTAACACCAGTTTCCTATAGACCAACCTATTCTATAGAAATGGAATATTTTTTTCCTGCTGAAAATTCGCCACACTTCAGTCGATGCCCAAAAAGGGTAAGACGATCTTTCCAAAAAACTACCGACCAGTCGCACTGCTTTCAATATTCTATTTTGGGGTGACAGTAACCAAGTGGAATTTAACGCTACAAAAACCCAGGCGGCAGTGTTTTCTAAAAAAGTTAACGTTGCTGAACCCGACATAGTAGAAAGCTTTACACTCCACAACAAGTGTTAATTCTTTACAAAGCTCAAATTCGACCAACTACGGAATATTGCTCCCATGTTTGGGGCTCCGCTCCCAAACATACACTGCATTTGTTGGATTCTGTTCAAAGAATGATTGGAGACCCGGAACTGACCGGCGGCCTTCATTCGCTGGAATATCGAAGAACGGTTGGCGACTTGAGTCTATTCTACAAGTATTTTCATGGAGAGTGTTCGAAGGATGTAGCCCGCTTAATTCCTCCCAGAGCGGTGCATGTTAGTACACGTCGCGCTGATACTCCACATCCGTATGAGGTTCAGCTTGTTACTCCTCGTACAATGCTTTTCAAGCAGTCTTTCATATGGAGAACATCATCCCTTTGGAATGGCTTACCCAGGACTGTGTTTCCCACCGAGTACAATTTACAGCGATTTAAGAATAACGTGAATTGCTTTTTCCGCACACGTGTCGCTCTTGTAGCGCTTTAGGGACTTCCCCGCAGCACGTGTACTAGACCCATAAAAAAAAAACTTGTTCCCGCCTAGACAAAAAATTATTAAATAAGTTCGTCGCTGTTAGGGAGTTATTACATATTTTGCCATTTGCATCCTTTAAATTAGGAATAATTTCATTATTCTGACCTTTTTTAAGGTGAAGGTTAATCACTTCCCAGGCTGCTCTTGATTTATTAATTGCACTGGATATTTTATTTTCATAGTAATTCTCTTTGCATCTGTTGTTATTTTTTTGTAAGTTTTTTTAGCTTCTAAATATTTTTCATGAAAAATATATGAATTTTTAAATTTATCAAGAATATAAAATTCTTTCATATAATTTGATAGGTAATGAATATCGGGTGTTACCCATCTTTTTTCATGTTTGTTTTTATCAACTTTTTCCTTATACCCAAAGCACACCTCAAAGTATGTTAATGTAAGAGTGTATTATAAAAAACATCGAATGAATCATTAAAACTTAATGAGTTGCTATACACATCTTGCCATGATTCGTTTTGTAAATAGTATTTAAAATTCTCTATATTCTCATCAAAAAAGTCTCCAAATCTTATTTTATTGTTTTTGTTAGTGTTAATGATATTGGAAACTTCTAAAGGTTGGTAAGTGTGGTCAGATATATTGGACTCTTGTCTATGACCTTAAGATCTCTATATATATTGTCTATTAGAGTGGCTGAGTGGTGTGTTATTCTAGTATTAACATCTATGGTGTGTTGAAGATTGAATGAGTTTAAAAGACTTACATAAGATTGTCCTAAGGTATTAAGGTGAAATAGGTCTATATTGAAATCTCCCACTAGTATGACATGTGCTAAAAGTGGTCTAGATTTATCACAGAACAAATTTACGTCACCATCAGGATATATACCAATTACTGCCACTCTCTGATATTTGTATACTCACACAGGCAACATATATATATATATATATATATATATATATATATATATATATATATATATATATATATATATATATATATATATATATATATATATATATATATATATATATATATATATATATATATATATATATATAAATATATATATATATATATATATATATATATATATATATATATATATATATATATATATATATACATATATAGTAAATAACACAATAATTAAAAAAAAACATTGGATGAAACAGAATATGAAAGAAGATGGGCCCTCAACCAAGGCTCGGAAGATGTTCCCAATATTTCTGTAGACGATATATATAATGCCCTTCAGAAAACGAAGAACAACAAAGCCCCAGAGGAAGACGGCATTACGACAGAAGCGTTCACTATTGGAAGGAAGGTACTATTAAGACAGTCAGAAACTTTTTAATCTATATCTTCGCAACCAAAGTTTTCCAGATGACTGGAGACAGAATCAACCTTGAGAACTACAGACCATTTAGTCTGTTCAGTAAACTCTATAAGCTTTATACCCGAATAACTGCGAATAGATCGAAAGCCAAATTAGAGTTCTATCAACCCCGGGAGTAGGCTGGTTTTCGTTCTGGTTATGGTACAAATGATCACCTCCAATACCTAAAGACTCTCATTGGAAAAACAATTGAGTATAATCGCCATTTAGTTCTCATATTTGCCGACTCCCGCAAAGCATTCGACACAGTAGAACCACCTGAAATTTTGGCAGTGTTACAAAGAAGTAGAATAGATCAAAGAAATTTCAACATCATCAGAAATATCTACCTAAATGCCACAACAACTGTGAATCCTCCCTCACTCACTAATAGAATACACGTCAAACGAAATATCAGACAGGGTGATACACTTACACCTAGGTTATTTACAACATTCCTCGAATACGCCTTCAAAAAGGTGTGGTCATTGATGGACGATATTGTCCTTATATCGGACAACCTCAGAGAAGCCAAAAATTTACTCTAAGAGTGACAGAATGCAACAGACAAAGTTAGGCTAGATATAAATTTTACCAAAACTAAAATGACCAACATGGTACCAAGTAAACCAATAAAACTTTGAAATACAAGTGTAGAAATAGTACATATATATATATATATATATATATATATATATATATATATATATATATATATATATATATATATATAACATATATATACATATATATATATATATATATATATATATATATATATATATATATATATATATATATATATATATATATATATATATATATATATATATATATATATATATATATATATATATGTATATAACGTGGCATAGAAGTGAATTAGACGTGTGTTTGTTTTCAACTACAGAAATTTCTGAAAATCTGAGTTGTAGTGTAGAAAAATACACATTAACAGAGCATAAGTGAGTTTGGGCGGAATATCTGAACAGTACGGAGGAGGGAAGATACAATAAATAAAAATTTGTGAGTAAACAGATATAAGAAAAGGGCTTGTAACACTTATTGCAAGAGGTTATCCGATCGACCAAAGTATCGAGTCCGGGCGCGGCGAAAACAGCGGCGTTGCCGGACTGCCGTAGAAGCATAAAGTGACAAATGATTATCGTTCTGAGAATTAAGGGACTTCCGAAGAGTAGATCTGAGTAACTTACTTAACGCGGAACGATATAAAGAAATAGAAAAATGAGTAGTGAAGGGGAATATACAACAGACGAGGGAAAACGAAAAAAATCGAGCGGAGGCCTTGCTGAAACGTTTGGAAAGAGTACTAAAACAAGAAGATCTCCGGACAAAAGAAATAAAAATGAAGATAAAATGGAATTGTTAATAGAAATGATCCAGGAAATAAAAACTGATATGAAGGAAATTAAACAAGAACAATAGAACTACCAGAGAGAAATTATGAAAGTTGAAAAGGAAAATTTAAGATGCATGCAACGTATGAATATAAAATTCGAGAACATAGAAAGAGAAAAAAGAAGAAACAATATAGTCATACAAGACCTGATAGTCAATACCAACGACGAAGATACATTAAAACATTCATTTAGAAATATATGAGAGTAGAGGTAAGAGTTAAAAACGCAAGAAAAATAGGGGGGAAAACTTGTCTGCTTGAATTGGAAAATATGGATAAACGAACAGTAATGGAAAATAAAAATAAGCTGAAAGGAATAAAGGAACAAAAGATCTATATCAAGGATGTTATGTCGCCAGAACAAAGACTAATACAGAAGAAAATTAGAATGCAAGCCAAACAGGAGGAAAGAGATAGGAAGAGAGTTAAGGTAAGATTTGGAGGAATGATGATAGATAGAGAGAGATGGAACCGGAATATGGAGAGGGACATGTTTGAAAAATATGAAAAGAAAGAAAATCCAAAAAACCAATAAAAACTAGGAGGACAAACCAGGAAAATATGATGACGAAGACCGCAGTGAAAAAGAACAAAGGAACGGGAAAGGAAGGAGAAAAAGAACAAGAACTAAATATGGAAGAGAAGAGAGAAAGAACAACAGAAACTTGGAAATTGGGCACATGGAACATAAGAGGACTGAATGAGAAGGAGGTGGAATTGATAGATGACTTTGAAGGGACGGGCTTCGAAATATTGACAATTAGCGAAACAAAGAGAAAGGGACAAGGAAGAATAAGTTTAAATAATATACATACATTGATATACATTCGAGTGCAACAGAGTCAAAGAGTAGCGGCCGGGTTTGGATGTATAATACATAGAATAATAAATAAACAAATAATACATTGGAAAGCAGTATCCGAAAGAATACTCACAGAAGAACTGAAGAATGGCAAAGGAGAAATAATCACAGTAATAGCGGTATATGCGCCAGATGAAGAAGCAAGAAGAAGGCTGTATATTGCCGGGGAATTTAATGCTAGAGTAGGTAGAAAAAACAACACCAAAAAACAACATCAATAGGACAGCACGGTGAAGAAATTAGAAATAATAATCGAGAAACGATGCTAGACTATTGCCAAATACATGATCTCGTCATAACAACCATATTTTACTAACATAGAGACATACATAAGTACACAAGGGTTGAACATGCAAAACAAGAGAGGTCAATTATAGATTATATGCTGATACAAAGAAGCAAAAGAAAATATGTGAAAAACGTAAGAATAAGAAGAGGTATTGAAATATGCAGTGATCATTACCTGCTAGTAGGAATAATTAAAGAAAGGTTGCTAAAAAATGAAAACCCAACAATAAGAAAATACAAATCAATAAGGACATATAAACTAAGAAATGAAGAAATTATAATCAAATATAGACAAATAACTAATGAGAAATCCGAAAAAAGATACAGAAATATAAAACATGCAAATTTAGAAAAAAAATTGAGCATCTTCAAGAATATACTCCTGGATGGGGCTACCGAAGTATGAGGAGTGCGCAACGCAAACAACAGTAAAAGACGAACAGCTTGGTGGAATAGTAATATCCAAGAAGAAATTACTGAGAAGAAGAAAGAATGGAAAAAATATCTCAAAATAAAAACACCAGAACAATATGAACTATATAAAGAAAAATGGAAAGAATTCGGAGATAAAATGGAAGAAAATAGTAAAGAAAATCAAAAGCTATTCTACAGAGTCCTCAAATCATTCAGGAAAGAGCAAACTAAAACCGAATTATATGTGCAAAACAAAAACCAAGAAATCCTAACAACAGAGAAAGCAATAATGGAAAGATGGAAAGAATACTTTGAAGAACTATTAGGAGATGATAAGGAAAAAGAGACTACAAATTATGAAGAAGTGGGACAACGAAATATGGAAGAAACAGGAAATAGGGAACAAATAAAATGAAAAGAGTTGGAAGAAGTTATAAGAAAATTGAAAAAGGCTGCGATAAGATAACGTCTGAAATGATTAAATACATGGGGAAGAAGGGAAAAACAATATTGCTAGAAATAATTAATAATGCACGGGAAGAAGAAAAATTTCCGGCCGAATGGGGAATATCGTTTATTACACCAATATATAAAAAGGCAAATCACAAGAATTGCAATAATTACAGAGGATTTTTTTTTATGTGTCTAGCACATGTGCAACAGGGAAGTCCCTAAAGCGCTCCAGGCGCGACATGTGTGCGGAATTACTATACTGAACACAATTGTCAAAATTTATGAAAGCATCATTAATAATAGGATAAAGAAAGTAATAGAACCATATATTTACACTGAAACAGATTATCGAAAACAGGTGTGCTGATAAGATAATGATTAATTTATTTATTTACTTATATCAGAATAAATATCGCAGGTAAGTGCATATCAAATTAGTAAATAGATTACACCATTTAGAATTATTAAATATATACTTATTACTCCTATATTGTATACAAATCTGATTAAATACATTATGGAAACATATTTAAATTTATTTGCATTTGGTTTTGCAATTTTAGTTGGTAAGTTAAAATTCCGTAACGTTTTACTCCTTAAAATGTTTCATAATTAAGGTACAAAATATTGATATAAGGTAAAAACTATGTTGGGAATGTTGAATCTTCAGTACACTGACACTACTCAGTATATATCACCACTACACCAAACACTTTATTTTTGTACTTGACCTGCATTTCGCTAACTATGTTAGTTATTATATTCATAGTTAGCGAAACTGGCGTCGAGTGCCAAAATAAAAGTGTTTGGTGTACTGATAATATATACTAAGAAATATAGTGAATAAATTTGAAATCCAAGTATTTTTTCAGTCAGTGATTATGGCAACTACTTAAGTATTAAAAACTTAAAACAATTTAATATTTTAACCTAATAAATATTTTAAAAAGTAAATGAATTTGGTTGGTTGTCAACAAAGGTTTATATATAAAATTTTCTTAATGTATCTTGTTTTTTCCTTTCTTGTAAATAAGTTCTTGGTTAGGAAGTGTTTTTTCTTTCATCAGGAGCGATGATTGACTCATCGGTGTAGTGGTGATATATACTGAGTAGTGTCATTATACCAAAGATTCCACATTCCCAACTTAGTCAAATTTAAAGGTTTGATCGTTTCGAAAATAATTCACTTCTGTTATTAGGCAATCCCATATTTCCAATGGTAGAAGTAAGGACTATATCGAATGTAGTTCGTAATATTCTAAATAACACAGAGTTTTAATTTAACATAAATTTTTATCTGTTAGTAATAATTTAGTAAGTAAATGGGAATTTTAATAAAACCTCATAAGGATGTAAAGTATTAGCGCGACGTGTATTTCTGGCATGCACCGCTCTGGGAGGAATTAAGCGGGCTACATCCATCGAACACTTTCCATGAAAATACTTGTAGAATTGGCTCAAGTCGCCAACCGTTCTTCAACGTTCCAACTAATCAAGGCCGCCGGCCTGTTCCGGGTCTCCAATCAGGCGAACAGCTCTTCTCTGAATAGAATCCAACAAATGCAGTGTATATTTGGGAGCAGAGTCCTAAAAATGGGAACAGTATTCCATAGTTGGTCGAATTTGAGCTGTTAATTATGTACAAATACAGAATTAACAGTTGTTGTGGAGTGTAAAGCTTTCTGGTTCCAAATAATATTTTCAGCTTTCAAGAAGTTCTGTTTTCGCTATGTTTGCAACATGTTCATGCCAAGACATATTGGCTCCTAAATTAACGCCCAACAAATTGAGTAACGACGCTAGAGGAATGGAGTGCCCCGCAAAACTATGTCAGGTTCAGCAACGTTAACTTTTTTAGAAAAAACTGCCCCTGGGTTTTTGTAGCGTTAAACTCCACTTTGTTACTGTCCCCAAGATAGAAACTCTTACAGGTCTCTGTTAAGTTGAACGACTTCCTGCTGTCAGCGGATATTCGTCTGAGTAGTCTATGTCCGAACGTTCAAAGTGAATGAAGAGATAAGCGTACTGTCATCTGCAAAGCTGTAGATTGGATTTCTGGTCTTTTCCAGCAGATCGTTACTGTAAATGAGAAAGAGAGTAGGAGACAATATGGAGCCTTGGGGTACACTGGCGTTGATAATGGAGGTGTTAGAAAGAAATCCGTCTACAGCCACTCGTAAAGAACGCTCTCTGAGAAAACATGAGAGCCACAAACAGAACTTTTCAGACATACCAGAAGAGCGTAGCTTAGCCAACAATACATCGTGCCAAACATAGTCGAGTGCCTTGTATATATCAAGAGCAACCGCTCGAGATTCTCCAAAGTATTCAATTGCGTTGTTCCAAATATGTGTTATATAAGTGAGAAGATCTCCTGTTGATCTATGTTTACGAAAGCTATATTGTTGAATCCTTCAAGATCTTTTAGAAGATGCTGATTGGGAGCCTTTTCCATGACTTTCGATAATATTGAAAGCAGTGCGACTCGTCGGTAGTTACTTGGCAAGGTCTTTTTTGCCATTTTTAGCTATCGGCTGAACTGTGGCACATATCCAGCAGGAAGAAAATAATCCCTTTCTGTAGGATAGAGTAAAAAGTCTACAGAAAACTGGTGTTAGTTCCCTCGTACAGTTTTTGGGTACTATGGCAGGTATTCCGTCAGTGCCAGAAGCTTTTTTGGTGTCTGGCTTCATTAAAATACGATTTATGATACGCTGTCTAAAGACAATATCGGGCATCCTTGACTGCACTATGGGAATATTAGGTGGTGTTTTTCCTTGGAAATCGTCAGTAGAATGTGAAGCAAAGAGTTCAGCCAACAAGTTCGCTTTCTCAAAAGGTGTTGTTGCAATAGAATTATCTGACTGTGTGAGTGGTGGTATGGTGGATTTGGTGAAATTTTGACAAACTACCCTAACAACTGACCAAAAGGTCCTGGAATTGTTCGAACAAGCGAGAAGTTTGTTTCTAATTCGTTAATTGTATGCCTTTTTGATTTCGTCGATAATTCCTTTGCATCTGTCCTGGGTACGAACAAAGATATTACGATTTATGGCGTTAGAATTTTCACGCCATTATCGGTAAGCAAGATGTTTAGAAGCAACAGCTTCTTTGCATTTTCGGTCAAACCAAGGCTTGCCGTTGGAAGGGCATTTCTTCGAGAAAGGGATGTAAGCTTCCATACCAGCCAAAATAATATCGGAAACCTCCTTGGCGCAGTCAGATGGGTCGTCGTCGGATCGAATATAAACGTCTAACCAAGGGAAAGTTCGAAAATATTCCAGTTCTTCTCATTGCGCAGATTTGTATCTTACACGGTTTAGGCGCCTCTCTGTCCCAACAATTCCAGGTCCTTTTGGTCAGTCGCTAAAACAGTTAGTCAAAATTTCACCAAATCCACCATACCACCACTCATACGGCCAGATAATTCTATTGCAACGTCACCTGTTGAGAAAGCGAACTTGTTGGCTGAACTCTTTGCTTCACATTCTATTGTCAATTTCCAAGGAAAAACACTACCTACTATTCCCATAGTGCAGTCAAGTATACCCGATATTGTCTTCAGACAGCGTATCATAAAACGTATTTTAATGGAGCTAAACACCAAAAAAGCTTCTGGCGCTGACGGAATACCTACCATAGTTCTCAAAAACTGTGTGAGGGAACTAACACCAGTTTTCTGTAGACTTTTCAACCTATCCTACAGAAAGGGAATATTTCTTTCCTGCTGGAAATGTGCCACAGTTCAGCCGATACCTAAAAAGGCAAGAAGACCTTGCCAAATAACTACCGACCAATCGCACTGTCTTCAATAATATCGAAAGTCATGGAAAAGGCTATCAATCAGCATCTTCTAAAATATCTTGAAGGATTCAACAATATTAGCGATCACCAATATGGCTTTTGTAAAAATAGATCAACAGGAGATCTTCTGACTTATGTAACACACGTTTGGAACAACGCAATTGAACACTCTGGAAAATCTCGAGCGGTTGCTCTTGACATATCCAAGGCATTCGACCGTATTTGGCACAATGGGCTGTTACGAGTGGCAGTCAACGGATTTCTTTCTAACACCTTCACTATCAACGCCGGTGTACCTCAAGGCTCTATACTGTCTCCTACTCTCTTCCTCATTTACATTAACGATCTGCTGGAAAAGACCGAGAATCCAATCTACAGCTTTGCAGAAGACAGTACGCTTATCTCTTCATTCACTTTGAACTCTCGGACATCGGCTGCTCAGACGAATATCCGCAGACAGCAGAAAGCCATTCAACTTAACAAAGACCTGGAAGAAATTCTATCTTGGGCTGACAGTAACCAAGTGGAATTTAACGCTACAAAAACCCAGGCGGCAGTCTTTTCTAAAAAACTTAATGTTGCTGAACCCGACATAGTTGTGTCGGGGCACTCCATTCCTCTAATACCGTCACTCAATTTGTTGGGCGTTAATTTGGCAGCAAATATGTCCTGGCACGAACATGTTGCAGGCATAGCAAGCAGAGCTTCTCAAAAGTTGGGAATATTATTACGAATCAGAAAGCTTTACACTCCACAACAACTGTTAATTCTTTACAAAGCTCAAATTCGACCAACTATGGAATACGGCTCCCATGTTTGAGGCTCCGCTCCCAAACATACACTGCATTTGTTGGATTCTATTCAGAGAAGAGCTATTTGTCTGATTGGAGACCCGGAACTGACCGGCAGCCTTGATTCGCTGGAACATCGAAGAACGGTGGGCAACTTGAACCTGTTTTACAAGTATTTTCATGGAAAGTGTTCGAAGGATGTGGCCCGCTTAATTCCTCCCAGAGCGGTGCGTGTTAAAAGTACACGTCACGCTAATACTTCACATCCGTATAAGGTTCAGCTTGTTACTCCTCCTACAACCTTTTTCAAGCAGTCTTTTATATGGAGAACATCATCCCTTTGGAATAATTTGCCCAGGACTGTGTTTCCCACCGAGTACAATTTACAGCGCTTCAAGAACAACGTGAATCGCTTTCTCCGCACACGTGTCGCTCCTGTAGCGCTTTAGGGACTTCCCTGCAGCACGTGTGCTAGACCCATAAAAAAAGATTGGCAAACTCCCCTCTCGATCAGGGAACCGTATTGTTTCGTCAATAAGCTGAGTTAAGCTAGAACTGATTGAGAATGATTAAGCTTCACGACCTTGTTCGTCGGTTGTATTTGAATACTTAAGCCAGTTGATTTTGTGGACATTAAAGTCACCCAAGATGGCAATTTCAGCATTTGGATAATTGATTTGTAAATGATCGATGGTGTCTGCAAGAGAAGAGGAGAGTATTCTAAAGTTGTTATCACTTGGTGGTCGATAGAGGATACAGATGAACCTTGTGGTTTGTTGAGTCGTTATTTTTAACCAAATAATATCAAAGTTTCGGGGCTCCAGAGCCTTCTCTCGCTTCTGACAAAAAGAGAGATTCCAAAGTTACGTCTAAATCGGTATTATACGTGGTATCCAGGATAAAGATAGTTGACTGTACTGGTCGATGAACTGACTTTGGTTTCAAGAAGAGCGAGTACATGAGATTTATTTGATTACCAGTGTTGGTACACTAAATTTATATTTGAGTTTAAACCTCGTATGATGCAAAAATATATTTTAAAATTATGATCTCTGCATGTCGACGCCCCTGAACGAAGGGCTATTTTACCTCCGGCCTAAGCCGATGCGATGGTATCACACCGGGCGATGCCTGGCTGGGCATCATCTAAGTTGTTCTTTAAGTGACCTTCAACGACAGAAAGAACGTACCGGGGGAGATATTCTATCCCGCTCCCCCACGGGGTATAGTAATATGGGTGAAGATAGTTAAATATTGTATTGTTTAATAGCACTTTTACAATTTTTCCAGGTTTTTTGGTTGATTTAATGGCGACATTTGAAGTATATAATTTATATTAAAATATAAGGGGTTAATGGGGTGAAGTAGGGCGTTAAAGGGGTTGTTTCATTTTTTTTTCACTATATGTCCCTTTCAGAATTCTTGGAGCGTAGGAATATGAACCCTAAGTTATTTTTTATTAACTTTAACTCAATTAGGAGAATCTTATATAGTTTCAATAGTATAATGAGAATTTTTTCAGGCATTTGGTTGGGAAAATGGGTAAATCATTTATCATAAAACATATGAAGGATTAAGAGAATAGAGAAGGAAGGTAAAAAAGTGACTTCGTAATTTCTTTCAGTCAAGGAATCGAAACATGACTTTTTTTCATTATTTTCATTGTTAATATGGGAAGAGACTGAAATGAGTGGGGGTCATTGTATCATCTTAATAATAGTATGTTAATTTTTGCGATTCTTAGTTGGGATATTGAATATTTATTTTAAAGTAAAATTTTTATAGTAAAATAGAGATATAGTATGAAAGAGATGAGGTAATGTGTTAAAAGGGTAATTACGTATGCACTTCTATTTTAGTGTTTTTGTTGTTTTATTGTTTCCACTTTTAACAGAATATAAAGGATTAAAATCGAATTATATAGTTACCTAAAAAATTGTTGAGTTGAATATAGCACACGTTTTGGAAATTCAAACGGTTAAATTGCCGAAAACGCACTTATAATTTAGAAAGTAAATTACACAGGTCTACAAAAAAAATACTCTGTCTTTTAAATGGAATACATGTTTTCTTAAGTATTCTTTGCTTGCTTCTTTGTTGAATTCAAAAAAAAATCATAAAAGAGACATCCACCGTGAGGTTCTTTCAGAAAACACACTTAAAGTTGCCAGAAAACTATTAAATTGAAAAAAAAAATACATTTTTATAATGTAAAACTCCATAATCATTAAAATTATGGAATAAAACTATTATTTCGGACATCTTTAAATGTTCTGAATCTACATTTATCATAAAAACTTAAAAATATTAGGTTTTAGTGTTTATGTTAAACAAAAAACACGCATGCACCATCTTTAACTAAGCTACGTAGCAAAATGCTGTTTAAAATAAATGTGTGCAACCGCTAAATTAAAAAAAATTGTTTTTTATTTTTATTAATATTGAACAAAACTATTATTTCCAGTATTTTTTTGAAGTTCTTAATCCTGAATTAACATAAAAAAAATAAAGTTTTATGATCAGTTCCAACAAAAAACTCGGTTTTAACACTTACAAGGATGCCAAGTGGTTGGCAAAATGCTTTTTTAAGTAAATAAATGCAACAGCTAAATATTTTATATTTATTATTATATGAGTGAGTGACTGAATGAGCGAGTGATTGAGTAAGTGAGCGGGTGAGTTAGTGAGTCCAGAAGTGAGTGAATGACTGAGTATGAGGGTATGTAAATGAGTGATTGTGTGAGAGAGTGAAGGACTGAGCGAGCGAGTAAGTGGTAAGTAAGTGACTGGGTAAGTGAGTGAATGTGTGAATTAGTATGTGAGTGTAGGAGTGATTTTTTTTACTTATTTACAATTTATTTTAATTGTTTTAAATAAAATTAAAATTTGATATTTCGTTTATAAATTCCGTTTTTAATTTTCTTTTTTTTCTCGTTTTTTTATTAGAATTTTTTTATTTATTAGGGATAACTTTCTCTTTTGTTTTTTGAACTTCTTAAATTGTTTCAAATGACCGAATGTTTGATTTTCTTCTAAGTTTTCTATTTATTAAAATGTTTTTTTTTTTTCAATTTAATAGTTTTCTGGCAACTCTAAGTGTGTTTTCTGAAAAAACTTCAAGGTAAATGTCTTTCTTTATGACTTTTTTGGATTTAGCATAAAAAAATGCTTAAAATAACACGTGTCTCACTTAAAAGATTTTTTGTTGTGGACCTGTTTTATTGTACCTACGTATCCTGCTAACGGGAAACATTGTTTCTTCTTTGTGTCTTAGGATTTTTGTATCACAAGAAATATATTTTCCAATTTTCGTCAGTCTATCTAACTGACTGTCGACCTGTCGATCTGTTGGCACGATAACTCTCCTAACAAAATAGATAATATATAAGTGGAAGTATATCTACCTATTGCTCTTATTTAATATCGTTTCAGGGACAGGGGTAAAAGAGGTGGGAATTCACTTTTCATTTAAGAAAGTCAAGTTCGGTACTTATATTTTAGAATTATGTTTTTGTAAGGAAAGTACTGGGTAAATCGCTTTACCAATATTTTCAAATTGTTTTTTAGCGTACATTTCAGCAGATCCAAAACAATGCTACTTTTGTGAAGTAATTGAAGAATGCAATGATCCAGTTGATATCAGTAAAATATGGATTCAGGATTGTGATTGGTCTAACAGTTTTAAAGATGATAGTATGACATGTGTCACAGTCAAGGGAATAGGATATGGTAGGTTAATAATTATTATCGACTGGCTGTCTCGCGGAACTGCCCCAGCCAAAATAAAACAAATGTAACTTAAAAAAATGATTAGTCATTCTGAGGTTTGTAAGAAATGAAAATTTTTGAGGAAATATGAGAAATAAATTGGAACGTATTCAGCTTAATCCACAAATAGCTACTTTCTTCTATATCACATGGCACAATAATGTTTAATACTACATTACCGATTCTGCTATCGTTTTCGATACTATGTATGAGCTTATCAGCTTTGACTGGTCGTAAAATATTTGTATATTGTATGATTTTAAGAAAGAAAGTTTAAATCTTCAGTAATATATTTATTAAATCTTTTTTAAGTATAAACCAAATTTGGATATACATTGTTCAACTTCGTATCATATATTATTGTAATGGGTTATAACCGATATGGATCCGCTTCTGGTTTTTATATGAAATCAACACAAAAATGAATTAAAACTCTTTTTAACAAACAACAGAATTTAAACTTGCCTTATTATTATTGGTCGCGGATTACACTACTAAAATAGGACTGAAACATGGTATAAATCGTTTTTATCAGGTCAGTCAATAAGTTTTGGAAGCGACACCTATAGAGCAGCACTTGAATCAAATATTGAACAATTTTGAAGCTTCATTTAATACATGAACACACCCTAAATTTATTCATTATTTATCAACTGGTTAAATTAGAGATGTTTGAGTATTTTTTAAAAATGGAAAGATCGAATATCATACAGTGATAAAGTTCTTTGTTTTGGAAGGTTTATCGTTAAATGAAATCCATGCAAAGTTAGTGAAAGTGTTAAAAGAGTCTGCTCCTTCATTTCCAACTGTTCACAAATGGGCTCTAGAGTTTAAACATGAACGTACAAGCGTCAATGATGATCCACGTGGGTGTGATAAAGCTATTCACAAGATGGTTGCCGCATTTGCTAATATTTGAACAAAATCGCACTCGAGAGAAACTTTCTAAACAACATTTGACTCGTTTCACAACTCCTGACTTTGTCCTAACATTTGTAATTATGGATGAGATTTGGGTTTGCCGGTACGACCTTGAACTTCAACAACAAACCGCATAATGGCATCAGTTTTCTGGAACGCAGAAGGAATTTTGTTAATTGATTACCTTCAAACTGGTAAAACAATAATAGGAGAGTATGACTGCAATCTTTTGGACCAGCTAGATGAGAAAATTCGTTAGAAAACGATTCGCAGAAGAAAAACATTATCTTTCATCATAACAATGCACCTGCTCATAAAGGTGCTTTGGCAACGACAAAACTGATCGGATTAAAGTACGAATTGTTGGTACATCGACCCTACTCGCCAAATCTGGCTCCGTCTGACTTCTATTTGTTCCCGAACCTCAAAAAATTTCTACGTGGGAAGCGTTTTTCAACAAATAATGAGGTGATAGCATCCGTAGATGGGTATTGAATTGAAAAATCGCTGACTAACCTATTATTTCGTCACGTTTCTGAAAACTCGTTGAAAATGTCTTACTATATAACTGGCGATGGAACTACCATAGAAATAGTGTCGTCAGAGTATAAGACCGGAATTGACGTATTCCTGTAAATTCTAAATGCAAAATTTAAAAGCTAAATTCATTAGTTGCGGTACAAAAATCTAAATGGAAAAGTATACAATACGTGGAAAATATTAGTGAACAAATATACATATTGACACACAATAGGTTCGAAGCATGTGGAAAAAATATATCTGTATTTTTTAAATTTTGTGAATAAAAATGTGTTATTCAAAGTCTACTTCATAATGAAGCTATTTTGAATTGAATGTGTGGTGTTTTGGAAATTTCATTTCACCTATTACAAAATAGAAATGGTATCATAAACTGCATTTATTTATTAACTTACTGACGTTAAGCAAAATCCTTCACATCTTAAGGAGAGTAAGAACTGGTAACAAATAATCTCCCTTTTTCTTTCATCCCCAGTCAGTAGCACCAAGCAAAGCCCAGGCCAAGTCTGAAGAGCTCAAACGCTAATGTTTTGTTATTTTATCCAGAAGTATTCTTTCTCGCTGTTGCAAATTTTCTTTATGTAATTCATCTTTATTAATAAATATAGTTACGTTCATAATTATTTAACATAGTCCTTAAAAAACTTAAAAAATAGATTTGCTCACATTAGGTCGATATTGTTGGACACGTGCAAACGAAAGTTTTCTGCTATATTTTTTGTGCAAAAATTAGTTAAGTCTGTTTTTGAACATAAAAACTAAGTTTGTCTGCTAAAGTATTCCTATGATACTACGTACGTAAAACCCTTTTTGAATGCGATAATTTATTGAAATTTACAAAATTTTGACATGAAAATCTAAAATGTAAATAATATAGATAATTGTTGATAATTGATTGACATGTGTTCTGGTGAAAACTTAATATAATTTTAGATGTACATCTAAAAATGTAATTATTGTATTTCTTGTTTTCTGTCTTTGTATCAAAACAGATAATTTATAAAAATGTTTGTGCTTTTTAATATTTTTATGTACATAGTTGTAACTGCTGACCAATTTCATAATTTTAGTATCTAAATAATACATGTATAGAATAATACACCCGATTGAAAAATCGAGCATATTATCTAAGACATCATGTTTTAGAAATACAAGTTTATATATTATTATATCTGTTATTTTCTTCTGCTAATACGCTATTATAATGATTATTTAATATTTACTATTTGTCAATTATCTAACTGTGAGATTTTGTGTTTTTGTTGATAATTTTATCTTTAGTTTAAATAAGATGTGCTGAGCTTAAGGAACTTTATCAACAATATAATATAGCCAAGCATTGTATAAATTTAAATTATCAGTAAATTTTGCAGAATTTCTAAAAAAACTGTTTTTTGATGGTACCCTTATTGTCCTATTACGTTTTAGAACTAGATGTTACTTACATTGGATGTTTTCAATAAAAGTAAAAATAATACTTGCAATACAATATATTGCATTTGAGACAAAATAGCTACAAGATCAACAATTTATGACATAAATTGAAACAATTTAATTAGTTCAATACTTAACTGATTTTTAAGTGAAAATAAATAATTATGTAGTTATTCTGATTTACCCATTTAACAACAATTAAAGAAGGGATATGATTATAATTTTATTATATTTTACCTTATAGATTTATTCTGCATATAATGATATAAATATTTACGAATATTTAATCTAAGTGTTTATTAAAAATAATATTTTTAAGAGGCATTTATTATCTTTAAGCAAATATTATAACTAGATTCCTCTAAAGTATATTTAAAAGGGTACTTAATGAAAAAAATGCTGAGGATTTTATGTCGTGGAAAATTACAGTTTTTCTAGTCCCGTTTGATGACAATTATTTATTCGTGTCTTCACATCAATTTAATATAGAAAGTTATATAAGAAAATTTTTTACGTTTGAAATGTTATTTATGCTTATAAAAAAAACCAAGGACAATATAGTTTATAGTATTGTCAGGAAAATGCCTTAAAAATGATTCAAACTACAGTTTTCAAAATTGTGCACGAAGATTTATGGATGAAAAAATTTTCTGTACCAAGGATTCCGAAACTCTTTACGTACCTAAGAATTCCTTGTTGAGAATTTCTGGTCGCTTAAAAGAGCAAGGAGAGTTATTTTGGACAAACTGTCACAGACGACGAGACTTGAGAATTCTATTGGGTTGGTTCCACGAAACAGGAGTGGATGCAAAGAATGACTCTATAACTCCAACGAAGGTAAAAATACAATGGTCTTTTTTAAAAGTTGATAGCTCCAATTTTTGCTTATAGAATATATAGTAAAATAAACCACAATTAATGGAGAGGTTTACAGATGGCCGACATAAAATCTGAATTCAAGAAAAACCAAAACTTCGTTATTCCATGACAACTGTAGGATTTTAAAAGACTCGCATAGTTTACCATATGTTGTTAACATGGTTTCAGCTACTTACAATGTCTACTCTAAAGCCCTGTATGAGCGCCCTGCAACTTCTTTTATGTTTCAAAAAAAGGTTAGTGAGCTAAAAGTGACTGTAGCATCTTTTCTTGAGCCGCAAATAAAATAATTTGTTTGAATTGAATGAAACAATAATTTTTTCTTAAACTCTGCGACTTTTTCATCATAACTAAGTAGATAACTCGTAATAAGGGTGGTAAAAGATTGAAGAGTAAAACACTTTTCGTCATGAAATATTTTGATATTTTAACAAACTAGCCCAATTTTTTTTGTCAAACCAGGTAACGGAGGTCACGTGACTATTTCCGGATAGGTTATATTTCGTATATACATATATGTATATAAATAAATATATATATATATATATATATATATATATATATATATATATATATATATATATATATATATATATATATATATGTATATATATATATATAACATTTATTTATTAATTCTTGGAATTTTTGGTTCGTTTGTTTAAAAGAAACCCCTTTTTGACGTTTCGCCCTGGTGTTTAAGGCATTTTCAAAAGAATTTTTTATTTTACTTTGATTCCTTGAACGTTTGATAGATTTTAAATTATTTCAAAAGAATGAAGACCCAGAGAGCATAAGAGAAGTAGAGAAAGACCGCAAACCATGTCGACGGACGACATAAAAGGAATGGCAGGGCACGATTGGATGGGGGAAAACACAACAGAGAAGAATGGAACAACCTGAGAGAGGCTTACGTCCGACGATGGACAAAATAAGCTCCAGAAGAAGAAGATATATATATATATATATATATATATATATATATATATATATATATATATATATATATATATATATTCTCTTTTTAAATAATAGTATATTAGATAACATGTATATTTATAATGAAAGTTTTTACAACAATTTTAGATGTACATTCAAAATTATATAAAGTTTTCTCCAAAACACGTTCCTCAACTTATATTATTCAAATTATAGCATTTTCTGTTAAAGTTTGACTAAGTCAAGCATTGGAAACTGATTTTGCCTACGTTGTATGATATGAATACTTTTATATACAAATTTATCTTCTATGTTCAAAAATTTACCTAACTAATTTTGGCACCAAAAATATGGCGGAAAATTTTCATTTGTAGATGTTCATCGTAGTCCAAGATTATTGACTCTATTTTTTAAACTCCTTAGAGCTACAATTATTAATTACTTAATAATAAGGATGAATATTCCCAAATCATGGAATACTTCTTGATAAAATGAAATAATAGCCATTGACCTCTCGGTACTTTCACCAATATTGGAAATAAAGGCACAATATGATTACAGAATCTTTTATAAAGTTTAGACTTGGCCTGGGTATTATTTGGAAAAAATGATTGGGGATAAAAAAAAGGAGATCATTTATTATAAGTTTCTACAGTTAACCCTCCTGCTGGTGAAGATTCACGAAAACAGTTTTTTGTAAACTGTAAATCAATTCAATCACAATTGAATCTGTGAAGGTTACTGCGAAATTAAGATTTAAATGATTTTTGTGTTTCCATTTCTTTTTTATTTCAGGAGAAATTAAATTTCTAAAGCACCACACATTTAATTTCAACAAGCTGCAACCCTACTAATTGTTAATTATTAGATTTTTACAAATATTTTCTCCTTGTATTATACTATTTTCTTTGGATGCTACTGCCACAACTAATGAATTAAATTTATCGTTTAAAAGTTGCAAAAATTCTTCTGTTGCAGCGTCGCATCCTGACATCACTTCGAACGTAGTTCCACCACTGGGTATATGCAAGATATTTTCAACGAGTTTACATAAACGTGACAAGATATATATATATATATATATATATATATATATATATATATATATATATATATATATATATATGGCACGCTTCATCTCAACGTGAACACCGGTATGACTAGAACTAAGAGAGACACCCACATATGTGTAATGGCTAAAAATTTTTTTAAGTGTCTAGTTTCGAATGCTGGAAAAAAAATCCCGGTATTTACACGTGTCGTCTAATTTCACGTATAAAAGGCAAATCGAAAATATGAAGACTTTTTTCCCCAAATCCGTATGGTTTCTAAAAGAATGACCCATCTACATATATATATATATATATATATATATATATATATATATATATATATATATATATATATATATATATATATATATATATATATATATATATATATGTAGTAATGGTTTTTTTCGGGTATCCCGTGTTAGCTTGAAGTCCCTTGATGGACGGTTTCGCTGACGTTTCGATGGAATCTCATCCATCTTTTTCAGAGCGTTGATCACTGGTCGGTGTCTTGGCGTTGAATGACATTCAATATATATATATATATATATATATATATATATATATATATATATATATATATATATATATATATATATATATATATATATATATATATATATATATATATATATATATATATATATATATATATATATATATATACATGTATATACTACTGTGATCAAAAAATAGTAAGACTTTTGACATAAAACGCAAACGGGTTATTTATTTCTCCAAATTTATTTCGTCCCCTTCAAAGTAATCCCCCTTGGATACAATGCATTTTCCAGTCTTCGAAACAATTGTTGAATTCGATTTCTGGAGTGGCCTAAAAAAAATTATCTGTATATGCCGCAAGACTTCGTAGATACAAAGAACCAAACGAGAGGAAAGACATCAACAACCTCTTCCAAAGAAGCGAAAAACAGTTCTACCTGAAAACTATGTACATCAAACAGACAGCAGTGACCGAACCACCAAACAAACAAGAACTAACAGATCATTGGAAAAGTATCTGGTCAGAACCCAAACTACTCAAAAATAACACCCCTTGGAGCAAAGCCGAAGAAGACAAACATAAACATGTGACAAAACAGAAAAATTCCACATTAACTACTGTGGGACCAAAGAGCATAATGAGGCACCTGGATACAAAAAATTCCGGAGATAAAATAGCCCCCCGTTCGGATCTTCGGGTGGGGGCTGGTTCAGGGGCGTCGACATGCAGACATCATAACTTTAAAATAGATTTTTGCAACATACGAGGTTTAAACTCGAACATAAATTCAGTGCATCAATACCTGCAATCAAATAAACCTCATGTACTTGGTCTATGTGAAACCAAGGTCAGTCCATCGACCAGCACGGTCAACTATCTTTATCCTGGGTACGACTTCCATTCCCGATTTAGGCGTAACTTTGGAATCTGTCTTTTTGTCAGAAGCGACCTCTCTTGCCAACGAGAAGAGGCTCTGGAGCCTCCAAACTTTGACGTTATGTGGTTAAAAATAACGACTCAACAAACCATTTTGTTTCATCTGTATCCTGTATCGACCACCAAGTGATAGCAATTTTCGAACACTTTTCGCTTCTCTTGCAGACCTCATCGATCATTTACAAATTAACTATCCAAGTGCCGAAATTGCCGTCCTGGGCGACTTTAATGTTCATAATATCAAATGGCTTAAATATTTAAATACTACCGACGAACAAGGTCGTGAAGCTGAATCATTCTCAATCAGTTCTAGCTTAACTCAGCTTATTGACGAAACAACACGGTTCCCTGATCGAGACGGGGAGTTCGCCAGTCTTCTTGATCTGTTTCTAACCAACAATCCGGAGATTTACACGGTCACCGTAAATCCGCCGTTAGGTTCTTCCGACCATAAACTGCTTTCGACATCGACTATCCTGCCAATCAGTGACAAAGAGGCGCCTAGGCCGCGCAAAAATTGGCACTACAAATCTGCTAAATGGGAAGATCTCATGGAATATTTTCGAACTTTCCCTTGGATGGACGTTTGTTTTCGATCCGACAACCTATCTGACTGCGCCAGGGAGGTCTCCGATGTTATGGAAGCTTACATCCCTTTTTCGAAGAAATGCCACTCCAACGGCAAGCCTTGGTTTGACCGAAAATGCAAAGAAAGTGTTGCTTCTAAACATATTGCCTACCAACGATGGCGTGAAAATCCTAACACCATAAATCGTAACACCTTTGTTCGTGCCCGGAACAGATGCAAAGGAATTATCGACGAAACCAAGGAGACACACAACAAACTTCTAGCTTGTCCCAACAATTTCAGGTCCTTTTGGGCAGTCGCTAAGGCACCAAATCCACCATACCACCACTCACACGGCCAGATAATTCCATTGCAACCACACCTGTTGAGAGAGCGAACTTGTTGGCTGAACTCTTTGCTTCACATTCTACTGACGATTTCCAAGGAAAAACACCAACTACTATTCCCATATTGCAGTCGAAGATGCCCGATGTTGTGTTCAGACAGCGTATCATAAGTGTATTTTAATGAAGACACCACAAAGGCTTCTGGCGCTGACGGAATACCTGCCATAGTTCTCAAAAACTGTGCAAGGGAACTAACACCAGTTTTCTGTAGACTTTTCAACCTATGCTACAGAAAGGGAATATTTCCGTCCTGCTGGAAATGTGTCACGGTTCAGCCTAAAGGCAAAAAACCTTGCCAAATAACTATCGACCAGTCGCACTGCTTTCAATAATATCGAAGGTCATGGAAAAGGTTATCAATCAGCATCTTCTAAAATATCTTGAACGATTCAATATTATTAGCGATCACCAATATGGCTTTCGTAAACATAGATCAACAAGAGATCTTCTGACTTATGTAACACATGTTTGGAATAACGCAATTGAACACTTTGGAGAATCTCGAGCGGTTGCTCTTGACATATCCACGGCATTCGACCGTGTTTGACACGATGAACTTTTGGCTAAGCTACGCTCTTGTGGTATGTCTGAAAAGTTCTGATTATGGCTCTCATGTTTCCTCAGAGAGCCTTCTTTACGAGTGGCGGTCGACGGATTTCTTTCTAACACCTTCTCAATCAACGCCGGTGTGCCCCAAGGCTCCATACTGTCTTCTACTCTCTTTCTCATTTACATTAACGATCTGCTGGAAAAAAAAACGGGACTCCAATCTACAGCTTTACAGACGACAGCACGCTTATCTCTTCATTCACTTTGAACGCTCGGACATCGGCTGCTCAGGCGCGAATATCCACAGACAGCAGGAGGTCGTTCAACTTAACAAAGACCTGGAAGAAATTCTATCTTGGGGTGACAGTAACCAAGTGGAATTTAACGCTACAAAAGCCCAGGCGGCAGTTTTTTCTAAAAAAGTTAACGTTGCTGAACCCGACATAGTTATGTCGGGGCACTCTATTCCCCTAGCATCGTCGCTCAATTTGTTGGGCGTTAGTTTAGGAGCAAATATATCTTGGCATGAACATGTTGCAGGCATAGCAAGGAGAGCTTCTCAAAAGTTAGGAACATTATTTCGAACCAGAAAGCTTTACACTCCACAACAACTGTTAATTCTTTACAAAGCTCAAATTCGACCAACTATGGAATACTGCTCCCATGTTTGGGGCTCCGCTCCCAAACATACACTGCATTTGTTGGATTCTGTTCAGAGAAGAGCTGCTCGTCTGATTGGAGACCCGGAACTGACCGGCGGCCTTGTTTCGGTGGAACATCGAATAACGGTTGGCGACTTGAGTCTGTTCTACAAGTATTTTCATGGAAAGTGTTCGAAAGGATGTAGCCTGCTTAATTCCTCCCAACGCGGTGCATGTTAGAAATACACGTCGCGCTGATGCTTCACATCCGTATGAGGTTCAGCTTGTTACTCCGCGTACAATGCTTTTCAAGCAGTCTTTTATATGGATAACATCATCCCTTAAGAATAATTTGCCCAGCGCTGTGTTTCCCACCGAGTACAAATTACAGCGATTCAAGAACAATGTCAATCGCTTTTTCCGCACACATGCCGCTCCTGGAGCGCTTTAGGGACTTCCCTGCAGCACGTGTGCTAGACCCATAAAAAACAAAAAAAAGCCTTCTTCGATTCGGTTTTAGTTACCTCAATTGACTCAAAACGATGTCCCCGAAGCGGTTTTTGAGTTTAGGGAATATCCAGAAGTCCGAGGGAGCTAAATTAGGTGAATAGGGCGATTGTGTTGAATTTTTGATGAAATAGTCGCGAAGAACCAATGCTGTGTGAGAAGGCGTATTATCGTGATGAAAAAAACCAAGAGTTATTGGTCCGTAATTCCAAGCTCACAAATAGCTTCAAGCAAACGACGCATAACACTCAAATAATATTCCTTGTTGACAGTTTGGCGCAGCGGAAGAAATTCATAATGACCAACACCATGATGATCGAAGAAAACTGTTAACATCACCTTGATTTTCGACTTGCTTTGGCGACCATTTTTAAAACAAAATTTAATGCAACTTCTTTGCTGAATTTTTTACTCATCTTAAAAATCGAAAAAAGCACTTTTGTTGTTAAACGAATGCAAGCGAATCTTATTAACTAACGACGCTATGATCTTAAAATTTGACACAGATGGCAGTTAAGGTCCTACCAAACTAACGAAAAAAAATTAATCCGATTTGGAAATGCCCTGGCGATTTAAATTTAAAAGTATTACTATTTTTTGATCACAGTAATATATATATATATATATATATATATATATATATATATATATATATATATATATATATATATATATATATATATATTTATATTTATATATATATATATATATATATATATATATATATATATATATATATATATATATATATATATATATATATATATATATATATATATATATATATATATATATATATATATATATATATATATATATATCCATATATCTGTGGTATTATTTTTGGTATCATTAGAGAGCTGATTTCTTCTCTTTCCAATAGTACAAAAAACATTTGCATTTCCAAAAAGTTTTACTGATTAAAACGGTTTTACTCAATAGAACCGTTTTTGTTATCTCAGCAACGTACTCACTGCGCGCTATTCGTCCCTGTAAAAACACATGCAACTGCATTTTCCTATCGTTTCATCTTTGTTATTTCTGCGCATGTCATTTGCTCTATTGCGTGTAGTCGCTGCGCAAATGCACCTGAGCCAGTCAGCTGTTTCCGGAGTCTACAGACGTTACCAAGAGATTGACGTCTTTACACGGAGACCAGGATCAGTAAGAAGAAGGTGTACCTTGGAGCGAGACGACCGCTTTATGGTCAACACAATTCTAAGAAATTACCGGCGTTGAGGTCCAGCAGGAACTCCGACAAGTTAGAAAGAGACTTAAAGACGCTAACCTAACTCCGAACAGACCAGCTAACGGGCCCAAATTGACAGCAGCCCATCGACAAGCGCTACTCAGATTTGCCCGAGAACATTTCGGCTCTGTTTTATTCTCCGACGAGTCCCGAATGTCCCTTCATGGCAGTGATGGAAGAAGACGAGTCTATAGGAGGCCTGAGGAGCGTTATGCGCAGTACTGTATTACTGAAACGGTTGCATACGGAGAAGGTTCTATCATGGTGTGGGGAGACATCTCACTGAATGCGAAAACCGACTTGGTTTTCGGTACTGATGAGACTAGCGGTGGATTCACTGCTCACGGGTACATTGAGGAGATCCTGTAGGAACACGTCGTTTCTTACGCTGGATTAGTAGGCGATAGCTTCTTGCTAATGCCCGACAATGCGAGACCACATGCTGCTGCATCGGTGCGGCAATATCTGGCGGAAGAGGGATTACCCACGTTAGGCCTGCGCGGAGTCCTGACCTCAATCGAATCGAGCACATACGGGAGAGGTTAAAAGAAGGGTTTGAGCCAGAAATCCAGCCCCTGCATCGCTGAGGGACTTAGAGGTTACAATGGCGGAAGAGTGGGGAAGAATCCCACAGATAATAGTGAAAAAGCTCACTCGCTCCATAAAAAACCTGCTGGAAGCAGTAATAAGAGCGACGTGGTTTTTATCTATAAATTTAATTGCTAAACTTAAAATTCGTTTAATTTTTCCTTTTTCTTACCCCTATTTTCAATCCTTGTTTCCCCTTTCAATCATTTTAATCAGTAAAAAGCATGAGGTATGCTATGGAATTTGGTATCATTAAAAAGAGAAGCGAATGGGCTTTCAAATTATACTACGATTCGTAAAAATATATAAACACTAAATTCTAGGATCCGTGTTGAATGAAGCCAAATATTTGGAGTCGATTTTTTTTTTTGCTCAGCAGTGTTTATACTGATAAAATAATATTGTTACTCTTTCGAAAATTATACCAAAACGGAAAATGTGAATTTTATCTCTGGCTCTAATGTAGTAATACATATTTTTTAGGTCGTAATATAACTGTAAGAGAGTGCCACACAAAAATAATAGAAGGTATGGATGTTTGCACATTTGCAAAAGAAACTCTTACTGATTGGACAAATATTACTTGTAGCACATGTGATACAGACCTTTGTAATATTTAAATAAACACTCTTTACATTATTAACCTGCACATCCATTATTATTTTTTAAATATAAAAATAGTTAAATTTATTTTGTACAGAACATTAAAAAAAAAAAACGATTTGTATGGCCGTTTACAGTAAAGGGGGACTTTCGGTCTACTATGATTTTGAAATTTTCCGTTAATTTAAGTACAATGACCCTGATATCAAAATAGCCTGGTTTGTGACATAAAGCGAAATTTTATGAACCTATATGACAATTTATCGTTAGCTGTTTTAATCATATCTAAACTGGATGGTCATATGTGTGCACTTGGAAGAGATGAAATATTCTTTCCGTTAGTGCCAAAGTGGCCACATTTCACTAAAAAAGCTGTGACGTCAAACATTTGCTACACAACAAAATGCTAAATGACTAAAAACTAGGATTTTTACCAAAAAAATCTACCGTCAAATTTTCGGAACTGGACAAATACGGTTCCAAAATTGCCTAATGTTATACAAGGTGGCTCAGTGTTTCGTGTATACAGAGTTACTACTGTAGATTTCTGGGATGAAAATATGACCATTTAAACCAACTTACCTTAGTACAAAAATTCGTATTTTTTGAGATACACCGTGTCAAAGTTAAACTTTTATTTTAGTTTTTCTTAAGGAGCTTTCTTAATAATTGTACTATTTGCACAAGACTCGGTGTTGAGAGGTTCTCGGATGACAAATCGAAATCAGCTCACAGTTTTGTTGTAAATTGTAGGGGGCGCCACTTATTGCACTGTGTATACTTCTAAATTGTCATAACTTTTTTATAACATTCTGTATGTTATTTTTAATTAAATATTCGTATGTTCCGTCTTCTATCTCTGTCTGCCGCAAATGCGTTCCTTCACACTTCATCCAGGCAAAGGACAAGTCCAAAAGAATAGTCTTTGAAATTTGGAGCATGCTTAAAGGCAAACAGGCTAACAACAATAATAAAATTGAACGACTGACGGGCCAACAACAGTAAAAATGTAAAAACTAACTGGCTAAGGACATAAAAGATTACCCACAAATTAATAAATTCGAAAAAAGTTTAATCGCAGGAAATTTAAATGTACTCTTCTTAAAATATCTTCATCTCGTAAAGCGTTAGCAGCATTTTGAATGCTTTTCCACAAATGCTCAATGTTGTCGATTTAAACTTGATAAACTTTCGATTTCAATGCACTCTAAAGAAAAAAATCGCATGGATTTAAGTCTGAAGAAAGGTGATCAATGAATAAGAGCATCTTCACCTCTTCCGAGCCATATATCTGGGTAACTTTGGTTTAAAGAAATTTTCACATTACGCGCAAAATGGGGTGGTGCATCATCGTGCATAAAAAATACATCGCTTCGTAAATTAATGAGTAAGTTTTTCAATAATTCAGGAATAGTTACACGGATGAAATTGAAGAAAATGTGACCATTAAGTTGATCTGGTAATCTAAACGGCCCGATCAAATAGTTCGCGACAAATTCCATCCAAACATTAATACTGAATTCGCGTTGAAACTGTTTTTGTCGCACAGCATGTGGGTTTTCTTCAGCGTAAACATAATTATTATGCATATTTGTTATACCACGCCTATTGAAGCGTGTTTCATCTGTAAACAGGATTCTAGTGTGTAAAGCCGGAATAGTCGCTATGCGTGCTCGAATAATTTGTAAAAAATGCAAACGGGATCCAAGATCTGGAGGTAAAAGTTCCTGGAGGGACTGTATATGAAAGGGGTTTATAATTTGTTGACTAATGATCCGGTCAGTTGTACTTTTTGATATTTCCATTTCACGTTCAATTAATCGAGTGCTGATTCCAGGATTATCCTGTACTCTAGCATGCGAAGGCTGCCCAGAATTATTCCTGATTGGTTTAAAGTGTCGAATTTGCCTCTCAATATTGACAAAAATCTGACAGTTAGAAGTCCGACGATGCGCAAATCTTTTGTGATATACGCCAGCACTTTTGCGACCGTTGCCATTACAAAAACCAAACACTAAAATCGTATCAGTTTGCTCACCAAAAGTGTACTCCATAATAATCTAGATTTAAAACACTGTTGACCTTAAGAAGGGATTAATTCTCGTTAATACCCGTAAAACTTGTTTTATATCTGTCATAAATTACTTGCTGTCAGTATTACTACAAGCCAGTTAAGTCATAGAACATATGATATCTTACATCATTGCCAGAGTGATTTTTGAGCATTGCCAAGTAACTAAAGAAACGTGTGAAGAAACGCATTTGAGAATTTGACAATGGAATTAAAAAAAGGAAACAAACATCCCACTACCTCAGAAACTATTGCTCAGAGCAGCATTTACCAAGAGAGCTTTTTTATACAGGAGAAGGCGCAGAACACGAATATTGAATTAGAAATATCATACAGAGTGGTATAAAAAAGTTATGATAATTTAAAAGTATACACAGTGCAACAAGTGGTGCCCTCTACAATGTACAACAAAACAGTAAGCTCAGAAGACCCCTTAGCACCGAATCTTGTACAAATAGTACAATTATTAAGAAAGCTACTTAAGAAAAACTAAAATAAAACTGTAACTTTGACACCCTGTATCTCAAAATTACGAATTTTTGGACTAAGGTAAGTTGGGTTACATGGTCATATTTTCATCCCAGAAATCCACAGTAACTCTATGTACACGGAATACTGGGACATCCTGTATATCGAATTTTAAGGAGATTTTTTTACATCTCCTGCATTCGTTCTCTAGCAACCATATTTTTAAGAACTTTAGGTGGCATTTATGACCGATTGACTTCATAATATTATATTATTGTTGCTCACTAGTACTTCGAATAATCATTTGTAACAAGTTCTCGTTTTTCGTTTTTATTTATGTATGTATATAAAATAATAAAACAAGATGCACGTGCTAATTCTGTTTAACATAAAGCAATTAAGCCTAGACTTTGCAGAGAAGTCAGATACACACAAATAAAATTTCTTATCTGCAGTAAACATAACTTGATAATATGATTTATTTTACACAGTACAAGGATTCTGCAGCTTTCTGCTTCCGCAAACAATACTTTAATTACTAGGATATTACCTGCTTCCGTACACAGCCTTCCAGGATTTTCGGCGAAATTACAAGAATAATACTAGATTTAAATTTGTGGCTTGTTAGATTTTAGAGCCAAGCTAATATAAACTTAACTGTTTTGGTACACCTAAGCACTTTAAGTTTTTTGCTTAAAGGCTGTAAATCTAGAGCCTAGATGTGACGCTTGGAGAGCGAGTCACAGGAATTAATATACGAACTTTAATACACGGTAGTTTGCTTGAGTAATGAATGTGTTATGAGCTATCAGTTTGAAATTTGGTACACATATAATACCTATTTAATATATAGTTTTCGAGTGACATCGCTTCAGAGGAAGGGAGAAAAAAAGTGGGTGAGAAAATAAACAAATTTAGTGCACAAATGCCACACTTATTTACGATAAAACAGATAAATGGTTAAAGAGGTCGGTGAGAAGGTTAGAGGAGTTACTTCGTATATATTGTTTTATATGTTCTTTTAAAGTTATTCATCTCTCCTTATGATGCTACTATATTTAGCGAAACGCGCGTCGTGTCTAAAAGTAAACTGCCTGGTATAGTGGTGATAACTATTGTATAGTGGCTAGTTGTTTAAACCATAAATTTAATTTATCACAAATCAATATACACACAGTGGGTGGAAATATTAGGCTCTATTCTAATATTAGACATATAGTAGAAAATATTTTAATAAAATAAGTTCAAGTGTTACATGCAACCAAAAATCTTTCTGTTCGTGGAGGAAGTACGAAACTAAGAGGAGGGTTAGATATGGTATAGTCGAATTTTTCGTGAGTCATGAAGAGTTCCTCTCTGTTCGCAATTCATGCCAACTGTTTATTTTAAAGTCTTACTAAATTTGAATTCTTATAACTTCTGATCTTTGGAAGTAATATACAACATTTTGTATTGTTACAAGTTTCAAAGGAGCCTATAACTATGTAAGGCTAAATACAAAAAGTTGTATTCCTTTCTTAATATTAACTCAGACGAAAACCGTGCTCTCTGCTATTGCATTAAAAGTAGGAGTGTCCAAGGTTACTCGTACGTACCATCTAGGAAGCACCAAATTAGGTCATGCATGTATCAGCTAGCCTAGGTGACTAAGTAAATCGCAAAACACGTAGTATAAGCAGGAGACATTTAAAAGGCATACACCCAATAGTATTCGCAACCAACAGACCTCAGCGTCATCTGGTGTGAAACCGCTAGAACTTTTAATTCAAGAGCAAAACACAAAGGTAACATCAGATTTAGTTGCTTTGAGATTATAAATAAATAGGGTTATAATACCGCTATTAAAAGAATAACAGTAACTATAAAGAGAAAGTACTAATACCACTATTAGGTGTTTGCTCTACTCTCTGAACTCTAAAAAAATTAAGATCAATTAAAACAGGAACACTGCCGACCCCAGGATAAAGATATCTTTTACACTTCACCTGCCCTCTTTGCTTTTTTGTCGAATTTGTTGGAGAGATTGCATTTCCAATATCACCATAGGGCATTGTAGCATATAGTCCCGATTTTTAAATAAATTAAATCTTTATCGTCTGTAAACTATATAAAGGAAGGAAAAGATGTATATCGGCTTTAGCGAACTAAAACCGTGAGAACAGTTAACACAGTTTTCGACTGCTAAGGACGGTATATATTTTTTCCTCTTTTTATGTAATTTACGGACTATAAATATTTACTTTATTTACTCAGATATTGTAAACACATTCCAAAAACGTCAAAGTTACAACAATATAACTTTAAAGTCTGCTAACTCGTGCATTATTTAAAGGATCTTGTTGGACCAATAAGGTACTCTAACTAGACCGTGTACAAGTGAAATATATGAAAAATATAGGGCTATAAGACAATAACGAAATAATTTTAGGTAACAAAAAACTACTCTCATTTATTATTTGACAAATTGCCTAAATAGTACATTTGAGTACTATACTAAATCGTCCTATTAACTTGATAAGTTTGTTAACATTTTTTAGATTGGATTAAAAAGAAAGTGAATTTCTTTTTCTGAAAAAAAAAGAATATTAAAAAAAAGTAACCAAATTCCAGTTCTTTTAATATCAACTATTATTAATATTCACGCTCGCAGGTATTGGAGCTGAAATATTTTTTGACTCAAAAAGTATCTTATTTTATATAATGAACAAATTATTTTCTAATATTTTGAAGAAAAATCTTGTACAGATTTGTTAACAATCCCCTTCATTCATTCATGATTTAGTGTAAAATTTTTATTGGTTAGAAATACGATTAATGTGTAGATACGAAATAAAGATTTTAAAGTAAGAAAATATGTGTTCAGTTTTAAACATGTGGTTAAATATTTTGCACTTTATTCAAACAGATTTTACCTTGATGTCAACCTTTCGATTTTTGGAATGTCAAAAAATAGATTAAAATACAATGGTGATGACTAACCTGACAAGAATAAATCTTGGTGATTTTAAAAAGTGAGACCAATAGTAAGGGACAATTCCACACTACACATCTAGATCTATAATAATATTTGTGAATAAGACGTGCAAAATTGATGGATTTGGTTGATTATTTGATTTTAGATTTGGTTTAGAGATAACATCACACCAGAACAGCATCAAAATCAGATCATTCCGAATTTTTCTTCTAAGTGAGTAAGCAGAGCCCTGCTAGTAATATATTATATGGTCCTGTAGGGCGGCGGGGGTTGGGGAGAAAGGAGGCAATGTTAGTATATTTTTTTTTTTCCTTTTAGTAAAAAAGTATTCGTTTTAACGTACTGAAAAACCGCTTAAAATAGTATGTTTCCTTCTTAATATAAAACAAGACTTTTAATGTATACCACGGAAGGACTTTGATTTACTCCTCGAAGTAGAGAAATAATAAAACTTGCAAAGGTAGATACGAATATATTATATTTTTATTTGGTTGTACAAAGAAAGTAGGGTGAGACTTATTCTTAACCGGAGAGGAAAGGAAAGATAAAAAGTCTTCTGATTAGTTACAAAAAGGAATCGATAACATCTGAAATTTTACAATTAGTGAAAGAATGGCGAAATGTAAAGAAGAATTAAGATAAATATAGAAATATTCTGTTAAAAATTCAGTTAAAAATTAAGCAAGCAAAAGAGGAACGCTATAAAAACAGATGTGATGAAAAAGAGGAATTATAAACAATGATGATTTCAATTTATACGAGGACAACACAACAGGAATATAAAAACGTAGGCAACCTAAGATACAAACTGAAAAAACAGGAACTTTTTGAAAATAATGAATAAAAAGTGTAATAGATAATTGATAGGATACTAGAGTACCGGATATAATCAAATAAGAGGTTTGCTGTAAAAAAGCTAAAATGTGGACCGTCTCCGAGGTAAAGTGAGTTACCTTCTGAAATCATCAAACCTATTGATTCGTACTTTTGCAAAACTGCTTACCATTGTATATAAAATCGGAATTATACCTAATTAATGGATCATACTAACGTTTGTCACTATTCTAAATAAGGCCAAGGTCATATGTTAGAAACTCTTCTATAAGTAATTGAGAGAGAGTAGGTCTTCAAGATGGTCTGCGCACACGGGAGGTACTTTTAGGATTAAACGTAACAAGATACGCTAGGATCATCTGATTTAGCTTCTTAAAGAAAGACAACTTGATACCAAAGACGTTAAAATTATTACTCCATTTTCATTAAAAAGCTATCATAAGACTAAGAGAAATCACCACTAAAGAAATTTAAATTAGACGGAAAGCCAGACAAGGATGTGTTACTATCGACGCTGTTCATTTATACTTGTTTATGTTAAAGAAGAACTGCCAGAAAAAACAAGAGGAGTAGAAGTCAATGAATGGGCAATAAATTTTAAAAAGTATGTGGACAATACAATTCTAATAGAGACCAACCTAGAAGGCATGCAAATACTAACAACTTTTATAAGAATAAAACGTATATTGCATAATGTTTGATATCAATCTAGAACTGAAGGTAAGGTTATTGAGTTGCTATATGCTTTTGGATTACTTTATAAAGTAAAGACACCGATGTTAAAGAAATTAGATATTCAGAAATTGGAGGCTTTTCAGCTATGATTTTACCAATGACTACTGAAAATTTAATAGTATAGAGAATATTGACGGCAGAAGTCTTAACAGTGAGAACTTGGGACATGTCAGCATGGGAAAGAAATATCATCTCTCATAACAAATAATACTGGGGAAAAGATGACGGTACTTTAAGAAAATAAATTAAGTAAACTTTATACAAATAATTTTCTGGTCAATATATTGATCAATAAACTGAACAATTTATTTACAAAAAACTTCAATTTTGTGAAAACTTTGGAAAAAATTGAACAAATATTCAAAAAAAGTTTTAATTCCGTAGATAGTGGACCAAGAAATTGACGGAAAGCTTTTTATTTTATACCGGACACTAAATTGGTGAAGACATTAATCCATTATTTTCTATGCAAATAAAAGTTGCTAAGTGCATTTTTGTCACTCTGTGACCACAGTCATTAACATGCTATTTTTATTAAGTTTGAGAAAAAATAGATTTTCAGATTCCTAGATAACAACCCTGAAAAAACTTATACCTTGATATGCAATTTTTTATTCCAACTAAAATCCAGAAAACACTGACTATACTATTGTAAATACACACAATCTATCATCACTCCCCTTTTCTCTTCCTTTCTCCAAAGCGATATTGCTTAAAAATAATACGTTCTATTTTTAGTTAAATTGCATATGTTTTCGATTTGAAATTGTTATATCATTTTATTCTAATGTTATATTTATCTACATACATATCTATCCGACTAATGGAAATTGGAGACTCTTTCGCGTCATGTAAGGACGTGACGAAATGTAAAAAAAATCTCGCAAAGTGATTTTTTTCGCTCAAACAATACATTTCTTAAAAAGAAAAAAAAATAAATGGAAAATAATTTTTCAATAAATTGTTTTAAAAAAAACGGCCTTTCAAACTAACTTAAAAAAGTTACATGTACTTCGAATTTGATTAAATTATTACAGTTAAATGAGGCTGGGCACGTATATGTTTAAATAGAACTTAAATGCCTTGTGTTGGGATAGAAATAAAGAAAATACTTTTTTTAAGAACAAGAATAATTTTAATTAAACCAACACAAGAAAAAATATTTAACTGCTTATAATAATTATAAACACCATTCATCAAGCTACAATCTAGCAAAGACCATTACGAAATTTTATATTTAATACGCACCATTAGACATTGACTATAAAGAACAAAATCGTTTAAAATATCTTTACCGCGAGAAAATGACAAAAGAGCCCTACCATTCCTTTTATTTTAGTATTCTTAAGAGAAAAAGAAATTTAGACAGGAAAACAGAAGGAGGGTTAAATACTTAGGATAGCCAGATATAAAAGCACATTAGGAAAGCACATTTTATTCTGAATTTAATATTTTCTCACAGTGCGGTAAGTATTTAGAATATCGTCACTGAGTAGCAACGGCTGAGAGGTGTACCCGTTTAATTAAACGCAAAAGGCGACTATTGTAATGCTTTCACTATATAATTAATATTTTTAAGTTTGCTCAAATAAAATTATAGAATTGACTTAAATCAACAAATACTCTCTTGTATTTTTTTATCTTACGTAAAAGAAAGTTTATTAGGAATGTTAAAAATGGCTAGCTCAAAAACATTTTTTTACAAGCCTTTTAATTCTTACCAAAAGGGAACTATTATAGCAGTGAAAAAGATACCCTTGAAGATTTTTGCATTTTTTTAGATTTTAGCGTGGTAAGTTACGGAAGATATAGATTTCCAACTTGGATTGGTATGTCTTTCTGGGTAGGTTTGTTAGTACGATAAATTTTGAATGAAATAGATATCTCATTTCGTTTCAATACTGCTCTCATATAATACTTGACACTGGAGAGGAGCCTGCAGTTTTAATATAATAATAACATACATATTATATGTACTTTAGTAAATAATTGGGTAATAATTGTATATGTATATATATATATATATATATATATATATATATATATATATATATATATATATATATATATATATATATATATATATATATATTTATATTTATATTTATATATATATATATATATATATATATATATATATATATATATATATATACATATGTATATGTATATGTATATATATATATATATATATATATATATATATATATATATATATATATATATATATATATATACATATGTATATGTATATGTATATATATATATATATATATATATATATATATATACATATATATATATATATATATATATATATATATATATATATATACTCGTATATATATATATACATATGTATATGTATATATATATATATATATATATATATATATATACATATGTATATGTATATATATATATATATATATATATATATATATATATATATATATATATATATATATATATATATATCAGCAAAAGTACAGAGAAGAGTCAGACTGGCATGGGCAACATTCGGCAAACAAAGGAATATACTAACCAACAAAAGAATTCCTTGGGAACTAAGAAAGACAATCATTAAGAAAGATAATATTCGATCAATGCATCCTAGCGGTTTTCATCTACGTGGCCCAGACATGAACATTAACTTGAAAGATGATGGACTAACTAAGTAAAACACAAAGAGCAATGGAGTGCCAGATGCTGAATGTAAGATTACAAAACAGAATCAGAAACGAAAGTATAAGACTACTCAGTATATATCACCACTACACCAAACACTTTATTTTTGCACTCGACGAGCGTCTCGCTAACCATCTTAGCTTCATCAGGAGCGATGATTGACTAAAGCTAAACTACAAATCTACCCTATTTATACTTAGCCTAACCCTTGA
>CM032456.1:129045830-129075830 GCA_019049505.1 Pachyrhynchus sulphureomaculatus
GAACTTCTTTCGACTTTATGATGCCATATCAAATCTTATTACATACTTGAGCTCATTTTTACTCATAACCATTATGTAATTTTAAACAAATATTTGTATCAATCTAAGCTTTTGTGTAAATTTTCATTACAATATAAACTAGATTACATTAATAAATGGAACTTCCTACATAAAAATATATAATGAAATCAAAACATCTATATACATTTCTATCATCACTGAAATATTTTACATCTCAAATATATAAATTAAGATTTATTATGTGATGACTGTGTGGTGAGTTATTTATTAACATAAAATTCTACACCGAATTAAAAACACACGCAAACTTGTGTAAAACTCACTAATTCATTAATACATGGGTCTCAACTAAATCTTCTTTTACATTTCTAAACTGTTGGTTCTTAATAAAAGCATCATTAATAACATAAAATGTGGACAACTAAACCTAATTTAATAAATAACTTTTGAAACATTTTCTTTGAAGTATAGTCTATCCATCTGTATAACATATATAAAGTCCAGCTAATAATTTAAATACAAAAATAATTAAAGGTCTAAATATCCCTGTGTGTAAATATTTCGAGTCACCTCCATAAACCAACTCTATGTAGTACCAGCAATAATAAAGAATCGTCGATACCAACAATATATGTGCGATGTGCAATCGATTAGTGATTGATTAATATTTTTCATAATGTAAATATTACATACAGTTATAGCATGGAAATATTTCAACGTCGTGTGCTTTCAGTTAACTTTAAATAATAATATATGGAGATATGTAATTTTACAGCATTAATTCAGGTTTTTCTTATTTTTCTGGGAAAAAATCAATATTTATTTTAAATTCCCTAGAAAATTAAACCAATCTTTCCCAGGATGTTCTCAATAGTTACACATACATTTTTTTAGTGTTTAATTTTAAATTGTGAAGGCTTCAGAATTTACAGAGAGTTATGAAAATGGTTTAGTATATTAAAATAGGTAAATCATAATAATCCGGTAAGTTCTGCTTATTGGAGCAGGTGGCTAAAAGAACAAATTATATGGTAGATGTCAAGATCCCACTAGGTATCATCCGGTGTGATACCATCGCATCGATTTAGGCTGCGTAAAGTTGCTTAACGTTTCGTAACTGTACCGATGTTCCCAGACTGTGGGAAAAGAATAGCATGATGAAGCACTTTGAAAACGGGTGGATGATTCGGGTGCGCCAATATGCGAAGATCGCAAGCGTAACATACGAGGTTTAAACTCCAAAATAAATTTAGTGCACCAACACCTGCAATCAAATAAACCTCATGTACTCGCCCTCTGCGAAACCAAGGTCAGTTCGACCAGCACAGTCAACTTTCTCTATTTTGGTTACGACTTTTTTTCCCGGTTTTTAGTAACTTTGGAATCTGTCTTTCTGTCAGAAGCGATTTCGAACGAGAGGAGGCTGTGGAGCTCAGAAAATTTGATAACATGTGGTTAAAAATAATAACACACCACCATACAAAATTTACCTGCTGCCTCTATCGACCACCAAGTGATACTAACTTTAGAATACTTTTCGCTTCTCTTGTAGACTTCATTACCCAATTGCCATCCTGAACGACTTTAAACACCAGTCCATAGCAACCGTATATCCGCCGTTAGGTTCCTTTGACCACAAACTGTTTTCGAGATCGAGTATCCCGCAGATAAATGACAGAGAGGTGCCTAAACATCGCAAGAATTGGTACTACAAATCTGCTAAATGTTAAGAACTCATGGAATATTTTCGAACTATTCCTTAACTAGAGGTTTGTTTTATATCCGACAACCTATCTGTCTGCGTTAAGAAGGGTTCTGATGCTATTTTGGCTCGTATCCAAACTTATATCACATTTTGAAAAAGTGCCCTTCCAACCCCAAACCTTAGTTCTACCGAAAATGCAAGATTTTTGTTGTTTCTAAACATCTCTTCTACCGATAGTGGCGTGAGAATTCTAAAGTCGTAAATCGTAATATCTTTGTTCGTACCTGGAACATATACAAAAAAATTATAGAGGAAACCAAGAAGGCACACAATTAAAAAATTAGAAACAAACTTCTTGTTCGCCTCAACAATTTCAGGTCCTTTTGGTTAGTCGCTAAGGCCATTAATCAAAATTTCACTAAATCCACTATACCACCACTCACACGTCCAGACAACACTATCGCATCAATACCTGTTGAGAAAGCCAACTGAACTCGTTGCTTAACATTCTACGGTCGATTTCCAAGGAAAAACACCACCCATTGTTCCCACGATTCAGTGAAGGATGCCGGATATTGTCTTCAGACAACGTATAAAACATATTTTAATGAAGCTAGACACCAAAAAAGCTGGTGGAATATCTGACATAGTACTCAAAAAATGCATGGGCGAACTAACACCAGTTTTTTGTAGACAATTTATCCTACAGAAAGAAAATATTTCCTTGTTGCTGAAAATGCACTACAGTTTAGCCAATACCCAAAAAAGTCACACTGCTATCAATAATATCGAAAATTATGGAAAAGGTTATTAATCAAAATCTTCAAAAATATCTAAAATGAATCAATGATATTAGCACCTGTCAATATGGCTTTCGTAAGCAAAAAATCAACAGACTTTCTATCTTATGTAACACATGTTTGGAGTAACTTAGTTGGACATTTTGGAGAATCTGGAGAGGTTGTACTTCATATATCCATGGCATTCGCTCGTGTTCTAAAAACCTCGGAATATTAATTCGACCAACGATCCTGATTTCTTGAAATATCTAAGAACAGTGGGCGACCTGTACCTAGTCTATAAATATTTTAATGAAAAATGTTCGATGGATGAAGCCGGTCTTATTCCTCCCAGAGCGCTGTATGCTAGGATGCACGTTGCGCTAATACTTCTCATTCGTATGAGTTTCAGCTTACTACTTCTCGTAGAACCCTTTTCAAACAGTCTTTTATATGAAAAACTTCATTCCTTTGAAATGATTTGCCCAGGACGGTGTTTCTCATCGAGTACAATTTAGAGCGAGTCAAAACCAACGTGAATTTCGCGCATATGTCGCTTCTGTAGCGCTTTAAGGATTTCGCTGCAGCATGTGTGCTGTCCATAAAAAAATGAAGATAGTTAGAAAAAAATATTGATAAATGGCGGCATTCAAAAGTAAGGCCCAAAATTTAATCCAGAAAACCAATGGCGACTGTCACTGTGTTAGCAGAAATTTTAAGATATTTTTTGCAATAAAATAAATAAATCGTCTTTGCATTTTACAGGTAAAATTTATATATATATATATATATATATATATATACATATATATATATATATATATATATATATATATATATATATATATATATATATATATATATATATATATATATATATATATATATATATATATATATATATATATATATATATATATATATATATATATATATATATATATATATATATATATATATATATATATATATATATATATATATATATATAAAACATATGAAACACAGTTTTAAAATTACAATATATTTTATCGAGAAGTTAATATAATAGGGCGCAAGAAATAAAAACTAGATCAACCTGGGCCAACGTAGTGAAGAAACAGAATACAACATTAGGCAACAATATTGAAGAGATGCCTTTAAACATAGTGATAGATAGAAAAAAAAAATAAAGAACCTTTAAAAAAAATGCCATGACGAGGTTGTCAAAACTAGAGAGTAGCCATAGAAGATCTGCGTCAAGTCATAGCAATGGCTCCTATAGATATTAGAATTGTAACTTGTAATGCAAATGGACTTCTCCAATATAGAGAGGAATTGCAGACACACTTGGATAATCTAAAAATGGATATATGCTTAACTTCAGAAACACACTTCACAAGTGAAAGTTGCATTAGAGTTAAAGCACACTGTGGATATTATACAATTCATACTTTCAATGCAGCTAAAGGAGGAAGAGCAGTACAAGTGAAACAGTGCATTAAACATTACTATGATACATATATATTATAAATAGAATAAAGACAAGTTGCATCTTTGTGATAAGCAAACAATTAGGATAGATAATATATAATATCAAAAAGAAGATTTAACAAGGATATTACGAAGTATTGGAGAGAGATTCATATTAGGAGGAGAACTCAACGAAAATATAACAATTGAGGATCCACAATGATCATAACAAAATGTAAATAATTGTTTGTTGCAACCGAAATTTCTCAATTGTGACTTGTATTTCACTGAAAGACCGTCGTATTGTCCAATAGATAATAAAACAATTTTTTACCAAAAAAATATCACAAAATTGTATTAAATTTGAAGAAGATATGAATCTGAAGACAGATTATTCTGCTGTAATAATGATTAAGCGAAAAGATAATAACAAAAGAAGACACTTCCAAATTAGCCAATACAATTACAGCTTGGAAACGCTCTAATAAAGAATTAGATAACAGAAGAAAAATTAAATGTCAGTTGAAAAACAATAGGATAACTAGATGCAGAAAAACTAAACAGTGATATATTGCAAGCAATATGGTTGAATATAAAACAAATCGAGATCAAAAAAGATGGAAATAACTACCCTGAACAAATAATAAATCTGATAGCAATAAAAAGAAAGCTTACCAGAGACTGGCAACAAAACAGGACACCTAATAATAAAAATAGTCTAAAAATTTAACGCAAAAGTTCAGAATGTACATAAAAAAAATATAAAATGAGACAATAAATTCTTAACCCGGAGTGTTGACATATGAGAAGGAGGCAGAGTATCCTCTATGAAAGGCTGCTACTACTAACTAAAACAAAAGGTCAAAATGCAGAGCTCACCATTAAAAAATCTAATGAAACATTTGCCAGAAGCAATCCACAGAAAGCATGCCTTTTTGCTGATCACCTAGAAAATACATTTCAACTAAATGAACCAACAGAAGAGAAAAACTTGCCTCCGCTACTGCAAGAATCTAAAAACATCGATTTTGTAATATCTGAGGTGGTAATGACAGAAACTAAAATAAATATCTCAAATTCGACCAACTATGGAATACTGTTCCCACGTTTGGGGCTCCGCTCCCAAACATACACTGCATTTGTTGGATTCTGTTCAGAGAAGAGCTGTCCGTCTGATTGGAGACCCGGAATTGACCGGCGGCCTTGATTCGCTGGAACATCGAAGAACGGTTCGCGACTTCAGTCTGTGCTACAAGTATTTTCATGGAAAGTGTTCGAAGGATGTAGCCCGCTTAATTCCTCCCAAAGCGGTGCATGTTAGAAATACACGTCGCGCTGGTGCTTCACATCTGTATGAGGTTCAGCTTGTTACTCCGCGTACAACGCTTTAAGCAGTCTTTTATATAGAGAACGTCACCCCTTTGGAATAATTTGCCCAGCGCTGTGTTTCCCACCGAGTACAATTTACAGCGATTCAAGAACAACGTGGATCGCTTTTTCCGCACACATGCTGCTCCTGAAGCGCTTTAGGGACTTCCCTGCAGCACGTGTGCTAGACCCATAAAAAAAATACAGTTTATGATTTGATAGCTGTCGATATTCTAAAAAAATATCTAAAGTTAGGAAAATTCAAACTAAATAATCCTAAATCTGGGAAAGTCATTATTGAAGTTTTCGTCTACAGACCAATCTCACTGCTACCATTGATATCAAAAATAAATTAAAAGCTACTACTGAAGAGAAGTCTATAATTCCAATCAATCAACTAGGATTCCAAAAAAAACACTGAACAATAGACCAAGTTTACAAACTAACTGATATTCTAGAAAAAATACTTGAAGAAAAGGAGATATAGTCTCTAGTATTCCTGAATGTTGCCCAGGTTTTTGAAACAGGTTGGTACCAAGGATTATAACATAAGCTAGAAAAGCATTTTCTAAACAATACAGTCATTTACTGAAATCATATATCAGTGAAAGCTTAGAAAGAATCAAAATTGAGACTAGTTAAAGCAACTGTGCCACAAGATAGTATTCTGAGTCCACTGCTGTATTTGGCATATCGTCAGGTCAAATCACAATAATTATTTATTTCTGTTAACACAGATATATAAAATGTAAAACTCCAAGCATAGAATTAATAAATGGACCTAACGCTGGCGTATTAAACTTTAGCAAATCAGCACATATAAACTCCACAAGTAACACATAGAGCAGATGGCAATCATCCTTGACACTCGTACAATCCCATAAGCAAACACAGATGAGTAAATGTGAACTTAGAGGTAAAACTAAAATGAAAAGAGCACATTAAAAAGAAAAGGGAGGAATTAAATCTGAAATATAGAAAATTTCATTGGTTAACAGAAAATCCGAAATGTCAATTCATAATAAATTGGTTATGTATAAGCAAGTCCTAAAATCAATTTGGACTTACGGCATCTAACTGTGGGGGTGTGCTAGTCCAGGCAACATAGAAGTCATTCAGAGACTTTAAAATAACGTATTAAGAGGAATTGTCAGTGCCCCTTGGTACGTCAACAGTGACCTGCATAGACACCTGGATAACGCGGTGATAAGATTGGCATAAAGTTACAGTGACAATATTGAAGCAATCTGGCAGCTAGATCCTTGTAGAATAGTGAGAAGGCTCAAAAGGGTCAATCCTAGTGTAGTGAGTATAAAAAGTAAAGCATCATGAAAGTTTAGCTAGGTAAAAGCTGAGAAACACCAGTGTGTAAGCTTTACTTGAGACTTTGGACACAAGACATTGGTAGAAAAATATTGCTAGCTAATCTTAATTTCTAGATTTATTGTAATTAAAATTTTTAAAACATTGAAGAGAAAAAAATTGTTTTATTAATCTTGACAGCACTTGCCAGGAAAACTATGTTGCACTATTAATATCAGGCTTTTAACGATATACATCATTTTTTCATAATTAGCGGTAATTGAAACGCCTGGTAAAAATACTGTTCTCTTAACATGTTTATCCCGTAGTATTTCCTTTTTACCTATAATGTAGGAAAACTTTAAAACATTACCATAATTTAAAAACAAAACTTGCATTAAATTAGATCAGCCCGAATTTTCATGATAGTTTATTCTTGAACGTTGTTTTTGTTTGATAACCTCCACAAAATTTCGACCATTTTTTAATTTCCATCAATTTATGTGAACACGAAAGTATACACTACCTAATGCTACGAAGTTTACATTAAATGAAGGTAAGGATGAGTTAAGAAACCTTTGTAGTCTTCTGATTTCGATCCCTTAGGCGAAAGGTGTTTAACAAGATGAATATGATATTTACCTTTAGTCTCCTAAAAATATCCTCGTTCTTACTGACATATCGTCACTAATTTATCTTTAAATAAATATTTTGTAATATCTGTATATATATATATATATATATATATATATATATATATATATATATATATATATATATATTTATATATATATATATATATATATATATATATATATATATATATATATATATATATATATATATATATGTATATATATATATATATATATATATATATATATATATATATATACATACATTGGACATATGTTGTTAAATAGGTTGTCTAATAACAAAAACATTTATTTTCTTTAAAAACTGCAAGAGGGATTAAATAAAAATAAATTCATATTTCACTTCTAACGACGACAAACATATGGGAAGACTATTAAAAAACACTAAAAATCATGAAAGTTACATTTACCAATAACCTTTGTAAATTTATTTCCAATTTCCGTTCATCACCTAAATCAAACGTGAATTGGTTTTTGGCCGGATTTCAGTTGAAGCAGGAACAAAAGCCCAATGTAATGCTGCCAGCTAAAAGATCGATAGTTTTTACAAGCAAGCTGATTACACTCGATCCCGAGGGTGTTAAATTGATACAAATCCGCTCCTTTCCAAGAAAATAATGCATAAGAGTGGCTCTCAGGATTTGAAAACCCTCTTTTAAATTCTCTTTTGGATCAGATGTCTATTCCAATATGCTAAATTTAGATTTTTATAGAGAATATATTTGGGAATTTAAAATGTGTCATGTTTGATAAAATATCCATAAACATATTTAAGAGTGCCTTTAAGACACCTGATAAAGTATTTTGTATATTGACAAACTCATTCGCTTTTTCCACTATTATTAAAGATAATATTTGGGTCAAATTTGTGAAATATCGTCAACGAAGTTATTCCAACTCTAATTTTTTTATTACCGACTTCTGGGATTATATAAAATCTTCCTATGGATTAAAAAGATAATTCTTTAATATTAAATTGAAATAAACACCATACGATCTGTTAGACACAGAGACCCGTAACAGGCGGATAAACATTGAATTTTAACGAGACCACTGACTCTATAGTTATTATTAGTGTGTGTGGGTCTGTTATATCCAACGCAGGTTATTTGATTTTAATATTAAGTAAACCTGTAAAATACCTTTAACCCCTTGAAACAGATTTTGTATAAATCAAAAGGTTGGCAACAAAAAATATAGTTTCTCTTTAACATCACTGGCCACATCTATAATATTAACTAGCTACAATTTAGTTAACAAAAAAACAGGTATTAGGTTTAACACTACCATTTGAAATTGCAGCTTACCGGAAGCAATTTTCAGTAGAAAGAAATAATCTAAAAATTACTAGAATATAAGCTATAGTACGGAAACAATAGCGCAATCATTTTTGAAGATTTATTTATTTAGAATATTACGAGAGAGTTCTTTTAAACGTTTTTTTAACACTACCCATTATGAATCAGAATATACACACAATTTAACCAAGATCTCTCAATCGAGTGTCTGGTCTTTTTGTAAAATATCTTGATCTATCCTAAACCAGCCGTTCTTTTCAGGTCATCTTTCCATCTTGTTTGGGGCTTTCCTCTGGATCTTTATCCCAACTATTCCTGTATTCTTTTATTCCATCTCTCATCCTGTTGTCTCATTGTGTGACCTGCCCATCTCCATTTCAGGCCTGCTACCTGTTCGCTCACATCTATCACTTTGGCCTCTTGTCTGATAGTTTCGTTTCTGGTTCTGTCTTGTAGTCTTATATTCACTATCTGGCGTCCCATTGTTCTCTGTGTTTTACTGGGTTGATCCATCGTCTTCTTAGTCAATGTCGATATCTGGATCACGTAAGTGAGGACCGGTAGAGTGCATTGATCGAATACCATCCTTCTTAGTTTCAGAAGAATTATTTTGTTGGTTAGTATTTTCCGTTGTTTGCCAAATACTGACCATGCCAGTCTGTTTCTTCTCTGCGCTTCTGCTGTTGGATTTTCTTTTCCACACTTTATTATTTGCCCTAGATAAATGTATTCCTCTACGTATTCAACTGTTCTCTATTCTCAAGCCTTGCGGACTGTCTTCGTTGTCATAACCTTTGTCTTACCTCTATTCAGCAGTATTACTACCCTCTCAGATTTGTTTTGTAATTTAGTAATCATTTCCTGTATGTCATCAAAATTATCTGACATTAACACTACATTATCAGCATACCGCAGATGATTTAACTTTTGTCCATTTATACTAATCCTTGCTTTTTTTCCCTGAAAACTTCTAATGCTGTTATAAATAGTTTTAGGCTCATCGAATCTCCCTGTCTTGCTCCGCGTTTGATAGGTATAGGATTTGTTTTACTGTCTATTTCCACTATCATTTCAGCCTAGTTGTAAATTGTTCTTATGAGCTGAGTATACCTATAGTCTATTCTGTTGTTATTCTAGACTTTTTTGACGACTCAGCACGCGATACTATCAAAAGCCTTTTGATAATCTATAAATACCAGGTACAATTGTAAGTTATAATCTGTTGCTCTCTCTATTAAAGTTCTGATAGAAATGATCATAATTACTAAAACTCTTCCTGAGGCCAGCCTGTTTTACTGACTGGTTTAACTCCAACTTGTTTTCCAATCTATTAATTATTATGTTGGTAAACAATTTGTATATTTGTGAAAGTAATGATATTCGACAGTAATTGTCTAACTTAGTCTTATCACTTTGTTTAAAAATTAACTTGTTTAGGCTGTGTTTCAATTTTCTGGTATCGTCTATTCTTTCCGACATTTATTGAATAAGGGTCTCAGCACCTGTACCATTAAGTCTCCTCCTTCTTTCATTAATTCTGTTAATATTCTGTCAGGTCCTGGTGTTTTAGTGTTTTTTTTATCGTTTTTAGTGTTGTTAATATTTCTTCATCTGTTATATCTGGTATTTCTTCTGAAATAATATTGATTATCTTTCTATTTCGACCTTCCTTGATATCATTTGGTGGACAACTTTTTTATTCGTACAAGTTCTAATGGTATGTTTGAATCAGGTGTGTCATCTTTCCTTGACCGTTTACATCTTCTCCATTTTCATTCTTTAAAGTTGTGTATTGTGGTTTTTCCTAGGCTTTGTCTGAGTGCTTCCATGTTTTTTGTTCTGTTCTACAATTTTTTCTATTTCTGTCTGTTGACTTTTACCTTCTTTAATTCTTTAAATTCTTTTGAAGGTTTAGTTAGTTTCTACAAACTGAATAGTATTACCTTTACCCTGGCCTAGCAGTTTACGTGTTTCTCCAAACAGTTCTTCTGTTTTTATGCTCTTTTTCTAGCTATTTGCTCTCCTATTTTCACCAATATATTCGTCAAACTTCTGTTAATTTCGTTTATGTTTTTGTTATCAAAATCACCAGGTTTATTTAATTCTTTCCTTCTTTTTTGTTATTCCGCTCTCTTTACTTTTAAGATGTGTACCAATTTTTGGTTTCTTTCTTGTTACAAATTTTTTTCCTTCTATGCGTTCGTTTATTTCTATTCTTCCTCGAAATGTTCTGTGGTCACTTCCCGTGTTTACTCTATTGACAACTGTTACATCATTTACTATATTTTTTATGACGATAATATATAATCTATCTCGTTTTTTACCACTCCGTTTGTACTTATCTATGTCCATTTTCTATGTGATTTTTTGTAGTAAAAGGTGTTCATAGCAAATAATTGCTGTTGTCCTAAGAAGTTTATTAATATTTGACCAGGTGCATTCCTTGTAGCTAAACTGAATTTACCTGTTTTATTTTCACTTGCGTCAACCTGACTGTCCATCTTGGCAATAAAATCGCCTATCGCCAGTGTATACTGACAACCATCCCGTTCGGTTGCACTTCTACTACTTCTCTAATGTTCTCTTTCTCACTTTCTATGGCTATTCCCTTGTAATATATATTTCCTGAACGTAGTGTTATGCATTTTTCTCCCCTTCTTTTAATCTCACTCAGACCCATTATGCCCCATTTCATCTGTTTCACTTCCTCTTCCAATTCTTCGACCTTATCATCAGAACTAATCGTCCTTATTTTATATATTGTTATTACCAGTTTAGTTTTCCTTTGGCCGCCTTTCCTAACGCAGGTATTCTTAGCACCCTTTGTCCCTTCTCCACATCGACTACTGCCGTAATCGTGGATTTCAGGACTGCTGCGGACTAAGGACCGTTCATTCCTGTTGTCTAACCATATTTCACGAGGGGGGGGGTGGTTTTTTATTCACGACGCTTGCTAGATGGGTTAGTAAGTTTTGTGTTTAACCGCCCAATCTGGGAGCAGACGCTGCTTGCAGCTACCTAATCTGGGTCAGACGCTGCAGTTGTGGACTTTCTTAGTTTGACCTCCTACATCAAGACTTTACCGGCAAGCGTGACTCTACCAGTAGCTATATTACCGCCGGCATCGCATCGGAAACTTGGAGGCTACTGAGCATTCTCACCAACAACAAGGTAAAAGTTCCGAGTGGGATATATATATATATATATATATATATATATATATATATATATATATATATATATATATATATATATATATATATATATATATATATATATATATATATATATATATATATATATATATACTCCGCTTGCAAAGGATACTGGGTTGATTGAATAGCCTAGTGTCCAATGTTGCCGGTCCCAAGCCCGGAAAAAGGAGGAGTGTTGGGGTGACAGGCTAGCTTCCTGTGACCCGTAACACAAAATATTTGCTAAAAAGCCAAAAAGCCAGCCTCGGAACTCGGACGATCAAAATAGAAAACAAACCAAGCAACGGAAAAGAATTTTGAAATTTGGAACCTGAAATGTTAGAGGTATAACCAATAAACTGAAGGAAGTAACATCTGAAATAGAAGAATTAAAGATGGACGTCGTGTGTATTACAGAAACTAAAAAGAAAGGGCAGGGTAGCGCGGTTGGAGATGACTATGTGCATATGTGGTCAGGTGTACCAAAATCAGATAGAGCAAAAGCAGGAGTGTCACTTCTCATTAAGAAAACTTACAGTTCATATCAGAAAGGCACTTAAAAGTAACTGTAAAAATCCGAAACATCCACTTTGTAATAGTAGCAGTATATGCCCCGACGAATGACTCTACCGACAAGATAAAAGATGAATTTTATTATACGTTGGATAAGATACTAGAAGGAATTAAGAAAAACCAACAACTGATTATAGCAGGAGACTTAAATGACAGAACAGGCTCTAAACAAAAAGATGAAGTGGTTGGCTAGTATGGAGAAATAAGGGAAAATGACAATGGAGAAAGGTTGATAGACATATGTAAACAGCATGAATTAAAAATATACAACTCCTTTTTTGAGCACAAAGAAATCCATCGGCATACTTAAAAGAAGCCATCCTTGAAACAAAAGTCCATACTGGATTATATAATAAGTAGGCAGAACACGACGTTTAAAATATTGGATGTAAGTGTTAAACAAGGAGCCAACTGTGGAAGTGACCACTACCTATTAGTGTGTGAAATCTTACCACAGTATGTTAATGATAACAAGAGAGCCAAGACAATGATAAAACTTAATGGTAGAAGATGCCATAAAGGCAGAAATATTCAAGTATAACTTGTATCAACTGCATGACGAAAGCAACCCAGATCTATACCAGAGAAGACTAAAAGAAACTCTAGACAATACAACAAATAAAAACATAGAAAAAGACCATGCAGTGATAAAGGAAGCTATATATCAAGCAGCCAGAGAGGCGCTAGGTGAATTTAAAACTGGGAAACAGACAAACCAAATATGGTGAGATAATCAACTGGAAGAAATAGTAAAGGAAAATAAACAGGCGCATCATAACTGGTTAATAAATTCAACTAATGAATAATGGACTAGATATAAAGAACTTAATAGGAAAGTAAGAAATAAAATAAAAGAAACCAAAAATAAAAAGTGGGAAAGAAAGTGCTTAGAGATTGAAAGTTTAATTAGGGGAGCAAGATCAACGGAAGTATGGAGATGCTTAAAAAATATGAATACCACGATATTAAATCAGATGAGTTTGAAAGATTGGAAAGAACATTATAAACAGCTGCTTACAGAGGACATAGCTCAATACCAGACAGGTAAAGTAAGAAATACAAATATAACACCAAATAAAAAACATACAGATCACAGAAGATGAACTACAAAAAGTAATCGAGACTATAAAAAATCACAGAGCTCCAGGACCTGGCAACATATATACTGAACTAATAAAATACGGAGGACACACTCTAACGAAAAGATTATGTGAGCTAATAAACAACCGCATTGAACAGCGCAAAATTCCGGAATAGTGGAAAACATCCTACATTGTATCTATCTATAAAAAGGGATGAAGGAAACACAAAAATAACTACAGAGGATTAAGCATTAAGTCTACCTTATGCAAATTGTTCGGAAAAATATTGAATAAAAAATTGGAACACAAGATTGGTGAAGAGCAAAATGGATTTGTAACAGGTAGAGGATGTGTTGATAATTTGTTTATAATTCAACAGCTAACAGAAGGGTTGTAGCTCTCTCTCTTTTATTTCATCTGTATACAGAACACGTACTTGAAGAATGGAAAAAGAAAGTTAGTGGAATGGTAGTCTCAATCAATAATCTGTGCCTATTTACTTTCAATTTTGTTGACGACCAAATAGTGATAGCCCAAGATTCATACGACTTAGCATTTATGCTTCGAAGATTAAACCAAACCTACAAACAATAGGGTCTGAAGGTTATTATAAATAAAACCGAATCCCTAGTGACAAACTCTGAAGCAAAATTCACAATACTTATCGAGAATCAGTCAGAAATCAAACAAGTATAACAATATAAATATCTAGGAGTCACTTTAACTAAAGATGGTTTTGGATCCCATGAAATCAAGAACAGAACAGAACAAAGTAAGAGAGTGATATGATGTTTGAACTCAATATGGTGGGATAAATATATAAGCACTAAAACTAAGAAACATATTGGAAAAGCGCTAGTAGAGTCAGTCCTGTGTTATTGATCAGAAATTTGGACAATAAAGGCGGCTTCCAGAAGAAAAATTAACGCTGTTTAAATGAACTATTTAAAAAGTGCAGGAAAGTCTAAAAGGGACCATATCACTAATGAAGATATAAGGAGGAAAATTAAATAAGAAGCTTAAAATGGTTTGGACACCTAATGCGCATGGACGAAAACAGATGGCCCTCACGAATGTTTAGATGGATACCAGCGGATAGGAGAAAAAAAGGAAGACCAAGAAAATCGTGGCGTGGCGGAATAAGGACAGCAATGGAAGCAAGAGGCCTGACTGACGAAGATGCGCTAGCTGTATAATACCGTTTATAATATATATATATATATATATATATATATATATATATATATATATATATATATATATATATATATATGTATATATATGTATATATCTATATATATATATATATATATATATATATATATATATATATATATATATATATATATATATATATATATATATATATATATATATATATATATATATATATATATATATATATATATATATATATATATATATATATATATATATATATATATATATATATATATATATATATATATATATATATATATATATATATATATATATATATATATATATTATATATATATATATATATATATATATATATATATATATATATATATATATATATATATAATATATATATATATATATATATATATATATATATATATATATATATATATATATATATATATATATATATATATATATATATATATATATATATATATATATATATATATATATATATATATATATATATATATATATATATATATATATATATATATATATATATATATATATATATATATATATATATATATATATATATATATATATATATATATATATATATATATATATATATATATATATATATATATAAATATATATATATATATATATATATATATATATATATATATATATATATATATATATATATATATATATATATATATATATATATATATATATATATAAATATATATATATATATATATATATATATATATATATATATATATATATATATATATATATATATATATATATATATATATATATATATATATATATATATATATATATATATATATATATATATATACATATATATATATAATATATAAATATATATATATATATATATATATATATATATATATATATATATATATATATATATATTTATATATATATATATATTTATATATATATATATATATATATATATATATATATATATATATATATATATATATATATATATATATATATATATATATGTATATATATATATATATATATATATATATATATATATATATATATATATATATAATATATATATATATATATATATATATATATATATATATATATATATATATATATATATATATATATATATATATATATATATATATATATATATATATATATATATATATATATATATATATATATATATATATATATATACATATACATACACATATACGTATATACATATACATGTATACATATATATATATATATATATATATATATATATATATATACATATATATATGTTTTCTGGGAAAATTGCCCTAGGCGTTAGAATCATCATTGTCTTTATTGATTTCCAAGATAAGCAAGGACTCTATCTTATAATTGTGAAAGTATAAAAATAATTTCTAATACTAAATGTAAACTTATTCTATCTTAACCTAAGCTCTTACAATAGGAATTCTATACTAACTGAACCTAGGAAGGCGTTAGAAAAAATTTAAACTTCTTTACATCAATTGTTAGTGATAGCCAGACATGTTGTGTTCAATAGGCCCAATAAACAAATCCTAAAAGTGTAAAATGGAGGTCAAAATCATCATCGCAAACCAGGAAAATACGAAAAGTTTAATCAAAACAATATTTTACTTTTTTACGATAGAAAATGTATTATTCTTTATAAATTCGTTTCGGCTGGCTAAACTGTCAATGTAAGTCTTTCTTAAATGTACTGAAACATTTTTTGAGTGGAATTCGTTGTATTCTACCTGCGTATCGTGATATGGGCAATTGGCGCAAGTTACATAAAACTCATTGTTAGTAAATTTCTGGCTCGATCTACATTGAACTATTAACCGTATTCACCACTCGTGACTTTTCACTCTTCTCGTACTTTGTGAGCAATCCCACAAAATCCGTTAAAAAAATTTATTTGACCCACAATAGAATCCTTGTAAAGGGATCCGTTGATATAGAAAAAAAAAACTATATTGCATAAAATATAAGGAAACTGAAAATATTTCTTTACTTTAATACCTACAGAACCAGTTTCCAAAATTAATTGTCATACTGTGTAGATAAGCAAATTTGAGGTGATCAGCCCTTATTTTTCACTTGCCTTTTATATAACCTTCAATTATTTCATTATGAGTTAGTTTCTTTCTTCTTCTCTAATTTGCCACAGTTGAGTCAGATATAATATGACATAAAATGTTTTGTGGAAACATTTTTTTTTCTAATAAGGACAATCGATGGAAGTTTTTGTAAACTCTATATATAGAAAAATATCAGTAAATGAGAGTAGAAGAACAGTAAATAGATAGGTTTTCCATCTAGTTTAAATATCATCCTGTATGTCGGCACAACAAGAACAAGAATAAAAGATAAATAACGAAAATAAATATTTTCTTATGACACTAAAAGTATTTAAAATCAGTCAATAAAGATAAAGAAAATAAAACATCTTGCATATAAAAAATTTTAAAGGCAGCAACTAGAAGGATGTATCATTCTTGCTACAAATAAAACGTGTAGATTATTTTCTGATACAGTCCGGTTAAATATGTTTACAAACAAATGTATCTCCTCGTTTTGATTATCAGCTATTTTGTTTTCAGGCCAACATTTTAACTGATGAAAATTCTAATAGACCTTTTGAAAATTTTTACTAAAATTTGAGATACATATTTTGGAAACTCAGCTACTTTCTTCTAAATTGTGTCGATCTAATCGAAAAAACTTCTGCAGATTTGAACTTTGATATTGAACACATTATTTTTAAATATATTCAAATGCTATTTATGTATCTAAATAAAAGTTTAAAGTATTATAAATACATCTTGTTCATTTTCATAAGTATCCATGTATAGATTTTAGCTTAATATTATTTCTTTGGCGAGATTAAGAAATAAATATTATGGATTGCATTAAAACCCACAAATTTCTGGAAATTATGCATTTGGTCAAGCATTTACGGATTTTTCTGCATAATCACATAATAATGTAATAACTGCTCCTTTAATATTTTTCGTTTAACGACAGATAAACATAACTGAGTCAAAAATAGTGTACTAAAAATATATTTGTTTTATAAGTTCAGGTTTTGGAATGCAGGAAATAAAAAAAAAAATTGCACTACGTTTAGAATTACATAGGTATGTATATATATATATATATATATATATATATATATATATATATATATTATATATATATATATATATTTTCAGTTAATACTAACCTTCAAAAGACAGCTGTTAAAATTTCATGATATTCTATTCATTAGTTTGTGAGTTATTGTGCTAAGAGTGACGCTACTTTTGTTATTTTCAAAACAATGGATCAAAAACAATTTCGTGTTTTAATTTTACACTGCTTCTTGATGGGAAAAAATACCGTTTAAGCGAAGCAATGGCTTGAAAAGTGTTATGGGGACTCCGCTCCATCAGAAACAACAATAAAACGTTGGTTTGCTGACTTCAAACGTGGTCGTAGAGACACCGATGATGCAGAACGCAGTGGACGTCCAAATGAGGCGGTAACACCAGAAAACATCAAAAAAATCCATAAAATCGTTTTGAATGATCGAAAAGTGAAGTTGCGTGAGTTAGCTGACATCGTAAAGATATCAAAAGAACGTGTTGGCTTTATATTGCATGAGCATTTGACTATGAGAAAGCTCTGTTCAAAGTGGGTGCCGCGTTTGCTCACTGTTTATCAAAAACAAGAACGTGTTGATGATTCTGAGCAGTGTTTGGCCATTGTTAGAGCGGCGCTGGAATGATTGCGTTGCTCTTGATGGAGATTACGTTGATGAATAAAGCTAATTTTGAACCAAAAAAACCGTGTTTTCTTTGTTAGGCCCGGGACTTTTCAGCCCATGTGTTATATATATATATATATATATATATATATATATATATATATATATACATATATACATATATATATACATATATATATATATATATATATATATATATATATATATATATGTAGTAGTGGTTTTTTGGTATCTCGTGTTAACTTGAAGTCCCTTGATGGACGCCAAGACACCGAGCAGTGATCAACGCCTTGAAAAAGATGGATGAGATTCCATCGAAACGTCAGCGAAACCGTCCATGAATGAAGACATAAGCGTACTGTCATCTGCAAAGCTGTAGATTGGATTCCCGGTCTTTTCCACCAGATCTTTAATGTAAATGAGAAAGAGAGTAGGGGACAGTATGGCGCCTTGGGGCACACCGGCGTTGATAGTGAATGCCTTGGATATGTCGAGAGCAAACCGCTCGAGATTCTCCAAAATGCTCAATTGCGTTGTTCCAAACATGTGTGATCGCTAATAATATTGAATCTTTCAAGATATTTTAGAAGATGCTGATTGATGGCGTTTTTCATGACTTTCGATATTATTGAAAGCAGTGCGACTGCTCGGGAGTTATTTGGCAAGGTCTTCTTGCCTTTTTTAGGTATGGGCTGAACTGTGGCACATTTTCAGCAGGAAGGAAACATTTCCTTTCTGTATGACAGGTTGAAAAGTCTACAAAAAACTAGTGTTAGTTCCTCGCACAGTTGTTGAGAACTATGGCAGGTATCCCGTCGGCGCCAGAAGCTTTTCTGGTGTCTAGCTTCATTAAGATACGCTTTATGACGCGTTGTCTGAAGACATTATTGGCCATCTTTGACTGCACTATGGGAATAGTAGGTTGTGTTTTTCTTTGGAAATCGACAGTGGAATGTTCAAAGAGTTCAGCCAACAAGTTCGCTTTCTCAACAGGTGTCGTTGCAATAGAATTATCTGGCCGTGTGAGTAGTGGTATGGTGGATTTGGTGAAATTTTGACTAACTGCCTTAGCGATTGACCAAAAGGACCTTGAATGGTTGGGACAAGTGAGAAGTTTGTTTCTAATTCTTTAATTGTGTGGCTCCTTGGTTTCCTCGATAATTTCATTCATTCATATATATTATATAGTTTTTACAATCAGTTTTTTGACTACTAAATGAAATACCGTCATCTGATAATATTTCGCATTAAAATTTAAAATCAAATCGGAAATTAGAATAATAAAGAGGCAATAGAATCAAACAGTTGTTTTTATTTCTGGCTTTGATCACCGTTTATTTCGATATCTCTTTAAGAATGACTAATTAATTTTTCTATATGCTTGAAGAAATAATCTGAATTTTTGTTATTAAAATAATTTAAAACTGGCTCGATTTTAATTCAGAAAATAAAACATATTCGCTAAAGAATATTCTAGAGCCAACTAATTCCTGGAAAGTACATTTCTCAAGAGCAGCCATAGAATAACTGCAGCGTTTACTGGTACATTGTCGTGCAATAACCTCACACTTCGGGACAGTTTTCCACGACGCTTTTGATTTCATTCAGTTTATGCATTGATGACTCATAGGATCCCCCAGTTACTGTATTATTTGGTTCTTTAAAATTCATTAGTAAAGAAAAAAATCCTAAAAGATATTGGCGGTTGTATCACTTTTGCCTATATTAATCATGGAGATCTACGACAATGCCACTCCATAGGTCATTGTGTAGATAAGGGGATCACGGTACAGAATTATGGTTTCATCTCTTGTCGCAATTGAGTAAAGCACATTTATTTCTTGCTCCTCAGAGGGTGCTAAAGATTTAAATTCATTCACGTTTCGATAACCCATTTTGCACTAACTGTATTCAAACTGTAGAAGGTCATGTAGAATTCAGAGCACCATGATCTTCGAACATTCACACTATGCTAATAATTCTTTACTTACCAATCGCCTATCTTTTATCAATTCTTCTTGCAACCACATAAATTTTTCCGGTGTGAGTTGGTTTGTACCCTTGCCTTGACGGGAATGATCTTCAGTCGAATCTCTCTCTAGCCAAAACTGTTTAGCTCATTCTTTAATCGATAAATATGATGGGGAATATCTGTCATTAACATCATCTAAATGTAGTATCACTTCTGTCGGCTTTCGTCTTCCATCGTCAAATATTCAATGACCGCATGATAGTCGAGTTTAAACACTTTAAAATATTGCTCAAAAGAATATCTATTTACGACGATAACTGATTGATGGTAAAACTATAAAATAATTGGTAATACTAAATTACCACCGAACATAAAATAGAAGGTTGACAGAATTAAACCTGTTTAGACTTATTTCAACATGTTTGAGTCGGAAACTTTTAGACCTTACTGCAAATACTATCAGACATATAAGAAGTGGCGCTTTAAAAAATATGTTTAAAAACTCAATTTCAATCTCAGGAATGTATAGTTTTAAAATATTCTACTAATTTGTTAAATAGATATTATTAATACTTTTTTTTTATTAAAGTCAAAACATAACCAATAACAATACAGATGTTAGATAAAATTATTTATATTAAAGTCCGTCTGAAAAGTTAATAGGTGTCTGAATGGTTTTCATAAATATAAAATAAAGAAACATGAAAACAAAGAAACAATAAAAGACATAATGAATCAATAAATATTTATGACCTATATTAATGTTTAAAAAGCAATACCCAAATTGGAAGCTGTTTATTTGTTTTCGAGTTAGTCCGCTTGCCATTCGTTCACTTTTTTAGCCCCTTAGCATATATAAATGTAAATTCTCCAAAAGTGTTATACCACAATCTCCATATTTTATCGGTTGCTTTTAAATTTTATATTCAGGAAACAACGAGAAGAAAAACCTATTTAACTGTCTTTAAAATTGGATTATTTTACTATGTCAGAAAATATTTTATAATAAAACAAAAAATAATAAATTCGCTCATATACATCACCAACGTAAATAAAATTCAACTTGGCCAACGGGGTCAAAAAAGGTACGATTTTATACCAAGATTATTTGGTTTTGTATATATATATATATATATATATATATATATATATATATATATATATATATATATATATATATATATATATATATTTTTCAATCAAATAATGCCATTTTTTTGATCACCTCGGATAAATTACCAAAGAACAACCTGTGGTAATTCGGAATGCATTCTAAGTAGCATTTTGGTTCGAAAACATCGAAATCACAAAGTGAAATGTAAAAACACAGACTTCTTAATTTTTTCAGGTCATATGACAAAAAATAAATTATGTTGACGAAAGCCAGTTCATAGAACTACTTTCTTCGATGAGACCGAATGAATCGAGCCCACTCAAAGTGCAATGTACAAATATTTTGAACAATTTAAACAAAAACAAAAACTATTATAAACAGTATGGGTCATCTTATTTTACTTAAATCACCTCATTGTCCAGAAAATGATTGCAAAAAATAAATATTAATTATTATATATGGGCTTAGCACACGGCGGCAAGGAAATCCCTAAAGCGCTATATAGGAGCGAGATGTGTGCGGAAAAAAGCGATTTACGTTGGTCTTGAATCGTTGTAAATTGTATTCGGTCGGAAAGACAGTCCTGGGCAATTTATTCCAAAAGGACGAGGTACTCCATACAAATGACTGCTTGAAAAGGGTTGTACGAGAAGTAACAAGCTGAACCTCTTACGGATGTGAAATATTAGCGCGACGTGTATTTCTAGCATGCGCCGCTCTGGGAGGAATTAAGCGGGCTACATCCATCGAACATTTTCCATGAAAATACTAGTAGAATAGATTCAAGTCGTTAATCGTTCTTTGATGTTCCGCCGAATCAAGGTTGCTGGCCAGTTCCCCGTCTCTAATCAGGCGAATAACTCTCTTTTGAATAGAATCCAGTAAATGAAGTGTATGTTTGGAAGCAGAGCCCCAAATATGGGAGCAGTAGTCCATCCTTGGCCGAATTTGAGCTTTGACAGAATTAACAGTTCTTGTGGAGTGTAAAACTTTCTAGTTTGAAATAATATTCCCAGCTTTTGAGAAGCTCTTTTTACTATATTTGCAACATGTTCATGCCAAGGCATATTTGCTCCAAAATTAACGCCCAGCAAGTTGAATGACGATTCTAGAGAAATGGACTGTCGCGACATAACTATATTGGATTCCTCTACGTTAACTTTTTTAGAAAAAACTGCCGTCTAGGTTTTTGTAGCTACTTGGTTACTGTCAGCCTAAGATAGAATTTCTTCTTTAAGTTGAACGACCTCCTACTGTCTGCGGATATTCGAATGATTAGCTGTTGTTCGAGCATTCAAAGTGAATGATGAGATAAGCGTACTGTCATCTGTAAAGCTGTAGATTGGATTCTTGGTCTTTTCCAGCAGATCGTTAATGTAAATGAAAAAGAGAGTAGGAAACAGTATGCACACTGTTGATAGTAAAGGTCTTAGAAAGAAACCCGTCGATTGCCACTTATAAAGAACGTTCTTTGAGGAAACAACATTGATGATAAATAAGCATCTAACTCATCGAGCAGTGAAAATGCGAGCCATATCACCAAGGGCTATCTACATCATACTACAAATTAATAAAAGATGCCAAATGCTAATAATTCAAGTAAATGCCTCTAAAACTATACGAAGACATAAATACAACAAAAAACGCTAAATTTGTAACAGTAATGGGCCACTTCAATGCTAAGATGGGACAGTGTAAGGATGAGGATGATATACCTAACTTGGGTAGATTCGGATTAGAGCATAGAAACGCCAGAGGTGAGATGATGATTAACTACTGTAGGAGCGAAAATGTATTTTACATAAACTCCTTGTTCCAAAAGTCATTGCGTTAGACTTGGAGAAACCCTAACGGCACCATGAAAAATGAGATAATTTCCATCACCACGAACCGGGAAGATATTTGCCAAGACGTAAACTCTTTTAAACAAATTCCACAAGAAGAGCAATCATCAAATTGTAAGATCTACTATAAAGATTAACACCAGGTTCGAAAGAACAAGATTAGTACAAAAACAGCGATTTCCAACATTGCCCAATCTAATCGAAAATAAAGACAAATTCCAGCAAATTCTGAATTTTAAACAACTTACACCTTTGGAAATAAATGATATTGCTGAAAGAAAAACTACGATTGTACAAGTGGCTACAAAGAACATTTATTCAAAGGGAAAGGGAAGCTTGGAATAAATCAGCATAAGAACAAGAAAACCTAATTAAGGAAAGAAAACATACAGAAAGATAAACAGCGAAATTAATAGAAATATCCAGAAAGATGTAAGAGAATTTAATGCAGAATTCATAAAGAATACCATAGAAGAAAACAAGAACATGAAGATCTTACGATCCAAATTCTCGAGAGGTAGAACAAAGATTACCGAAATAGCCGCGATGAAATTATTGCGATCGTGCAGGAGTTCTAAAAAACACTATGCAGTACTGGATCCAACAGAAATCAGTACCGTAAAAAAACGACTCAAAACAAAGAATCAGAAGAAACACTTGAAATAAGCCTAGAAGCACTAAAGCTGCGCTGCAACAAATGAAGAATGACATGTTAAAGACTGAGTTGAATTGAAGGTGAATCGCTGCTCGAGAGATTACTTGATAAGTGTCTAATATAAGCAAGAATCCCAAATAGCTGGCAGAAGGCGGAAGATATTTTATTGTACAAAAAAGGAGAAACCCATCAGTTTGCTATCCCATTTATATAAGCTACTGACTAAAATAATAACAAACAGATTATCAAGCTGGTTAGATCAATATCAGCCTTTCGAACAAGCGGTATTCAGGAAGAGTTATAGTACTGTCAACCATCTTTAGCCACTTCGTACTCTCATCGAGAAGTGTACAGAATACAATATACTAGTGCTGTATGATAATTACCTGGCCTTGACAAGAAAAAAACATTTTTAAGTGTAAAATTTATGTTATTTTTCAACATGGTCTCTTCTAAAAAATAAGATTTCTCCAACCCTTTAAAACAGGTGTTTGTCTGAGCAATCCACATCGTCTGAGCCAAAGTTTTTTCCGCTAAGCCATTTTTTCATATTCCGAAATAGGAAATAATCGTTGGGGACCAAATCTGGTGAATATGGCCGATACGGAAGCAATTCGTATCCTGACTCATGAAATTTTGCACGGCGATGACACAAGTGTGCACGCGTATATTTCTTGATGAAAGAGAACTTTTTTCTTCGCCATATGCAGATATTTTTCTTTCACAGCATAGTTGAAACCGATCCAATAAGTTACCATTCATCGTTTTGCCCTTTTCAAGATAACAGACGTGGATTACGCCGTATGCTTCTCAAAACACTGTGGCCATGGCTTTGTTTGCCGATAAAGTCGCCTTCGCCTTCTTTGGCGCCGATTCGCCACTTAAACCCCACTGTTTAGACTGTTCTTTGGTCTCTGGTGTACTGGGCTGAATCCATGTTTCGTCAGCAGTTATGAATCGACGCCAAAAATTATTTCAATTGAGCCATCGCCAAACATAGAAGTTGACACACGTGCGTTTTTATTGTTAATTGTGAGCAATCGTGGCACCCCTGGCGGAAAGCTTTCTCATAGTCATATAAGTTATTAAAATGTTCTGCACCCGTTCAGTTAAGATGCACACATCCTCAGCAGTCTCACGCACCTTCACTCTCCGATCATTTATCACTATATTGTGGATTTTTTCGATCATTCCTGATGCGGTGACCTCATTTAGACGACCTGGACGTTCTTCATCAAAAATGCTTGTACGGCAGCATTTGAATTCAGCTGTCAAATATTTTATGGTCCATAACGAAAGTGCAGAGTCCCCGTAAACTTCATTCAGTTCCGCTTTTATCTCATCATTAGTTTTCTTTTTTAGAAACAAATATTTTATCACTACTTGATATTCAATTTTTTCTATCGGTGTAAAAATCACAAAAATTGTTTTATTTAAATGGCTGCCACTCACAAATTAAAACACGCAGCGACTTGAAAATTTGACCGAATTCTTGTGAAAGGTTATGTTCACGAAAAATATCATTTTTTAAAGAGTAGTAGCGGTGTCTCTGGCCGAGGTCAGGCACTTATCATACAACCTTCGTATCTCTGTTTGTGGCCTTCGTTGACTACCGTAAGGCTTTTGATTTGATATAAACCTTGGCAATTCTTAAAGCTATGGATAATCCAAGGATAGACTCTAGATATTCAAACCTAATTAAATATATATGATAATGAGTAGCTACAAATAATCACTGATGAGAAATCAAGGACCTATAATATCCATACCGAAAGGGGAGTATGTGAAGGGGACACAATTTTACCCAAACTGTTCACCTTAGCAAAGGAAGATGTGCTTAAAAACCTGACACAATGACATGACAAAGGAAATAATATAGATTACGTACGACTCAACCACTTAAAGTTTGCAGATGGCATTGTCATTATTAGCAGGACAGCACTCGAATCATGTTGCAAGATCTCCATGAGGCTTCTTTGAAGGGTGGATCATAAATTAATCCAAATAAAACCAAAATAAAGAAACATAGATGTGACTGTTGCCAACCAATTGCTCGAAAACGTGCCTTCGTACATATATTTTGAATAAAAGATCCAATTGAGAAAAGGAAACCAAGATGCGAAAATCTCCAAACGAACAAGTCTTGGATGGGCAGCATTCGGTAAACTGGGACATATAACGAAGTTACCAGTTATCCCAACAAATCTTAAAAGGAAAGTCTTTAATAGATGTATAATGGCAGTTCTCATTTATGGTTTAGAAACTACAGCACTAACTCGCAAGTCGGCTTACAAACTCCAAACCACTTAAAGAGCAATGGATGCATGGAATAAGCCTTAGAGACCAAATCAGAAACCAAGATATCCGAAAAAGAATAAAAGTCCCAGACGTATTGGAAAAAATAGCACGGTTAAAGTGGCAATGGGCGGGCCACACTGCAAGACAAGATCCGAATAGATGAACTAATACAGTGTTAACATAGAGGCCAATTTACGTGTTACGTCATTAAGAATATTCTTCTTCGGAAGAGGTCTTCTTCAAAATTTGCTCTAAAAGATGACATTAGAAGAATTAAATATAGATAAGTAATTAATCAGTTTGTCGTGTATTTCGGGGTTAAAATTTTTGTAGCTTTTCGTAGTTTTTAATTTAAGATACTTAACTGTATACATTAATGAGGGCCTTACCTTACAACACCCTCATTAATGTATAAAGTTAAGTGTCTTCAATTAAAAAGTACGAAAAGCTACAAATATTTTAACCCCGAAATACACTACAAACTGGTTAATTACTTATCTATATTTAATTCCTTTAATGTCATCTTTTAGAGCAAATTTTGAAGAAGACATCTTCCGAAGGTCGGAACGTCTGTAATCTATATATATATATATATATATATATATATATATATATATATATATATATATATATATACGAAGGTAATCAATTTTGTTTCCTCTTATAAACCACAGCAGCTTTACACTGTCCAACCGAATTAGACCATGAAATGTCATCTTACTCACATTAATCTAGAGTACTGAAGATTTCAAAATTAACTACATATTGAAGTTTGAAATTCAAGAGAGTTTGGGTAATGTTTACGGTAAAGAAAATATTAAAAATAATTTTAATAACAGGTATAAAATTATAGTACACAAGGAAAAAAAGAAATTGTCACGTGAACTTATTATTAATTATCGATGATAAAGGGAATTTTCAATATCGTTACATTTGTGATATATCCAGGTTAATTTTTAGTCAACTCTCTAATAACCACGGAAAAATATATCATTATAATGGAGGTTGACAGTATTTTCCTAGCAATGATGATTTAATTAGTCATAATACTTATGATTGTGTGATCATAGCAGAATTATTTTGGAATAAGAAGAAACCAAAGTAAATAAATTTGATAATTTTAGATCCGAAAATATTTTAATATTTATAAATATTTAAAAATGAATGAAAATACCGTTTGTTGTTTATGCAGATTTTGAATGCATTCTTAAACCACTAAATAATAATATATTCCGTATTAATTTGCCTATTACATTTTTTTTTAATTATGAAATATATAGAGGTCCTAATTGTCATCAATACAAAAATGATGGCAATTAAAACTACTATATATTTCATAATTTAAGAAAAAATGATGTAAAAGACAAATAAATACTGAATCTGTTTATACTGTTTAAGAATATAAGATTCTACCAGTTCTTATAAAGTTAATAGAGAGAAATTTATATAGCATTTACAATAAATATTTTTTTAAAAATAAATCATAAGAGCATAAATTCAATTAATTGGATAGGATATAACGATCAAGAATGAAGGTGAAAAAAGTTGCTTACCATTGTCAGCTAATATCTGTATATTCTAAATGTAAATTGAATTTAAAAATACCCAATTTTATTCCGGCCATTTCGCATAACTTACAAAGTTATGTTTCACATTATTTATCAAAAATTTAAGTCAAAACAATACGCAATTAAAGGTAATGGTTCAACATAGAAAAAAATATATTGCATTCTCAAAATACATTACTATAGATTAATATTTTGATAAACAAAGTAAGAAAAAAAACACTACTTTTTCAAAAGTAGTATAATTGTCGACCTAATACATGTGTCTGTAGAAAATTCACTGCAAATAAATTTGTGAAATAACTGAAAACGGACGCAGCTCATATTTCAGTAGTCTACCCAGTCTTATTCGTTATTCCATCTCGAGACGCGTTTCGTTGTATCACGGCTCATCAGTTAAACTAGGAACTACAATCAAGAGAACAGAATTTACTAGCACTTATTCAGGTAACTAGGGAACATAATGGTAATATACAACTAATTGTATTATTAGGTAAGCGTACTTAATACAATTCGTTGTATATCACCATTATATTCCATAAGTACCTGGATAAGTACAAGTAAATTCTGTTCTCCTGTTCGTCGATCATAGTCCAACTGATGAGCCGTAATACGATGAAACGCATCCCTCGGATGGACTGACAAATAAGAGAAAAGTGGATAGACTGCTGAAATATGAGCTTCGTCCATTTTCAGTTGTTGTACATTATATAGCTAAGGGAGAACCCTCGAAAACAGTGCTGTTTTGCAGTGTTGGCCTTATCAGTCACTCCGTCGGTTTGTATCTGCTATCTCAGCCTCCGATAAAGTATTAGATTAAGCACCTTTTATACCTTGATGTCAAATTTATATTGTTATACTATTATAACGTCATGAATTTTTTAAAAGTGAATTTTTATTAAGTAAATTTTTAAACTTTGAGACTAGATTATTTGATATATCTATGTTTGTGTTCTTAATTATCATTTTGCCCTCTGATATTTCATTTCAGATATCTATTCGGAATTATTCAATTCTTCGTTTTTGTGTTCAGTTATTTGAACGTTATCTTCTCGTTTTGATAACGTTATTATTTTAACTCATTTTTTTTTCCTCTATAGTATTTTTTATGCCTGTCGCCAGGAATAATCTTATCTGCTAATGTTTTTTACCACAGTTTCACATCCCCGTTATTTTCATTCAGTCTCTTGATTAGATGATCAATTTTTATTTTTAAATTGGATTCAAAATTTTAAACTATTTTTTTTTTTCGCATATTTAGGATCACTCTTACTTAACATTATCAAAATGTGTGTAAAGTTTTTCAGAAAAGGTACAGTTGTGGCAATATAAATCCTGCACTCCCAGCATGTTCTATTTCAAGGCTTATACAGTCCGGCAGCATTGTAACGTAATAATGGTAACGCCTTACTATTTAAGCTGTCTGAGCAATAAAATTTGGAAGGAATTTCAAGTTTTTGTTGAATTGTAAATAAGCGACTACAGATTATTTTTAGAGTTGTGATAAGAAAAGATATGTATTTAGCCGATTTTTACTTTCAGAGAAAAAAATGCTTCTATTTAAGGAATATCTAAGAGAGAAAAACATATTTTTTTAACAAAATATTTTTAGGTTTAATTATGAGAAAAAAACATAAAGTAATATTATTCAGTGTTTTCAACAATTAATCTCTACAGGTAGATGAAGCAAAGTTGATCTGCAGGTAGAGTACCAGTCATGGAAACTACAGCAAATATGCTTCTGCAAAGAGGCAAGTAATATGATACAAACTTTAATTTTAAATACATAAAATAATAATTATTCAATAAATAGCTGCTAAAAAACATTTTCTACAAATATCTTTGAATTTCGTGAAAATCAGATGTGTGCATTTCTTCACGTTTAAGGCACCCAAACGTAGTCCCCCATTTCCATTCGTCTATATATCTATCTGTTTGTTGATATCGATTTACCAAATTTGGTATAAACGCAATACTTATAGTAGGGATGCGACCAATAGTTTTTAGCGATATCGTTTTAAGTAAAGGGGGCTACTAAATTTTATATACTTTCAGTATCATTATTATATTTTTTTATATTGGGTTAGATAATCAACAAATTCTAAATATGAAAATTTATAGTCAAA
>CM032456.1:129080830-129108330 GCA_019049505.1 Pachyrhynchus sulphureomaculatus
GTCAAAAGAATATAGTGAAAATTATGGCTAAAGCCCCACCAGGCACATCATATATTAATTATAATATTTTGACTTGCTATGGAATATATATTTTTTGCAGCGCTGAGTATGTTAAAAGATATATTGGAAAATTCACAGTTCGTAGTAATATTCATTCTTACAACACTCGGCAAGCAGACGAACTTCACAAGCCCCTATATAGGTTGTCAGCTACTAATAATGGTCCGCAATGTATGCTGATTCGGATATACAATAAACTTCAAAAAAAACTAACGGGGATCTCATCTCTAAGTAAATTTAAATCAGAGCTAAGACGATACTTGGTACCTAGAGCACATTACTCATTGAATGAGTTCTTTATATAGGTTAAGATTGCTGGTACCCAGATGTGAATAATGTAATGATTACTATTTTTTATATTTATATGTTACATGTATTTTTAATTGTTTTTGACGTATCCTATATTATATCTTTGTGCTATATTATGCATCTGTATCAGTCGAAAAAAGGAAATAAATGCTTATTATATATATATATATATATATATATATATATATATATATATATATATATATATATATGTATATAAATATATATATATATATATATATATATATATATATATATATATATATGTATATAAATATATATATATATATATATATATATATATATATACAATAGAGCTTTTCACGGATTGTGGAATGTAATACATTAAAATTCCGGTTTTCAATCCGTTCGTCTAAAAATGAATTTGCACGACGTTTGGACAAAATCTCACTTGGCATTTTCAATTGCTCTTCCTGCTGCTGCAGCTCGAGGCTAACAATATATATATACATATATATATATATATATATATATATATATATATATATATATACATATATATATATATATATATATATATATATATATATATATATATATATATATATATATATATATATATACATATATATATATATATATATATATATATATATATATATATATATATATATATATATATATATATATATATATATATATATATCAAATCAAATCAAAATCAGTTTATTTGCCAATATCTACAAATTCATAATGTGACAAAAATTAAATTTGCTCGAAATACGACAAAAAGGATGGCGCAGCGACTATAAATAGCCGATACCACAAGCCCTTCACTATTTGGGCATGTGTAGTGCCACCCAGTGGCGAACCTATATCTTAAAAATAAATAAAAAACTAATTGAAAAAATTCTAAAAATAAAAATTCAAAAAAAAAATAGCAGAGCGTAAAGAGGGATCGGCGAGCACGCAGCGAAACGGGTGGCGGAGACGCGGGGAGATGTATATGCATAAACAGAGTAAATTTTACATAATATGATATGGTGGGCAAGTGGTACCACCACTAAAAGGATCCCAAAAAATTAAATACAAAATAGGTAAATATTACGTTAAATTAGAATTCTTTTGCTGGTTAATAAGTTGGTGTTTTACATAGGAAGAAAACTTGCCTGGTGATAATTGTTTAACCTCTTGTGACAAAGAATTCCACAAATGCACAGCAACAAAAATAAAGGACTTTTAAAAGGCTGCCTTCCTGTGTTGAGGAACTCTAAAAGAATTAATGTTTCTCGTATCGTGCGGATGCAGAAAAACACTAAATTGTTCTCTGAGGTATTGGGGTTGACCAAATTTAAAAATCCGATAGATGAAATTATACAAATGACACTTTCTACGATTTTCCATATTTAAAAAATATAGCTGTTATTTAAATAGGGTGTGATTCGATTTCTGAATGGAATGTTAAAAGAAAAGCGCATACAAGAGTTTTGTATTTTCTGGATTAATCTAACATACTGGGCTGACAAAGAGTCGCCATACACAACATCAGCATAATCAAATAAAGATAAGATCAAGCTGTTGCATAAATAATATTTGGTTTTTGATGGCAGAAGATTCCTTAGATTATATAGTTTTTTTAAACGAATATAAGCTGCCTTTAATTTAATATTAATATGTGATTGGAATGAAAGAGATTTGTCAAAAATTACTCCTAATACTTTGGCCTCATGAATTAAAGGCAAAAAAGTATTGTCGATTGAAGGTCTGAAGGTATCAAAAAGTATACCCTCTGCATTTTTATTACCGTTAAACAGCATAAAACAGGACTTCTGTGCATTAAGCTTAAGGCTATGATCATTACAAAAATTATATATGTTATTTAGGTCCCTATTAAAATATACTAAAGAAGTGCGTAACTTATTTAAAGGAAATGGCATATATACTTGAGAATCATCGGCATACTGTTGCATTTTGGAATATGCTATCGCCTTATCAATATCTGCCACATAAAGAGAAAACAATAGTGGACCCAAGATGGAGCCCTGAGGCACTCCTTTAGTAAGCGGTATGTAATTAGATTTAATGGATTTAAAATCTTTTCTAATTTCTACACAGTGTGATCGATTTTTTAGAAAATGTTCCATAAAAATAACTGACTGGTCTGAGAATCCAAAATAGTAAAGCTTTGCTAAGAGCAGATCATGATTTAGGGTGTCGAACGCTTTACTAAAACCCAAAAGAGCTAAGCAGGTGGTTTCATTCTTGTCTTCATTGAAACGAATATCGTTCAGTAAATTAACCAAGCTGGTAGTAGTACTAAAATAAGGTCGAAATCCCGACTGACAATTGGGTATTATTTGTTTACTATTTACATATAAAAACATTTGCTGATATACATGTCGCTCCAGAATTTTTGATAAAGCAGGGAGTATACTAATTGGTCGTAGGTCCTTTGGTTCCATGGGGTTTGTCACTTTGGCACATGGTTTAATAATAGCCTTTTTCCAGATATTCGGAAAGTACCCTTCCAGTATACAGCAATTAATTATATTTATTAGCGGACGCGTGCAGTATTGAAGACAGAGTCTAAGATCTTTAACGAAATACCATCCTCTCCTATGGCATTAGTAGAGATTTTATTTATGATGGCTAACAACTCTTCCTCGGTAATTAGATTAAAACTGAATTTCCTTTCATTTGTTACCTTTGGATGAGTATTAGATTTATAATAAATCATTTTATTTGCTGATACGTTATTCAATCCTCTAGTACAGGAAGAAAAATAATTATTCAATAAGACAGGATCGCACAAATCATCAGGAATATGACTCAACTTGTTACGTGTCAAGTTTAGCTGAGCTGCTTTTTTCCAGAAGGCTTGACCATTTTTTCGAGAAAAAATGATTAAAATATGAAATTTTTTCCCTTATAATAGCATGCTTGGCAAAATTTCTAAGCTCCCGGTAATATTGGAGACGCTCTGGTGATCTATTCTTTAGATATTTGGAATGAGCTTTGTCTCTTAACCGCATTAAAAGCTTTATATTATCAGTAATCCAAGGGGGCACTATTCCTTTCTTTGACCTTTGTATGCCTATAGGGCACATGCCTATTTATTAGGTATAAAATGAAAGAGTTAAGCACTTTCAATTTGGTTTAAATATTACCAATATAAAAAATTGAATCCCAATCCAGCCGAAGTGCATCATTATGAAATTCGTTAAAATCAATATTTTTATAATCGCGGTAATGAATAATTCTTTTGTAGTTTTGTTTTTTAGGAAGATTCAAAGTAAAATATATTAAGTTATGATCAGAAAGGGTTTGTGAAATTGGCATTGATTTAGTAACCAAGTAAGGAGTATTCTTATTTGTAACGATTACATCAATAAGACTTGAATTTCCTGTTGTTAAATTTATTCTAGTTGGCTCTGTTATTAGTTGTGCCAAATCATAAATGTTAAAGAGTGCTTCTAATCTTCTTTGAGCAGGTGAGACGCTCAGAAGATCGATATTCCAGTCTCCCTTGAAAACAACAATATCATATGACGGAACTGCAACCGCAAGCATATCATCTAAATTCTCAAAGAAATTTTCTATATCATATGATGGAGACCTATATATATTTGTAAGCAATATTTTTTTATGATTGAGTAATATTGTAATACTAATATATTCGAGATCAGGGTAACTAATGTCTAATGTTATTTGTTTAGATTTAATATAGTTTTTAATATAGAAGCCAACCCCACCACCTCTACCATTCCTATCCTTTCGAACAAAGGTGTACCCGGGAATCGAATACGAGTCGTAATCATCAAGTGGAGATAGCCAAGTTTCAGAAAGGCCTATTATGTCAAATTGATACGTATTCATATAATACAAAAACTCATCAAAGCCAGTGTTCATCGACCTAACATTCAAATGTGCAACGGCAAAATCTTTAAAGCTTTTACAATAAGTATTATTTTAGATGGTCATCCACTGGCCCATTCATATAATCATCCTCCATTGTATAACGCCAATATACGCCCCCCCGCAACGCAGCACAACCACCATCCCAAGCTCTGCCCAATGACTTCCCCCCTAAACCTAATTTCAATTAACCTAGAAAGAACATAAAAAGTAAATACAAGAAAATAAAAGTACATAGCTCTAAAAGAGAATACATCGCTGTGCTATAAGTAAATACAACCAAAAAAGCAATATAATAATATTAGGGAATAATAGCAGGTATCAATAAAATGTGGGTTTAACTATAGATATAGATGTGATCGGTAAGAAGTAAAAAATAATTGAACCAATAATAAAAAATAATTAAATCAATAATTTTATGTAGATACACTAACGTGCATAGAAATCGGCCCACTGTAAACTTTTGACTTTAACTATATTTTTTTTTAAAATTATTCATCAGATCAAAAAAAGAAATATGCTGTTTGAAAGACAATTTAATGTGAGTATAAATTTATCAAGAAGGCTTATCGTTTATATGCGTAGCAACCGGTAAACAAATGAAACGTGTTTATGTGATGATTGTAACGAAAATAACAAATTTGTCAAATATTAAAATTATTGCGTTTGCAACTGAAATTTGCATATTAATTCGTTTTTCATAATCTCAGTAGTGTTTAAGTGTGTTAGTTTAATGCATACTACACCACAAAAAGCCGCCCAAGTTTTTGCTTTAATCGAAAATGGACTTAGTCAGCGAGCTGTTGCTAGACAATTGAATATGACACGCGCAGCGGTTCGAAGAGTGTGCAAACGTTATGAGGAGACTGGATCCTTTCATAGGCGACCTGGAACAGGCAGAAGGCGATTTACAACCGCTCGTGATGACCGCTTTATTGTGTCAACAACATTAAGAAATCGTCACCTTAATGCCGTTCAAGTGCAACGACAGCTCCGTGAGGTGCGAGGAGTGGCTATTAGTCAGTGGACAGTAAGACGAAGACTGCAGGAAAATAACCTGACCCCTAAAACACCTGCGATTGGTCCAAAACTTACTCCAGCTCATCGGCAAGCCCGCCTGCGTTTTGCACGGGATCATCTGAATTGGACGTTGGAACAATGGGGATCTGTTCTGTTCTCAGATGAGACCAGAATATGCCTCCATGGTAGCGACCGAAGAAGGAAATTGTACCGAAGACCAAGAGAGCGATTTGCAGATTGCTGCTTTGAAGAGCGGAGTGCTTATGGAGGTGGTTCCTGTATGATCTGGGGTGCAATTTCTATAGGAGCACGAACCGACCCTGAGTTCATTCGTAGAGGCGACCGTGTTCACGGAAGAAGAGGTTTAACGGCTCTAGATATATCGAGGAGATTTTAGCAATTTATGTGGTACCTTACGTCTACTACATTGGAGACGAATTTACCTTTATGCATGACAATGCAAGGCCGCACACCGCAAGAATCGTGCAAGATTACATTGCAGAAGTCGGTTTTCGGGTTATGGAGTGGCCAGCATACAGTCCTGATCTAAATCCGATCGAACATTTATGGGATGAGTTAAAACGAAGAATTCGAGCTAGACTTCATACCCCAAACTCGATCGCAGAGCTTATTGTTGCAGTAGAAGAAGAGTGGTTTAACATCCCTCAAGAAACAATAGCAAACTTGATTAGATCTTTGCCTAATCGTATGAGAGATGTTATTAGGGCAAGAGGAGGTCATACCCATTATTAAAAAATTAAGTTTTAAGTTTTAAATTGTCAATAACCCTATTTATGTTAATAATAAAAAAGCTCAATTTGCTTAATGCATTAATTTCACTATGTTAAACATAGGAAGTCGAAATAAGTTTTCGTAAATTTATACTCACATTAAAGCATATTAAATTGTCTTTCAAACAGCATATTTCTTTTTTTGATCTGATGAATAATTTTTTTAAAAAAATATAGTTAAAGTCAAAAGTTTACAATGGGCCGATTTCTATGCACGCAAGTTTATATATATATATATATATATATATATATATATATATATATATATATATATATACATATATATATATATATATATATATATATATATATATATATATATATATACATGGTTCGTAGACATTGAAAAAAAGAAATAGTACATTCTCCACGTTATTACTTATCTGGATTTCTTAAGTTCAGTCTGAAAGGTGAAAATCTGCAATCGCAAGTGCAGCTAAACCGAAATAGTCTAGCATGCGGCTACAGGTTTGGATCATTTAGTATAGAAGTAACATCCGTTCCAGTCAATAGTCGTCGAAAAGTTTAAAAATTAAAAATACGTTGCGTTATGGCCGAGAAGAAACAGAAGGTAGACGTTCGATTATTTCAAACTTCGTGGACAACAGATTACGGTTTTGTATAGCAAAACGATCGGGCCATTTGTGTCCTATGTCGGAAAAGCGTAGTTTTCCGGACATCTAGTGTTCAACTACATTTCCAGATAAAACGTGAATCGTCATTTAAAAATAACGCTGATAAAAGGGAGGCAATACAAAAAGCAAGTAAATAATACTAGAAACAATCAACATTCTTTAGCAAAGTTTTCCAAGGAAAAAATCAGGTAACTGAAAGCAGTTTCAAAATTGCACAATCGTTGGCACAAAAGGGTAGGCCGTTCACTGACGGAGAATTTATGAAGCAAACGTTTCTGAGTACTGGCGAGATTTTATTCGATGACTTGCCCAATAAGGATACAATATTGGCCAGGATTAGGGATATACCGGCATCAGCGCGGACCATCGAGAGACGAATTACCGAAATGACACAAAATGTCCAAAAACAGCAGAGAGACGCTATCAAACGGAGTTTTGTATTTAGTGTAGCATTGGATGAAAGTGTCCATATTAATGACATTGCCCGTCTGGCAATCGTTGCGCGATACTTCGATGATGGCAGTGTGTATGAAGAGCTGATTTGTCTGCTTCCATTGCAGGGAACTACAAGAGGATAGGATATATTTTCAGAATTTGTTAAACATTTTGAAAAGCGGAACATTGATTTAAATAAAATTTTTTGCGTAACGACAGTTCATCGACCAGCACAGTCAACTATCTTTATCCTGGGTACGACTTCTATTCCCAATTTAGGTGTAACTTTGGAATCTGTCTTTTTGTCAGAAGCGACCTCTTTTGCCAACGAGAAGAGGCTCTGGAGCCCCCAAACTTTGATGTTATGTGGTTATAAATAACGACTCAACCAACCACAAGGTTCATCTGTATCCTCTATCGACCACCAAGTGCTATTAACTTTAGAACACTTTTTGATTCTCTTGCAGGCACCATCGATCATTTACAAATTAACTATCCAAATGCCAAAATTGGTATCCTGGGCGACTTTAATGTCCACAACATAAACTGGCTTAAATATTCCAATACTACCGACGAACAAGGTCGTGAGGCCGAATCATTCTCAATCAGTTGTGGCTTAACTCAGCTTATCGACGAACCAACACGGATTCCTGATCGAGACAGGGAGTTTGCCAGTCTTCTTGATCTGTTTTTAACAAACAATTCGGAGATTTTCACGGTCAGCGTAAATTCGCCGTTAGGTTCTTTCGACCATAAACTACTTTCGACATCGAGTATCCTACCAATCAGTGACAGAGAGGCGCCTAAACCGCACAAGATTTGGCACCACAAATCTGCTAAATGGGAAGATCTCATGGAATATTTTCGAACTTTCCCTTGGTTAGACGTTTGTTTTCGATCCGACGACCCATCTGACTGCGCCAGGGTGGTTTCCGATGTTATTTTGACCGGTATGGCTTACATCCCTTTTTCGAAGAAATGCCCTTTCAACGGCAAGCCTTAGTTTGACCTGAAATGCAAGGAAGCTGTTGCTTCTAAACATCTTGTATACTGACAATGGCGTGAAAATCCTAACACCATCAATCGTAACACCTTTGTTCGTACCAGGAACAGATGCAAAGAAATTATCGAGGAAACCAAGGAGGCACACAATCAACGGATTAGAAACAAACTTCTTGCTTGTCCCAACAATTCCAGATCCTTTTGGTCAGTTGCTAAGGCAGTTAGTCGAAATTTCACCTAATCCACCATACCACCACTCACACGGCCAGATAACTCCATTGCAACAACACCTGTTAAGAAAACGAACTTGTTGGCTGAACTCTTTGCTTCACATTCTACTGTCGATTTCCAAGGAAAAACACCACTTACTATTCCCATAGTGCAGTCAAGGATTCCCGATATTGTCATCAGACAGCGTATCATAAAACGTATTTTGCTGAAGCTAGACACCAAAAAGGCTTCTGGCGCTGACGTAATACCTGTAATAGTTCTCAAAAACTCTGCGAGGGAACTAACACCAGTTTTCTATAGACTGTTCAACCTGTGCTACAGAAAGGGAATATTTCCTTCCTGCTGGAAATGTGCCACAGTTCAGCCGATACCTAAAAAAGGCAAGAAGACCTTGGCAAATAACTACCGACCAATCGCACTGCTTTCAATAATATCGAAAGTCATGGAAAAGGCTATCAATTAGCATCTTCTAATGTAACACATGTTTGGAACAACTGGAGAATCTCGAGCGGTTACTCTCGATATATCCAAGACATTCGACCGTCTTTGGCACGATGGATTGTTGCATCTCCTAAAATATCTTTAAGGATTCAACATTATTAGCGATCACCAATATGGCTTTCGTAACTGTCTCCTATTCTCTTTCTCATTTATATTAACGATCTGCTGGAAAATACCGAGAACCCAATCTACAACTATGCAGATGACAGTACACTTATCTCTTCATTCACTTCGAACGCTCGGATATCAGCTACTCAGACGAATATCTTGGGGTGATGGTAACCAAGTGGAATTTAACGCCCGACGTAGTTATCTCGGGGCACTCCATTCCTCTAACATCGTCACTCAATTTGTTGTGCGTTAATTTGGGAGCAAATATGTCCTGGCATGAACATGTTGTGGTTTACAAAGCTCAAATTCGACCAACTATGGAATACTGCTCCGCACCCAAATATACACTGCATTTGTTGGATTCTGTTGAGAGAAGAGCTGTTCGTCTGATTGGGGACCCGGAACTGACAGGCGGCCTTGATTCGCTGGAACATCGAAGAACGGTTGGCGACTTGAACCTCTTCTACAAGTATTTTCATGGAAAGTGTTCGAAGGCTGTGGCCCGCTTATTTCCTCCCAGAGCAGTGCATGTTAGAAGTACATGTCGCGCTAATACTTCACATCCGTATGAGGTTCGGCTTGTTACTCCTCGTATAACGCTTTTCAAGCAGTCATTTATATGGAGAACATCATCCCTTTGGAATAATTTGCCCAGGACTGCGTTTCCCACCGAGTACAATAAACAGCGATTCAAGAACAACGTGAATCGCTTTCTCCGCACACGTGTCGCTCCTGTAGCGCTTTAGGGACTTCCCTGTAGCACGTATGCTAGACCCATAAAAAAAAAATAAATATATATATATATATATATATATATATATATATATATATATATATATATATATATATATATACATATATATATATATATAGGTAATTTGCCTCTGTGACACACTCCATCTGGCTTGCCCTGTATTACCAACTTTTCCAGCCCTCGTCAGGTGTCCAAAAACGTACTCAAATATTCTGCTGTATATATAAGAAGACGGCTGTGTTTCCCACCGAGTATAATTTACAACTATTCAAGAACAACGTGAATCGTTTTTCCGCACACATGCCTCTCCTGGAGCACTTTAGGGACTTCCCTGTAGCACGTGGGCTAGACTCATTAAAAAAAAAATAAAATCTTTATCTTATTTGATATGGATGCATTGGTACGTTATCCAGGCCCATTTTTTCATCAAGTAGTGTTTACTAAATCTGTTTGATAATCTGAAAAAGACATATAACACAATATATACTAAGCAACCCCTTTAACAGGTTACCGCACTCTTTTCACCCCTTATAAGTTTGACTATAAATTTTCATATTTAGAATTTGTTGATTATCTAACCCAATATAAAAAAAATATAATAATGATACTGAGAGTATATAAAATTTACTAGCCCCCTTTACTTAAAATGATATCGCTAAAAAACTATTGATCGCATCCCTACTATAAGTGTATACCAAATTTGGTAAAATATATATCAACAGACAGATAGATATATAGACGAATGGAAATGGGGGACTACGTTTGGATGCCTTAAACGTGAAGAAACGCACACATCTGATTTTCACGAAATTCAAAGATATTTCTAGAAAATATTTTTTAGCAGCTATTTATTGAATAATTATTATTTTATATTTAAAATTAAAGTTTTTATCATTTTACTAGCCTATGTATATTGGCCTATTTGCAGAAGCATATTTGCTGTAGTTTCCATGACTGGTACTCTACCTGCATATCAACTTTGCTTCATCTACCTGTAGAGATTAATTTTAGAAAACACTGAATAACACCGCTTTATGTTTTTTTTCTCTTAATTAAAACTAAAAATATTTTGTTAAAAAAATATATTTTTCTCTCTTAGATATTCCTTAAATAGAAGCATTTTTTTCTCTGAAAGTAAAAATCAGCAAAATACATATCTTTCCCTATCACAACTCTAAAAATAATCTGTAGTCGCTTATTTACAATTCAATAAAAACTTGAAATTCCTTCCAAATTTTATTACTCAGAGAGGTTAAATATTAAGGCGTTATCGTTATTACGTTACAATGCTGCCGGACTGTATAAGCCTTGAAATAGAATGTGCTGGGAGAGCAGCATTTATATTGCCACAACTGTACCTTTTTTGAAAAATTTTACATAAATTCTGATAATTTTAAGAGTGATTCTAAAAAAAAAAAAAAAAAAAAAAACTTTTGAATCCAATTTAAAAAACAAAAATTAATCATCTAATCAAGAGACTGAGTGAAAATAACGGGGATGTGAAACTGTGGTAAAAAACATTCGTAGATAAGATTATTCTTGGCGATAGGCATAAAAAATACTATAGAGGAAAAAAGATGAGTTAAAACAATAAAGTTGTCCAAACGAGAACATAACGCTCAAATAACTGAACACAAAAACGAGGAATTGAATAATTCCGAATAGATATCTGAAATGAAATATCAGAGTGCAAAATGATAATTAAGAACACAAACATAGATATATCAAATAATTTAGTCTCAAAGTTTAAAAATTTACTTAATAAAAATTCACTTTTAAATAATTCGTGACGTTATAATAATATAACAATATAAATTTGACATCAAGGTATAAAATGTGCTTAATCTAATACTTTATCGGAGGCTGACACAGCTGATACAAACCGACGGAGTGATTGATAAGGCCAACACTGCAAATCAGCACTGTTTTCGAGGGTTCTCCCTTAGGTATATAATGTACAACAATTGAAAAATGACAGAGTTCATATTTCAGCAGTCTATATACTGTTCTCTTATTTGTCAATCCATCCGAAGATGCGTTTCATCGTATCGCGGCTCATCAGTTGGACTAGTATCGACGAACAGGAGAACGGAATTTACTTGTATTTATCCAGGTACTTATGGAATATACAATGAATTGTACTAAGTACGCTTACCTAATAATACAATTAGTTGTATATTACCATTATGTTCCGGAGGTACCTGAATAAGTACTAGTAGATTATGTTCCCTTGATTGTAGATTCTAGCTCAACTGATGAGCCGTGATACAACGAAACGCGTCTCTCAAGAGGAATAACGAATAAGAGAACAGTGGGTAGACTTCTGAAATATGGGCTGCGTCCGTTTTCAGTTGTTTCACAAATTTATTTGCAGTGAATTTTCTACAGAGACATTGTAACATTCATTTTTTCCTAGATTTTAAGACCATATAATGTTACTGATTTTTCTCTTAATAATGTACTTCTTTTCATTTTTGTATCGAGCGGTATATTAATCAGAAATTCCAAGCCGCTCGGTATATAGTGTGCTGTGCGGGTTTGCGACCGAATCTATCGATACGCCGGGATTGGTCAAATGTTTGTATCCGGAGTTTTGGTTCCGGCGTCGCCATATTACAGACCCAGCTTATTTAAGGGTCCGGGTGACGCGAATCTGGGTGAGTACCATCAAGCCGCAGCCAGGCTTAGAACACTGAGCCGCCGCCAGGCAGAGGCTAATTTCCACCGAGCCGCAGTAGAGGCTTACGAGAATATCTACGAGAGCCAAGTTAAGCACGAGTTTTTTTTATCATAAAGCCGTAGTGGGCGTTGTGTGTTTTCTAAATGGAGCAGTTAAAGTAGGCTCTTCTCAAAAGTGTGAAATCGTTTTTTGTGTTGCATTGAAGGCCTAGAAGCCCATAGGAAGACCGTAAGTTACCAGAACAATACATCAATAAATATATTCCCCGCAAATAAGTGTTTCAACAGCAATTTGAACTGAAAGATCGCGAAGTGAAAATCACGACTCTTCGATTTCGGGTGTAGTCAAAATTTAGAAGTAAAATCTCTGATTTAGGGACTCTAGTTTATAAAAACTACTTTTAGGCTAGAATTATTTTTGTATTCCTTAAAATTGCAAGGGTTGGAACTTTTATTTTAAATCATGAATAAATTTTCTTTTTTGTAGATTAAAGCTAGTGTCTCACTGAATACCTATTTTTCTTTTCAGGATAAGAAAAGTTGTACTAGAAAATTCTTTTTAGTAATAACAGTAAAACCCTTCAGTATTTTTTCATTTTTTTAACTGAAGTTAGATCCTTTCTATTTTAAAATGAATGGTGCCCAAAAATTTGTACGACTGAAGTTTTTTAAAAAAAATAGAAAATAATTCCAAAAAGACGTAAAACAATTATCTCTTACCCATATTTCTCTACCAAGGAAAACTGAGCTAGTGTTTGTTTAATTTCTTTAGTTCTTTTAAAATCATTATTCACTCAATTCATTCTCAGAAATTAAAAGGAGGTTGCAAGAAAATTGTGCCCAAGCGTGGGAAAAACAATTTTCACAGGGTACAAAATGACGCCGCAAAAAGCGACCAATTAATATACACGGTACAAAATAACGCCGCAAAAAGCGGGCAAGTGCCGAGGTTACAAAATAACGCCTCAAAATGAGGGAAAGTTCCCACATTACAAAGTAGCGCTGTCAACGCGGGGCTTTTGGAATTTTATTTTTTAAAGGGTTCAGTGTACTAGCTTTCGAACAAAGTAAAAGCTCTAACTTTTCAGATATTTTTTATTTCATAATATTTAATTAACAGGTTGACTGCCGACCACTCCGATCGGAGTGCGTCGGGTCTCTTCGCCAACGCCGTCTACTCCGATCGGAGTTCGACATGCGTTCTTACAAAGCGTTTTAGTATTCCATCGGCGTTGTATATGAAACGTGTTTCTAGTGGTGGCGTTGCTTAAAAACGCAAGTTCTAACAGGTGCTTAAGTGGTTCCGCGGATTTGCTTTTGGTTTGGTTGTAATCTGCCGTACAATATGGACAATCAACCTGGGCCTTCTGGTATTAAAAAAAGACATTGTAGTGATGAAAAAAAGGTATATGATAAGAAAAAGAAGCTAACTGACACTGAATTATTGCAGCTATTGGAAGAAAGCGGAGGTAGTAGTGACGAACATTACGTACCAGACACAGACGATAGTGATGTAAATTCAAGCTCCGAGTCCGAAGAAGAGAATTTTATAGACCCTATTCGGCCACATCAAACACTTCCTAGCCTTGATGAGATAAAATGGAACGACAGAGGTGCGTTTAAAACAAATTTTGTTCCAGAAAACCCAGGAATTATTGGTGCAAATTCCAGGACAGGGTGCACCTATCGATTTTTTCGAAATGATCATTGATAATGATTTTTTACAAACTATTGTAGAACGAACGAGCTCTTACGCAGTCGAGGTTTTGCTGCGCCCAGAAAACAAGTACAAAATCACGTATTACTAATTTTAAAGATCTTACTCTTGACGAACTAAAAATTTTTTTGGCCCTGTTACTTCACACTGGCACAATATCCTTGAGCCGTCTTAACGATTATTGGAAAACTGATCCGCTATTTAATCTACCTGTTTTTAGAAAATATATGTCAAGGAATAGATTTTTGCTTATGTTGAGGTGTTTGCATTTTACATCTCCAGATATGGATCCGGCAGATCGGCTAGGAAAGATTAGATTTGTGGCAGATTTTTTTAACAACAAGATGGGAGAAATTTACTATCCTGGAAGAGAGTTTTCTTTGGATGAAGCTATGGTACTTTATCGGGGTCGTCTCCAGTTTAAACAGTATATCAAGAATAAGCGTCATAAGTATGGTATGAAGTTATACATGCTGACATAGCCTAATGGACTTATTTTGAAATTTCGTGTCTACGAAGGTGCGACAGATGTTTATGGTGGAAGCGGACATACTGAAAAGATTGTTTTACATTTATTGGAGGAAAAATTGGGTGTGGGACATGCTGTTTATCTAGACAATTTTTACAATAGTGTTAATTTAGCTAGGAAATTACTTCAACAAAATACATACTGCACTGGTACGCTGAGAGCTGAGAGGAAAGATAATCCGAAAGAGGTAATGAGTGCAAACTTAAAACGTGGCGAGAATAAATCTATGTTTTGCAATGGAGTGCATGTCGGAAAATGGCGCGATAAACGCAATGTTCAATACATTTCAACAGAATTTGGAAGCGAAGTGGGCATTTTTAAAAACAAAGAAATCAAGAATCTGAAAAACCTTCCGCAATCATTGGATATAATGCTTTTATGTCCGGTATAGATAGACAGGATCAAATGATGGCATATTATCCTTGCAGCCGTAAAACCATTCGGTGGTACAAAAAGTTATTTATGCATGTGCTGCAAATGAGCATGATAAACTATTTTTTGTACAATAAATATTCGCGGTCTGACCGCGACTTCCGATTGGATGTCATAAGAAATTTACTAGCCAGACGACCAATTACTAATTTGCCGCAAATTCCTCCAGGCCAAATAAATGTCCACAGCATTAGCAAAGTAGAAAAAAATTGTTAGTGAAAAAAAAAGAAACTAAAGAAACAAAACGGGTAAGCAGAAAGGAATGCAAAGAATGCAGGAAAAATAAAATAAGAAAGCAAACAGTGTATGAATGCAAAATGTGCCCTGGACAACCAGGTTTTTGCCTTAATTGCTTTGAGGATTACCATAAAAATGTACAAAAATGATTTAGAAATAAATGTTTTGAGTTCATGAGTTCGATTTATTATTTCTTTACTTACTTAATTGGACACTCCGATCGGAGTGTTCGGCATCTAGTAAAAATTTTCACTTGCAATGCCGATTACTCCGATCGGAGTGAAATTTTTTTTTTCTAATATTTTGAATGGCACATAAAAAAAAAAAACACATCCAAGACTCATTTTAATTCATATTTACCACAATAAAATAAAAATATTTGGAAAAATCTTACCGGCGTCAACCACAAACTCAAAAATATAGATCGGCAGTCAACCTGTTAAACGAAACTACACTATAGCAATAAGACAAAAGCAGGAAATTTGTAGAATTATTTATTTCAATTTATCTGATGGTGGTTTAGATATTTGAATTTTGTTAATGGACTCTAAGATAAGAGATTCCTACTTTTTTCTTAAAAGCTACTTTTATAGTTCAGATTAGCAGATGTGCTGGTTTACTTTAATTTTTGCAGTGTTAGATTTATTTTGCGGTTAACCGAAGAAAAAACTGTACTTTTTTTCTCACCGATGTTTTGCATGAATATTAAAAATACTTTGCTGATACGAAACGGTATTTGGAGATTTTTTGTTGAAAATTCTTAACATAATTGGTAAAAGAATTTTAATACAAGGCAATACTTAGAAATTTTTTGAAATTGTTGAAAATTTTTTTGTTTGGTAAGGAAGTTTACATATTTTAAGTGCTTTTACATATTTTTTATTTTGACTATTGGGAGCACAGGAGAAATATTTTCACGACTTTTTAAACAATTCTTTTAAATTGTATTCATTTATCATGGAAGCCTTCAATTTTAAAGTCAATCACCTACTAGAATATGAGTTAGACTATGAACTGAAAATCCGTCGTACTTTCTCAGAACGTCCGGTCGCGGATAAAAGAAAGATTCTAACGAGGATCTTAAGTAAAGAAATTAATGAGCCCGGAAAAAAAAAAAAAAACGATAAAGATAGGGGATGACACTCTGTCTATTAAAGAAGAAACGGCTGGTATCGAAAAGAGTTTAAATTCTATCCAAAACTTAATCGATAGTTATGACGGCGATCCAAATGATTCACTTGTACACCGGGTTAAGTCACGTTTATCGCATGTAGCGGGTCGCGTACAAAGAATTCCCATGCCGGATGACGAAGAGGAAGCGTCGAAGTTTTCCAAATATGTTCAAGAAACAATAGCTACGTGTGTACTCATGGAAGCAAATCTTGCAGAAAAGATAGGTCCTGGTCATGAGTTACCACAGTTGCCTATTACAACCCCAGTCATAAACGTACCAGCTCCAATCGTGAATTGCGCAGCCAGAAATATTCCTGTCAGCAAATGGCAATTGAAATTTAATGGAGACTCAAAGAGACTCTATCCTTTTTTGGAGAGGCTGACTGAAATAGCTCAAGCTAGGAAAGTATCGGAAGATGAACTTTTCAACTCTGCTGTTGAATTTTTCACTGGCGATGCCTTCAATTGGTTTAGAAGCATAAAATCAAGTGTCAACGACTGGCATTCCTTGGTAGATAGGCTAAAGAAGGACTTCTTGCACTGTGATGATGATGAAGAATTGTGGTCGGAAATAAAGAGGAGGCGACAAAAGAAGAATGAGTCCACTGTGATTTTTATTGCCCACATGGAATCTTTATTTGGTAGGTTATCCACCAAGCCTTTGGAAAGTACCAAAGTTAAATTTATACGTAGGAATATTCTGCCTAGCTTCGTCAATCGGTTAGCTCTACTAGATATTAATTCGGTAGCCGAACTCGCCGGGTTATGTAGAAAACTTGAAGAGTCCGATTATTTGTTGGAAAAGAACAGACCAAAGGGCGAAACTAATATACATCAAGTAGAGTATAATCCAAATGGCCGAAGTGGAGTCTCGACAAATAAAGTTGGGAATGTAAATCGGAACTCTAGGAGTAACCGGAAAACGGGTAAAAGAAAAGATAGTGATTCTAAAATTAGCGACACTGCAGCCGAAGTGAATGACAAGTCGGTTTCACCTAAGGCAATTTTCACGTGTTGGAATTGCAAAGGTCAGAATCACACTTACCAAAGTTGTACAGCACCGAAGAGGGTATTTTGTTTCAAATGTGGAACAACTGGTGTGAGACTAGCATCATGCCCCAAATGTACAAAAAACGAGTAAGGACGGTATATTATCGAGGCGGATATACTAAGTCCAACAAAAAAGCCTCTAAACATTCGGCTAAGTCACAAGCTCACGCTAGCAGTATAGCCCCTAATCCAAAACGTTCTAAAAACACGGATGGACAAAAATATTCCAATAGATCAGATTGGACTAAATGGTTACAAAAAGTTTCTGATTTTTTAAAGTCTAATAAAAATTCTCCTTCTCAAGTTAAAACTCCTGCTTCTCCAAATGGTCACATATCTCCTTTATTCGTGCATAAATATTTAGATAATAGACCGCATATAAAGATAGATCTATTAGGTGCCCATTTCTCGGCTTTATTTGACTCTGGTGCAAATGCCTCCGTTGTAGGTCGGAATGGTATTAAAATTTTAAGTCGTTTAAGTATAAAAATATGCCACGTCAAAAATAGAAGTGTTACCACTGCAGATGGCAGCCGTCTAAAAGTTTTAGTTACGGTTGAGTTGCCGCTAGTCTGCAATGGTCATTGTTTAGTAATCTCTGCTCTAGTAGTACCTTCTCTATCACATACTTTGGTTTTAGGATGTGATTTTGCACAAAAATTCGGAATTTTAGTAAATTTTAAAAATAATTCGTGGTATCCACAGTCCCTAGAAGTCAATTCTCAAACAAGTTTTAAAGATTGTTATTCAGAAAGTTCTTTAGAAAGCCTTTTCTCGCGTCTATGTACCCTAGATGATCTCTCGCGGACGGAACGCTTAAACGCAGAAAAGTAATAAGCTCTTTCAAGGAAATAAGTAGTAAAGATAGGTTAGGCCGAACGAATAAAATCACCATGTCTATAGATACGGCTGATGCCAGTCCTGTAAAGACAAGGCCCTTCGCCATGTCTCCGTATATGTCAAAAGTATTAAATAAAGAGTTAGACGAAATGTTGAAGCTCGGAGTGATTGAAGAATCAAACAGTCCTTGGTGTTCTCCAATCTTATTGGTGAAAAAGGCCGACGGACAGTATCGTCTATGCTTTGACGGAAGAAAGCTCAACGAGGTCAGCAAATTTGATAACTATCCATTACCGAACATCGATAGAATTTTGACATCACTCAGGAATGCTAAGTATGTATCCTCGATAGATCTTAGAAAAGCATTCTGGCAAATTCCTTTGGACAAATCCTCTAAGGAAAAGACCGCTTTTGCAGTAGTAGGCCGAGGTCTATTTCAGTTCGTCACTATGCCGTTTGGTCTAAAGAACGCTGCTCAAACTCAGCAACGTTTAGTGGACGCTATATTTGGTCCGAAATATGAGCCACATATTTTTACCTATCTCGATGATATTTTAGTAACATCGGAAGACTTCGAATCGCATATATGCTTACTTAAAGAAGTAAAAAATAAATTGAAAGAGGCCGGACTGACGATAAATTTGAGCAAATGTGATTTTTTCAAAACTTCTCTAAAGTTTTTAGGCTATATTGTAGGCTCAAATTCCTTACGTACCGATCCGGATAAAGTAGCAAGCATGGTTAATTATGCGAGACCTACTAATACTACGGAAGTTAAGCGCTTCGTAGGAATGTGTTCATGGTACAGACGTTTTATTGAGAATTTTTCTACCCTGTTGTCGCCTATCAATGATCTTTTGAAAGGACGAAAAAAAGGACAATCGATAGATTGGACAAAGGCAGCCGAAGAATCTTTTATAAAGATTAAAGAGCTATTGGTTTCAGCTCCCATTTTATCCCAACCAGATTTTTCCCAACAGTTTTATATTTCTAGTGATGCTTCTAATACCGGTTTAGGGGGCGTCCTAACACAGAAAATCAATGGTGAGGAAAGAGTGATAGCGTATGCCAGTAGAACTTTATCAAAGGCTGAACGTAACTATTCGGTTGTTGAAAAAGAATGTTTAGCAGTACTCTTTAACATCGAAAAGTTTCGACCTTACATAGAAGGTGTTCCTTTCACGGTCATAACAGATCATTATAGTCTATTGTGGCTTAATTCTATTAAAAACCCTAGTGGCAAACTAGCGCGTTGGGCGATTAGGTTGAGACAACATACGTTTAATTTAATTCATAGAAAAGGAGTCCACAATGTTATTCCTGATGCTTTGTCAAGAATCCCAGACCATACAGTGGACGAAAACAGTCTTAATGCACAAATTGACGTAAGAATAGATACAGTTGATATAGATCGCATTGATCCATGGTACGATAATTTACGGCAGCAAATTAAAGAATTTCCTCAAAATTTTCCGCAGTGGAAGGTGGAAAATGATTTCGTGTACAAGTTTATCCCAAACCAGTTGCCTTTAAAAGTTAATGTACCTGAGCGGAAAATACTAGTTCCTAAACCACAGAGAGAGGAAATTATAGACATGTGTCACACTCCTCCTACTTCTGGTCATTTTGGTTTTTATAAAACTCTTTACAGGGTTCAGGAACAGTATTATTGGCCAAAAATGCGTTTTGATATCTTAAAGTTTGTGAGGACTTGTGAAGTATGTGGAGCGCAGAAATCTCCAAATACACTACCTATGGGACTGATGGGAAAAGAGAAAACGGTTAATTACCCTTTCCAAGTCATAGCAGCTGATCTAGTAGGCCCATTCCCACGTTCAAAAAGGGGAAATAAATGGCTTCTCGTGGTTTCTTGCTGGTTTACAAAGTATACCATGCTATTTCCTTTGAAAAGCTCTAAAGCTGGATATATAGAGAGAATTTTGGAAAATGATGTCTTTCTAATCCACGGTGTTCCGTCGCTCTTAATATGCGATAACGGTACTCAGTTTACCTCTAAGAGTTTTAAGAGCTTAAGTGAAACTTATGGTTTTAACATCCGTTTTAATCCTGTGTACTCTCCACAATGTAATTTTGTTGAACGTAATAACCGAACAGTCGGGACCGCTTTAAGAAGTTACGTTGATTCACATGACACTTGGGATGGCAATATTTCCAAAATTCAACAAGCAATAAATACCGCAAGACACGAAGTAACAGGGTTCACACCGTCTTTCTTAGTTTACGGCAGACATATACCTCTATCTGGGTCGTATTATAAAAATTTAGATTTGGATGTCAATGTTGACAGCGAAATAATTCCGGGTAACAGGGGTGAGTATGCCGAAAATTTAAAGGGTTTAAAAGATATTTTCACTGACGTGCGTAGTAGGATACATAAGGCTTATGAACGGAACAGTAAGTCTTACAACCTTAGAAAAAGGGATTTTGCCTTTAATATAGGTGATCACGTTTGGCGAAAAAATAAAATTCTTTCCAGTGCAGCAGATAAATTCACATCTAAGTTGGTACCTAAGTATGTGCATTGCGTGATAAGAGAAAAGATTTCAGACTTAGTTTATGGTTTAGTTAATTTGGATGGGACTAAAGTAGGACGATGGCATATTAAAGACTTAAAACCATTCACTGGACCTAACCCTAATGAAAGTTTGTCAGAAGAAGAATAATTTATATTTACATTATCTTAATTGCTTTACTTTACTTTTTTTGATGTTGCTCTGTAGAGGTGACGACCTCGTTTTTTTTGACTGTTATAAAAGTTGAGCAGAGTATAGCTTACTTTTATTATTTTTGCTAAGGTTTTGGGTACTGATCATATCCAAACTTAGGTTGATTGTAGTTGATGTTTAGCATCGACTCAGCTGTTGCGAGCTTGCGAAAGAGCCACACTCAGGATTTATCATAAGACTGGTATGTCGTTGGTCGCGGGATTTGATTTGCTTATGACCCCAAATAATATCCAGTTCTTGACACTTGGAAGCGAAATTTTGATTAGAGGCAATCCAAAGTGATCTTGAGTTGGGACAAGCGCATGATGTAGCTCGTGTAGTGTGATGTAGAGTCAAAAGATTTTTTTATGAGCAATTTCAAAGTTTGTTACCCGAGTGGGTGTATTTTTATTACCTTAATGGTATATTTTGGGTGCAATTAAGAGTAAATTGATTTTGGTTTATCCAGTAAGTTTAAGACTTGGATTAATTTGATTTAGATCTTCTTCTGAATTGACAAACTGAGGGTATCTTCTATTCTTTTCAGGGCCGTTTAAACGTTACCTTTGAGTCACTAATTTTTTAAAATTTTTTTGCATGGACTCATAGGCGTCTGATGAGTTTTTTCGGTATACTATCAGATTGTTAGGAAATTGAAGTCCTGCAGGAGAACTAAAGGCTGATCATTTACAAGAGATGAGAGCAGAGTAAGACAGTCGTTTTACAAAGAAATGATCAAAATCTGATACCGAGATGAGAACCTTGTCAAGAGAGGCTAAGCGCAGTGAAGGAACATTCCTAACAGAATTTTTAGATTTCCAAGAGGTAATCTAGAAGTTTGGGCTGACAGAAAACGGTTATGCCTGATACCTGTAGCAGTTTCTTCTAGAGGCTATTGTCTAGGAAGACGATTAACACCATGATCGAATATTTTAGCTGTCAACGATGTTTTCTGCTTGTTTCTGATTAAGCTGGAAAAGCTCTTGTCGTCTTCAAAAGTTTTGTTGCATTGCCACCGAAATATTGAGAAATTTTTGCTTCATGTAGCTTTTTAAGCTCATTTTCGTTTTTTGGAAATTTCCGTTAGAAGCTTGGTTAAGTTAACCTTGTAAACCTTAGGTTGTATCCCATGAGTTATCTGTTTTTACAGGCTGTGATGCACCGGGTGCTAACAGATGCCGTTACGACGTTTGGCAGGGAGTTAGTCTTCCTGAGGAACAGACTGATTGGAAGGGTAGTCTATGGGGGGCGCACGTTTGACCTTTGGGACCTTTAGAGGTTTTGTTACCCAATGGCTATTTCTATTTGAGCCAAAGGAGAGCCTAGCTACTGTAGTCGACCTCAGCTCCAATTAGCCTATTAGTGGTGACAGGCTGTTGGTAGTAGTGTGTTTCGGAACACCCTATTGATTAATTTTTTTGACTTATGGTGGTGTGGTAGACACCGTTTTAGTTTAGTGGATGCTATAATCTACTCCCTTTTGTTGGTGGACTCCAGGGTCACCATTTCCGTATTTTATTGTTTCCACCTTTCAGTATATCGTGGTGAGGTGTTTGTCTCCTGTTATGTGGGATGGATTAAATTCTTTTCGTTGTTGTTCTAGGGCGAGACCAGTACACGAGGGTTCTTCATGCAACTTGGAGAAGCGCAATGCTGGTTAAATTTTATATCTGTGTGTAGCCACCCTGAAGAATGACGGAGGGCGTTTTTTCTGGCTCATGTTTCTAGGCAGATTTGTCACTTTGGTGCGATGTGCTGAAGATTTGATTAGCTTTTGCTAAGAGCTTTCACCAAGCTCAGTATGGAGTTATCATAACCAAGAGTTTGGGATTTGAACTCCTGTATGTACTCCTGTATATATTTCTGTATATAGTTCTGTATATATTTCTGTGTATTGGTTGCCTGAGGGCATGTGCTCAAAATGTGTGATTTTGAGTCGTTTTGTTTATGGACTCCTATATATAGGATTATGACTTTAGGTCCTATTTAGAGACTAGCTGTCTCACATAGTTGTGCTAGGAATGTTTCCTTGAATGTTAGTTGCGCGCGGACTAATCATTCTGTTCTTTGTGAACATTGCTTTTTGAAGCAGGATCATTCAGTTTGGTGAATTTTAGCTTTTATAGCTATTCACTGTGTTTAGAGTGAATTTTAGCTTTTATAGCTATTCACTGTGCCTATAGTGATATTGTTAGCTTTATAGCTGCTCACTATATTAATGGCGAGATTGTTCTTTTAGAACGCAGACTTTGTGTAGTCGAAGACTATTTACAGAGTGTTTTCTTGGCGAGGAGCCGAGGTTTTTTCTGGCGATATACCAGAGTGTTTTCTTGGCGAGGAGCCGAGACTTTTTTCTGGCGATGTACCAGAATGTTTTCTTGGCGAGGAGCCGAGGTTTTTTCTGGCGATATACCAGAGTGTTTAGTTGGCGATGAGCTGACGTGTTTTCTGGCGATCAACCAGAGCGTTTTCCCTGGCGATATTAGCATGTCTAGATGTCTTAGGACGTCGACATTGCGCGATAGAGTGCGATTATTTTCTGATGCGACTAGTAGTGATACTAGATTTAGAATGTTCTCTTAGCGGTGAGCTAGAGCATTGATGGCGATTTTTTCCGAGCGTTTGTCTGGATTTTCATCCAGATGTTTTTCTTAGCCTTGTGCTAAATGGTCTTACAAGACTTTCTCCTTTTAGTGTTAGTGTTTGCACTAGAATCATTTATTTTTTTTGTTTTTCTTTATTTAAGAATTTTTATAAATTTCTTTTGCTGAAATAGAAAATTTTCAGACAATCCTTAAAATATTTTAAGGGGGGTGTTCATACTTTGTTTCAGTTCATTTTTTTTGATTTAGACAAGAGTCTAGACAAAGTTATATTTTTTTTTGTTTTGGTAACAATAACAGAGCTGATTCTTTTATATAAGAAGACCGCGATTGTTACTTTGAACAGGTATTTCTTATGTTCATGCAAGGATTTTTATTTACTTTTTGATCTACTTAACCTTAGTGCTTACTTAAGTTAAGTCTAGTTATAAGATTCTTGTGTACCTGCAAAGATTTTCATTTGGTTTTCATTGTACTTAATATTAGTGCTTAATTGAATTAAGTCTAGTAGTAAGGTCCGAAGTTTGTAATTTTGTTTTAAGTTCTGACCTTAGTATTAAGTGATAGTGTACCACTTTGTACCTTTTCATAAGTAGCCTTAGTTTAATAGACTAGTGTAGTCTATTTCTTTTTGGAAGGGGGTAATGTAACATTCATTTTTTCCTAGATTTTAAGACCATATAATGTTACTGATTTTTCTCTTAATAATGTACTTCTTTTCATTTTTGTATCGAGCGGTATATTAATCAGAAATTCCAAGCCGCTCGGTATATAGTGTGCTGTGCGGGTTTGCGACCGAATCTATCGATACGCCGGGATTGGTCAAATGTTTGTATCCGGAGTTTTGGTTCCGGCGTCGCCATATTACAGACAGAGTGCCCACGGCTTATTTAAGGGTCCGGGTGACGCGAATCTGGGTGAGTACCATCAAGCCGCAGCCAGGCTTAGAACACCGAGCCGCCGCCAGGCAGAGGCTAATTTCCACTGAGCCGCAGTAGAGGCTTACGAGAATATCTACGAGAGCCAAGTTAAGCACGAGTTTTTTTTATCATAAAGCCGTAGTGGGCGTTGTGTGTTTTCTAAATGGAGCAGTTAAAGTAGGCTCTTCTCAAAAGTGTGAAATCGTTTTTTGTGTTGCATTGAAGGCCTAGAAGCCCATAGGAAGACCGTAAGTTACCAGAACAATACATCAATAAATATATTCCCCGCAAATAAGTGTTTCAACAGCAATTTGAACTGAAAGATCGCGAAGTGAAAATCACGACTCTTCGATTTCGGGTGTAGTCAAAATTTAGAAGTAAAATCTCTGATTTAGGGACTCTAGTTTATAAAAACTACTTTTAGGCTAGAATTATTTTTGTATTCCTTAAAATTGCAAGGGTTGGAACTTTTATTTTAAATCATGAATAAATTTTCTTTTTTGTAGATTAAAGCTAGTGTCTCACTGAATACCTATTTTTCTTTTCAGGATAAGAAAAGTTGTACTAGAAAATTCTTTTTAGTAATAACAGTAAAACCCTTCAGTATTTTTTCATTTTTTTAACTGAAGTTAGATCCTTTCTATTTTAAAATGAATGGTGCCCAAAAATTTGTACGACTGAAGTTTTTTAAAAAAAAATAGAAAATAATTCCAAAAAGACGTAAAACAATTATCTCTTACCCATATTTCTCTACCAAGGAAAACTGAGCTAGTGTTTGTTTAATTTCTTTAGTTCTTTTAAAATCATTATTCACTCAATTCATTCTCAGAAATTAAAAGGAGGTTGCAAGAAAATTGTGCCCAAGCGTGGGAAAAACAATTTTCACAGGGTACAAAATGACGCCGCAAAAAGCGACCAATTAATATACACGGTACAAAATAACGCCGCAAAAAGCGGGCAAGTGCCGAGGTTACAAAATAACGCCTCAAAGTGCGGGCAATTTAACACATTACAACATGTATTAGCTCAACCCTTTATACTACTTTTAAAAAAGTATAACGTATTTGGATCGGTTAACACTGGTAACTCTAGTCCAGCGTACTTTAAGCATAAATGAAAAGTTGATCCTGTTTTTTGAACATTTTTTAGCTCTTTTAAGTCATCTTCTCTATTATATTCATTCATTTATTATGAAACTGCTTTTTTCCATGTAACATATCTAGATTTAATTTTGCATAATTATCAATGCGTCTATAAGGAAAGACACACTTTAAACGAATCAAACCAAATCTTTGCTATTCATGAAATTAATTTGATATTTCTTTATTTCGTTTATCTTTAAGAGAAAGTTTTGTTTAAGAAAAATGCAAAAATTAAAAGGGGCCTATAACCCTAATACATAAGTGTTTCCTTTCTTACTTTCCACTTTGTTTATCAAAATATTAATCTACAGAAATATATTTTGAGAACGCAATATATTTTTTTCTATGTTGAGCCATTACCTTTAATTGCTTGTAGTTTTGACTTAAATTTTTGATAAATAATGTAAAACATAACTTTGTAAGTTATGCGAAATGGCCGGAATAAAATTGGGTATTTTAAAATTCAATTTACATTTAGAAAATACACGTATTAGCTGACAACGGTAAGCAACTTTATCACCTTCATTTTTGATCGTTATATCCTATCCAATTAATTGAATTTATGCTCTTATTTATTTTTTAGAAAATATTTATTATAAATGCTATATAAATTTCTTTCTATTGATTTTATAAGAACTGGTAGAATCTTATATTCTTAAACAATATAAACAGATTCCGTATTTATTTGTCATTTACATCATTTTTTTTAAATTATGGAATATATAGGAGTTTTAATTGCAATCATTTTTTTATTGATGACAATTAGGACCTCTATATATTTCATAATTAAAAAAAAATTAGGTAATAGGCAAATTAAAACGGAATATATTTATTTTATTATTTAGTGGTTCAAGAATGCATTCAAAATCTGCAAAAATAACAAACGTTATTTTCATTGATTTTAAAATATTTATAAATTTTAAAATATTTTCGGATCTAAAATTTTCAAATTTATTTATTTTGGTTTCTTCTTATGGTAAATTAATTCTGCTACGATAACAATCATAAGTATTACGACTAATTGAATCCCCATTGCTAGGAAAATACTGTCAACATCCATTACAATGATATATTTTTCGGTGGTTATTAGAGATTAAAAATTAACCTGGATATATCACAAATGTAACGATATTGAAAATTCCCTTCATCATCGATAATTAATAATAAGTTCACGTGTCAATTTGTTTTTTTTCCTTGTGTACTATAAAGCTTCTATAATTTTATACCTGTTATTAAAATTATTTTTAATATTTTCTTTACCGTAAACATTAACCGATCTCTTTTGAATTTCAAACTTCAATATGTAGTTGATTTTGAAATCTTCAGTACTCTAGATCAATGTGAGTAAGATGACATTTCATTTTTTAATTCGGTTGGACAGTGTAAAGCTATTGTGGTTTACAAGAGGAAACAAAATTCATTACCGTTTCGTAGGTTGACTACGGCACGTTCCAGCTTATTAGATTTATTAATATTGATCTCCAAAATTTAGTAATTTCAATACAGTCTATTCTGCAAAAAGAATGAATTATTGAATATATAGAAATATATAATTATATATAAAATTAGATCCTAAAATTGAATTACCTAAATTTCTTTAGGCAAATTAGTCTGCTTTTGTACTATTCCACTCATTTTTTAAATCACATTGAGAACTGAAACTAACTGAATGTTCTTAATTATAATATACTCTGTATTAAATGAGCTCACAGTAAGATTTCCATTAA
>CM032456.1:129113330-129240830 GCA_019049505.1 Pachyrhynchus sulphureomaculatus
TCCTGGGCTAGATAATAATACCCACATAAAATAAAGGTATAGAATTGATTAATGTGTGTGTAATGATTTATGAAAGCAATAGAATTTAATCCCCCTTAAAATATTACTTACTGCAGATAGTGTAATTTAAGAAGAACTTTTAAAACTGAATTTTTTAAAACCTCACCCATAATTACTATTACTATCATTTAATTAATAGAAATACACAGTATTGGCATAAAAAGAAGATGACTTGCCTCTAGCTTTTTATATTATCCTGAAAAATATATTTTTTTAAACAAACACAAACATATTTAACTTGATGCGTTCACAAACATTTTCATAACAATTATCTTTATTCGAGATTGTTCTAAATTCCAGGCTGTAATAACAATCTACAAAATTAAAAATCGAATTTATCCGTGCATTGTTTTGCTAAATAACAAATTTATAACATATAATATGAAGTCCTGAAATCAGAAAATTGTAAATTGCAAAATATTTAAAATCTAAATTTTTAATATATCTATATTAAAGGATCCGGTAGATGGTAGAATGGTCTCAGAAACTAAGTTCATCCAGTGATAATTGTAAGAAGAATGTACAAAAAAAAATATGTTGCATAAATTCTGTTAGTCACTCCATGTTCAAGATAACTCATTTATTGTAGATGTGTACCTTTTCTCAGACACTGTTACAGATAGAAAAAAAAAAGGATTGTGTACAAAAGCATGATGATATTATAGAAACAATAAGTTTCTACAGTTAGTAAGAACACATTGTATAAAAAATCTTTATTTGTAAATGAAAACCATTATTTTTATATTATATTAAAAACCTAATTAAATTCTGAACAATTTTGTACAAGTACCACAGCTTACGCATTACTCTTAGGTTTTGAAACTTTATTCAACAATTCCAACTTCTGAATTTCACAAGAATAACAAGAATTACCGTTAACGTGGCGTCCAGAAGCTAACAGTTTTTAAACGGAGTTTAGGAGGAACATAAAGCCTACTTAGATGAATGATTTAAATGCACTAAAATAGATGCTAGAGGCTATCCCATTGTAAAGTGTTACTTTTCAGGTTAGGTGGTGGTTGTACCTAATATAGAAGTCTAAAATTTTTTGGGAGATTCAAATATAGCATCAAAAGAAAAAAAATATATATTTAATTTAAAAAAGAAGGGTAACGGTTCTAACTAATTAAATTGGGTGAATGTGAAGAAGTTCTTCGGATGGCTAGAGTATTTTTAGTATAAAATGACATGATGTTAGGTGTCAAAAGAGCATGATGAGATAGTGTTGCCAACTCTATCTGAAGAAGGGTGTCTTTGGCTTTAGATTTGATCTTGAGATGTCGAAGAAGTGCTCAATGACGTCACAGACCAAAGACTGATGGTAATAGTCCAAAAAGTGCAAAAGAAATGATAAACAATGACGTCATAGAACAGAAGATATTGTGATGGTTTTTGACCAAAAAAGCGTGAGTGAAAATAGGGATGAGGGGTTGACTGACCAAAAATTCCTTATTTTGATGATGAGGTGTGTGCTAGACTCGATTAAAAAAGCCTTTATTATGACGATGAGGTTTATTGTTAGAATTGTCTTGGTTATTTTTAGCGTATAATGGACGTAGATTAGATATAAAAAAGGCTTAAATGAAGCTAGCGGGGTTGTTTTTTTTAAATGTATATGAGGTGTTTTTTGTTAAAAAATAAATGAGAAGGGCCTTATATGCGAGTAGAAGGTGTTGGCAAACGCATTATATGTGGTCAAAACGGAGCTCACTTAAGGTTGAAGAGGGTAAGCTAAAGAGTTCTTGTTGGCTTATTATTATTATGACGACTAGAGATACGCTCGACTAGACCGAACAGTCTTTATTGGCTCATTATTATTATAATTATCAGGGTAGGCTAGATTAGGCCAAAAAGACTTATTACAAAGAAGGGTAGTTTTTTAAGGGGATGATTTTTAGGGGTAGTTTTCATATGGTGTAAAAAAGGGGAAAAAATATTTTTTTATATTAGGGAAATATACCCTTTTCGCATTTAATTTAAATTACGAAAGCCTAAGTTCATTACTAGGATATGAACCGTCAACCTTTATTATATAGGTCGCTTTTTATAGCATTACAATATCGAGACACTAAGATAATTTGGAAATGATATGCTCACGAACAAATGAATTGTCGGAAAGAAGAGGATGTTACAAAGTGTAAAAATACAATGACTTCTGGGCTCGAACAACGTTGGATGTTAACAATAATCATTTACAAAATCAAACTGCCCATGAAAGGCTGACATTGAAAAGCAATAATTCCCTGAAACGCCCGAGAATAACTGGATCATTGTCCCTCAATAGCTGATTTTCAAGTAGGGAGAATAGCGCAAATCGACCCTCAGCTTGAAAAAATCGTAGTTGAAAATATGTTTTCGTATACAAAAATATTTAACGTTGATGAAAGTGTATTTTCCACCGTTCAAAAAAAAAACAAAAAGTCTTAGAATTAAAAAGGAAGAAACAAAGGCCTTGTGTTGCGCAAATTTTTTTGTTTGGGCCACCAATGCTTATATTCAAAAGAATGAGATAAAATCCTTAATTGGGGAATGGAACATCTTCTGGGAGTGGATTCAAATTAATCCAATTGATTTTTACTTCCAGACTAGCTCTCAAAGAACTTTTTGTTTAGGTAGAGTTATTTTTCATTCCGGATTATTTTCTACACTTTTCACTCCCTGAAAACTGAACCACTAAACTATTTAGAGTCAAAATGGCTTCACGTCCGCGACCCCTCTTGCTTTTCAGTATCATTTTTCTCCAGTAACTCTTTTAATCTTCATCTTAAGATAAAAAGAATATAACACAAAAACGGAATTTTTGCAATTTAAAGTTTCTCAGTAGCTTTCAAGGTTAGGAAATCTTTAGCGAAAAATTTAAAATTTAGCCCTAATTTTTCAAGGCGGTAACTAAAGCAAACATATGTAGACTTTCGTATTTTTTCAAAGAGTTTTTTAGGTACATCTGGCCAAGTTTGCACTTTCTACAGATTCGTCCACTCAGTCCTGATGAAAACCTACTACTACATTTGAGAAGCTGATGAATATTTGTGTTTATATTAATAGCTACTAGACTTACAATATATGTGTGCGTGTCTTTACTATATCTCCAAAAATTGGTTTGGAAGTTTAAGAACTTAATATCTGAATGAAAATCGCAAAAGTTATTATTTATGATTATTTTATAGGGTGCAGTTATGCCGGGTGTTGGGTGACGAGTCATGTTCGTGACTTATTTGATTTCTTTTTGGTTGACCACTTCAGTATCGGTCTCATTCAATGTGCGCGTTTAATGATGTATGCATTGTTTAATTACTTTTCTAATTTCCTCTTCCGTACTATTGCAGCCAGGTTAAATTAGATTAAATGTTATGTATATGGTTCCGTAAATAATTAATAAAATATTATTTATATCTTACTGTATTTTCATTCGGTAGCGCCATAACTATATCGTAACAACCTAAATACTTATACGATAAATTACTAAGGAACGTAATTTATACTAGAGGGTAACGTGCCTATATCTTTTTCAATTTCAAGACATAAGTCTGCATCCTTCTAACGTCCTTTTACATACAATGTGGTAAAACTTTTTAATGGGTTGCTGGATGCGACTAAGTCTTGCACTTTAGACTAATAAATAAATAAATTGTACAAACTTCTTTTCAGTTATGAAATTTGTTATTGTATTAGTTGTTATTACTCCCTAACATATTTTAAGTTTTGTGGAATTTTTGGCTTTTATTATTTTTATTCATTTATCTTTTTACTTTATTTTCAATATTGTCATTACATATTTTAGTATAATGAATGTATTGTTTTTAGGAAAAAAGATATAATGTTGACATAGAACGATGATGGGGTATATACTGAGAGAATCAATATACAAACTATTGTTTGTAAACTGTAAAATTTTCTTTGCTTATTTCATGCTATCCCAGTACATGGAATTATCATAACATTTAACATACCGGGCCTTACAGCGCTTAAACACAAATATTCAACTAGCGTTGTTTGAAAGATTTAAAATGTTTAAGTTAAACTAAACTAAATAAATGGAGAAACAAATTAAGGTATCTACAACAATTTAGTATTATAATTAATATTTAGAAAAATAAACAATAATTCAATAATTATCAAATAATGTTTACCATTCAATAAATATATTTTATTTTTTCTTTTTCTTCTTTCGAGTTTTAGCTAGGCACTATTGCCCGTTTTCTTTGTTCCCTGCTATATAGATCGTCGTTCTATATCTTTCTTGGACGTCCCATTGATCTTCTTTCATTCGATGACTGACGGTCTCTTGTATCCGTACTATCCTGTTGTTGGCCATTATTCCTATTCCACGTTTCTTTCTCTTATCCACAGGTTGATATTTTCTATATTATGTCTTCACTCCTTTCTCTGTCCCTCAGTATCTTGTTTGTACATCTTCTAAGTATTCTCATTTCAATTGATTCCAGCATCCTCTTTTATCGGGTGTTGTTTCAGATATGTAAGTCATTACTTGTCGTATTACGCTCTTGTATATTCTTGTTTTGGTCTCAACGGGGAGGAATTTATTTCTAAATATATCACTGAGACATCCTAGTATCCTATTAGCCATGTTGACTTGATGTTTTACCTTTTCCTTGATTTTTCCGATACTAGATAATTTAATACCCAGGTAATCGACCTCCATCAGCTGCTCTATTGATTAATCTTCTACCACCAGTTTGCACCTGACCGGCTCTCTTGCTATTACTATTGTCTTGGTTTTTTCGGTTGAGATTGGCATATTATATTGTTTTGCTGCTATAAAGAATTCGTATAGCAGCTATTGCAGATCGTTCTCGGTCTCAGCCATTATTATCTGCATAACGTATAATTTTAAATTCTCTGTTACCCATTCTATATCCCTTCTTTCTTTTGAGATTCTTTATAATTTCATCCATGACAATATTAAATAGATGATTCCAGATTCGTAGTTGATTCCTTCTGCTAATCTTATGACTAATTTCTTTATGTATATTCTCGATAGTTTTAATTAGGTCTAATGAGATGTTCCTGTTATATAATAGTTGAATAACATCTTATATTTGCATATTGTCGAAAGCTTTTTTTAAGTCCATCAGGCACAAGTATGCTGGAATGTTGTATTCTATGGATTTTTCTTTTACCTGTCTCACAATAAATACGGCATCGGTGCATATGCGCCCACTCCTGAATCCTTGCTGTTCTTCTTCCATTTATTTTTGTTATAATAATCTTTGTTATTAATTTAAGTGTAAAGTTTAGTAGATTTATGCCTCTATAGTTATTTGGATATTCTTTTTCTGCCTTCTTGTGCATTAGTATAACTGTCGCGGTTTTCCATTCATCTGGGATTCTATTCGATCTCATAATCCTCTGTGTGTCTAGAGTTGCTTAACCAGAGAGTGTCCCCCATATTTTAGTAGTTCATTAGCTATTTGGTCTTCGCCTGGAGATTTACGATTTTTTAATTTTTCTAGTGATTCTATTCTTCTTCCGTTATTCGTGTTTGTGGCAGTATGATACTCTGTTCTTTTTTATATAATTGTGTAACATATGTTACCCACGTTCCTTTCTTCACTTGTGTATACTCTATTAGTACTTTCATCTCAGTTCTCTGCTGTCTTATGAATCTCCAAATTTGTTTTTGTTGACCATAGTAGTCTGATTCTAATTTTTTTGTATATCTCTCCCAGTATTACGTTTTTGGTCTTCCTACTAATTCGTGGGTTTCTGTTCGTATTCGTTTATATCTTTGGTAGGCTTTATCTGTCTTGGTTGAGTTATACTTTAGACAGCTTTCTTTCTTTTCATGGCATTTCTTTTTGATTTCTACACTGAATCATGGTGTTTTAGTTGTCTATTTTTTATTTTTATCGACAGTTTTAGTTTCTAATGCCTCATATGTAGCTTTTGATATATTTGTTTTTATTTTTAACCAACCGTCATTTATGTTATCATTTTCATTTATTTTATTTATTTTGATTTTTTCTTTCAGTCTTCTCTGGTACAGGTCTCTCGTTAATTCTTCCTGTAGATTTTCTATTCTTATCTTTGTTTTTAGTTCTTTATTTTGATGTTGACTTGTGTTTCATATATTCCACTTTAGTTTGATGTTAAGCTTCTTACGTATAATATATGGCGTGGATGTATTTTTCTGTTTATTAGGACATAATCTATCATTGATTTATTACCTTAAGTGTTGTCGAATGTATATTTATAATGTTCCATATGGTCAAAGTATGTCTTATTTATTCTCAGCTCGTTTGTGGCGCAGAAATTTGTCATAAGCTCTCCGTTGTCATTTTTTATGTTTTCATTAAATCTGTGTTTAACTCCTGGTATTACCTCATTTCCAACTCTTGCGTTATAATTACCCATTATTATTATTGTTTCGTTGATTGGTATCTCATCTACCATTTTCTGGAGTTCTTCGTAGAATTGTTTTACAATTTTCAGGTACATAAATTTCCACTACATTTGTCTTTTTGTTCTTTTTTCTTAGTTTAACCATTACTATTCTCTCTGGTATATACTGACATTTCATTATGCAGTTTATGTATTTCTTCTCAATTATCCTTCTTTTGCCCGATGGTCTTTCACCCCATCACTGCAAAGCAGGATATATTCTCCTAATATTATTTGTCCTTTCCCCTTCTTTTTTGTTTCTTATAAGGCACATGTGTCTTTTTTGTGTTCTCTGATTTCCTTTTCCACTTCCTGGTCTCTCCCATTTACTGATTTTAAATTCCAAGTTGCGAGTCTCATTACATCCCGTCCTTTCCAATTTCTTAACCTTGTCCTTGCTTGTGTCGTCATCGTTAAATCTATGAGCGTTCTTGTTTTTTTTTATCCCAGGTAGGTTGCTAGCCTGATTTGGGGACCGTTCTCCTTTACCCGGGCTTGGGACCGGTAACAGGCCACTAAGCTATTCAATCTGCCCAGCGACCTGCAGGCGGACTATTTTTTCAAGCATCGAAATTATTAAATAAAAATTGCATCTATCTTGGGAATGTGGAATCTTTGGTACAATGATACTACTCAGTATATATCACAACTACACCAAAACACTTTATTTTTGCACTCGACGCGCGTTTCGCTAACCATGTTAGGTTCATCAGGAGCGATGATTCACTGTTAATCATCGCTCCTGATGAAGTTAACATGGTTAGCGAAACGCGCGTCAAGCGCAAAAATAAAGTGTTGTAGTGGTGATATATACTGAGTAGAAAAATTGCATTACAATATTTACTTATCTAAAGTTATTTCTTTTTTCTATTTCTGTAAAAAAAACTGTTAGAGGATAAAACAAATACAATACGGTAAGAAGGCGTATAACAATTATTCTATAACCTTAAGATATCATTTGCAGACTATGCTGTAGGCTTTCAGGATTATCGGTTTGTCTGACAAGATCGTGATAGTAGAGGTGAGAGTAAGAGGTGTAAGTACTCTAGAGTCTCTCTCGATTGACATTCAAATGAATGGTCGGTATATTTGTTAGAATATTGTAAAAATGTCGCGGTACAAATCTTATTTTGAGTGTGTGATCAGGAGTCAGTGTTGACAGATTTCTTTGCCCAAATTTTACTACGGGTTTTTCCGACGTGACTTAATTGTCGACTTCATTGCTAAAAATACAAATGCATATGTTATTTATAATAATTTTACGAATTATATAACATATATTACTCGTATGTTGCTAGATATATGATTTTCTACCTTTGTAGATTTATTCTTCAAGGCAGATGTCACTGATATATCAGATATATCCGAACATTGCCAAGTTATTTATCATTTTAAATTGTATAAAGAAAGTCCACCAATAAGGTTGTGAACTTACCGGGACAAACTCTAATTATAATTTAATGAAATGATATCTGTAGTATCTGGTGAGAGAATATGTTAAATACTTTTGGTAATAACATCGGGTTTCTCATAAATATTTATGCTCCTGTTAAGATATCTAAGTATACTAAGGTACTCTGGATGACGGATAACCTCAATATATATTTGAACAGATGAAGAGGGCATTAATTGCGTATAAAAAAAACAAAAATTTGATACATTAAAGAATTATTATAGGCAAATTAGAAATTTAGTGACTACGGCTATGCGAAAAGACGGCATATTTGCATTTTAAATTTAGAGGACTATGAGCCTTTGTCATGCCTTAAGATATATAAATATTTTTTGTACAACTTACAATTTACTCTGTGATCTGGATTCGTCGTAATATTTTACAATCAACGTAACTGATTTCCTTACTGCCCATAGTACTATTACCGCTTTGTTTCACATAACGAACGGTTTATTTGAAGCGTTTGACGAAGGTAAACTTGCTTGTCTCATATTACTTGACTAAAGCAAAGCATTTGGCACTCTCAATAATTGAATTTTACTGGAAATAATTAAAATATTACCGTTTTCGTGAAAACGCAATTGCATTCATTGAAAGAGTAAATTATTCCTTCGAAGCTTACATCCAGGATTTCAGAGACTTCTAAATAAGTGCCCCATACTAGAGTGTTAGGACCCCTTCTGTTCTTTTTTTATACGGCTGATTTTTTTCATGATCTTTAATATTGCCATTTCTATCAATATGTTGACTATTTACAGACTTATCACTTTTTTATTCAAAACGATATTTTGCTTACATCTCAGTGCAATAACGGAGACCTTAATACTAGATATCAAATATCAGGAGCACATGGGCTAATCCCTAAAGGCAATTAAACTCGAATGTTAATTTGTTAATTTTTAGCTCTAACAGGGATGACATTAAATGATTTAAATTTAGACTTAATGGGATACATTTGCCTTCTCAAATTAATAAATATATGGCTATTTTTCTTGGTACAGATTTGGTTCTCATCTATCGTTTTTATTACAAAAATCATCTAAGCTCCAACTTGTATATAAATATTAAGATACATTCAGTATTAAGGTTAAGTAATATGATTGTTTTCTTTAATGTGGCATATGGAAATACTTGGTCTCCGACTATAAAAAATTAGGGATAAATGTCAAAAATTCAAAAACGGCTATCTCAAAACCGCCATGGAATACGTAAATTTAATGACATAACTCCAGTCTTTCTAAACTCCCCTTGGTTATACCTTAAAGAGAGAGATTTAGTTTGCATTTAGCAACATTGGTTTTTAAAATAACTATGTTGTAACAACCTAAATACTTATACGATAAATTACTAAAGAAAGTAATGTCTACAAGAGGGAACGCGCCATCGATATCCTTTGTTGAAATATGAGGTATAAGAATACATTTTTCTAACGTTCTTTAGCATACAATGCGGTAAAATTTTTTAATGAATTGCCAGATGACATGAAACCTTTCACTTTAGGCTACCAAATAAATAAATTCTATTTTCAATTTGGTTGAATTCTTGTTTTATGACCTTTACTAATATGAATATTTACTTTATTTTTCAGCACATTTTATTCTTTGTGAAAATAGGTTTTATAAGGGTGGTAAGTTGAATAGTCCTTTAGACCTCGCCACTCTTTTAACAAATTTGTATAAATGCTTATTTGTTTGTTAATTTTCTATTTATTTTATTAGTGATTTTTTATTGTGTGTAGATTTTTGAACTCTGTTTTAAGTTTTGTAAAAGTGACAGTCGCTTGGCTAACTTTCGTGTTACCACTAAATTTTCATTGGTACGTTTTTTATCTTATATAATTTTTACGTTTTGTGTATCATTATTTAACTTATGGAATATATTGAAAATTGATGGAGTTATTTACCTAGTACTCCTTAGAAAAACGTAATTCTGAAACATTAACTGCATTTGACTTGCTCAGGCTATAAGTTTGTAAATTTTCATAATACTATTAAACGCAAACAAACTAAAATTTAGTCCATTTCGCAGCTTTCATAAAATTTAGATCTGTTTAGAATAAAAAAACTACCCACAAAAACAAAAGTAAAACTACACTATCGAATAATAACTAAATGTCTGAGTACGATGCAAATGAATTAACAAAGGTTTTATATCCCATTTACGAACAATAAGCATTGAAATACATCTGCTTGGTTATTAACTAAAAATAAATTTCAGATCTGACCACCGATCTGAATGCGCTAAGGAGGTTTCCAATGTTATTTTGACAGATATGAAAGCTTACATACCTTTATCGAAGAAATGTCCTTTTAAACGCAAACCTTGATTTAGCCGAAAATGCAAAGAAGCTGTTGCTTCTAAACATCTGGCCCACCAACAATGACGAGAAAATCCTAACGTCATAAATTTTTGTTTGTCCCTGGAACGGGATGCAAAGAATTAGAAAAAAACTTTCCTTCAGCCCCAACAGTTCTAGGTCTTTTTGGTCAGTCACTAAGGCTATTAGTCAAAATTTCATCAAATCCACTAGATCAGCAATTACACTGCCAGATAATAATATTACAAGACCTCTTGTGAAAGCCAACTTGTTAGCTGACCTCTTTGCTTTGCGTTCTACTGTCGATTTCCAAGAAAAAACACCACCCTACTATTCCCATAATGTAGTTCAGGATTCCCGATATTTTTTTCAGCCAACGAATCATAAAACGTATTTTAATGAAGTTAGACACCAAAAAACTTTTGGCTCTGATAGAATACCTAAACTAGTACACAAAAAATGCGCTAGTGAAATAACATCAATTTTCTGTGGTTTTTTCAACCTATACTAGAGAAAGAAAATATTTCCTTCCTACTTGAAATGCGCCTCAACTCAGCCGATACCCAAAAAAGGCAACAAAACCTTGCCAAACAACTACTGACCAGTCGCACTGCTTTCAACAATATCGAAAGTTATGGAAAGGCTATCGTCAATCAGAATCTTCTAAAATATCTAGAAGGCTTTAATATTAGTAGCTACCACATGAGTTTCGCAAGCAAAGATCAACAGGAGAATGTCTAAATTATTTCCTTTTTTTATGGACTTAGCACACGTGCTGCAAGGAAATACCTAAAGTGATACTCTCCTGGGGAAATCATTAAAAGGGATGAGGTTCTCCATATAAAAGACTGCTGGAAAAGGGTAGTACGAAGAGTGACAAGCTGAATCTCATAGGTAAGTGAAGTATGAGAGCGACGTCCTAGTATGTACCTCTCTGGGAGGAACTAAGCGGACTATGACCATCGAACATTTTCCATGAAATTACTTGTAGGATGGACTCTAGTCGCCATCTGTTCCTCGATGTTCCAAGGAATCAAGGCTGCTGGCGAGTTCTGGGTCTCCAATCAGGCGAACGGCGACAAATGCACTGTATGTTTGAGAGCAAAGCACCAAACAAAGGAGCAGTATTTCATCGTTTGTCGAATTTGAACTTTGTACAAGATTAACAGTTGTTATGGAGTGTCCGAAATAATATTCTCAGCTATTGAGAAGCCCTCTTTACTATGAATGCAACATGTTCAAGCCAAGCCATATTTGCCACCAAATTAACGTCTAGCAAATTGAGTGACGATGCTAGAGGAATGCAGTTACCCGACATAACAAAGTCGGGTTCAGTAAATTTTTAGAAAAAACTTCCGCTTGGATTTTTGTAGCATTAAATTCTACTTGGTCACTATCACCCCAAGATAGAATTTGTTAAGTTGAACGACTTCCCTCTGTCTGCGGATATTTGCATAAGTAGCCGATGTTCGATGGTTCAGAGTGAGTGCAGAAATAAGTAAACTGTCATATACAAATCTGTATATTGGATTCTCGGTTCTTTCCAGCAGAGCGCTAACGTAAAAGGGAAAAAGAGTAGGAGACAATATTGAGCTTTGGGGGACACCGGTGTTGATAGTGAGGTATTAGAAATAAATCTGTCATCCGGCATTCGCAAAGAACGTTATCTGAGGAAATACGAGTCATTCAACAATACTTTTCAGACATACCATAAGAAAATAGCTTAACCAACAATTCGTCGTACCAATCGCGGTCGAATGCTTTGAATATATCAAGTACAATCGCTCGAGATCTCGAGCGGTTGTACTTGACATATCCAAGGCATTCGATCGTGTTTGGAATGACGGATTATTGGCTACACTAAACTCTTATGGTATGTCTAAAATGTTCTCTTTATGACTCTCGTGTTTCCTCAGAGAGCGTTCTTTACGAGTAACAGTCGACCGATTCCTTTCTAATACCTTCACAATTAAAGCCGGGCCAAGACTTCTTACTGGCCTACTCTATTTTTGATTTATATTAACGGTCTGTTGTAAAGAAACAAGAATCCAATTTACAGCTTTACAAATGACAGTAAGTTGATTTCTTCATTCACTTTGGACAGTAGGAAGCCTTTTAGCTTAACAACTTAACTATCTCGGGGTGATAGTAACCAAGTAGAATTTAATGCTACAAAAACCCAAGCAGCAGATTTTTCTAAAAAAGTTAATTTTGCTTAAACCAACATAGTTCTTTCCTCTAGCATCGTCACTCAATTTGCTGGGCCTTAATTTGCGAGCACATATTTCTTGTCATGAACATGTTTTATGCCTAGCGAAAACAGCTTCTTAAATGCTTGAAATATTATTTCGAATTAGAAGACTTAACACTCCACAACAACTGTTAATTCTATATAAAGCTGAAATTCTATCAACGATGGAATATTGCTCTCATGTTTGGAGCTCCTTTCCCAAACACACAGACTGCATATGTTGGATTCTATTCAGACTAATTTCTCCTAGAGCAATGCATGCTAGGAATATAAGTCGAGTTAATGCTTTACGTTAGTATGAGATTCAAATTGTGACTCCTAGTAAGACCCTTTTTAAACAGTCTTTTATATAGAGAACATCATCCATTAAAATGAGGACTCAGGACTGTGTTTCCTACCAAGTACAATTTACAGCGATTCAAGGCCAATGTGAATCGCTGTTTTGCACACGCGTCACTCCTATAGCGCTTTGGGGATTTATTTGCAGCACGTGTGCAATACCCATAAAAAAATGACTTTTTCTTCTTACAATAATTTCTAGCAACAGCACTGCAAATATTAACAAAACATAAATTTTTTACCTTTGGACCAGAAACGCATATTAAATGGCATGTTTTATTGAGCCAATAATTTCAACATCAAAAAAAAAATTATAAATTGATGTTAAAAAATTTTTTCAATAACAATGTTTGGGACAACTGTAACAATATTATGAGGTTTTACGTAACACTTATCACCCTGACTTGAAACACACGCTAAAATCGATAGCCAAAACCGCGTCGAGGGCAAAAAAAAAGTGTGTGATGTAACGGTGATAACAGTTGTGTAGTGTCATTGTACCAAAGGTTTCAAGATTCTGACAAGATTGTTAAGTAAGATCACAACGAGAAAATCTTGTTCTGGCATAATTTCATAGTATATGTGTTGTTAATTTTCGTTATGTTTACTATTTAGCTAGCTACATAAAGTCTTTAGAAAATACTAAAGAGACAAAACAAACTTTAATTTGGTTTCTCTTTGTAGTTCCATCATTAACGAAAGCTTTGTTATTTCTTGTAGAAGAACATTTATCATTCGGTAAACAAAATGAGGACTTAGTTATTATGCTTGCTAACAAAGTTATTTTACAGCCTTTTGAATATTAATTTTAGTAATTGTGTATATATATATATATATATATATATATATATATATATATATATATATATATATATATATATATATAGCAAAAAAGGGGGAGTTTTTTTCAGGTTTGCGGTCTGTGACAATTAACACTCGATTGCTGTTAAACTCTCTATATTTCGTTGTACTTCACAACTTCATCGGGAGAAACTATAATTTTTAGAAAAAACAGTGTGTCAGTAAATTTTTTTATATAAATAGTTATTTTAAAACTTACCAACTGAGAGATGATCAGAACATTTGTAAAAACAAAAGAACATCGACTATATTAGACACATAACATGAGCAGAAACAAGCAAAATACTTATGTAAAGTGACAAACAGTTAAAAATGAACTATTCTAGGCTATAAAGCCGAAATCGGACCAAAAAACGAAAAAACTATTTATTAGATACAGTGGTTTAGTTATTTACAAGGTGGTTCAGTTATTGACTGGTAATTTTTTTTATTATTTTTATTTAAGTTTAAAATATTACAATATATTACACTTAATTTACTGGTATCTGCCTATTTTGCTATCAAAGTACGGTCGAAAAATCTACATTTATTTATTATATTTACTGATGGGTTACTATCAAGAAATCAACAATACCTATGGAATGCATATTGTTGGTTTGATGAAACAGTGGGCCAGTATTAATAGGAAATTGGCCAATTATAAAAATCGACGTATTTTCTTACTGAAATGTAGAAAATTGAATATTTTTCCACGACACATCATGGACGGCAGAAAATCTATTCATAGTTTATTGTTCACCAGTGGCAACAAAATGGCGAATATGATAGACCGATTTATAACTAGGTTAAGTTCGAAATTGTTATCCTTAGAAATAAAAATAACATGTGACCACATTTCAAGACTAGAGCGAAAAATCACGTTTGTCAAGCGGGAGGTCAGAGGGGTGATCCCTACTAATATTTTCACATATTACGACCGCCAACAAAAGAGTAGATATAACTGGTTGTTTGGAGTAATAAAAAAGAAAAATATAATCAAGTTGAACAGGTCTGACAGGTACGCATCCACTGATGTCTTGTTTTACAATAATGACAGTTGGTTTAGAAACATATCTAATAAAGAAATTTCGCATGATATAGCTAATTTTTTATCGTTAGGACCTAAATTTGGCATTCCCATAAAAAAAGAAGATTTAAGAATGGATGTATTCTTGGCACAGGTAGAGAAATTCCTGACATGTCTAAGGATATTTTGAGAACTAGAGTAACAAATTTGGTTACAAATTACCTACACAACTCTCATAACAATGAAATAACACAGCTTTACCAAAAAACAAAAAATTCTCTCCTACAGGCTGACAAGGGCTATTGTACCGTGGTAATGGATAAAACTGAATATATGCCAAGACTGAGTTATTATTAAGCGATTCATCAACATACACAAAACTAAGTACGGATCTAACCACAACAATACAGGCTTCGTTTAACAACTTAATAAAGAAACTTAAAACAAACAACCGAATAAGTGTGGGAGTCGTAAAACACCTGTCAGTTTATAATTCACATTTCCCCAAAAGTATATAAACCCGACATATCTTTAAGACCAATTGTAAGCTCAATTAATGCCACTACTTATAACATTTTAAAATTCCTGTCTAACATATTAACAAATGCTCTATCAGACATTACAGATTATAATATAAAAGATACTTTCTCTTTTATAAACATGATAGATGGGTTGCGATTACCACAAGGTCATGTGTTGATATCGTTGGTCGTGGTCTCCTTATTTACCAACATTCCTGTTGTTCTGGTTTTAAAAATCCTGGAAGACAAGTGGTTGTTGATTGAAGCGCACACTACGTTGTTAAGTAACAATTTTATGAGACTCATAAGATTCATTTTTGAACACACATATTTCGGTTTCATCAATAAATTCTACAAACAAATATTTGGAACCCCAATGGGATCTTACATAAGTCCCGTGTTAGCCAATATGGTTTTAGATCAGTTGCTTGATGTGGTATTGGCACAACTTCAGTTTAATGTCCCATCCATTTATAAATACGTGGACGATATCATTTGTTCGGTACCTGCGGACTGTGCTAGAAAAATGTCAGATACTTTTAACTATTTCAAAAGTCATTTGTAATTTACCATCGAGCAGGAGAATAATGGTAGTATCCATTTTTGGATACCCAGGTCATTAGAACTGATGATAATGGGTTAATTTTGAATTGGTATCAGAAACCAACAGCTTCCAACAGGTTTATTAATTATTTTTCAAATCACCCCATGAACCAAAAATATAATAGCAATGAAGAACAGAATAACACATATTAGCCACGAGAGTTACCTGTCTGCCAATCTGACCAAATTATATAATATTTTTTCGAACAATGGGTATCCAAAACACATTTTGAAAAAACTCATTTACAATTCTAATAATTTTGATGACCTTACAGAGAAAACTCACAATGTTCTCAGATATAAGAAGTTGCCGTTTGTGCGCGGATTGACAGATTCAGTGGTTTCCATCTTCAAAGATTTCTCACACATTAAAATAGTTAAATATAACAGTCTCAGTATAACACCAATGTAGTTTACAAGTTGTCCTGTTTGGGTTGTGTTTCATGTTATATCGGACAGACATCGCAGTGGATAAAACAAAAAATTACACAGTACAAAAGCGATTGTAGAATAATTAAGAGGTCATGTGTCTTAGTTGACCATGTTTTAAAAACGGGATATCATTTCGATTTTACAATGTGAAAGTTTTGGAGAGAGTAAATGATTGCAAAGATCGGCTTTTTCTTGAAATGTGTCACATAAACAAACATAAGAACTGTGTTAATTATAAGGCAGTTAGCAGTAAATTAAATGTAACATATTGTAATATTTTAAACTTACCAAAAAATAAAAAAAAAATTGTTACCAGTCAATAACTGAACCACCTTGTAAATAACTAAACCACTGTATTTAATAAATAGTTTTTTTCGTTTTTTGGCCCGATTTCTGCTTTATAGCCTAGAATAGTTCATTTTTAACTGTTTGTCAATTTACATAAGTATTTTGCTTGTTTCTGCTCATGTTATGTGTCTAATGTAGTCGATGTTTTTTTGTTTTTACAAATGTTGTGACCATTTCTTAATTGGTAAGTTTTAAAATAACTATTTATATAAAAAATTTCCTTACACACTGTTTTTTCTAAAAATCATAGTTTCTCTCGATGAAGTTGTGAAGTACAACGAAATATAGAGAGTTTAACAGCAATTGAGTGTTAATTGTCATAAACCGCAAACCTAAAAAAACTCCCCCTTTTTTACTATATATATATATATATATATATATATATATATATATATATATATATATAAAATATATAAATATATATATATATATATATATATATATATATATATATATATATATATATATATCTATATATATATATATATATATATATATATATATATATATATATATATATATATATATATATATATATAAAGATATATATATATATATATATATATATATATATATATATATATAATAGTAAAGTAAACCACCAAAGTTCAAGAAGTGTAAGAACAAAAAATTAAAAAAAAAACTTTTGAAAATGCCCCAAATTCGTGATGAAACCTTAAAATTTAAGGTTTCATCAGGAATTTGGGGCATTTTCAAAAGTTTTTTTTTTAATTTTTTGTTCTTACACTTCTTGAACTTTGGTGGTTTACTTTACTATTATATATATATATATATATATATATATATATATATATATATATATATATATATATATAATAGTAAAGTAAACCACCAAAGTTCAAGAAGTGTAAGAACAAAAAATTAAAAAAAAAACTTTTGAAAATGCCCCAAATTCGTGATGAAACCTTAAAATAACCTGTTTAGATTATTCCATGAACCTAAAACCCAAAAAAAATTCCTAATTTCACTATTGTAAATGGTTCAAGAAGACAAAAATATCATGATATAATCAAAGAAATTTTAATTAAATGTTCATATCTGTACACCAGCATTAGTAAAAGCTGGTGAGTAAAAAAGTAACGTATAAACGTAAAAACTTTTAAGAAAAAGTGGTAGGTAAGCCAAGTTGCTTAAACTACATTTCTTCTTTTTATAAAATACATGTGTTCGTGCAAACGCGCTGAGAACACTTATTGTTACTTTCTTGGCCAATTTCATTTTTAATAATATACAAAACTAAAAATAATGCGCAAATAAATATTTATATAAGGTAGGTCATAGACTTTGAAGAGAGAACGATATCGTAACGGGATACCTTTTTGCTTTAAATATAACTTGAAAGAAACTCTCTTCAAAAACCCGGGAAAATGTTAATAATGTGGAAAAACAACACATATTGTGTTACATGATATGAAAGTTTAATTATACTTACTCGTCAAGCGAAGGTGACTTTAAACACAACCGGTTAAATATGAAAGTCAGAATTAAGTAAATCTATTTTAAAAATTAAAATTCTTTGAACTAATTTACTTCATTGTTGTTTATAGCAACAAAAAAATGTATTGCATTTTTAATCAATTTTTTGGTTCATTAATTGATCTTAAAAACAATTTGCCCTTGTTAAATAAATTCACATTGGGCTATTTCCTTATGATCCAAAAAATACGCCACCAAGATCTTATATTGCGTACTTTTTAAGACGCGATGAGCCTGAGGATTTTCATTGAATGTTCTGACATTTTATTTCGGTGTTATACTGAAGGCATCAAGTTTCATTACCAGTAATTACTCGGTAACAGGAGTGCGTTTAAGAATCGACTTTAACAAACTACTTCTATATTATCCTTGCAGATTTGAGGGACAAACTTCCCAAAAACCGTACAAGATTCTTTAGTTAAAATTCTAACTGCTTTTCGACTAATCTGCAAATTTTTAATAATCCGTTTTACACCTAGTCGTCTACCGGACCGCTTGACAACTCGAATTGTGTTAATGTTTATGAATTTTAAGTAACACTTAATATCAATACGCTAATATATTGTTAGAATAGACACAGATGTGATATTTTACCAATACTCTTTACGTAATAGCTAACTAATAACTTGCTCTATCAGCTTGAAATATACGTACGTATTTTTAAATACAAATACTTAAGTTGTTTCAGTAAAATTACGTTGGAGGTGACACTACGTGGCCTTTCCGAGAATTAAATTATCTTACTTTGTAAACTGTATTATTTGGATAGCAGCAGCTATATATTTTTCCGGATTTAGAATATCCAAATGGTTATTTTGCACTTTATCGTTTACCCTTTTACTTGTCTTTTATTTGTCTACTAATTTATTTTTATCACATCCATTAATCTCTTAGAGAAATCTCTGTAGAAAACAAATTACCTAACACATAAAACCAATGATTAAAAGGGAACGAAAACTGAAAGCCTAATCCGCAAAAGATCCAGCATTTGATAGCATACACAAAATGATGTGAGAACATTTACTCCACTTAACTTTGAGAATGATTTGTTATTATTATGTCAGGGTTTCATTAAGGAAAATCAATTCAAGATAGAAAGCATGTCATGGATAAATCCTATAATTTGATAGAAAGAGGTTTCCATCAATAAGTGAACAATTTTCTTTAATTTATAGAACGAAAATAAATCAGTATTGCCTGAAGTCACAATCAAAATTAACCTACAATATGACATTTAAAAATGTTCTAAGAGATAATGTGATGATGTTTCTGCCTAAAATGAATGGAAACTACTCGCAAAAATCCAATAGTATGTCGGTCATGAGACATTTTTATAATTATTTAAAAACGTTTTTAAATAAAAAAGCATCGTTTAAATTTTGAAAAAAATTTATTATAAGCAACCTCATAAAATTAAGCAAGTAAGATGAAATAGAGCTATATTGCATAACCAAATATTATGAGGCTCAAAACAATAGTAACAATTGTTGTAGTTTTAAAAATTCTATTACCTTAAAGTTTTGAAATTATTTCCAAATTAGAAATAGTTAAAGAATGTGTGATATGTAGTAATTCAACAGTTTTGTACATTAGATTCAGACCTCGCATCGTCGTGTTTGGTATACAAGATGGGATTATCAAACTTTTTTTTAGTATATTCAATGGTTTGCCTTACGCTTTTTAAAAACTTAAAGTCTGATTGCAGTAGAAATATATTTAGAAGTTAAAGAAACTAAAATAAAAATTGCTTCTTTTACGAGAATTGAGAATGCAATAAACAAATTACTAGTATTATCCTTGAAAGAATAATCTGTAGTTAAGCGTAATTAACGACAGAGATTCAAAAAATTGCTAAAGTAGTTTACTCAGTACTCTCTCGCAAACATGCATTTCTAAAATAAATACTGATTTCTCACACTAGGCTTTTTTGATTTTTTTTTATTCCAATTCAAGCATTGCAACTCGATATTTTAAATGACGGTCACTTTATGCTGAGATAGTAATTACAAAAAATCAGCAGATAAATAATTTCAGATATATTTACAAACGAAACGCAACATAATGAAAAAATAACATAGTTTTTGGATTCCCCTCGGCCAGTTGGTTATAGCCAGTGCCAAAACACATATTCTCAGATTTCCCGACTAAAAGACCAATAATACCACTCAGATATTGATTATAAATTATTGTGCTTAAAATGTATCCATGGTCAAAATTAAAAATGAGAAAAAAATCTCATAATACTCTTGAAACTATACCAAATTTAAGCACCTGTTTATCTTTTAAACTCTAGAACAAATTATGCTAAAATAAGAAGTAGACAGTGGTTGGCGCCTGTCTACTATTGTTTTATGTTAAAGAAATAAATAGTTTTCGTTATAGAATTAATCTAGCAGAAAGACTCCCTTCTCTCAATCATTAATAATATTGATAATAGCGACGTCATTGCATACGAGATCCAGTAAGAGAGTGATTCAAATAGAATTTTATAGGATGTGGACTTTTTTTGGTAATTTAAAGTCGTCTTTCTTATTTACAATTTTTCAGAATTTTAATTTCAAAGAAAACTGATGCATATAAGAAAAAATTATTTTGGACTTGAAACAAATCTAATTGTTAAAACTTAAAATAATCTTTAGAGAAATACAAAATACCGTGTCGTCACAAGGCTATATATATATATATATATATATATATATATATATATATATATATATATATATATATATATATAAATTAATTTCTTCAACCTTTATGTATATAAAGTTCCTTTTGAGTAAAACACTTTTGTTTCTTTAAGAAGTTATTTTTTAAATGACGTATCGCTCTGTAGTTGCGGGCATTCTCAATTTTTTTCTTTGGTATTGTTTTTCATTTCTAAAAGTAAATTAAAAAGTACAAACACATTTAACTTACTGATACAAACAACAATTGAAAATTTTGTCTTTTATATATAGTGTATATATTTAATATATTATATTTTATATAAATTGGTTTAAATTTTTTTTTAATTGAACTATAGCAGTTAGTTCAAAATTAGAGTCACCAATCAAACATATTTTATATTGTTCTAGACCAATACATCTCGGTCTACGGCCAACGATGAGACTGGCGAAAACACTTTTATATGGTTGCGGAATGCATATATTTTTGGTATGCTTTTATATTTAGTTGGTTTAAAGCCTTGGAAAATATGTATTTATTAATTTCAATCAAAATGTTTCTTATTATTATTTTAATATCTGTTCTGTCGATAACTGAGTTTTTGTCTTTTCTTATTTCTATCACTTCTTTAATTACTAATTTATGGTAGTTGTTTTCTTGTTTAAAATTTTAGTTCCTTTGTGTGTGATTTGTTTCGTTTACGTGTTTGTTAAGTACAGTTGTGGCATCCTTTGTGTATTTGTGGCCGTTCAATCTATTTTTTATTAGTTGGCTAGTCATGCCCATGTATTTTTTTGGACAATTTTCACATGGAATCACAGGTCTTTTATATACGGTAATGCTATGTTTTTTTTTTTGTTTTTGGTTGTTTGAGTTAAGTTTTGTGTTATTGTCTTTTGTATTGTTGTAGAAGCGATACGGGCATTTTTTTATTATTTGGTTTATGTAATTCGTTGTAAAGCCGTTTGATGACAGAATTTGTTTTACTTTTTTGAGCACAAAGGGTCTAAATTGTGGAGAAGTTAATGTGATGGCACGATCGGTCAAACCTATGATTACATTCATTTTTTGGGAATTGAAATGGTTTGAGTAATAGTTTAGGTATCTACCAGACCATGTTGGTTTAGTGTACCATTTTGTTTCGATTTTTCCATTCTCCTTTCCACGAACAAGTGTCATGTCTAAAAAATTTATTTCTTCGTTTTTTTCCTTTTCTATGGTGAGTTGGATTTTGTGATGGAAACCGTTGAAGCTTTTGTGAGTTCCGTCGATTTTATCTCTGGGTACTGCCATAATGCAATCGTCGACAAACCGTTTGAAGAATACGATTTTTAAATTTAGTTCCTCTATTACTCTTTCTTCTAAGGTCCGTTGTGCAATGATAGCAGATATAGGTGATCCCATAGTACAACCGACAACGAGTTGTTTGTAGAAAGAGTCATTAAATTGAAAATAATTTGTTGTAAGGGTTGTATTAACTGCTTCTATGAAACTTTCTTTTCATAAAGTGGTCTGCTCTTTGATAAGGTTCCATTTTTTGTTTAGAATTTTAATTACCAGATCATTGGGAATATTTGTATAAAGTGACACAATGTCGAGGGATAGAAGTATATAGTTCTGTGGTAGGCTTACGTTGTCAATGAATTTTTGAAATGTCGAGGAGTCTTTGACAAAAAATTCGTTTTTCCCTGTTATATTGGAGATACAGGTTGACAGATATTTTGATAGGTTGTAGAACGGGAATTGAATACAAGAGACAATAGATCCAAGCGGAATGTCTTGTTTATGGATTTTATGTAGACTCTATGCAATGTTAAGTCTTTAGCTAGTTTTTGGTCTATTTCTTTTTTGTTTAAATTTTTCTATAGGGGCATTATTTTTCTTGTCATAGATGGTGGTGGGATCACTATTTATTTTTTTGTGGGTGTTGGTGTCTGTTCATAGGTTGTTTGTTTTCAAGTTATAATTTATCTTGTTCATTATAACTGTTTTGTTACTTTTGTCTAGTCTTAATACTACGATTTGAGGGTTTTCTTTAATAAATTTCCTAGTTTGTGACAATTTTTTTAAAATATTTTTTGGTAATTCATTAGTTCTTATATTTTTATGTCTGATTTGTGATTATGTTCGTGGTTTCAGCTCTTATTTTATTTTTGCTTTTGTCTGGTATGCCTCTGATTCTAGATTCGATTGACGCAATATACGCCGTTATCGGTAAGTCGTTTTCTTTATTGATGTCTAGGGAGTATGTTTGTATCCGTAAGTTGATTTTTGAGATTGAGAAAATGTTCAATACAATAAGCGCTGAGTTTTACAAGGCTCTTCACTGTCCCCGCTACTGACTAACGCCTACATATAAGATCCAGACACGAACACTGCGCTCCACACCAACACTTACCAACCCAACACTCAACACCAAAAATGTTGAGGGAAAAAGGTAATTTTTGCTCCAATAAATATAACTAAAAATTGGAAATTTTTTATTAAGGGTTAGTCCTGGAAATAGAGGGGATCATTGAACTATGCCCGCTAAAAGAGAAAATACGGCGCCTATTAATAATACATAGTGGAAATGAGCAACTACGTAATATGTATCATGAAAAATAATGTCAATAGATGAGTTTGCTAAAACAACTCCTGTAACACTTCCTATTGTAAAAAGGAAAATAAATCCTAACGATCAGAGAGATTTAGGACTAAAAGAAATTAAAGCTCCGTGGTATGTGGCTAATCATTTAAAAATTTTAATTCCTGTTGGGCCTGCAATAATTATAGTCGCTGAAGTAAAATAAGCTTGAGTATCTACGTCTATTCCTACGGTAAATATATGACGAGCTTAAACAACAAATCCCAATAAACCAATTGCTATTATAGTGTAAATTATCATCATTAACACCAAAAGATTCTTTTTTTCTTCTTTCTTGTCTAATAGTGTGAGAAATTATGCCAAATCCTGGTAAAATATATACTTCCGGGGGTCCAAAAAAACAAAATATATGTTGATATAGAATTGGCTCTCCTCCTCCTGCTGGGTCAAAAAAAGATATATTAACATTTCGATCAGTTAGTAATATAGTGATTGCTCCGGCTAATACAGGAAGGGAAAGAAGTAGAAGATAGCTGTAATTTTTACTGCTCAGACAAATAGGGGGTACGATCTAGGGATATGCTACTTGGTCGTGTGTTAATTAACGTGGAAATAATAATTGCTCCTAGAATGAAAGATACTCCTGCCATATGTAATCTAAAAATAGCTAAATCAACAGAACCCCCTCATGAGCAACATTTGCAGAAAGTGGGGGGTAGACTGTTCAGCCAGTACCAGCGTCTTTGTCTACAATTCCTCTTGTTAATAAAAAGGGTAATGAAGGTGGGAGGAATCAAAATCTTATATTATTGAGACGAGGGAAGGTTATGTCGGGCGCTACTAATATCAGGGGAACTAGTCAGTTTCCAAAACCTCCAATCATTATTGGCATAACTATGAAGAAAAACATAATAATTGCATGAGCTGTGACAATCACATTGTTAATTTTGATCATCTCCAGTCAAGGATCCGGGATTTCCTAATTCTGCACGAATTAATATTCTTAAAGAAGTTCCAACCATTCTTCTTCACGTACCAAAAATGGCCAATGTCTTCGTGGTTTATAGAATAAAATCATTTATTCGGTAAAGTGGCTGATAATAGGTAATAAATTATAAATTTATTTATTAAAATAATTTTCCTTTACCAATTTAGTTATATAGTTTAAATAGAATATTAAATTGCAAATTTAAACATAAATTAGAAATTTTATAGCTTAAAGATTAAAAAAAAATTAATTATGAATTTGAAGGTCAATAGTGTATCTAATTTAAATCTTTTTATAAGGTTGAATCGATAGAAGTGGAAATAATAAGACCAAATGAAGAGAGCAAGTTTCTTATAAACTAACAGTTCGGTGAGAATTGTGAAAGAGGAAAATGTGATCCGTAAGTAGAAGTATAGAGAAATAAGTGTAAAGATAATTAACACACAGGCTAGTGTGTAACTATGATTATTGATTATATTATGAATAACTAATCATTTTGGGAGAAACCCTAGAAATCGGGGTAATTCGCCTAACGAGAGAAAATTTATTATAAAAAAAAATTTGACTTATTTATTATAAGAAAATATTGAAGAAAATTAATTTAAATAAAATAGGTTAAATTTTTGGAAAATAAAGATTATGTTTAAATTAATAATTGAGTAGAGAGTAAAGTAGAAAATACAAATATTTTAGGAATTCAGTATAGATGAATTTATTCAACTTACATGATTAATGGATGAATAGGCTAAGCATTCAAATTTGGTTTAATCCTTATAAACCTCTGATAATAGAGGATGAAATAATAATAGTAGAGAGAAATAATAGATTAGTCTTAATATTATAGGAAAGTAACACTAATTGGACATTTTTTGTCAAGTTAGTATGATAAAAGAGTTTGCTCAATTTCAACCTCTCAAAACTTCAGGAAATCAAAAGTGAAAAGGGGCTGGTTCTTATAAAGATTGATTCAATTGGTCTAAGGCTTTCAGAAAGAGAGTTTTTAATTCTAAAAAACTAAATTATAGAAAACAGTAGGGTTGATAATGCTATTACTTGGGTAATAAAATATTTTAATGCTCTTTCTGAGAGGTATTTATTTTTATGATTTTTAAGTAGTGGAATAATGGAGAGTAGATTAATTTCTAATTCTATTCGAGCGATAAATCACGAGTATGCTGATATTGAGATTAGGGGTCCTACGGGTATTGAATTGAAAAATAATACTTTAAATAATTTTGAGATTAAAAAGAAAAGGATTGGGACATTTATGTATGAGCCCAGTAGCTTAGTTAGTTTATCTCTTTTTATTTTATTATAAGATGTATAAAAACTTTTGATGTATTAGGTAGTAGTTTAACTCTATCAAGTCTCGACATTTATCTTATTAATATCTTATTTATCGTTCAAATACTTTTACTAATTCTTGAATAAGCTGTAGGTAGTAATTATTCAATCCTATGTATTCTCTATTCTAGCTACTCTTTACTCAAGAGAAGTTAACTAACTAATGAAGCAATTAAAAAATCATCCATACCAGCTAGTTGACTACAGTCCATGACCATTATTGGGTTCATTAGGAACATTTACTCTTTTAATAGGTTTTATTAAACGATTTCACCTTCATTTACCTAACCTTCTATACATGGGAGTATTAATCAATCTTTCAGTAATATATCAATGATGACGAGACGTTATTCGAGAACTTTTCAAGAATTACACCCTAGAAAAGTAACTCTAGGTTTACGTAGAGGAATAATCTTATTTATTACATCGGAAGTATTTTTTTCTAGCATTTTTTTTTAAAGATTTTTACATGCAGGAGTCGCCCCCAATTGAATTAGGAGTAAATTGACCCCCCAAAGGTATCAATACCTTTAATCCTCTAGAAATTCCTCTGTTGAACACCCTTATCTTACTAACCTCAGGATTAACCTAAGCTCATCACAAAATCATAGAAAATGGTTATTACCAATTCGTTCAAGGACTAGCTTTAACTGTAATATTATGATTTTATTGCAGATTACTACAAATATGTGAATACATAAAAGCCCCCTTTACACACACATTTTGTTGATGTAATATGATTATTCCTCTATATTTTAATTTATTGATGAGCTAGATAAATAAATTTATTTATATAACTATTATATTTCAATTTCAATCAAAAAAATCTATTCCTAATAGTATAAATAACCAAAATTATATTATATCTAGCTAAAATTATTTGACCAATTGTATTGATTCCAGTACTTATCTTAAATTTAACTTAAAAAAAATATATTCTGATCGAGGAAAAAACAGCCTTTTGAATGTAGATTTGACCCAAAAAAATTCAGCTCATATACCATTTTCTTAATTGCAGTGATTTTTGTTATTTTTGACGTAGAATTAACCCTTTTATTTCCAATAACTTTAACAATAAAAACAAATATATTAATTTATTTTACCATTACAGCCAGAATTTTTATCTTACTCCTTTTAATCAGACTATACAACGAATGAAAACAAGGAGCCTTAACTTGAACTCATTAAATTGAAATAGGAATCAAAAAATTGCACTTAATTTCGGCCTAAAAATTTGATAGATGTATCCTTATTTAATAAGGATAACAGTTAAACATAAAACAATTAACTTGCACTTAAAAAATATTGAATTTTCAATTAAAACCAGACAGAGGTATATCACTGTTAATGATAAGATTCAAAAAAAAATCCAATTAAGGGGGAACATTTTCAGAAAAACGATTCTAATTTTAATCTAGGCTGTGTAACTCCGTTAATTCTCCTTATATAACTTATATAGTTTAAGTAAAAATCTTTAATTTTTAATGAAAAATTAGAAAAATTTTCTTATAATTACCTAAAGATCTGACGAATCTCCTTAACGTCTTCAAGGTTAAGCTCTATATAAGCTATTTAAGTAAATAAATCTAACTTCAAGTACAAAAGTATTCAAATTAAGATAAGTGTTAAGTAAATTTTTCAATAATTAAGTGAAAATAATTGTAAAAGACGAGAACTTTTGCTAAAAACCTACAATAAATTCTATCGACCATAATATTCTAGTAATCCTTGACAAAAAGGTTTTAAATAAGTGTTTTCAACATATAATGGACAAAGTAAGTATGCAAAAAGGCGATAATGTAGGCATATTTCATATATTAACTGAAAAAGTTCTAAAATCACGTTTCATTAAAGAATATCTACGATAACTAACACAAAATTTTCTACATTCATACCCAACTCATATACCTAATAATACCATACACAATGCAAAAAACTTTATAAAAAAAATAAACAAATAAAATAAGAAGAAGGAAAAAAAATTCATATTAATATTCTCCTCATAAAAATAACTATAAATACTAAACCTCTTTTTCTCTTCAATATGTCCCTATTTTCCTCATGTAAGGAATTCAATGTTAATATGTTGAATTCACCAACTAAAGAATAATAAGTAACAGCAGTTAATCGCACTGAAAAATAATAAATAATATAAACAAATATATTCAAAACTGTTATTGATATAGATTCAACTACCAAATCCTTAGAATAATAAATAAAGATAGATAAAAATGGCAATCCACATAAAGATAAATTACAAATATTAAATAATAAACAAGTAACAGGCATAAAATTTATCATACCTCTCATACTACGAATATCTTCAGAATTTCCGAAATTATGAGTAATCATACCAGCACACATAAACAATAAAGCCTTAAACAAAGCAAGTGTTATTAAATGAAAAAAGGCTAGCTCATATCTACCTTAAGCTAAAATAGAAATCATCAACCCTAATTGTCTCCAGGTTGATAAAGCAATGATTTTTTTAAATACAAATTCAAAATTAGCGCCTAATCCTGCTATATATATTGTTAGAAACGAAATAAACAATAAAAAGTTTATAACTGATGGAGAAAAAACATTATTAAATCGAATTAATAAATAAACTATCGCAATCACTAATGTTGACGAATGCACCAACGATGAAACAGGTGTAGAAGCTGCCATATCAGCTGGTAACCAAGAAGAAAATGGAATTTGAGCTCTTTTAGTTATAGTTGATAAAACAATAAATTAATTTTATTGAATTATCGTCCTTTATTATATCAATATAAAAAATATAATTCCAACTGCCATAATTCAACATTCATGCAACTGATATTAATAAAGCTGCATTACCAATACGAGCTGTCAATATTTCAGCGTTAAAAGATTTAACATTTTGATAATAAATTACTAGTCCATAAGACACTAATCCAAGACAATCACATCCTAATAAAATTGAAATTAAATTTGAACTAATAATTAAAAGAGCTATTGAAAATACAAATATAACAAGTAATAAAATAAAACGATTCAATCTCTTATCACCTCGCATATATTTTTCACTATAATAATAACTATAGAAAAAATAAATAAAACAAATGTTATAAACATTAAAAACTATCTAATAAAACAGTTATTAGAACAGAAATACAGGTTATCCAACAAGAACATATTTAAGGAAGAGTACAAGAAAAAAAACAAAAAAGATTTTACATGATGATACCTTTTTAGGCACTACTTAAAATGAAATAACATATCTTTAGTTCCACAAATGAAAATTTTAAATAAACTATTTAAGTAAATTCATAAATCTAACACTTCATATTTTAAAATAATCATACTTAATGGAAATCAATGAATAAATAACAATAAATATTCCCGACGAGAAACTTGACAAAAAGAATATAAACCAGAATAAATTATTCCTTGTTGAGTATAAGAATATAAAAATAAAGCATTAAAAATAATGAAATTGCTAAATACTTTCTATATATAATTAAATAATTAAATAATAAAATCCCTCCTAATAAATTTAAAGAAGGAGGTGCTGCTATATTAGAAGAACACAAAAAAAAATCATTAAAGCGACATACTAGGAATTAAATTAATTATACCCTTATTTAAGTAAATTCTTCGTCTTACCACACGCTCATAAGAAATATTGGCTAAACAAAATAACCCAGATGAACATAACACATGAGCTAATAGTATTACCAAAGCTCCTGAAACTCCCCATAAATGTATTGTCAATAGCCCACTCAAACCTAATCCTATATGAGCAACAGAGGAATAAGCAATGAAAGATTTTATATCTTTCTGACATAAACAAATGAAACAATCAACCCGCCAACTAAAGAAATTATAATAATAAATATACACCACACACCAACCAAAATTATAGACCCAGAAATAGGAGCTTTAATATGAGCCTTAAGTAGCCACAATTGAAAAAAAAAATATGGGAAATTTTACCAAAAAAAAAACATATAGCAATATAATATTAAATTATTAATAGAAAAAAAAAAAAAAATTCTAAACTAAATTTCTTATATAATTAAAATAAAGCAATTATTATAGGCAAAGAAACTAATAAAGTATAAAACAACAAGTAAACTCCTGCGGATACCCGTTCAGGTCGATACCCTAAACCGATAATTAAAAATAATGTAGGAATTAGCCTAATCTCAAAAAATAGATAAAAAATAAAAAAAATTAAAGATCCAAAGACCAATAACAATCTCAATAATAAAACTAAATTTATAATTATAAATAATTGATAATAATTATCTAATTTAGAAATGTTCTCACTTGCAAGCATTAAAAAAAGATATTAAGAATAATAAAATTGCTAAATATTTTCTATATATAATTAAAGAATTAATTAATAAAATCTCTCCCAATAAATTTAAAGAAGGAGGTGCTGCTATATTAGAAGAACACAAAAGAAATCATTAAAGTGACATACTAGGAATTAACCAATAGCCTACAAATTCAAAATCTCAATAAAATTAAAGTAAAAGACAATAAATCAATGCCATAAAAATAAGACAAATTAATAAATAAAGAGGTATTACTAATTCTCCCTAAAACTACGAAAGATAATAATAACAACAACAACAAAATTAGTCAATAATTTAAATAAAAATATGTAGGTATTATAAAAATTAAAGTTATAATTAACTTTATCATAAAGAACCAAAAGACAAAATAAAATCATTTCCATTAACACGCAACATCAATACCAATAAAGCAAGGCCCAACACTTCCTCACACAAACTCTTTAAAAAAATCATCAAAAAAAATCTTAATCTATATTACCTAATAAAAAAAAATAACCCAATATATAACCACACAAGACTCAACTTAATAATATTAATAAGAGATATTTACGATTTAAAGTAAAAACCAATAGTCCAGAAAAATGTTGGTCTTGTAAATCAAAAATAAGAACTAATCTTTTAAAACTTCAGGAAAATGATAACTTCCATCTTTAATCTCCAAAACTAAAATTTTAAATAAACTATTTCCGGATATTTTATTAATCTTTTATAGATGAATACTTTGCACACTGTTCATTTTTCTTAGTCACCCTCTATCACTTGGCTTTATCCTTATATTACAAACAATTATTATTTCAGGATCTTCTGCGATTTTAAACCTAGATTATTGATTTCATTATATCTTATTTTTAATTATAATCGGAGGAATACTAGTACTTTTTATTTATATACCAAGAGTAGCATCAAACGAAAAATTTAAACTTTCTAATAAACTCTTAACATACCAAATAATTATAATTCGAACAATTTCCTTCTGTAATAGATATAGCAAATTCCGATATATTTAACCAATTTAATACTAATTCAGCTAACTTATCCGTTAGAAAATTTTTTAATCACCAAAACATATTTATTATAGTCTTTATTATTTTTTATCTATTACTCACGTTAATTGCAATTGTAAAAATTACCCAGGCAAAAATAGGATCATTCCGACAAATATCTTCCTAATGATAAAACACAATAAGAACAATCCTTGAATTAAAATTTTTGGAACTTGTACGTTGATATTACGTTACTTGACGACCTGGATTTGTCCACAAACATTTTTCTGTTGCATTTGGTGGAAAATCAACTTTCATCCACGTTAAATATGTATGTATTTTTAGAGAATCGATTTTCCTACTCTCCTCTACTTTGAAAAATCACCTGTTAAGGGGCAATTGTCGGTTGTTCTTCGGCCTTCCAAGGAATTATTTCTTTTCAATGTCAGTATTTTACAGGCGGGTTAAATTTATAAATAATTTGGTTGCCTTTTTTTTTAATTTTTCAAAAATTTTCGAATTTGTTAAAAACAAGTATTGTATATGCTTCTACATGACCCCACGAGTCACCCATTTCAATATATGCAGTGAATGTCATAACACCCTATATATATATATATATATATATATTTATGTACACATGAACCTAATCTCTATTGGGCTTACAATTCAGGCTTATCCTGTTAGATGATTTATTATTACATTGTTGATACTCTATGTAATTTCATTGATAATTAAATAATTTACTATTTTAATTTAAAAAAATGGGATGTAACCTTTTACTTCCAAATGAATAATGTGTCGAAAAAATATTGATAGAGGTTGATAATATTCACTTTTAAACATAAAGCTACTGTAATACGTCATGTAATGTACACAAAAGAGGGTTACAAATTAACAACTGATCTTGTTTAGATAATCGAAAAAAATTACTTGAGGGTAAAATGTCTAAAATCCTCCCCATCCAACTGCCAACGAAATTCATGCGTACCTTAAAGAATAAAGTTAAAATGTGGATGATATGAATAAAAAAATTGCAGGGATGCTGAGAAAACCTTTTGATGTTTAAATATGGTACAAATAAAAACTTTTTTTCTGATGTGTGGCTAGATTATTATTTTTCCCGTATTTTGTTTTGATCACTGATCGTATATTATATATATTATAGCGTTCTTCTAGCCCTACGGTTCCTATTTGCCATCTTCTTCGGCCATTCCAGTAGCCATTCTAAATTTCGTTCAGATATTGTTCTTTGGATTCCGCCCACCTACGTTGTTTTCGGTCTTCCCTTCTTCCTTCGTTCTAGCGGTGTCCATTGTAGTATTTGTTTCGGAGTTCTTCTATCGTACATGCATTGAATATGGCGTACCAGCAGAGTTGTCTTTGTTTTACGTCTTCTACAATTGTTTTATCCATTTTTTATTCGTTAGTTCCAAACGTGAAATACCAGCCGATCGTCGTAAGAAATCCATTTTAATTACACTTAGCTTATTTTCTGTTGCCGAATTCCCAGCTATAGAGTACACACCATACTTCCCATCCATAGAGCACAATACTTTTAAAAATTGAGTTTTATATTTGCTTTTTTCTTCATTTCGATATGTGTCTATTCTATAAGACTGAATTTAAGGCACCTGTAACTCCCTTTCCTTTTGAAATTCTTGTTTCAATATGTTTTTCTGTTCTCCCTGAGTTAGTTGCTTTAGTTCCTAAGTAGGTGTATTCCTCACATGATTTTATATATAATTATGAAGTTAGAAGGTAAAAAATATGTTTTTTCGTGCTCCAAAAACTTTACGACTCGAAGAAAAAAAAATCTGAGTGGGTAATTTTTTCCCCAATATGATACTTCTTGTTTACAAGAAAAGTAAGAAAAAGGAATAATAATTAAGAAAAGTAAGAACAAGTGACAATAATTTACTTGCTGTGCCATAAGTACGTTTTCACCAACTTAAGCGTTTTTAGTTCTAAAATTTGTCATATATTTGACACAAGATTTTTTACATTTCTCTGTAACCACATCTCAGTCCCTTCTATATACTATCTCCGTTAAATATTGGAAAAACAAAAACATTGAAATATAACGATATATGTACGCTATCACCCTTCTAATCCCCCACCCCATCCTTTGGATTTAATATTTCTGACACACTCTACATGCTCTACTTTTTTTTATGGGGTTAACATCGATCATAATGTACCTTAAAACCATAGACTGGAAGTTAAGATTAAGTTATTCCTTATCTTGGGAAAGTCAAATTCAGTAGCTATTTTGGAACAGCTTGTTTAGAAAAAAAGTATTGACTAAATAGCTTTACCAATTTTTGCTAAAGAAAAGTATTGTAATTGTGAAAAAGTCACAATCTGAGATTTTAGATTTTCTTCACGTTTCATGGTTCCTAGATCATGAAAAACATAGTCACTAATTTCCGTCGGACTGTCAGTCGGTCAATCTGTCGTTTGTCGGTCTATCGGTTCATCTGTTTGTGGGTATGTCGGTCTGTCGGTTTGTCGGTCTGTCAATCTGTCGGTCTATCGCTCTAAAATTTTTTTAAATAGTTTAAAATATCTGTCTATACACCACGATAAGTATTTCTTCCTCGGGTATCAGAGCAAACAGATTATGTTTAAATGCTACACGTGACAGGGTCACTTATAAGTGATCAGGCCAAAAAATATTGAACGCTAAGGTCTAAATCAGCTATGTTCAATGTTTGTTCCTGAACTTTATTGATCGTCATCGAGAAACACAGTTTGATAGGAAACCGAAGCAGTTTAAATTGAAACGGTAAGTTGATTGGTTAGCTTCACAGCTTATCAGAATTGTGCGTTCATTCAAATAATTTTTAAGAGCATTTATTTGTAATCTAGTGCGGTTACATAATTTTGGTAGATTTAAATTACACAGCAAAATTATAGGAACTCCTACTATAAGAATCAGTTTGTGAGCGGCGTGAATTCAAAAATATTCTTGTACCTACTTTTACTTTTTCGTGTCCGGAAACCAGAACAGTATTTCAGATGAATATTGTGCCAGATCCAGAGCTTCTCACTTGCCCAGGAGGTAATCCTCCACACTCTGGGAAAATCTAAACTAATCATCTAAATGTTACAATTTAAAGGCAGTTTTTGTCTTTATAAAATGCACAAAACCGAGAACGGATTTAATTTGATACGGATTTATAACACGTAGGCTGAAAAGTTTTGGTCTAGCAACTTAAAACACATTTTTTTTGCAAAATTCGACTTTATTCATCAATTTAGTCTCCTCCAAGAGCGATACAATCAGTACAACGCTTTTCTAATATTTCTATACCTTTGTTGTAGAAGGATTTGTCTTTGCCTTCAAAATAGGCCTCAGTTTCGGCGATAACTTCTTCATTGGAGCCAAATCTCTTTCCCGCTACCATTTTTTTGAGGTCTACGAATAGATAATAGTCGCTGGGGGCCAAATCCAGAGAATACGGTGGATAAGGAAGCAATTTGAACTTCAATTGATGCAATTTTGCTATCGAAATCATTAACTTGTGACACGGTGTATCGCCTTGATGAAACAGGATTCTTATTCATTTGAGATCGTTTCTTTGCTATTTCTGCCTTCAAACGCACCGATGACTTTATATAATATTCGCTACTGATGATTTTCGCTCCTCACCATAGTCGATGAAAATTATTCCACTTATTTATTTATTAAACAGCGGTACAGGCCTTGTAGGCCTCGGGCCTCATTTACATTTCATATTCACAGTAATGTTCAAAATTGCTCACAACTACTCTCCACCGGGTTCTCCCCATTATCACCCTCTTCCACTCGCCGACACCCATACTCCTAAGATCGGTTTCCACCGTCTCCATCCACCTCGTCCTCGGTCTTCCCCTCCGTCTTCTTCTGGTAGGTTTTCTATGTAGTACTACCTTCGGCATTCTCTCTCTCGGCCTCTGCTGTATATGTCCCAGCCTTCTTAGACGTTGTGCCTTCACATATGTTGTTATTCTTGGTTCCTTATAGAGTGCATAAACCTCCAGGTTTTTTCTTCTCCTCCATCCTTCTTCCGTCCTTATTCCTCCCAGGATAATTCTCAGCATTTTTCGTTCCCATGTTTCCAGTTGCTCTTCTTCTTTTTGGTTAAGCACCCAGGTATCACCGTTGGTCTTATTATAGTTTGATATATTCGCATTTTGGTCTTCCTAGGTAGGTATGTGGTTTTCATTATCTTTCTCAAGCTCCCAAATTTTTGGCTTCCTTTCACTATTCTCGCTTGTATCTCCCTACCCTCATGTCCATTCTTCTCCAATACTACCCCCAAGTATGTAAATTCTTCCACTTTCTAGAATTCGTAATTTTTACCGCTCCCAGAGGTTATCTTCAGGTTTTCTTCCCCTTCTGCTTATCCCCATAATCATGTACTTTGTCTTCTTCTCATTTATTAATAATCCATATTTCCTCTAATTTTGCCATAATTCTCATAAGTGCATTTTTTGTTTTCGCCAGTTGCGTTAAGTCGTCCGCATAAGCAAGGTATTGGTGGTTATTTCTGAAAATTGTTTCTCCTCTTTCCATTTCACTGTCTTTTATGGTTGCCTCCATAACTAAATTAAACAGCATCGTGGACAAGGTATCGTAGTTCTGTGTCGTTGCCTTGTCCATTCCCAGTGTCGTTACCTTTCCCTTTCGTTTTTGGTTTGTATTCTAGTTTTTTTGCCCGTCCTGTCCTTATTATTTTCCTGAGTTGCTCATCCGGAGAGTTTCCCTCTGGTGATCTTTCTAAGATTGATCGTTTCGTGCCACTAGCTGCTTCGGATTTATCCCATTCTTTTACCACCACCAGCTTGTTATATTTTATTATCGCTTTATAGCCTTGCTTTCTTGCCTCTGTCATTTGTTCGACCTGGCCTTTCCTCTCTTCTTGGATTTTTTTGGGGTAATCCTGATTTATCCACAAGTTTGTACCTTGTAGTAGTTTGGCCTTTTTAAAAATTTCTCTTCTGGTGTTTTCTTTCGCGATTTTAACTAGGATAGGTCTTACCTTTCCTTTCTTGTACCTCCCCAGTCTCCATGCACGTCTCAAAATACAAAGGCCAAAATATTCCCAGCCGATTGTTGTCTTCGGTCGCTTCGGGCTGCTTTCACAGGTTGCTGTCCACTCAGCTGACTGCCGATTTGACTCCGGTGTGTAATATTAGATTAGTGCTTTAACCATTGTCACATGTCGCCTGAAAAAGCCGTTTTATTGCACTTAAACTGGTCCAAACAGCTCTCAGAATCATCAACCCGTTGTTGTTTTTGGTCCATTGTGAGCAAACGCGGCACCCACTTCCAACAAAGCTTTCTCATACCCAAATGTTCATACAAAATGTGACCAACACGTTCTTTGGATATCTTTAGGATGTCAGCTATCTCACGCAATTTCACTTTACGGTCATTCAAAACAATTTTGTGGATTTTTTTATGTTTTGGAGTGTAAACACCTCATTTGGGCATCCAGGGGGTATCATTTGAAAGTTGCAACTTCCTAAAAATCATATGGATTTTTTGTAGAGGGCGATATCTATTTTTCAGCTTACGTGTTATTTTCCTACGTAAATTACTCTCTTTAGTTAAGGTATTTTAACACGTCTATTTTTAATATTTTTACTTCGATAATCTAGGTTAGACTTGGTAGAGAGACATATGCTGTCGCGGACTTATTTGTAGAACTGTTTGAGGTGAGCAATATTGCCAAATATTGCTTTCACGTATTTCTAACTATTTACGCGGCGCTTGTGAGGATACCTCTCTGACGATTGATTTTTTCCGACTACGTCGACATTCATTTAAACAAAATATCCTGAAATTATATACCTAAACCTTACTTGTGAAACACTCTATCCATTAGTGAAACCCGGAATAAAAGCCGTTCAGTAGTTACTAAGAAAGTCATGCACAGACAGGTAGACAGACAGACAAACGCGACAGGGGCTCCATTTTATACTATGTATTAACTTTATACCCACCAAAAATGAAGGTAAATTGCCCTAAAAAAAATTGCTTCTGCCTCCTCATCGTCTTTTTCGTCAGCCGACCCCGCATTGTCTTTATAAGTCTAATCTATCCCTAGTCATCATCACCACCATTTTCTCCATAATAATGACTTTTTTGGTCATCCTCTTCTACCCTAAGCCAGCTCTCTCCTAACATCATATAATTCCTGTTGTAGCATCTTTTGAACAAAAAAACCACAAAAGGTTTTTTTGGGCAGATAACCGTTACCCTCCTCTACCCTCATATAAGACTTTTTTTAACTATTTTTGGAGAAAATATCCAAGATAATTCTAACAATAAACCACATCGTCATAATAAAGACTTTTTAATAGAGTCTAGCATACCCCTCATCATCATAATAAGGACTTTTTGATCAATAAATGCTTCGTTGCTATTTTCGTTAACTCCCGTTTGAGTTACAATCAGCACCACCACACACACAAAACCTCGACGACGATGAACGTCTCTAGCCGAAAAATCAGAGTTGGTAGCACTGTCTCCGGAGGGGGACCAAAAATGACATAAAAAATGCAGAATACCCATAAGAAAATACATGGGATTTTGCTTCTGAACATTCAGTATACCTAATATTGCTATACATTATTTTCACGTATCCAAATATTTACGCAGTGCAGGCGAAGATACCTCTCCAATAATTTTTTTCCGACTTCATCGACGTTCATCGTTATAGATCGGCTAATTTATATAGAATATCAACCAATTATACACCTAAATCTTCCTCGTGAAACACTCTATCCACTAGTGATACCGGAATAAAATTCGTTCAGTAGTTACTGAGAAAATCATGCACAGGCAGACGCGGCGGAGAATTTCGTTTCATACTATGTAAAATACACCATATTATGCGTCTTTACCCCAGATGCCAGAACAAACAAATTATGTTTGAACATAATTTTGGTAGATTTAAATTACGTAATACGTGTTTTCACTGTGCGTCGGAGTCCTGGGAGTACATCGAGGCGGCGCGAGCTCAGCGACAACTAGTACAATCTAAACTAATGATATGATTATAAAGATAGTTTTTATCTTCGGTAAATGCATAAAACAAAGGGCGTATTTAATTTGATAAGGATTTATATTTTCCTACCTAAATTACTCTTTTTAGTTGAAGTATTTTAACATGTCTATTTTCAATACTTTTACTTCCATAATTTGGGTTAACCTTTATAGATCAACATATGTTGACGCGGACTTTTTTGTAGAACTATTTGAGGCGAACAAAATTGCCTTTTTTTTCACGTATCTAAATCTATTTACGCAGCGTATGTGAAAACAATTCTCCTATTTTTTTCAGACTTCATCGACATTCATAGTCGTAGGTCAGGTAATTTAGACAAAATATCCACAAATTATACACCTAAACCTTCTTCGTGAAACACTCTGTCCATTAGTGATATCCCAGAATAAAATCGGTTTAGTAGTTACTGAGAAAATCGTACACAGGCAGGCTGGCAGACAAACGCGGCGGGAGACCCATAGTTTCTGAGCGGTATCGCTTAGTACGAAAGGGTTGAAAGTTGCGAGAGTAGATAAATTTTGTATGGTGTTAACAGTAATAACATTATGCATAAATATTTATTGTAACGCATAAAAGGAGTTAAACGGAAGGGGAAGAAGATTGGACGGATTGCTTCCTATACAGAAGTTTGTAAGTCCTTTTTAAGGTTTTTGAAGTCAAAGAATTGAAAAATCAGATACACTTTTCCATTATCTTAAATTTTCACTCAAGAATGGGGTGAATGAGGTGAGGGTCTTTAAATATTGTGTAGTTTCAATAGTAATTAGAGAGTTTATCCAGGTTTTCTAGTTGATGTAATTAACGAATTTTAGACATATTATTTATAGTAAAATATATAAGAGATTAATTGGGGTAGGGACTTAGAGGAATTGATTTACATATATATAGTGATACATGTCCTTTTCAGGATTCTTAAGCTAAAATGAAAATGAAAGTTGGGTTATTTCTTATTACTTTCAAGTTTAATAGAGGAATGGGGTGAAACAGATTGGAGAATCGGATATAGTTGCAATATAATTATGAAGGAATTCCCGGGGTTTCAAATGGAGAGTGGGCACATTTTCAGTGTAATCACTAGTATATAAGGGGGCTAAAGGGGTGGAGAAGGGAAGTAGAAGAGTGACTTGATATTTATAATTTTAAAGGTCTTTTTCGAATTTTTTTCAGTTAAAGAATATGGGAAGAGCGTGAGATGGATGAGGGTCCTTGTATGGATAATAGTATCCTGTGTTTGACTGAGATATTTAATATGATTTAATAAAAAATATATTTTCTAATGAATATATATATATATATATATATATATATATATATATATATATATATATATATATATATTTTATAATAAATAGCCAATATCTCAATCAAAAACAAAGATTCTCATAATGCTATTAACCATACAAGGACCTTCATCCAGCTCATGCTCTTCCCATATATTTGAACTGAAAAAAAAACGAAAACTCTATAAGATGATAAATACCAAGTCACTCTTCTACTTCCCCTCTCCACCCCTTTGGCTCCCTTATGATTACGCTGAAAATTTGTCCACTTTTCTATTTGAAACACCGGGATAATCGTTCATAATTATATTGCAACTATACCCGAATCTCTCATCTGACACCCTCTTTCTCTATTAAAATTGAAAGTAGTAAGGAATAACCTAATTTTCATTTTTGTTTTAGTTTGAGAACCCTGAAAAGGACACGTATCACGATATATATATAAAGCAACCCCTCTAACCCCCAATTAACCTCTTATATATTTTACTATAAATAACATGCCTAAAATTTGTTAATTACATCAACTAGAAAACCTGGACAAACTCTCTAATAACTATTAAAACTACACAATATTTAGCGACTCCCACCTTTTTCATCCTATTCTTGAATGAAAATTAAAGATAATAGAAAGGTGTATCCGATTTTTGAATTCTTCAATTACCATTGACTTCTTTTATGTGTTACATAGTTACGCAAAATATTTGTTTATTATCTTAACAAGAAATCAGCAAAAATTACCTTAATACGATTTACACTATACAAAATTTATCAACCTCCATCACTTTCATCTCCTTTGCACTAAGCGATACGGCTCAAAAACTATGGGCTTTATCCTTTTATTAGGTATCAATATATATTATAAAACAAAGTCTACCGCCGCGTCTGCAGATCTGCTTGTCTGTACACGATTTTCTCAGTAGCTGCTTAACGGATTTTATTCTGCTGTTCACTAATGGATAGAGTGTTTCACAAGGAATACTTAGGTGTATAATTTGTGGATATTTTGTCTAAATTACCTGACCTACGACGAGGAATGTCCATGAAGTCGGAAAAAAATCGGAGAGCTATTTTCAGGTAATTTTCAGTAAATACTCGTAGTTAGAGATGCAATATTGTTCGCCTCAAATAGTTCTACAAAAAAGTCGGCGATAGCATATCTCTATCTACAAAGGTTAACGCAAATTATGGAAGTAAAAATAGACGTGTTAGAATACTTTAACTGAGAGACTAATTAATCTTATCAAATTAAATATTTTCTTTGTTTTGCGGATAATGTCAGATACCAGAAAAAAAAAATGCGAGTGCGAAGTAACATCAGTTTTCTGTAAACTTTTCAATTTTTCTTACAGTAAGGGAATATTTTTTCTTTGCTAGAAATACGCTACAGTTCAGTATATACCCTAAATATGTATCAACATATCTCAGTGCTTATAAAACTATCGAAAATTATGGAAAAGTCTATCAATCAGCATTTTCTAAAGTATCTGAAAGGTTTCAATGTTTCAAGCGACAATTAATATGACTTTCGTAAGCAAAGATGCACTAGAGATCTCCTAACTTATGTCACACATGTTTGAAACAATGCAAGTAAATATTCTAGAGAATCTCGCATGGTTCCTCTTAATAAATCTAAGGCATTCGACCGTGTTTTTTGGGCACAATTCATTTTAGAATAAAAAGAATCTAACTTCAGCTCAAAAAATGAAAAAATACTAAAGATTTATGTAGTTGTTGAAGGAAATTTTAATGTGATACAACCGTTGCGTCCTGAAAGATAAAACGGGTAGTTCAGTGTAACGCTACATATAAATAAAAAAGTATATTAACAAAATAAAAATTCTTGCTTTTATTACACTCTTAAAATTACTTAGACTTAATAAATAACCTCTTAGACTATGAGAGTGTACACATTTAAACTAGAGTTCTATGAATTACTGATCCTAAGGGTATAAAAAAATAAAAGGCTTTAAAAAAACACGATATAAAAGTTTGTAAAATTAACTTCGAGGATTGCACGTGTTGAGTAATCGTTGGAAACACACGTTGTAGTCAGCAAGTGAGATATTTAAGCTGGTGTGCTTATGACTTACTGCTTGGCTTCTCCTCGTGGGTTTTCCGTAAGCTGATTGGCCTCTCCTGGTGAGATTCTCATCAAAACATTGTCTCAACCACTACTCTCCTATTTTCATTTTTTGGCCCGAAATGCGAGCACAATATTTTAAGATTGGAAAAGACATCAAACTTGAGATCTATAAACAACACCCACTTGGTGATAAAAAAGAGCCGTTACTGCACTACGGCATGACGGAAGAAAAAAAGTCAAATACGGCTTAATGAAGGACTAAGCCATTACTGCATCATATGCTGGAGGAAAAAGCCTTGAAAAATTCGAAATAGCCGTTTATATATCTTTTGCCCCTTCTTCGAAGTGAAGTTTTGAAAAAGGTTCGCTTCCGGGAGTCAAAATCCAACGCATTCAATGCGAGTTAAATAAGTTAAGTCAGCAACATGCGTTACACACTGCTGGTTTAAGTTAAACTGCTCAAAAATTTAAATTCACTGCTGAATCAAATTGCACTGCTCAAAAATTTAAACTCACTGTCTAACTTAAATTATCAATTATTACTGGAATTATAGAAAGAAAAACGGTGTTGTAACATGATCTTAAAATCTAGGAAAAAATGAATGTTACAACGGGTTTCTTTCTAATGCTTTCACTGTCCTAGCTAATGTGCCTTAAAGCTCCGTACTGTCTCCTTCTCTCTTTCTCATTACATGCTGTGCAGGACAAAGTAGCGACTCTATAGCTTTAGACAGTATGCTTATTTCTTCATTTACTGTCAATATTCGAAGGTCAGATACTCATGTAAATGACCGCAGACAGCAGGAAGTCGTTCGACTTAACAAAGACTAGGAAGAAATCTTATCGTGGGGTGACAGTAACCAACTAGAATTTAACGCTAAAAGACCTAAAAAAGTTAAAGTTGTGGAAGCCACCATTGTTATAGCGGTACACTTAATTCTTTCAGTCTCATCAGTCAACTTGTTTGGCGTTAACTTTGGAGCAAATACATCTTGGCATGGATAGGTTGCGTGCATAGGAAAGAGGGCTTCTCAAAAGCTGTTGATATTATCTCAAACTATTAGCTTTATGTTCAACAGTTTTTAATACTGTATAAGCTCAAATTCGGCTAACAGAATAATGCTCTAATGTTAGGGGTTCTGCTTCCAAGCATACGTTGCGTATATTCTATTCAAAAGAGAGCTGTTCGCCTAACTGTAAACCCTGGACTTACCGTGAATCTTGATTCCTTGAAATATCGAAGAACAGTTGGCGATTTTAGTCCATTCTTCAAGTATTTTCATGGAAAAAGTATTCAATGGGGATAGCTCGCTTAATTCCTTCTAGAGCGATACATACTAGAAATACCCATGTTCAGGGCTATGTTTCCCATCGAGTTCAATTTGCCGCGACTCAAGATACTTTTTCTTCACATGTTTCACTTCCGTTAAGCTTTTGAGATTTTTCTGCAGCACGTCTGCGCATAAAAAATTCTATGTAAAACAATAATAAGTTATATGTATTATCAGTACATTAATGTGAGTGGACTGAAAATGTAAAAAAAAAGTCTTAGGGCGCACCACCAGAAGGAATAGGGAGCAAAACAAACTTCCATATAAACCAGCTAGATGGCATAGAACAAGAAATGTTTTCGAGATAATCATATAGAAGGCTAAACAAAAGAAGGTTGAGAACGAGGAAGACGAACGACTTTCATACGCTGACGTAGTGCTAATAAGGTTGCCAAATTATCCCATCTAAACATATTTACCGTTGAAATGATAATTTCTTAATACTGAACAAATTTATTTTATTATATTAACAAGGTGTAATCAAGTGTTAATGTCTCAAAATAGTTTTTTCGGGAGTGGGAGTTAATAAAAAGGTGCGGTTGAACTTAAAATACGCGGGAACCCTTGGTGAATGCGTGATATAGTTGGCAGCGCTGTGTATAGCGTATAACTGCAACTAGAGAGAAAAACGTTTTGAACACTTAAAATAGCGAGGTTCAGTAAACAAGAACAGCGTTCGGAACAGCAACCATTTGTTTCACTTGCGTACTGTAATTACCATAAACATTCATCGTCAATTGAGTGAAATATTGTTCCCGATGTAAAACATGTGAGTTCGTGGATGCAATAGTCCAGCTAGACAGACAACACGATTGAGCAATTAGAGCAAGTTGGTATAGAGGATCACTCGTCAGTGACATAGCCGTTAAAACTGGCATTTCCGTCGTATCTGTGCACATTAGGGTGACCGCAAAAAATCGATGTCCGAATTTTGTTCGTCTGGACCCCACAAAACGATTCCCCTTTCCAGATATTGAGATAGCCGAAATTTGAGTTCGATTAAACGACGTTAACCCGTCGTTTGAAAAAATCCAAATTTTTGGCCAAAAAGCTGACATATGGAGCCATAACTCCAGAACGGTAAATAATAGAATCACGCTTAATATCTCAAAAGAAGGCTAATGTTGTTCTTCAAAATTTATATTCTATACATAATTGTTGTTATTTTAAGTCAAACCGAGTTACAACAGCCTTTAGCCCCAAAAATGTGACCTGGTACCAGTAGGAGCCAGTTTGGGAGTATTCTAAGAATTTTACGAGTTTTTACATAATGTGTCTCGGAATTAACAATTTTCAAACATAAAGAGCCTTTTGTTCAAATTTAATCTTTTATTATATGGGGATTACCTGACTAGTTTACCAAAGAAAGACCCGTTTGACAGGTAAAAAGGAGGGTGAATCTAATTTCTATTTTAGGGATGGTGATTTTACTTCAGCGACCGACCGACCTTTTATTTATTCAGTTTAGTTTCTAAAGTGCCTTTGAGCTGGTTAGATCGAACAATTATCTAGTGAAGATATTTTAACGTTTTTTTTTTTTTAATTTTCCAAGTGTGTATGTTATTGTTTTTATAACTATTATAGTATTATTTTAAAAGACATTTGAAAACATTTTATTGAAATTAAAGTTTGCAATATATTTTGTTTCATTTTCCAAGTTAACTGTTATTTACCTATTGGCCTCTGAAATGGCATCCACATCAGGTGTACAAAGCCGGACTAAGGATAAAATATTTCTTGTGGGCTATCCCATTCACCAGATCACCGGTTGTACACTACCCTCAAATCGTCAAGTTTTGTGTGCTTTATTTTATAATTTACGTACTGCGAAATTAACTGTAAGAGAATCAGCAAAACTTACAATACGAGAAGTGTTCATTTTTTTGGGAGAAAGCTCGAATCCCGACTAAACCTGAGCAAGATGCAATTACTAAGCTGGAAAAACTTCACGCCGAGTGGAGAACTCTTCAAAAAGACCGGAAGAAAACACCGAAAACGGCCAAGAACAAATTTAAACAGTTTGTTGAAAAGTTGGATGATCTCTTTGATATTGCTCAACAAGATGCCTTGGCTCTGATGAAATCGGAAGAAGATAAGGCGTTTCTCGTGAAACAGAGGCAGAAGGGCCGCCCAGGTTCCATGACTGGAGATCTCAAGTTGTCTCGAGCTGAAGAAATCAAGGTGCAAAAGGAACTTGCAAAAATGAACCGACAAATCCAAGAAGCAACTTTTGATATTGGTGAGTTTTTTTTTTATTATTAGTATTCTAAAAAATAGATAAACAAATAAGTAAATAGTTTCATTATAATTGAAAGAAAATTGTACATGAGAGCATGATTTGGCATCTTTATGATTGAGTTTATATTTTTTAAATAATACCTTTTGATAATTAGAAGTAGGTAATTTAGTACCTATGTATTATTACTATTCTGCTAAAACGACAAGTTTTTATAGTCTTTTTTTTTTCTCTTTCTTTTGTTGCTTCTTAGAGACGGATGATGAAGACAAGTTCGACGAAGGAGAAGAAGACACTGAAGAGGACAGCATCTACCAGGAACTTGAGAGCTTGGAGGAAATGGACATCCCTGAAGAAGCTGCAGTAGATCCAGGACCATCTGAGAGCAAGAGGATGAAAGTTTCATTTGCAAGGGGCGTTAAAGAGATTTTAAACATGAAATTGTCCATTTTATTAGATCGTTGTAAGGTATCCGACAGAAATGCCACGAAAATTTTAATAGCTACTCTAGAAGCACTAAACCTTGACCCTCTTGAGAACAAAGTCTCGAAAACTTTATTATATGATAGAAGGCAAATGTTCAGAGAACAATATAATAAAAAATTTTTTGATAGAGTAAACATTCCTGAAAAAGAGCCCGTGGTTGTCCATTGGAACGGTAAACTTTTAGCGGGTGTTTTAAAAAATGAACAATGTGAGCGAATAGCTATAGCTATTTCATATGGCGAAAAGGAACAGCTGCTGGGAGTTCCTGTAACAGCAAACAGCTCTGGAGAGGAGCAAGCCGTAGCCGTATATGAATGCCTACATGAATGGGGTCTTCCCAACACCGTCAAGGCGATGTGCTTCGACACTACAGCATCCAACACGGGAAGACTCAAAGGAGCATGCGTCATATTGGAGCAAATGTTAGGAAGAGAATTGTTATACCTAGCTTCTGTTAAGAGGCGTATTCGACACAAAAATGGGATCAACCACTGGACCTTATCCAGACATTTTCAAGAGATTCCTCACTGCGTGGCCCAAGATAGACAAAGGAAAATACGACACAGGTATCAGTGACAATCTAATACAAAAGCAGCTAACTCCAGAAGTAATTGCAAATGTTACTGCTGAATTCGAGACCAAATTAGCTGAGAGCCACCCCAGAGAAGACTACAAGGAGCTATTGCAGTTGGTTCTCGTATTTGTTGGATCACTAGACGGCAATGTTGTGGGTTTTAGAACTCCAGGAGCCATTCATCACGCTAGGTGGATGGCAAAGGCTATTTACTGCTTAAAAATGTCCATTTTTCGTCGTCAATTTAAGATGTCTAAAGAAGAAGAAAGTTCTGTGCGTGCCGTTTCTGTTTTCCTAGTTAAAATTTATTGTAAAGCTTGGTTCAATGCTCCAAAAGCTCATCTTGCACCAAAGCAAGATTTAGGTATTTTGCATAGTCTGTTAGACTATAAAGAATGTGACAACGACATTGCAGAAATAACCCTGACCAAATTTTCGAACCATTTGTGGTATTTGAATGCAAAGTTGGTGGGATTATCGTTTTTTGATCCCACCATTACAGACGATGAAAAGTTGTTAATGGCTAATAAATTGCTCAGTAGCACAGATGAACCATCACAGCACGCTAGGGTTGTAAATCCAAAAGTTAGGAAAGAAAACTTAAAAGAGGTAGTTGATGGAGGATTGGTAAATTTACTTACCAAAGAAACGTTTACATTCTTTGACCAATTTAATATAAAAACAGATTTCCTAAGACAACATCCAAACACTTGGCCTCAAAATAATGACTTCCAAGGAGGATTGAAAATTGTTAAAACATTAAAAGTAGTTAATGATATGGCTGAGCGTGGTGTTAAATTAATAACCGACTTTAACGACCTTCTGACAAAAGATGAAGACCAAAAGCAATATGTCCTGCAAGTTGTAAGTAAATGCCGAGCATTATATCCTGACGTTTCAAAAACTACTTTAACAAAAGCTCTAGAATAGATTAGATAACTATGTAAAATTATCAACTCATGTAGGTACTACGTCTGTATCTTTTCTGTGTCTGTTTTGTATGTATTATATAGCTAATTTTTATATTTTAAAATAAAAAATGTCATTAGACTTATCAGTATTACTTGGTTTTTTATTATATTTCTACTTTAAACTCAAAAATATACAAAAAAGCAAAATTTATCACTTAATAACAAAATATACGAAGTATGCTCCTAGTGGTACCAGGTCATGTTTTTGGGGCTAAAGGCTGTTGTAACTCGGTTTGACTTAAAATAACAACAATTATGTATAGAATATAAATTTTGAAGAACAACATTAGCTTTCTTTTGAGAAACTAAGCGTGTTTCTATTATTTACCGTTCTGGAGTTATGGCTCCATATGTCAGCTTTTTGGCCAAAAATTTAGATTTTTTCAAACTTTGAGCGACGAGCGGCACGGGTTAACGTCGTTTAATCGAGCTCAAATTTCGGCTATCTCAATATCTGGAAAGGGGAATCGTTTTGTGGGGTCCAGACGAACAAGATTCCGACATTTTTTTCCCCCTCTATAAGATCCGGTCACTCTAGTGCACATCCTCCTGCGTGAAGACCTGAGAGTGCAAAACGTTTGTTCAAGGAGAGTGTCCCAAATGCTGACCGATGAACACAATGCTGTGCTAGCACCTATTTGTCAAGTACGACGTGATGATGACCAAAGAAATTTCAAATTATTGCCAGTGCTGAGAAAATGAGGTTGGCAATCTTTTTAGACACCGAGGGCGTATAGCATTGTATTCCAAAAAGCACTATGGTCCCGACTGTATCCTACGAGCATGTTTTGCGAAAACAACATTGCAGAAAAAACGACCGGAAAAGGCTGCGCGTTTGCTTTTCCATCAAGACAAAGCTTCAGCTCACCTGACATTTCTAACTCAGGAGTTTCTTTGTAACAATAGCTTTGAAATAATGTCTTCCCCTCAAGCAAGCCTTGCTCCTAGCGACTTTTAACTTTTTCAAACAATAAAAGACAATCTTCCTAGCCATTCATTTTCTAGCAGCTCTTGCAACAACGATATTTCAGTGGGCAAAATGGCCCCTACAGAATTGTTTTCGATAGTCATGAAATTATGGCGGAAAGGTTGTTGGAAATGTGTACGAGTACACGTAAACTATGCTGACAAGTAATCGACTTTCTACTTTCAAGTGTAATTAATAAATAAAATTAGAAGATCCTAGATCTTGAACGCGCCTTGTATTATTCATATTATATGCATAAATATAATATCTTCCCAATATTAACTTTTTTCAAACTCTCATTTTTATAGAAAACTAATTCTCGGCTTAGCTGTAGAAAATTACTACGACTAGAAACGTTTTCAATTAATTTTCTTAATTTTTTTTTATGATAGTAACTAGTCATCTGATATTAATGAGTTAGTATCCAAAACTACGCCGATATATCTCCTGTAGTATTGGAAGCTGCTTTTATTTTTGACATACCTTTTGCTGCTTCTCGGTGGTACTAATCTCTTAGTATCTATGGCGTCCTATAAGATTTTCACGCAAAAAAGTGTTACGGTTGCAAAATGCTTAGTACTATCTTACATCTAGCAGGTTTGTGTTTTGATTAATATCACGCCCTGATATCGTCATTCGCTTTTGAAACAATATGATGGGTTACTGAAAATTGTTATCTAGTAATCGACCAATTGTTACATTTTCCCTTGATTAATATATACCAAACATAAACTTATATCTGTTTATAATCCCTTTTTGGAACTGGCTTTTGTGTTTTCAAAAGTAAACGTAAAATTTTCCTAATAAAAAAATAAACAGTGAGGAATGATCTCGAAAATAATACTGCTTTATAGCCACAAATGACACTTATCAAGGAAATATCTCAATCATCTCAAGTTAACAGAGGCTTTTACAAGCATCCGCTCTGGGGTTAACCTCAAGTGCTCCAGGCTCTAATTATTTCTGGTTAAATCTAAATTCGATAGTTTTAAATAGGAAATGAAAAGTAAACGATTAAAATTTTAGCATATTAATAGACCGAAATGAGCTGAATATACACAAAAGTGCGATGCTACACTAAATATATTTAATTGGTAGTACTCAAATATTTGGTATTATTCTAAAGACTCTATCTATCTCTTTAACATAAATAAGGATTTATTCCCGGAATTTATATTATTATTTGGAAATATTTTCAGAAGTAAAAAGCAAATGTACTGTTTATTTAATTATGTACCATTTTTTCTTATGCCCATAAACTAATTTCGACTTCGAGTACTCTACCAATCAGCGACAGAGAGGCTATTAAGCCTCGCAAGATTTGGCACTACAAAATCTGTTGCATGAAATATTTTCCAACCTTTTCCTTAATAGACAATTATTTCCGATTCGGCAACCCATCTGACTGCGCTAGGAAGGTCTCCAATGTTATTTTGGCCGGTACAGAAGTTTACATACTTTTTTTAAAAAATGCTTTTTGAAAGGCAAACCTTGCTTGGATCAAAAATGCTTTTTGCCTAGCTATGATAACATGATAACTTTAATGTCATAAATTCTAATATCTTCGTTCATCCCCGGAATAGTTGCAAAGAAATAATCAAAGACATCAAGGATTTAAAAAAAAATCTTCTTGCATGCTTCAACAATTCCAAGTCTTGTCGGTAGATCTCTAAGGCAATTAGTCGAAATTTAACTAAATCCACTATACTACTACTTAGATGGTCAGATAATACTATTGCAATACTTTTGAGAAAACTAACTTGTTAACTGTACTCTTTATTTCATACTCTACTGTTGATTTCTCAGCAAAGATGCTCGATATTATCTACATACAGTGAGTTATAAAACGTATTTTATTGAAGCTGGATATTGAAAATGCTTAGGGTTAATAGAATACCTGTCACAGTCATTAAAAATGCGCAAGTGAACTAACATCGGTCTTTGATAGACTTTTCAGTATATTTCACAAAAGGAATAATAATTTCTTACTCAACCGCTACGCAAAAAATGCCAAAATATCTTGCTAAGCAACTACACACAAGTCTCATTGTTTTCAATAATGTCGAAGGTTACAGCAAATGCTTTTAAAATATTTGGAATGAATGGATGCGATCACCAATATTCCTTTTTTAAGAATGGATCAACAGAAGATCCTCTAACTTACGTCACACATATTTAGAAAAAAGCATTTGAACATTTTGAAGAATCTCAAGCGGTTGTACTTTTATCTACGGAATTCGACCATGTTTGGCATGACGGATTATTGGATAAGCTACACTCGTATAATACTCGTTTATCTGGAAGGTGTTGGTTATTTTTTTTTTTTTTTTTTTTTTTTATTGGTCTAGCACACGTGCTACAGGGAAGTCCCTAAAGCGCTACAGGAGCGACACGTGTGCGGAGAAAACGATTCACGTTGTTCTTGAATCGCTGTAGATTGTACTCGATGGGAAACACAGTCCTGGGTAAACCATTCCAAAGGTATGATGTTCTCCATATAAAAGACTGCTTGAAAAGCGTTGTACGAGGAGTAACAAGCTGAACCTCATACGGATGTGAAGCAATGGCAAAAGCATGGCTGTCGTGTTCACCTTAATACTTTTATTCTCGGGGGAAAACACTGTGTAAATATATACAAATTTTTCATATTAATTTAATAATGTAATGAAAGACTGATTTTGATAATTGCCACTATATTTTTGTGTTACAAAAACTACATGACGCGTTTCGCTATCAATGTGTACGAATGAATATTGATGGGAAATCCATTCTGAACTTTAATTGCTGTATAAATTACGGAAAGGTGAGTTACCCTGGGTTAGGTAGGTTTCTTTCTGTTCATTTCAGATTATATGTGAATTTTTAATTCTATATTTTCCAACAGGTCTAATTTGACTCCTTCGTTTTGTGTGTGTGTATAATTTTAAGTTTGTCGTCAAAGAGATGATTGGATTCTGTGAAATGATTACTGTAAGTTGAATCAATAACTTTTTTTATGCTCTGAAATCCGAACTTCGAAAGAATGACCTGACTGATCTATGTAACTTTTAGGACAAGAACCACAATCTTACTGATACACTGAAGATTTTTTTTGTTGTATTTCGTTTTCCTTTCGCATTTTTAATAAATTTTTGCAGCGAGTTGTCAACTTAACAATTTTATAAACTCAAAAAATAAAAATATTAAATTTACTATAGAACTAGAAGTCGACAATGAAATTAATTTTCTTGACTTAACGATAACCAGACATTACAATAAACACAAATTTTGTATTTTTCACAAATTTTCACATATAGATACTAGAGTAAATATAAATTCACTTCACTCTCTACAAAAAAAAATTGGCAACTTGCCACAGTGTGTGGCGTAGACCCCTTATCTGTAGATGATTTTAATATACAATTAAATCCATTAAAAGAAATTGCTGTTAACAAAAGTAGATAGATTCAATACTGAACAAAAAATTAAAAAAATAAAGCTATTTCGTTAGTATACCCAAAGAAAGAAGATACAGATAAAAAATATCAAGTCTTAACCTATCTTGGTAACACATCAGAAAATATTAAGAACCAATTACATAAATATAATATTAACATAGCTTTTAGAACAAACAACTCGTTGGGAAAATTTATTAAAAACGCAAAAGAAAAACAAAATAGAACAAAAAAATCTGGAGTGTATTAGTTAAATTGTGGTTCTTGTCCTAAAAGTTAAATTGGTAAGACAGGTCGTTCTTTCTAACTTTGGATTTCAGAGCATAAAAGAAGTTATTTAAAAAATAAAAAAACGATTCAGCTTACACTAAGCATGTAATAGAATCCAATCATCTTTTTAACACTAAATGTAAAATTCTACATATACAAAACAAAGGAGTAAAATTAAATTTAGAAATAAGTAGAATTAAAAAATCAGATATCATCTTAAATGAACAGAAAAATACCTACCAAACCCATGGTAACTCACCGTTACTTAATTTATACAACACTTAAAGTTCAGAATGGATTTCCCATCAATATTCATTTGTACGTATTAATAATTTTTATTACTTTAGGGTATATATTAAAATATAACAACATTATGTTTAGATATCATTTTGTATCAGACAAAGCTACAGTGATAGCGAAACGAATTATACAGTTTTTGTAAAACAAAAATAAAGTGGAAATTGACAAAATCAGTCTTTCATTACATTCGTTATGGATTTCCATCAAGTAACAGCCAAAATAATTCATAGTTTAAATATATATTTTATGACAAAATGCGATATATATTTCTTCTTAGATTGATAAGGATTTTTAATAGGAATTTTATGCTATACTGTTTACTAAATCTAATGTTAGTGATTCCACCTAAATCAGTTGGTCATATGTTGCCCATATGGTAAAATTCTTGTTTAGTATGGGTACAGCCATTAAAAGTGAACATCATATCATATATCATATTGTCTAATTTGTACAGGAAAAATATACGTAATGTCCTTCCTATTAACATAAATTAACTTAATTAATTAACGATATTTTTGGATATACCATATTTCTTAAGAATTGGAAGTAATTAATTACATATCAAGTTTCAGGGTGACACCGAAGCTTGTAACCTGTAAGCCGCTGCAGGTTACAATACTATTACTAGTTGGACATGATGTATACATAATTACAATAGAATACATTCGAATACAATATTATAAAAAAGTAATCATTTGCTTATCAAAAATTGCCTGATAGTCAAGAAGTACTGACAAATGTATTTTATAGCATATCGCTGTCTGAAATCTGAAATATTATGGATGTGCTACTAGTACGGTCAACACCATTTTCTTCGAAACTATTTGACATAAAAAGTTGAAATTTGGTACTAATATAGGAATTGATGGCCTCAGAGTTTTCAAAGTTAAATTTTGACTTAAGGGGTTTGTTTTGGGGGTGAAATCGAAAATGAAAAAAAATCTTTGCCCGGTCATCAACTGGGGTGTCAAATGAATGCTTGTACGAGTTCAGAAATATATATAATGTAATATTTGCGCACACTATTCTTTGTATCATTTTTAAAAAATCGCGAAATATCGCTGTCCCCCCTTATATAGAAAAGAACTGATCAAACAATTTTGAAACAAATCTTGAATATTCTCCACAGGGGTGTGTTTTATGAAATCATTGATCATTTTATACCTCCGTAACAAAAATTTTTATTTTAAAAGCAATTAACGTCCGGAACACTAATTGTGCAAGTCCAACTTGCACTTGACCGGTTATTTTAATTCAAACGCTAATCATTACAGCTAGTTAAGCAGGGATAACTGTCACGTAATGAGGAGATTTCAAAAAATTTTACACAAGGACGCTTTTCTATTATCAATCTATTTTCATTATTACAAATTTGGGAAAAAACAATGGCACGTAATTATTAACATCGACCTAATTAAAGCTTAGGATACTGTGCCAAGAAATGATCTTTAAGATTTACCGGCAAGAGCTGGATGTGATATGCATGCAATTAATGTGGTTCAATATTTTACGATCGGAATATGGAACATAATAATTAAACATAATAAACACCTAACAACTAAGTGCCTTGGGCAAGGTTATAGTTTCTCAACAATATTATTTTATATGTATGCAGAATGAACTGTAGCTGTGGTGTAATGGGTATTCTAATCAAAAAATCATAATTTATTTATCCTTAACTTTCCAAACAACCAGGTAATTCTAATGAAGATTGTCTTATAAAACATATAGATAATTTAAGTATTTTGGAAATATTCTTGATAAAAATGGACAGACAGGAGCTAGACTAAAAAATTCAAAATGCAATAAAAATTATTGGGACACTAGGCTTAATTTGGTGGAATAAGAACATATTGTTGGCAAATAAAAAGAAATTGAAAAGACAATGATAAAAGCGGTACTAATATATGCAAGTGAGGTGTTTAAATGTTAAGAACAAAAAGAATAGTAGATTAAGAAATTAGAAACAGATTGAAGACAGCAGAAACAGTTAAAGAGAGAGTGAATGGGTCATCTGGTAAAAATGTTTGAATCAAAATGGTCAAAAGAGATTTTACAATGGACGTGAACAGATAGAGGTACAAGCGGACGCCCAAGCAAATCCTGACATAAGTGTGTTCGAAAAGTAATGTTGAGAAGAGATCTGGAGAAAAAACTATTTATGATAGGTGGAAAGCAGTTGGGCAGACAACATGTTGTTTTATAATTTACTCTGTTATATATTCAATATACAATATAGTAGTCGTGCTGACGCTACTAAATACCACTTTCTGAACTTGATACGTAAATGACTATTTTAGAATATATAACTTTTAAAACTGATTAACTTCCGTATTTAAATTCTTTCATATCTGTTATAATTTTCCAATCTAAGAAATTGAAAACAAAGCAAAATATCACAAAAATAACACTAATGAAAATGTAGCAAACACGTAAAACATCAGAATTACAAAAAGCACCTGTATCAGATAATACAAACATATGTAAAAACTGTGAAAATGTTCAATCCATTTGGAGATTTTCAGATGGTTTGTTAACATTTGGTAAATATTCCATTAAGGAAAATCAATATCAGACATGAAGTGTGTATATTTAATCATGAGGTTAGTATAGGATCAGATTATATTGCGGCACAGAAAAATAATATTAATACTGTGTTATTTTTATTAAAATGACCAAAAAAAGTTAGAATGAAGAATTTAAATACACAATGTCACACAATATCTTGTTTCAAAAAATATATTTTATATAATTGTGATTTAATAAATTTTTATTTATTTATTTTCTAAGATTGTTTACAAAGTATATCTTTTAAATGGTATTGGTAATCATAAAAAAGGTCTCCTTAGCTTTATTTTAACTTCTGAGAATAGTAAAAAATCACAAGGTGCTAAATCAGATAAATATTTTGAATATTGCACCATCCAGACTTGATTTCCTACCGAAAATTGAAGAATAATACTCGCCAGTTTTGACTAGTTTGACTAGTTGGAATAAACTCACGATACCCTTATATACCTTTTCTATCATAGAAAAAAACAATCAATATTGTTTTGATTTTGAATAGAGATTTCTTTTTGTAGCTTGGTCATATTGTAAATGCTGTCTGATGTTAGATTGTTTCTAAAGTGGTAGGAATTGTACTTTTAACCATTAATTAAAGGGTGTGAAAAGAATTTTAAGCAACCTTTCCATTAAAATTGTTCATATTATTTCCTTGTTGATGTTTAATGCTTCTTTCATTATTCTTAATGATATACTACGATCGTCTACCAATAATTCACGAACTCTTTGAAGCCTTTTTGATGCGATCTTTAAGAGTCTTCCTTAGAAAATTGTTTATGCAATTCCAAGCAATCATTGTCGTAAACTCATTTTATCATTTTGAATGTTGATATGGCATTTGTGCCAAGTTCTGTTTAAAATTTAATTATGGCTCTTTGTTCCATGTTATGCTTTCTATAATAAAATTATCAATTCAAATGTCGTAGCTCAGTCGTGTGTTAAGCAAAACGATAAAGCCTAAAAATGAAATGTCAAACTTATAGATGACATCACTAGTTTATGATATATCACTATAACACCAGTCCCGAAAACTAGTGATGGTTCTAACTACATTTTCTAGTAATATTCTGAAAAGTAGGATATCCATTGTATATTCTAAATAGTATATTCTCAAATCAATGAATTTTAGTAATTACTTTACATTTTAACTGTTGATCGATTTAATTCCTAGAACACACTTCAGAGAGTGTCGTAAGAAAGGTAAAAGGATTATCTGAAATTCTTCTTGAAGTGCCACATCCGATACGAACGTAGGCGACCCTCTCGCCTTTGCCTATAGTTGGTGCCTTTTTAATTGTTTCCACAGACAAGGAGTTTAATGCGAGACTGTTTGTCATGGAAAGTTGAAATTTGGCACTAATACATTAATTGAGGGCCTCATAAGAGTCATGTAGCTTTGAAAGTTAAATTTTGACTTGAGGGATTAGTTTGGGGAGCGAAATTGAAAGTGAAAAAAAAATTACCAGGTCATCGAGCGGAGTGTCAAATGAAAGCTTGTAAAAATGCGAGTTCAAAAATATATATAGTGTAATACTTGAGCACACTTTTCTTTGTGTTAGTTTTAAAAAATTGCTGAAAATCGCTGTTCTCTACCTTATCTCGAAAAAACTGATCAAAAAATTTTGAAAAATTCTGGTATATTCTCCACAGGGAACGAAAATTATCACGAGTGCATTACCTTGAATAATTTATCTGGCAAATAAAAAAAACAAAAAATTCAGGGTCATCAGTTTTCAGTAAAGATCAGAGAAAAACTGTGTTGAAAACTCATTTAAGGTATGTTTTGTGAAGACATTGATCATCTTATACCACCGTAACAAAAATTTTTATTTTAAAAGCAATCAATGTACGGAACACTAATTCCGAATGTTGGACTTGAACATGGCCTGTTATTTTTTAATTTTTAAATTCTTAATATTATTTTTTGCAAATATTTATGCTTTTTCTTTAGGAAAATAACCGGTAATACAACAGGAAGTAAGATATTGGAGAAGAAAATTTTAAAACGCTTGTATTAATTTAATTAATTTAACGTAAAATTATAGTGGCCTACACGTATTAAGTTATCACTAACTAGATAATCTAACATTTGTGTGTGCAGTAAGTCAGCATTAAAAAAGTTTGAAAATTTACTTAAAGATGACGGAACCTAACATGGAACTGAAGTTCTCATAGTTTTAGTTAGATGAGAAATCGTGATTTCTGGGATTATACCATGTCAATTTGGAGTAACCTTCCGACGCTTCGACTATGCTTTGAGATTAGAATAATGATAAAGCTTAAAAAAGCATAAGTTATATTGGAACTCACCGAAGCGTAATCAAGTGAATTAATAGTTTCTTACATGTGATGCAACTCGAAACCAGAGTGCATATTAATGTTTTTAGGGTGTTTGTAAATTTCAATTTTAGAAACACAAGCAAGTACCTTGGTTTTGCTGACATTAATGACCTGTAGAATGTTGATCTTCAGCTACAGCTAATAAAATACAATTTGTTTCTTTTTGACACACATTTATGTTCCTTACTTCAAGTTATTATTGATTTACCTCCTAGATGTACCATATCTTAGTAGTAGTAGTAGTAAAGTGAGTGGATGGTACCTTTAGTCCCTGGTGTCACCTAGATCTAAAAGTTCTTCTATGACTTCCCACTGAGGCGAGTCAGGGTCGCAGCCCTAGTCGGGCATTTTCTGCCAAGAGACATAGGCTACTCACCCTGACCTCTTGTAGATCTTTGGGTTCACAGAATAGTTGACCCTAGTATGTATATCTCTTAAGTATTAGTGCAGGATATTCACACAGAATGTCTGTACTGTCCTCACTTCCTCCCTCGCACAGCCGACATGTTTTTCGCTTAGCCAGTTTGAAGTTATATAGATGGGCCTGTAGTGTCACATGTCCCGTAAGGAGTCCTATGCTCAGAGGTAACCTTTGTTTTGACGTCGACAAGGGTTCCTTTGTTCTGCATATCGTAGCTTAACGACACCCCGCTCCTGTACTCCAAGAGAGTTGGTGTTCTTTATCCAACCATTCCGTGATTTTGTTTTCACCGAATAGAACTGCTTCAACCTGTTCAGGTGGGTCATCAGATATGCCTTGGTGACCTGGTACCCACATTAGGGTAATTTCGTTGTTACCTCCTAATGTGTTTAGTTTTTGTACACATTCCCTGATCAGCAAGCTGTCCGTGATGGTTTTGGCAAAAGCTTATATAGCTGCTTTACTGTCGCAGCAGATTAAAATTTTCATATTATTTGTCCCATTCGAGATTCGTATTTTTAAACATCTAAGGACAGCTAAGACCTCAGCTTGAAAAACCGTAGCCATATTGCCTATAGGTATACTTTCCCTGTGGTTTAATTTATAGCAAAAGATTCCCGCCCCACAGCGGCCATTAGCTCCCGAACCGTCAGTATACCAAATGTCGGTATTCGGCCTGTTCAGGAGCTTTTGCATGCCCTTCCTCTCAGGAATATGGACAGAAAAAGACTTAATCACTTGTCTCGTTTTCGTGATTTTGTCTTGTTTTAAGGCGAATGAGTGTCCCCGGTCCCCATTCCTTCATTCGCCTTGACATTTCAGTCTGTACACTGTTAATCTCGCCGTGTGATGATGTGATGATAAACTGGTTCAGTGGTGGGACACAGAGTGCTACTTCTAATGCCTCCGTTGATGTCGTTTTCAGAGCCTTCACTACCGCCCTAAGGTAATTTCCTCGTAGGCTGCGCAGTAGGTTCTTTGACTCCACCGTGCCCATTCTGGACCACCAAATCACTGCTGCGTATGTTAATCTAGGCAATAGCACCGCCCTGTATACCCACAGTGCGACCTTAGGTTGCATACCCCAAGTTTTGCCCAGAGCTTTCCTACAGGGGTCAAAGGGACAAAGGGACGGGTAGAATTTGTTCCTATTTTCGTTGAGGTGTTGTTTATAGGACGTCCAAAATATCTTTCGACAAAAACTAAAATTTTACCATTTCATTGAAAAGAACAAGATATCTGCTGTTGATGTTTCCAACAGAAAATTTTCGTCAGAAGGTTTGATGAGACAGCCAAGGCTTGCCCAACCACTTAGCTCGAACTTCCTTGAGTTTTAGTAGAAATATTTTGAGATAGTCTTAATCACTTCACAAGGAAAAAAAATTAAGAATTGGCAGCCTAGACACGATTGCCATATTACTGTCTCCTCTATCTTACATTGAAGATATTGTCGTTTCAAACATTTCGTAGTCTAACAATGCTTCTTCTACCTACTGGTAACAGGTCTCTTGAGATATCTAAGCATTTTCTACATATCTTTGTGTTTAACACCCAGTTATTTATATTATCTATTTCGCATATATGTCTAATATTTTCTCTTTTCTCTCTATCTAATAGGGCTTTCCTGCTTCTCTGTGCTCTACTTTTATTTCTGCTGTTTCGAATGTAGGTTTTATTTGTCTGTAAATTTAGTATTCCGTTTCAGTTCTTAGATGTTTTTTTCGAAATATAGTATTGTTTTCTTAACTTTCTACCCTTATATTCCCACTTGTTTATCCACAACTATAACTCAATATATAATATATGTATATATATATATATATATATATATATATATATATATATATATATATATATATATATATATATATATATATGGTGAAATATTTAGACTTTATTCATTGGTATATTTTTTTGTCAATAAGCTTAGATTTTAATGGTGTATAGATGCTGTTATGCGCTTTGCTTGTGCTGCCAATATTTTCTTTCATTTTTTTTTCCTGTCTTGTTAAATTTGTGAAGTAACTTATGAAGGACATTTTGTTGTCTGTTACCCGCACGGCATCGGTACCATAACATAGTATTTTTCTTTCTTGAACTACCATCCTATAGCATCTCAGTTTACCAGATTGTCTAATTATTTTATGTATTATTACGCTGAAATGTAGTGGGCCCTGGGAGTTTCTTAGGCGAATACCTATTTCTAGCCGTATTGACCTTCATTCATTCAGTTCAGCATTTATTTAAGTTACGATGTCATTTTTTAAGTAAATATTTTTTATGATTTAGATGATATTCGGTATATTTTCATAAAAAAGAGTTACTTCATCCCCTAGTTATATTCAACCGTAGGTTAATGTAATGCTAACTTATTTTAGATACTATGAACGTGTTCTTATTATGTTCTATCGATTTTTTAAGTAATTAACCCTATGACGAAAAAGGCATCCATGCAAGACCTCCCTGTTGCTTCTCTGCCAGCTAATTCTGTTTGTTATTATTATTGTTGTTAATTTTAGAGTTGCAGCTAAAAAGTTTATTTCTCTGTAGTTTGCTGTTTGCTTTTTAATTCAATTCTTATAAACAACAAGATTATAGTGCTAGTACTACATTCATTTGAAATTTGTCTTTTGAGAAAAGAAAGATTTTGTATATTATACGTTAGTTTTATAGTCAGTTTTCCTTATTTGAGCAGCCCATTAGTAATGCTATTTTTGTATAAATTTCTTCTGTTTTTAAGTTTTTGATGCGCTGTTTTTAAATATTTTTTATTTAACGAAATTTTGTCGTTTATTACTATATCTGGTATTTTCAATTCTGTTTCTTTTTCATATTTCTTGAAAATCATTTCGCGTTAATAAAACATCTTTAATGTATATCCAGAGTAATTACTTACAGCTCTGTGATTTTTAGTACATTTGTTTTCGTTCATCTAAATTGTAATGTGCATTACTTAAATGGATTGCCTGACACAATAATGTGAATAATCAACTAAGTTGGGAATGTGGGATCTTTGGTACAATGACACTACTCAGTATATATCACCACAACACCAAACACTTTATTTTTGCGCTTGACGCGCATATCGCTAACCATGTTAGCTTCATCAGGAGTGATGATTGACTGTCAATCATCGCTCCTGATGAAGCTAACATGGTTATCGAAACGCGCGTGCAAAAATAAAGTGTTTGGTGTTATGGTGATATATACTGAGTAGTGAATAATCAAGTTTAGATATAACAGACAATTATTATTTATATGTCAATAAGTTACAGTTTGGCTGGGAGTTAATAAATAAATTAGGACAGGATCTAAATACCGCATAATACGTTTACATATTAAAGAAGATAGAACTGGCTACATGTTTAATGATCTGTGTATATAATTAAATCGTAATTGCAGTTGTATATGTATATTGAGTACTATTTCAAAAAATTGACTGTCATTGTTCTATGCACATCGATACAACAATAATTTGTATGTTAACTTTACATAAAAATACTACTTACAAGAATGATATGAGACAGTATAGGTACTACAAGTTATACATATGCAAAAACAATATTTTTCTCAGATGTGTAACATATAAAAGTCTATGAATTAATGTCACTCATGGCGTATGCTATAATGGACTACCATATTTTTAGAGTATAATCTTTAAATGTATTTAAAATTCATTTACCTGCTGGCAGACTATGTCTATAAGAAAAATGAATTAGCTACTTTAAAATACTGGCAAATAGAAAATAAAACAAAACAAATTATAAAATAGATAAACCATTCTTGCCTAGATTAAATTTTGGCCATTGGTGAGGCGCCATTTACTTCTTTCTGAATCAGCCGCCAAGTAACCAACATTTCATGGTACTAAGCCTTAACTTTACATAGTAAGAACAACGTGAATCGCTTTTTTTTTTTTTCCGCACACGTGTCTCTCCTGTAGCGCTTTAGGGACCTCCCTCCAGCACGTGTGCTAGACCCATAAAAAAAAGCTCCTTACAAATGTTTAAAATATTTCAAAGATTCAATATTTACAGAATATTTGAGAAAATTGGGAAATGCTTGAGGTCAGCAAAGGACGCAATTCTTGTGTTTGGAATATTCCATATTCTTGTTGTAAAGTGTATGTGTTCCATTTCAGAATCGGGAGGAAATAACATACATTCTATTTCGGAAACCTGTTGTCATGTTATTACGCTTTTATAATGGAAAAAAAACTATTTTTATTACTTTTAGCTATATAAGGTGGTTATTTTTCTAATATATCTCAAGAGATTTTCCTATATATTTCTCAAAAACTATTTTGACGTGAATTTATTCTCTCATTATGCTAATATCAAGTTTGAAGCAAATGTATCGGGACGTACATACTACGTTTTTTAAAACTTTTAATTTTGAACCAAAAAAAAAATGAGAAACATATCCACACAAGGATCTAGTAACAGTTCTTGCTAAAGAAGCATCAACTTCGACAAAACTCAGTTATAATATTTTTCACGCTTCAATATTTATAACAGTCAAATTATTTTGAGTTTTTTTTATTATTTGAGATTATTAACTGTCATGTTTTAGTGACTTTTATTTTGGAGTATTTTCATAAATTAATTTAATTACCTCTGAAAACCTAAATATTTTTGGTCTTTATTTTTAAACTAATTTTTCTCTTTGAAGAAAAAAACTTTAATACATATTTCATTTTAATATTTGACCCTCAGTTACACTACTTTATTTTTGAAATTTTGCGTATGTTCGTAATACTTATGACAAAACTTGATGTTGGATGAGAAGTAAATAAATCAAGTTGTATTGTAGATACTATTAGTTTAAATCTTTTTAAACTTTGGCGTATATCATTGGAATATCGTTTCTATTTTTCTGTCTAAAAAGGATCGGAGTAGATGCTTTTCTTCTATATATTGATCTTGGACGCCATCATAAATATTTTTATATGGCTTAGACTCCACTTACCTCGGGCAGCTTCTAGTGGAGAAAGTAAATTCTAAGAGTCGAGATGTCAAAATGGAGAATCAAACTCCCAATCTCCTAATAACGCACTAAAGACTTATTTATGAAGCAATAAGTCCTATTTATTGGTACTTACATGCACTAAAACTACCCTCATTATGTTTTAAAAACTAAAATCCTTTCCAAGCGTCTGTAACGTCTACCCAGAAAAATAAAGGCGGGGACTGTGATATCTTATGACGATTTGGGCGGTGACGGTCTTAATGACGGTGACAAAACTGTTGTCAATGAGTGTAATAACACTGGCAAAGATAAGCAAAAAGCAGTGCAGGATGTCAGATAATTACTCTTCTACTAAACTGGAAGACCTACTTGCAGCAGCCAGATACAGGTAAAACAAAAAGCAATTCAGAATAAATACTTGTACTAAAGAGGAATACAGAACATGGCGCACAACACATCAACTCCAGCAGCAATACTGCTTAAGTCTGTCTCCCTGTCCGGAAATGGAAAAGCCAGTCGCAACATTGCTCACTGTCTGGGTGTGGGGTTCCTTATTTGGAGAATAACGCAATACTGCTCGAACAGATTTTTTACCCGTCAGCTGCAATACTGCTCATTGAAACGGATATCCACATTAAGGACGTATTCGTAGCGAGAGTTCGTTTTTAGTTGGTGGTCTGTGCCTCCATATGGCGCACATAGAACCAGTCGCAATACTGCTGGCTGAAGTGCGTCTCCCGATACGGAAAAAGGAAAAGTCAGCCACAATACTGCTCATCAGCCGGGTTATAGGTTCCTAAGTTTGTCAATAATCTGAACCGCAATACTACTTGAACGGATTATTCAGTCGAGCAATACAGCCTGCTCAAACAGATCCTTAAGCCCAAGGGAACGGAAACGGAACTGGTGCAAAGTCGGTCTGTTTCGGTAACCAAAACTATTTATATCGGAGATCGGAAGTGGGATGCAGGTATCAGATGGATGGTCGGTCTGAAAAGAAGCCTACGGCATTTTTTTTTTTTTTTTTTTTTTACAGGGAGAAATCCGCCTTATGGATTCTGGAGCAATCTGCCTCACCTTAGGGGTGGCCCAGAGTGCTCCAGATATGTGGGGCTCACCAGCCTCGTGAGAGGGGGCATACCCACCAAAACTCCTTGTGAGCTGGGCTAGGCCCTTTACCCCTTTTACATCAAAAGGTTTTACTATGTCTAGGTGTTTGTTGTGTTTAACTCGAGGTTAGTTTTATATAGTTAGATCTAAGCTACCTTAACCTAAAAACTAATCCTAAGTCCCTGTATTAGGGCGTGTTTGGTTACAATAGTGTTAGTGGTGTGTGATGTTTACACTTTTTAAAGTAGGAGTTGCTCAACTAATCTACAGTCTTAACCATAACTTAAGTCCTATGTCAGGGGGCAGTCTGTAGCCGGTGTTTGTCAGTCAAGTTGTATTATATCTGTAGGGCGAAGATGTCGGTTGCCGACGTTTACATTTGCTCTGAAAGTGTTAGCTATTTCGGGGTTGGGGTGAGCTGCGGCTTTCTCTAGGAAGCGAAGCTGGGCATTGCGGGTGAACTCTTTTATAGTGGGCATTTCAAACTCCCTGTGCAACTGATTGTTGCGGACAAACCAGGGAGCTCCTGCTATGATACGGAGGGCTCTATTTTGAACTGTCTGGACTTTGGCTCGATGAGTCACGGACATGTGGCACCAGGCCTGGCAGCCATACGTAAGTCCCGCCCTGATGATCATCTTGTAGATCAGCAACTTGTTGTTAGTTGATAATCTACTCCGATGGTTCAGGAGCGGGTACAGCTTCCCAAGAAGCTGGTTCGCCTTACGCACCACTGCCGGCACTTGGTCCTTCCATACGAGCCGCTGGTCGTACCGGAGGCCCAAGTACTTGATGTTCCTGGCCCATCTGAGCCTGGTTCCATTCAGGGAGAGGGGAGGAGGGTCGATTCTGCGGGGGCGTTTATCGAAGATTATGGCCTGGGTCTTGGGCCTACTGCTGTGTGCGGCGGTCTTTTATAGTAGATTTTTGCAACCTGTCCGTAATAAGTCAGGTAAGGAACGGTGTATCACGTACTTGGCGCTTTCGAACGGTACTAGAAACGACGGTGTACTACTCAGGTACTAATTATCTATCTATTCTATATACTAATTAACCTAATTTCAGAAGAAGCTTCAAATTAAATTTTATATTCTAATTCCTTAAACCCAAAAATAACCATCTGTTTCACGATAAGTGAAATTCCTTAAGTACAGCTGTGAATGAATGAATGAAGCTAGACACCAAAAAGGCTTCTGGCGCTGACGGAATACCTGCCGTAGTTCTCAAAAAGTGTATAAGGGAACTAACACCAGTTTTCTGTAGACTTTTCAACTTATCCTACAGAAGGGGAATATTTCCGTCCTGCTGGAAATGTGCCACAATTCAGCCGATACCTAAGAAAGGCACCTTGCCAAATAACTACCGACCAGTCATACTACTTTCAATAATATCGAAAGTCATCAATCAGCATCTTCTAAAATATCTTGAACGATTCAATATTATTAACGATCACCAAAATGACTTTCGTAAACATAGATCAACCGGAGATCTTCTGACTTATGTAACACATGTTTGAAACAATACAACTGAACACTTTGGAGAATCTCGAGGGATTGATTGCTCTTGACATATCCAAGGCATTCGACCGCGTTTGGCACGATGGACTGTTGGCTTAGCTACGCTCTTGTGGTATGTTTGAAAAGTTCTGTTTGTGGCTCTCATGTTTCCTCAAAGAGCGTTCTTTAAGAGTGGCGGTCGACAGATTTGTTTCTAACACCTTCACTATTAACGCTGGTGTGCCCCAAGGCTCTATCTGTCTCCTACTCTCTTTCTCATTTACATTAACGATCTACTGGAAAAGACCGGGAATCCAATCTACAGCTTTGTAGATGGCAGTACGCTTGTCTCTTCATTCACTTTGAATGCTCGGATATCGGCTGCTCAGACGAATATCCGCAGACAGCAGGAGGTCGTTCAACTTAACAAAGACCTGGAAGAAATTCTATCTTGGGGTAAGAGTAACCAAGTGGAATTTAACGCTACAAAAACCCAGGCGGCAGTTTTTTCTAAAAAAGTTAACTGAACCGGACATAGTTATATCGGGGCACTCCATTCCCCTAGCACCGTCGCTCAATTTGTTGGGCGTTAATTTGGGAGCAAATATGTCGTGGCATAAACATATTGGAGGCATAACAAGGAGAGCTTCTCAAAAGTTGGGAATATTATTTAGAACCAGAAACCTTTACACTCCACAACAACTGTTAATTCTTTACAACGATCAAATTCGAACCAGTATGGAATACTGCTCCCATGTTTGGGGCTCCGCTCCCAAACATATACTGCATTTGTTGGATTCTGTTTAGAGAAGAGCTGTTCGTTTGATTGGAGACCCGGAACTGACCGGCGACCTTGATTCGTTGGAACATCGAAGAACAGTTGGCGACTTGAGTGTGTTCTACAAGTATTTTTATGGAAAGTGTTCGAGTGATGTAGCCCGCCTAATTCCTTCCAAAGCAGTGCATGTTAGAAATACACGTCGCGCTGGTGCTTCACAGCCGTGTGAGCTTGTTACTCCGCGTACAACGCTTTTCAAGCAGTCTTTTATATGGAGAACATCATCCCCTTGGAACAATTTGCCCAGCGCTGTGTTTCGCACCTAGTACAATTTATAGCGATTCAAGAACAATGTGAATCGCTTTTTCTGCACACGTGCCGCTCCTGGAGCGCTTTAGGGACTTTCCTGCAACACGTGTGCTAGACCCATAAAAAAATATATATATCTGAATAAGGACTACTAAATTATGTTCTCTTGCTTGTGGATCCTAGGCCGACTGATGAGCCATAATACGGCGAAACGCATCTCTGTTTATTTGAAATTATTTCGAAGAGAAAAAAATAATATTTATATTTTGTATTATTTGTAAGTCGACAGAGTGGTTGGCACAGCCAACACGAAAGGGAGGCAGCGCAATTTGCTAGGGATCAATCTCAAACTTTACATGGTTTAACATCGTTAAAACAGCTGAAAATAGGCAAAGCCCATATTTCGGCAGTCTATCCACTGTTCTCTTATAAATTCATCCATTCCAAAACGCGTTTCGCCGTATCACGGCTCATTAGTCGGGCTAGGATCGACAAACAAGGGAACAGAATTTTTAGTACTTACTTATTTATTTATTTACCTCATTCTACAGTCCGGTACTTGCGGCTTGTGGCTGCTGTGTCAGCCTCCAAGTGAGTACCAGGTATGCGTATTTAGTACAATTCGGTGTACCTTACCATTGTGTTCCGCAAGTAGCGGAATAAGTGCTAGAAACGATGAGCCGCGATACGGCGAAACGCGTTTCAGGATAGATGGACGAATAACAGACTGCAGACTACTGAAATATGGGCTTTGCCTACTTTGAGTTGTTTTAAAATAAACCATACTCAGCTTTCACCTTATAGGCTCACATACCGGATGCCACTGTGTATTTTCAAAGACAGAAATGTTACAACCTAACAAAGACCTGAAGATATTCTGTCATTGAGTTGCAGTAACCGAGAAGAATTTAATCAATTTAATAAATTTTCACAGCATTAAGTCCTGGGAGCAAATATGTATTCGTATGATTATATTGCAGGTGGAGCAAATCAGTCAGACTTTTTCTTGAAAATACTAAGATTATACAGTACACAATTAATCAATAATCTGTAAAAGTATAAAAAATAAATAAATGGACCAGTAGTATAGATATGATGTGTAGGGAATCTTATAACCAAACAAACAGAGGGTAAGAATTATTTTTGTCAACTAAATTAATATCTGGGTAACGTCGACTATATCGGACCTGCCATATAACGTGGGTTCTGAACTACATAGTCAACTGATACTTTTCCAGTTTTACAATTTTGATCTTTTAACTCTCGACTAACCACGAACCTCTGCGGACTACCAAACTTTTAATACCTCTATAAACGTCTCTATAACAAAAACCAATATAAACAAAATAATATTTTAAGAAACACACTAATATTGGTAATTGAAACTTTCTAACAAAAAAATTAAACGTTAAACAGAATATTATAAAGGTGGTTTCTGTCTACCTTCCAAAAAAGTATACAGACTTTCCATTAATATCGCATTTTAACACGTAGTATATGATATGTTACGAATATATAATTTTATGAAACATGTAATTAAATCGAAAATCTTAACCCCATCTCGTTAAAATCCTAAAATAATTTAAGTATAGTTGACTTTTTCATTTAATGTACAAACACATAATTCTATTGAGTAATCAAAATAAAATATCAAAATGTTCGTAATTACTGTAGTTAAGTACCGGTTGAACCTTTCAAGCGGTTTTGCTATGCCCAATTTTGCGGCTGTCGTAAAATAAATTTAATTTGGCAAAGGGATTTATACGGCTTCAAACATATTATACGTTAGGGTACTTTAATTTTATAGTAGTGTGTAAAGCGGCTTATTAAAGTGAATTTGAAGACAACTTAGCAATAAGAAGTTAACATTACCTTGCTACTCTATACAAATTCAGTTTAATTCAGTACTCCAATACCTGTGCATGTAGTTATTATTGAATAAAATTTTGATTGCAAATTTGGATATAAACAAAAATTCTTTTAGACCATTTCAAAAATACTGACGAGTAATATACAAATTTTAGCCTAAAAAACCTGCTTTTCTCTAATTATGGTAGAACAAAACTGAACGAGAACAATACCATTTTGAAAGGGATATAGCACAAAGGCTTAGGAGCCTTTGTAATCGCAATTACCCAATAACGTTTTCATCGCGTTTCCACTATACACTTTATGGGTCTAATTATGATTTTGTCATATGGTATCAGGACTAAAAATGGTAGATTGTACATAAAATAACTATTTCAAATAAATTAATACTAAGTAATTTTTGGTTCTAATGATATTTGAGAAATATGAATGTACATGGAAAAAACTACTAGATAGTTTTACTACAGCTGGTGAAATGTTTACTACAATTTGTAGGATAAAATTTTCTAAATTGCAACAATTTTTTTTGTTATAAACAACTTAAATAAGTTGTTTATTTAATTATTGCAGACTATTTGTACCATACTGCAGATTTCTTTGTTACTGTTCTTAAAATTATGGTATTTTTTTGAATCGTAATTAATAAAATATTACACTGCACCTTGTAAATTGCGTAATATAAAACTGAATAATAAAGAATAAGTATTATTATTTTTTATAACTCTGCAGAATACATGCTTTTTAACAGAAGAAAAAACATAAAATGGTTGAGATATTTGTATGTAGAAGTTCTGTAACGAGAATATATAAAATTGCTCTGATGGATTTTCCCTCTACCAGAAAGTATATTGTATTTTTTTAATTCTCAATGTATCTTTGATTAACCCTATAAATTGTTTTGCACTTATTATTCATATCCACTAACTATCCAAATGCCGAAATTGCTATCCTGGGCGACTTTATTGTCCACAACATCCATTGGCTTAAGTATTCAAATACTACCGACGAACAAGGTCGTGAAGCTAAATCATTTTCAGCCAGTTGTGGCTTAACTCAGCTTATTGACGAACCAACACGGATCCTCGAGACGGGGCTTTGCCAGTCATCTTAATCTCTTTTTAACCACCAATCCAGAGATTTGCACTGTCACTGTAAATCCGCGGTTAGGTTCTTCCGACCCTAAACTGCTTTCGACATTGAGTATCCTACCAATCAGCGACAGAGGGGTGCCTAAACCGTGTAAGATTTGGCACTATAAATCTGCTAAATGAGAATAACTCATAGAATATTTTCGGACGTTCCTTTGGTTAGACGTTTGTTTTTGATCCGACGACCCATCTGACGTTTCCGATGTTATTTTGACTGGTATGGAAACTTACATCCCTTTTTCAAAGAAATACTCTTCCAACGGCAAGCCTTAGTTTGACCGAAAATGTAAAGAAGCTGTTGCTTCAAAAGATCTTGCCTATCGACAATGGCGTGAAAATTCTAACGTCATAAATCGTAACATTTTTGTTCGTGCCAGGAACAGATGCAAGGAAATTATCGACGAAACCAAGAAGGCGCAAAATCAACGAATTAGAAACAAACTTCCTAATTGTCCCAACAATTCCAGGTCTTTTTGTTCAGTCGCTAAGGCAGTTTCACCAAATCCACCATACCACCACTCACACGGACAGATAATTCTATTGCAACAACAACTGTTGAGAAAACAGACTTTTTGGCTGAACTCTTCGCTTCACATTCTACTATCGATTTCCAAGGAAAAATACCATCTACTATTACCATAGTGCAGTCAAGGATGTCCGATATTATCTTTAGACAGCGTATCATAAAATGTATTTTAATGAAGTTGGATAGAGTACCTGCCTTAGTACTCAAAAACTATGCGAGGAAACTAACGCCAGTTTTCTATAGACTTTTCAGTCTATCCTACAGAAGGGGTATATTTCCTTCCTGCTGGAAATGCGCCACAGTTTGGCCAATATCTCAAAAAGCCAAAAAGATCTTGTCAAATAACTATCGACCAAGTACATTGCTTTCATTAATATCGAAAGTCATGGAAAAGGCTATCAATCAGCATCTTCCAAAATATCTTGAAGGATTCAACATTATTAGCGAACATCAATATGACTTTCGTAAACACAGATCAACAGGGGATCTTCTAACTTAGGTACCACATCCGTGTTTGACACGATGGACTGTTGGCTAAGCTACGGTCTTCTGGTATATCTGACAAGTTCTGTTTGTGACTCTCATGTTTCCTCAAAGAGTGTTCGTCACTAGAGTGTTCTTTACTAGTGGCAGTCAAAGGATTTCTTTCTGACACCTTCACTATCAAGGTCGGATTGCCCAAGGGCTCCATATTGTCTCCCACTCTCTTTCTCATTTATATTAACGATTTGCTGGAAAAGACCAAGAATCCAATCTACAGCTTTACAAATAACAGTACGCTTATCTCTTCATTCACTTTGAACGCTCTAACATCGGCTACTCAGACAAATATCCGCAGGCAGCAGGAAACAATTCAACTTGACAATGACCTGGAAGAAATTATATCTTGGCGTAAGAGTAACCAAGCAGAAATTAACGCTACAAAAACCCAGGCGGCAGTTTTTTTTGAAAAGTTAATGTTGCTGAACCCAACTTTGTTATGTCGGGGCACTCCAGTCCTCTAGCATCGTCACTTGTTAGGCGTTAATTTGGGAGCATATGTCTTGGTATGAACATGTTGCAAGCATAGCAAAGAGAGCTTCTCAAAAGCTGGGAATATTATTTCGAAGTAGAAAGCTTTACACTTCACAACAACCGTACAAAACTCAAAGTCGATCAACTATGGAAACGTGCTCCGACGTTTTGGCTCTGCTTCCAAATGTACACCGCATTTATTGGATTCTATTCATAGAAGAGCTGGTGAAACTAGCCGGTAGCCTTGATTCGTTGAAAAGTCGAAGAACGGTTGGCGTACTTTCATGTACCATGTTCGAGGAATGTAGCCCGCTTAATTCCTCCCAGAGAGGTGCATGCTAGAAATACACGTCGCGCTGATGCTTCACATCCGTATGAGGTTCAGCTTGTTACTCCTCGTACAACCCTTTTCAAGCGGTCTTCTGTATGGAGAACCTCATCCCCTTGGAATAATTTGCCCAAAGCTGTGTTTCCGCACACGTGTCTCTCCTGTAGGGTTTTAGGGATTTCCCTGTAGCACGTGGGTTAGACCCATAAAAAAATATTTAGTTTAAAAGTTTTTATTCGCTTAGTTTTTTCAACATTAACTTTTAAACTTTATATCACTCTATTGAAAAAATGTTTAATTTTGTAAAAAGAAGATTTAGGTAATTTGTCTGTTCCAGTAATATTTTATATCTTTTGACTAAATACGTTATTTTTTTTCACAATTTATACCTAAAAAAGGTAAAAAATCGAAGTCAACTTTTGTTTGATAATTCATCCCGCCCTTAGAATAATATTGAAGCTACATTCTCAATTTGATTACCATATTACCGTTTTTACTATATTCTCTAAAATATCGATATCTACTATCTACACGTAATATTCATACAGGTTTTATAGATATAACAATACGACCATTAATATTAGAGTTGCTATCTATAGTTTTTTCGGAACTATTCCAATTATTGGTAACCCAAACCCGATAAAATTAAATGTCCTTCGCTTTATTTTCTATTCCAAAATCCTCACTTGTTGTTGTAGTTTTTTTTTTTTCTCACATCTGTACGTAATTACCGAGTCTCATGACCAATAAAACTTTCTTCCATTTATTACTGTATTTGCTATTTAATATTAGTGTTTCCAGAAAAGTTAAATAAATTAATACAGGTTGTTATATTTCTAACTAAACCCTTCCTTTTCTTTTAGTTAACTTTACTTTTTTAAGTTAACAACAAAGCGGCCATAAACACACACGTATGGAACACTAATGCATTAAATTTTTGGGACCTGCTTAAAGCTTGTGTGGTTTTTTGATGTGGAAAGATAGGGGCAAGATATTTGTATTTGTCCATTAAAAAGTAAAATTTGCAAATTCATCGCACAATGTCACAGATAAGAAAATCGAGCGGCTGAGCAACCTCATTTATTTTGCCTGGAAGTAAAGTGAAAATACCGGCTTTTCGGGCAAAATATCAACAAGCAGCATACTGTGTTACAGTTTGTAGCCTATTTCATGCTAGTCTAGATATATAAGATGACTAAATGATGGTGAAAAGTATCGATATCTGTATTATATAAATTTTCATTAAGAGTGTTAAGGATCACAGAATCAAACAAATTTCATAGATTATTGTATTGCTATCAAATCATTTTGATAGAAGTTGTACCGTACATTTTTATTTGCAATACAAGTTTGTTTTCTACTTTATAAGAAATATTGTTTGTAGTTGTCCTTATAACTTACAACAGCATTTTTAGATTTAACGGCTTGATATTTGATGGGTTTATATTCTTTTCATTCCTTGAGAATCAATTAAAATCTTTATCATGAAAGTATTCTTTTAAAGAGTAGAGCTTACTTCACTAGGTTCATGATATATCCATTTATCTGTATCTTGCGCATTCAGCATATGGTAGGTGTTACAGTATCATATTAAAAAATATATATTTTTTAAATTATTTTTGAGAATAACACATTTAACTATTGTTCTTCATACCGTTTGAATCAATAGGCATTAAAGATTCAGTATTAAGTAAGCAATATTAGAAATATGACAAACAATTTGACATATCCTGCATATTAGGAGCAAGAATTGATAACTGAAATAATCTAAAATTGTTTAAGAATTTTGGATAGTAAATATTAAAAAAACAAAGTAATTTATTCAGTACTTTTGTCAGTTCTATAATAAATACTGATTTTGATTTTGTAGCACCAAAAAATAGCTTAAATCGATATTTTAAATAATCCGTAATCCCCGGTAAGACATTAACAGTAAAATAGCAGAACATGGGAACGGCTTCTTAAATTTTAAATAATAAAGAGATAATATTATTTTTAGGTTCTTTGATACCAAAAATCCTGAAAGGGGCATGTAGCATTATATATCCGAACCAACTCTTCTTTTATTCCCTTTCTCACCCTCTCGATACACCTGAATTTGTTTAATATCTCAACCAAAACCAGGAAAAAACTTCCATAGATTCAGGTTTCTACTTCTGATATTATGTGAATATAAATCTTGAAATTCATATCCCATTTCGTCCAAAAATTATCAGGGGAACAAATAGGTAGAAAAATCAACGAAAATTAAAAAAATGTGCTCTTCCTGGTCAGGGGACTCCAAACCGTGACGAATTGTAATAATTTCAAAGGGCGATCTTTCCATTAATTGTTCCTTTTTTCGTTTCCTTAACGAGGCTAGTAAATTTTCTTCTTTCTAAATATTAAATTAAATATTATATTAAATTGCTTTGAAATGTCTTGGTTTCCGAAATTTAGGATCTATAAGATTGTCACTAATAACCCATTGTTTTAATGCTTTATGTCATATTTTTCAAAATATCAGAGAAATAATGAAAGATTCCAAACATAATATAAGAGATAAAAAGTTATAAAATAAAACAAGGACTTTGCTGTTTTAGAAAATGAAAATAACCAGTGGTGTACTAAAAAAAACACTCTAAATTATTTCTCATGGCAATGGTGGTATATCGAGGACGTGTTTTGAATTCTACAGAAAAATTTTTAGAAATGTGTAAAATAAACAAAAAAATCTAAAGAAACACTTACATTTAACACCCTTAGACATTAATCATTTTAAAACTAATGTTAATAAGACTGTTTTTTATATTTATTATATCGACTTCGGCTCAGTGGTATACCTTCGGCTTACCATGCCCAAAGTCTCAGGTTCCATTCATGGCGGATCGGTATACTTGTTCATTAAAGTATATTTAGCTAGGCCATACACCATGTCATGTTGTTATACAACAGACATCGATACACTCTCAAAAGCCACTGTGTTACTGTACCATGCTGGTTGCTGCTGGGACTGATGAAAGTAGCATCTCTCTGCATTAAGATGAGGTGCATATCTGAAGTTGGAGTGGGAATGCCTAAAAGCCGAACACCGATGAAACATGCCGACGACGTGTTATTAGTTGGAGGACAATCTGGATCGGAGGACTGATGAGGAAACATATCTAAAGGGACTGGAAGTAAAAAATTGGCCCACATCGTGGTTCGTGGTAAGCGAAAAGTGCAGAATAAGACCGTAAAAATAGTGGGTTCGAGAGTACGATATATCATCTTATGTTAAACTGTAGTAGATACATTTAAGTATATATTTAGTACTTATTCAGCGACAATTGCTTATCTTTAGAATTACATATAATTTTAGATTCTTGAACAACTTCATTAAAATGTGTTTTAATTTATATTCTTGTGTTGGAAAGCCAGCCACAGAAAAGTAAGCCCTAAAGGCGTAAGAGCTCAAGTGTCTAGATACCGTTACTATATCACATATTTAATTTCTGAAGTTACAAAGTACAAATAAGCAAACAAGGATAGTCATGCATGCAATATTATAATTTAAAAATAACAAATAAAAATGCAAAGAATATATATATATATATATATATATATATATATATATATATATATATATATATATATATATATATATATATATACCCATAAAATAGTACAGTGACTGACTGACAACGCACAGCCTAAACCTGTGAACCTATATATTTGAAATTTGGAGGAAATATTCTTTCAGTACCCTAGGAGTACACTAAGGAGGGATTTTTTTGAAATTCCATTCCTAAAGGGGTGAAAAGGGGTGGTAAAATTTGTATGAAGAAACATTTTTTTTTAAAGTTACGATGATGACACTTTGTAAACATACTCTTCAAAAGAAATAAAATATGTTTCATTATTTTCGAAAATTCGTCTCCTAAGGGGGTGAACGGAGGAGACAAAGTTTGTATGGAGAAACATTAATTATTTTTTCAAGGTACAATTCTGAAATTTTTTAAAATACTATTCGATATTAAGTAATACAGAAATACGTTTTGACTGATTTAAGGGATGATTTATCAAAATGTATCTAATTTTCACGAATCTACCTGAAAAAAAAATACGAAATACGCGTAGAGACTGACGGAGTTTGTATGTAAAGAAATATTTATGAATAAATATTCTTATTCCAAAAATAATTAGACGTGTTTTTTTTAAAAAAATCAGCCTCCTAAAGGTTAAAATTTAGTGGCCAAGTGTATATACTTACAGGATCGAAATTTGAAGCAGTCGGTAGAGGGGAAGTACTTGAAATATTGAGCAAATTTTATGCGAAGGAAACATTTCATTATTTTTAAACAAGCTTTTTTAATAGGAAATCGAATAGGCCTAAACGACAACAATAAGTGACCCTGCCTTTTATGGTATTAATAGATAGGCACAATAATGAGGATCAAATACTTTTGAAAAATATTATGCCTTTAATTAGGAGAAATTCACATTTTATGGACTTTCTTTTAATTGAAGAAAAAATATTTCTGAAAAGCATTTTTATCAATGTTGGGTCATGTATTTCTCATTAATGCCGATTTCATTTTCGGCTCAAATAAGCAGCTTTTCAAAAATATTTAAATATTGGTATCTTATTAAATTTCTACCCTGTACAATATTTTTTTTAACTTACAACTTTGTATAAATACCATTAAATAAAAATAATTAGACACCTTTTTCATATTTATTCTAATATCACTTCCCTGGAGTTACAATCGAGATCTAAATTTTGTATGTACTTGATGACAGGTCCGTCCCCTATCAACTCTAAAACGCAAAAACCCGAGCATAGTCTCGCGATCCATAATGGGTCATCCCTACCATTCCGTCGCACCGAGTTTACCTTAAACATTTCTTGATTAGGTTTATTAGTATAATTCCGTAGTTTTAGTTGCATTATTTCATAGTTGTATTTGTTATTTTTGTTACTAATTCTAAGTAGGTACCTACTACCTACTTATATTAGTAGGGGATAGTTATTTTTAGCTTAAGTATTTTTTCGTACTAATTGCACTTACTTTCATTGTATTTATTCAAAATGGTTGTGGAAATTTTGTTGATTGAGGGGCAGAATGTCCCACAGACAGTTGTTCCTATTCTAGAACATGGAGCCTGCTTATTTCGGGCCTTATCTTTTTTTATTAATGGAACCCAGGAAATGCATAATGATGTGCGTGGGCAGACTGTTAGGTATGTTGTAAAAAACTGGAAAGGATTTTCTATTATGTCGTGTGATGAAAATGGAGATAACTATGCCACATCGTTATAACAACAATATGCTAAAAATATCAACGTTCGGTAGTTCATTTGAGTTGGAAGCTGATGGGTGAATCTTCCTGTTTATTTTCGAAGTCTATCGAAATGGTGCGTTTTATGTGAAAACAGGAACTGAAGGTCGACCTGTTAAGCGGCTTAGGTTTACATTAAGTCTTTCGAGTGGGCATTTGATGCATATCCTTCACAAAAAATTTCGGTTTCGCAAGTTTTGGACACGGGTATTCCAATAGTTTTTACTGCCAAAAAGATAACGACGAGAAAAGTAGAAATACCAATAACTCCATCGCCTAAGAGTGAGTCCCTGTCTTCATCTTCGTCATACCATAGCTTAGAACAGATTGCTTCAAGTCTAATACCGAAGTCAAATAAAAAACGAAGGGCTCGATATACAAACACAACCCGAAAAATTCAGAAAAAAAACAATCTTCTCGAAATAACTCTACTGCGTACCAGAAAACGTAGCAAAATATTAGGAATCACATCCTGAAGTACACCGACAAGCCGTTACCAATTATCAAGCCACGCATCTTGAAGAACATAGAAATATTCAAACTCGGTATCCGGAAAACATTACTCAAAAATTTTGGAAAGATAAAACTCTATCTGGTTTTGTTTGTGATTCGGAGATAATCTATGAATCCGATAAAACGGTAAGCTTAGGTAGCATGAACATCAAGTGTCAGCGATGTTCCGCTTTGAAGTGGAAAGATGAAACTGCGGTTATGTTCTGTAGTGGCGGGAAAGTATTTCTTATGCCATTTCAGTCTCTTCCAGAACCGCTGTATAGTTTAATTATGGGCCTTCAGCCTGACCATCAACACTTCTTAACTCATATCCGACAATATAATAGCTGCTTCCAAATGACCTCATTTGGAGCTAAACATGTATTCCACGATGAATTCATGCCAACGTTTAAGGTGCAGGAGCAAGTTTACCATTTAATTGGAAGTTTGTTGCCTGTGGACCAACAGGAAGTTCGAGTCTTGCAAATTTATTTTGTAGCAGATGATGAATAAGAAACAAATATGAGATATTTTAATTTTCTAGCTGTAACCAACATTTGGTCATATACTTCAAAAGGTACTCCTTGACTTATACCCATATATAAAAGACTTAAAGACAACGATTGAAAAGTTGCCTCCTTCCTGTAAGTTATTTAGAATTGTAATTCATGCTGAAAAAAAAAGTAGAAGGTCACGCAGGCCAGAATAATGTTCCAACAGTTAATGAAGTAGCTTTGGTGATATTAGGTCAACAATTTGAAAAACGAGACATTATATTGGAAAGCCATAGCAGCACATTAGTGAAATTCATAATTCTTACGACGCCTTACATTATCCCCTGCTATTTTATCGTAGTGAGGATGGATATTCCATCAGTACTTTAACATAATCCGAACACAAATATTCCCTTGAAAAAGACGATTTCCGCTGCAAGTTTTTATCCGTATAGAATAATGATTAGGACGGGGTAGTTAATCATCTCATCTACTTTCGATCACTTTTTAGCTAATTTTTGGTTGACGAGTACGCCAAGATCGAGACTGAAAGACTCAGTGATATAAGAAATAATCAGTCAAATTTGCGCGCAGAAAACTACATACATCTAAAAGATGCTGTGGGGAGGAAAGATGCTGTCCCTAATAATCTTGGTCAAATTATTAAACTTTTTCTTTACAGATAGGTCCAGGTATATGCACGAACGTACCCAAGATGCCATGAGATATGTGCATGGCCCTTGTGGAAGTCATAACTAAGAAAATGCACTAAGAGGTTTCCGAAACCATTTGTAAGCAGAAGATGACGGCTATACTGTAAACGTAAGAGGTAAAACACTAGATAACCGATAGATAGTAACATATAATCCAGTTCTTTTAAGGACGCTTAACGCACACATCAATGTCGAGTACTATAATTCGGTTAAGTCCATAAAATATGTTTGTAAGTACGTTAATAAAGAGTCCGACCAGGCTAGTATTGCCCTCGAAAATTTGAAGGTTGAGGTAAAAACTTACGAAAACGGAAAATATATTAGTAGCTCAGAGGCGGTGTGGCGGATTCCCAATTCACGAACGTTTTTCCACAGTTGTTCATCTTGCGGTTCATTTAGAGAATAGCCAAAGGATTTATTCTAATGAACAAAATCTAGCTCGTAGAGTAGCCAATCCACCTACAATTACTCTTTTAGCTTTCTTTAAGCTGTGTCAAAGAGACGATTTCGCAAAAACATTGAAGTATTCTGATGTACCTGCATATTACGTTTGGAACAAAAATACTAAAGTTGAAAGAAGAAAAAGAGGAGTTGATACTGATGGATGGCCAGATATGAAAAAAGAACATGCTTTCAGTAGAGTCTACACAGTGCCTCCTAATATAGAGTGCTATTACCTCAGTATGCTTCTTCATGTAGTACGAGGTCCAACTTCATTTGAAGCTTTAAAAACTGTTAATGGTGTAGTACATCCTACATTCCAATCCGCTTTCAAGACTTTAGGCTTGCTTGAGTACGATCAGCACTGGTACGTTACCTTGGAAAAGGCTGCGCTCAGAAATACACCCTACAGAATTAGAGACCTGTTTACGATTATGTTGGTTTTCTGTCAAATGTCAGATCCATTAGGCTTATGGAGAAAGTCAAAAGATTATTTATCCGAAGATTTTAAATGGCAAATTGAGCGCGAGGTTGATGGTGATATTTAGGAATTTTTTGGTCAGGTGTATAATAAGTGCCTACATGTAATTAAAAAAGCGGTCTTGGTATTAGGTGGTCGTACTCTCCAGGAATATGGTTTGCCACAAACGAACAGACCACGCGATTTAGGAAACATAGAATATCTGAAGGAGACTAACTATAAATGTTCAAGAATTAGGAAGATTCGTGACCGTTAATGAAGGTACATTAACCACAGAGCAAAAGTTAACGTACTACAAAATTATAACCAGTGTCGAAACAATCGCGGGGACTTTTCTTTTTAGACGCTCCAGAGGGCACTCGAAAAAACCTACCTCATAAACTTGATATTAACAAAAATAAGAATCACTCATGGTATCGCTCTTGGTGTCGCTTCCTCTGGAATTGCAGCCACGTTGCTGGATGGTGGCTGAACTGCGCATTCAAACTTTAAGTTGCGCCTCGATCTAGCACATACAGAAACGCCTATATGCAGTATATCGAAACAAAGCAGAGTACCTAGAGCAACTCGAGCTAACGAAATTAAAGCGTGTCTGAAAAGATCAATGTTGTGGCCCACAGCTAACAAAAAATATGCGAGTACATCTGGGGGGTAATGTATCTGCTGTGAAATTTTGTGATCTGTTATTGAAAATAGGAAACGGTAATATTTCATCGAAAGACGGTATGATAATTATCCCAGACGAGCTGTGCATATTAGTGACTACCGTCCAGGAATTAATAGATCGCATTTATCCCGGAATTGCGAAAATAGAGGATAAGCCTATGGAATGGTTTTGTGAACGGGCAATTTTGACCCCGAAGAACGATCAAGCTACGTTTATCAATGACATGTTGCTGAAGTCATTTGACGAAGAAGAAATAGTTTACCACTCAATAGACACGGTGTGTAACGCGGATGACGCCGTGAACTATCCGGTTGAGATTTTGAATTCACTCAATCCATAGGGTCCATACCATAGGATAATTCTGAAAAAAGGCACACCGACAATGCTTCTGCGGAACCTCAAGCCGCCAAAACTCTGTAACGGCACTCGGTTACAAGTTAAAACACTCCACAGAAATTATATAGAAGCAATTATTTTAACCGGATGTGCTCAAGGTGAGACAGTGTTTGTGCTGCGGATTCGTTTAATACCCATCGATCATCCTTTTGATTTTAAGAATGTACAATTCCCCATAAAATTATGTTTCGCTATGACCATAAATAAATAACAGGGTTAAACTTTAAAATTTGATGGCGTAAATTTTCTGGACGATTGTTTCTCCCACGGCCAATTTTATGTGGCTCTTCCAATAAAAATCAGTAGTTATATATATATATATATATATATATATATATATATATATATATATATATATATATATATAGATACAGAGAGAGAGAGACAGAGCAAAAAAGAGAGAGAGAGCTTTAACAGGCTAGTTGAGCCTATTGCTTAGGGATTCCTCTTCATTTTTTATATTTGCATTTTTTGCTTTCAACTGATTATCCTCTTTTCCTACTAATTTCTTTGTTGTTGATTTTCCATATAGCTGCGAATCAGCAGACTCTTGCATCTTGCTATCACATAAGAGAACTGCGAGCGCACAATACATTTAAAAAGATGCCTAGTTATACAGTAATGTACAAAAAATGTTTTTTTATCTTCACTTATTTGTTTTGCTTTTACAAATCTGACAACAAAAAAATTAGAAGGATGTTTATGTTAATGTACATGACTTTGTTGATCTAATTTATTTAGCACATACTTGGATGTTCGTTGGACGCTAATGTCATATAGTCAAGTCAAGCACTGTTTTGACAGAAAGACTCAGAAAATATTTTTAAATATTTAAAAATAGGCAGTAAATAGTGTTCTTCCTTTTCTAGAAATAAAACTGTTAATTAAATAATTATATATATATTTATTATATAATATTAAAGCTAGTGTAATAAAGGCAATGGTGGCAGCTCCGTGAAACCAGAAAAGAACTAATTTACTTATAATTTCTACTAATGAAACAAAAAATCAGCTTACCTTACCAAATAGAAAGTTTTGATGAATATTAAAAATTTTCCTATATACTTATACTTTGTATGAAACGGACTACTCGGGATCAATTTACTAAATTATCTTACCTATTTGGAAGTTATGAGCCGTTACTGAATAAAGGGAAGGTAAATTAGGGGCGACATATTAATTCATTAATAAATCCAAAGTAATCCTCGCACGTTTTGAATGACTCAGTTATCATTTTTAAAGAAAATATTAGTAAATAAGTCCTTGGGAATACTAGTGTTCATTCATTCCTCCTTCATCATTATAATAATGTCGTCAAATGGAAATAATTACGAGAGAGTCCTTTGTGAAAAAAGAAACGTTTCATACTTCTGCAGTTTAAGAGAAGATTTGTTCAAAAAGTAAAGCAATTCAACCTGAAACATTGACAGCTTTACTACCAATAAAAAACCTCGCACTTGATATGAAATTTTATAAATTAAGTACATTAAAAAAAGTAAGATACAATAAATTGGATCTCTGGCTTGTGAAAGTGTATAATTTAAAAGCATACCTACCTTCCGTCGGGGGCTGTTTGAGGCGACAGCCTAACTCGGAAATTGCTACTAACAATTGTCGCCAGGAAACTCGATCGCTAGAGTTCTAACCCAGTAATAAAATTCCATATCAACCACTAAAAATGAGCAAAGCCCACATCGTAGCATTGGTCACTGTTCTCTCGTCTATCTTACTGAGTTAGAACTTTAAGAATAGCGCTGTTCAGCGGTAATTCCTAGTAATAATTCCTGTGTCGGTCTATGGCCTTAAACGGCCCCTGTAACAATTGTCAATCTTTAGAATCAAATTTTATTTTTATGGTCTAGAAAAATTTTATTAAAATCGGTTTTAATTTGTATACTCTTGTTGGCAAGCCAGATATCTGGAGATAGCAAACGCCACAGAATATAGGCCGTAAAGAACGCAGAGTTCTAGCGCTCAGATGTCAGTGGTGAGTAATATATTTAACTTATGAAATTGTAGGAAAAGTCAACATACTCAATGATTCTAGGATACCAATAAAAATGCATATATATATATATATATATATATATATATATATATATATATATATATATATATATATATATATATATATATATATATATATATATATATATTATATATATATATATATATATATATATATATATATATATATATATATATATATATATATATATATATATATGCATGGTGTGCCAGTATTCCGTGAACATTGAGTTACTGTTTATTTCTGTAATGAAAATATGACCATTGAACTGAACTACCTTAGTCCAAAAATTGATAATTTTTGAGATACAGGGTGTCAAAGTTATACTTTTAGTTTAGTTTTTCTTAAGTGGCTTTCTTAATAATTGTACTATTTATACAAGATTCGGTGCTAAGGGGTTTTCTGAGATGAGAAATTGAAATCAGCTCACAGTTTTGTTGTAAATGGTAGGGGCGCCATTTATTGCACTGTGTATACTTTTAAATTGTCATAACTTTTTTGATACCACTCTGTATGACATTTTTAATTAAATATTCGTCTTCTCATGTCTAGAAAAGCTCTCTTGGTAAATGTTGCTCCGAGCAACAATTTCTGAGATAGTGGGATGATTGTTTCCATTTTTTAATTCCATCGTAAAATTCGCAAATGCGTTCGTTTACACGTTTCTTCACATTGTATAGTTACTTGGCAACACTCAAAAATCACTCTGGCAATGATGTCAGATATCATAAGCTCTATGACTTAAATGGCTTTTAGTAATACTGACAGAAAATAATTTTTGACAGATATCACACAAGGTTTATGAGTATGAAAGAGAATTAATCCCTTCTCATTCTTAACAGTGTTTTAAATCGAGATTATTATGGAGTACACATTTGGTGAGCAAACTGATATGATTTTAGTGTTTGGTTTTTGTAACGGCAATGGTCGCAAAAGTGCTCGCGAAAGATTTCCACATCGTCGGACTCCTAACTATCAGACTTTTGAAAATATTGAGAGGCGACTTCGAGAAATTGGACAATTTAAGCCGATCAGGAATAATGCTTCATAAGCTAAAGCACCCGATGTTGAAGAGGAAATCCTTGAAATTGTAGACGATAATCCTCTAACCAGCACTCGTTTAATTAAACATCAAACGGGAATATCAAAAGTTACAACTAACCGGATAATTAGACAACAAATTATTCATCCCTTTCATATATAGTCCATCTAGGAACTCTTACCTCCAGATCTTGGATCCCGTTTGAATTTTGCACAAGTTATTCGAGCACGCATAGCGACTCTTCCAGCTTTTCACACTAAAATCCTGTTTACAGAGGAAGCACGCTTCACTCGGCGTGATATAAGAAATATGCATAATAATCATGTTTACGCTGATGAAAACCCACATTCTGCGGAGCAAAGATAGTTTCGACGCGAATTCAGTATTAATATCTGGATGGGATTTGTCGCGAACTATTTGATCGGGCCGTTTCGATTACCAGATCGACTTGATAGTGACATTTACTTGAATTTCATCCGTGAAACAATTTCTGAATTATTGGAAAACTTACCTTATTAATTTACGTCGCGACGTGTTTTTTATGCACGGCTGTGCACCATCCCATTTTGCGCGTAATGTGAGAATTTCTTGAACCCAAGTTAACCACATAAATATATCGGAAGAGGTAAAGATGCTCCTATTCACTGGCCACCATGCGATTTTTTCCTTTGGGGTGCATTGAAATCGAAAGTTTTTCAAGTTTAAATCAACAACATTGACCAATTGTGGAAATGCTGCTAACACTTTACGAGATGAAGACATTTTAATTTATGCATTAACGAACATTTATTGTGAAACCAATACTCCTCAGTTGAGCGATTAAACTTTTTTCGAATTTATCAATTTGTGGGTAATCTTTTATACCCTTAGCTAGTTGGTTTTTACATTCTTACTGTTGTTGGCCCGTTGGTCTTTAAATTTATTATTGTTGTTAGCCTGTTTGCCTTTAAGCATGCTCTAAATTTCAAAAAATATATTCTTCTGGACCGGTCCTAAGCCTGAATGAAGTGAGAAGGAAATCATTTGCGAATTTGACAATGAAGTTAAAAAATGGAAACAAACATCCTATTATCTCAGAAATTGTTGCTCTGAGCAACAGTTACCAAGAGAGCTTTTTTGAGACAGGTAAGGAGGAATATACGAATATTTAATTAAAAATATCATACAGAGCGGTATAAAAATGTTATGACAATTTAAAAGAATACATAGTGCAATAAGTGGCGCCCTCTACAAATTGTACAATTATTAAGAAAGCTACTTAAGAAAAACTAAAATAAAAGTATAAGTTTGACACCCTGTATCTCAAAAATTATGATTTATTGGACTAAGGTAAGTTGGGTTAAATGGTCATATTTTCATCCCAGAAATCCACAGTAGCTCTATTTACACGGATTACTGGGACACCCAGTATATATATATATATATATATATATATATATATATATATATGTATGTATATATATAAATATATATATATATATATATATATATATATATATATATATATATATATATAATATATATATATATATACATATACATATATATATATATATATATATATATATATATATATATATATATATATATATATATATATATATATATATATATATATATATATATATATATATATATATATATATATATATATATATATGTATGTATATATATATATATATATATATATATATATATATATATATATATATGTATTTGAGAGCCTCATGATTCCTCAAAGAGCGGTTTTTTACGAGTGGCAATCGATGGATTTCTTTCACCTTCACTATCAACGCCGGTTTGCCTCAGGTCTCCATACTATCTCCTACTCTCCTTCTCATTTACATTAACGATCTGCTAGAAAAGACCAGGAATCAAATCTTCAGCTTTGCTGATGTCAGTACGGTTATATCATCATTCACTTTGAATGCTCGAACATCGGCCACTTATGCAAATATCCACAGACAGCAGGAGATCGTTCAACATAACAAAAACCTGGAAGAAATTCTATTTTTGGGTGACCATATCCAAGTAGAATTTAGGCTACTACAGGCGACAGTTCTTTCTAAAAAAGTTAACGCTGCTCAAGAGCTGGGAATATTAATTCGAATTAGAAAGCTTTATACTTCACAGCAACTGTTATTTCTGTACAAAGCTCAAATTCGACCAATGATGGAATACTGCTCCCATGTTTATGGCTCTGCTCCCAAACATACACTGCATTTGATGAATTATATTCAGAAGAGAGCTGTTCCCTTGATTAGAGACCCGGAAATGGCCAGCAACTTTAATTCATTTGAACATCAACAGTTGGCGACTTGAGTCTATTCTACAAGTGTTTTCATGGAAATAATAGAAAGTGTTCGAGATATAGCCCGCCTAATTCCGCCTGGTAGAAATACAGCCATTCAAGACCAACGTGAATCGCTTTTCCCGCACTCGTGGCACTCCTGTAGTGCTTTAGGGATTTCCCTGCAGCATTTGTGCTAGGCCCATAAATATATATATATATATATATATATATATATATATATATATATATATATATATATATATATATATATATATATATATATATATATATATATATATATATATATATATATATATATATATATATATATATATATATATATATATATATATATATATATATATATATATATATATATATATATATATATATATATATATATATATATATATATATATATATATATATATATATATATACATATATATATATTTATATATTTATATATTGTAACATTCATTTTTTCCTAGATTTTAAGACCATGTAATGTTACTGATTTTTCACTTCAAATTGTACTTATTTTTATTTTTGTATCGAACGGTATATTAAACAGAGATTCCAAGACGTTCGGTATAGTGTGTTGTGCGGGTTCCTGACCGAACCTACGCTGCGCCGCGATTGGTGAAAAGTGTGTATCCGCTGTTTTGGTTCCGGCGTCGCGATACTACCGGAGAGTTTGGATGGTTTATTTAAGAGCCTGAAGACCGACTGTCGAGGCTGTTTTCCATCTAGCCGCAGCCGGGCTATGTACCATCTAGCCGACAGGCTAATTTTCATGAGAGTCGCCAAGTAGGCTTCCTTCGACTGAGCTACAAAAAAAGCTCAGAACAACCATCATGCGAGCTAAGTAGAAGTACCAGTTTCTTAACTAAAAGCCGTAGTGGGCTTTCTAAGTGTTTGCTAAAAAAAAGTGTGAAATCGGGCGTAGTCCATCAAAGCAGGAATAAGAACAGTAAGTTACCCAAACTTCCTACAATAGACTTATTCCAGAGTAGTGCCTTAACAACAATTTAAAACAGACTAAAAAGTGAAGTGTAAAGCACTATTTTTCGTCTTCAGGGGTAGTCATAGTTTAGAAATTAAATAATAACTACTAGTTAGGCTAGAATTTTTTCATAAAACTGCAAAGGTTAGAACTTTTTATTTTAAAAAACATGAATAAATTCTCTTTTTTTGTTGATTAAAGCTAGTGTCTCACTGAATACCTATCCTACTTTTCAGGACAAAAACGGCTGTACCAAACTATTTTTTTTATCTACCAACAATACATTCGTTCAGCATTTTTCCATTTTTTTTAGCTGAAGTTAGATCCTTTCTATTTTAAAATGGATGGTGCCCAAAATCTGTACAGCTAAAGCTTTTTAAAAATAGAAAATAATTCCAAAAAGACGTAAGAAAATTATCTCTTACCCATATCTCTCTACCAAGGAAAACTGAGCTAGTATGTGTTTAATTTCTTTAGTTCTTTTAAAATCAGGGTTCACTCAATTCAGTATCAGAAATTAAAGCGGGTAAGTTCCAATGTTACAAAATGACGCAGCCTACGTGGGGCGCAATTAAATACTTTTTCATAGGCTACAATATATATATATATATATATATATATATATATATATATATATATATATATATATATATATATATATATATATATATATATTCTTTATAATTCTAATAGCTTTTGCTTTATTAAAAGTCTAGGCTCAAATAGTATTCAACTCTTGTATTTTTATAGCAATTAAGCAAAATGAGTTGATACCTATACACGCCAACATTCACAGAATTTCGGTTTCAAAATCACAGGAGACAATCGTAAACATATACCATAAAAGCAAAGAGGAAACAATAAAATGGAATGTGGGCACGAGAAAAGATAAAAGGAAGGTAGGGAAACATTTTGTTATTTTATTAACAACAAAGACGTGTTAAATCTTTAATACTTTTATAACAAAGACGTTTGTTGAATTTATAAGAGTTTAAAAAAAACATAAAACAAATTGAGAAAAATTATTTTTGCCTATTGGCAAATTTATCAAGATCTACAAAATGGTCTCGAATTAATTATCTAATAAATACAATTATAAACCGCTAATAACAAAATTTAGAAACCAGTGTTGCTTTAGACACACAATAAGAAATATATTATAAGTAATGTGTAATCTGTAAGTCTCATTATCCTAAAACTATTCAGTGAATTACGTAGAAGTCTTAATGTCTCCTAAAATGACATTAATTGTACTCTTGCTCAAGATTAGTTAAAAAAATTTTACCTAAAAATCAGATCACTTTATTGTCTAAAGTTTAAGAAGAACTTATTAAAATAATATATTTTCTGAAGTTATTAATATTCACGGTTGCCTCCTATAGCTACATAGTTCCCTTATTAACATATACAAATAAAGACATAATATTTAACAAAATTTTTTTCTCGTATTTGCCGGTAACACAACGTAGCTCTACCTTTACAACCTTGTTTTGTATATAAAATAACCAAAATTTCCCATCCTTACTCTTATCATTATTTCTTTTACGCCAATGAATTTTATTGTTCCCCGTTTGCCTTTATGTCGTACATTTACGATTGTCTCCGACCATTACAAAACCAAAATTTTGCGAGCACTCGCGCGTACCTCAATCACTTAATTTTACTTTGTTAGAATGGAATCCCCTAAAACCCGACTTTCGGAAATAAAATAAAATATAGGTAATTTATTTATTTTAGTTTTATAGTCGCCTTATTTCAATTTCATTAATTCAAATGAAGCCCGTTTTATTGCTCTATAACTACCTTGTATTTAAAATGAATGTTTTTTACTTTCTGTTTTTCCTTCAAGGTTTCTCATGAAATTAAAACCATTGATTTCTCTTATTCACTCCGTGATGAGTAGTCATGTAACATTACTGAAGTTAGTTCTAATGGATTTCCTTTATAATTCTTTACATATTTGCATTCATTCGTATTTTTTCTATAGAAACTTACACCTCACCTTTAAAAAGTCCTTCAGGTACATATTTACGCAAGAAACCTGAAAAGAATGTCTTGTTCTATGAATTATGTGTCTTTTCTATGTTTAAAATGACGACAGTTCCTTGCAAGCAGACTTTCTGAAGTAAAACTAGATAAGCAAATTTATTCACTTTAGTTTCATGATTTTCTTTTTTACGTTTTTGAGACCAGTTTAATACCTCTATCTTGTCTTCGAAATGTATGTGTTTAATATTTTCTATTTTTTCGCTGGCCAGGATTCGTAATTTCTTAATTAGTTCGCATTTAGTTATTTATAGTGTTTTTTAGTAAAAATTATATTTTAGGTGGCAGTGTTACGTTTTCTGTTTCTTTCCATATGGTACTTACTTACGTATATATATATATATATATATATATATATATATATATATATATATATACATATATATATATATATATATATATATATATATATATATATATATATATATATATATATATATATATATATATATATGTAAGTTGGGAATGTGGAATCTTTGGCACAATGATACTACTCAGTATATATCACCACTACACCAAACACTTTATTTTTGCACTCGACGCGCGTTTCACTAACCATGTTAGCTTCATCAGGAGCGATAATGATTAGTCAATCATCGTTCCTGATGAAGCTAACATGGTTAGCGAAACGCGCATCGAGTGCAAAAATAAAGTGTTTGGTGTAGTGGTGATATATACTGAGTAATATATATATATATATATATATATATATATATATATATATATATATATATATCTATATATATATATACATACATATATATATATATATATATATATATATATATATATATATATATATATATATATATATATATATATATATATATATATATATATATATATATATATATATATATATATATATATATATATATACGAGGCTGGTTTGAAAAGTCCGTGCAAAGTCCGAGAGATGGCACCACCGGCGCGTATCGAGGTCATGTTTAGTTAGTAGCATCTCTTGAATGAACGCACACCAAGTTTCAGCCATATTGGTCTATTTCTTTGTGTTTGGCATTCGTGTGAATCAAGGAAGTCGAGGGATTTTCAAGAAATGGACGAAAAAGAATTTCGTGTGGTGATTAAACATTACTTTATGAAAGGCAAAACGCCTCAGGAGACTAAAGAGAAGCTTGATAAACATTATGGTGACTCTGCACCTTCGATTAGAACAGTTTATAAGTGGTTTCAAAATTTTCGGACTGGCCATATGGGCACAAGTGACACTGAACGTTCTGGACGACCTGTGGAGGTTACGACTCCAGAAATCATTGATCAAATCCATGATATGGTGATGGATGACAGAAGAGTTAAGGTGCGTGAGATTGCTAGTGCTGTGGGCATCTCGACTGAACGGGTACATAATATTTTGTATAAACATTTGGACATGAGAAAGCTATCCGCAAGATGGGTGCCGCGATTGCTCATGCTTGACCAAAAACGGAATCGTGTGAAGTGTTGCAAGGATGGTTTGCAGCTGTTCCAGAAGAATCCGGAGGACTTTAAGCGTCGTCTCGTCACTGTAGATGAAACATGGATACATTACTATACTCCTGAGACCAAACAACAATCTAAACAATGGGTTAATTAGGGGGAATCTGCACCAAAAAAGGCGAAGACCGTTCCTTCGGCCGGAAAGATTATGGCGACTGTCTTTTGGGATTCGCAAGGGATAATCCTCATCGACTATCTGGAAAAGGGTAAAACTATTACAGGTGAATATTATTCATCGTTATTGGACCGTTTGAAAACCGAGCTGCAAGAAAAACGCCCGCGATTGGCCGACAAGAAAGTCCTTTTCCATCACGACAACGCACCAGCACACACCTCAGCAGTTGTGGTCGCAAAATTAATGGAAATAGGATTCCAATTCGTTTCACATCCCCCCTATTCTCCAGACTTGGCTCCCTCGGACTACTTTTTGTTCCCCAATTTGAAGAAATGGCTGGCGGGACAAAGATTTTATTCAAACGAGGAGGTGATTGCAGACACTAATGGATATTTTACAGACTTGGACAAATCCTATTATTCGGAAGGGATCAACAAACTAGAACATCGTTGGACGAAGTGTATAAGCCTAAAAGGAGACTATGTCGAAAAATAAAAAAGGTTTACCCCAGACGCATAAGTAGTTTTTATTTTTGCACGGACTTTTCAAACCAGCCTCGTACATATATATTTATTTTCAATTTTTGGGATTTGGGTTCATTTTATGAATATTTAGTATTCAAAAATTAAACTTAAACTGACGTTTCGCTCTTTAGTTTAGGGCTTTTTCATTTTTTTCTTTATTTCTACAAAGTATAAAAATAAATTACATTTAGTTACACTAGTACACATACAAATTATTTAATTCACACAACAATATTCTTAGTTCAATCTTTAAAAATTAAAATCACATAGAGCTTACCTTGAATCTCACATGTTTTATTTACTACTCACAAGTCATAGTAGCATTCTTATCGATGTAGATTTTATTTTGTATTATTGATCTGTGTTTACTTTTTTGAATATTAAGCAGGTAGTCTTTTTGTTAATATATTAAGGACTACTATAAACTATATAATATTACCTGATTAAATTTCTATAAATATGGCTAACTCCTTTTATATCACTTTTATCATTAAATGTAAATTTCTCATTTTTTAAATTTCTATCATTTCTTTTATTGCAAGTTTTCCAATACTATTCTATTTATCTTGTTTCATTCATTATTGGCTAAGCTACGCTCTTATGGTATGTCTGAAAAGTTCTGTTTGTGGCTCTCAAGTTTCCTCAGAGAGCGCTCTTTACGAGTGGCGGTAGACGGATTTCTTTCTGACACCTTCACTATCAGCGCCGGTGTGCCCCAGGGTTCCATACTGTCTCTTACTCTCTTTCTCATTTATATTAACGATCTGCTGGGAATGACCGGGAATCGAATCTACAGCTCTGCAGATGACAGTAAGCTTATCTCTTTATTCAATTTGCTCGCTCGGACATCGGCTACTCAGGCGAATATCCACAGACAGCAGGAGGTCGTTCAACTTAACAAAGACCTGGAAGAACTTCTATTTTGGAGTAACAGTAACCAAGTGGAATTTAACGCTACAAAAACCCAGGCGGCAGTTTTTTCTGAAAAAGTTAACGTTGCTGAACCCGACATAGTCATGTCGGGGCACTTCATCCACTAGCATCTTCACTCAAAGTGTTGGACGTTAATTTTGTAGCAAATATGTCCTGGCATGACCATGTTGCAGGCATAGCAAGGAGAGTTTCTCAAAAGTTGGGAATATTATTTCAAACCAGAAAGATTTACACTCCACAACTGTGTTGTTCTTTATAAAGCTCAAATTCGACCAACCATGGAATACTGCTTCCATATTTGGGGCTCCGCTCCCAAACACACATTGCATATGTTGGATTCTGTTTATAGAAGAGCTGTTCGTCTGATTGAAGACCCGGAACTGACAGGTGGCCTTGATTCGCTGGAACAGTTGGCGACTTGTGTCTATTCTACAGGTATTTTCATGGAAACTGTTCGAAGGATGTGGCCCGCGTAATTCCTCCCAGTCCGGTGCATATTAGAAATACACGTCGCGCTAACAGTTCACATACGTATGAGGTTCAGCTTGTTACTCCGCGTACAACGCTTTTCAAGCAATCTTTTATATGGAGAACATCATCCCTTTGGAATAATTGGCCCAGGGCTTGTGTTTCCCACCGAGTACAATTTACAGCGATTCAAGAACAAAGTGAATCGCTTTTTCTGCAAAACACGCCGCTCCTGGAGCTCGTTAGGGACTTCCCTGTGGCACGTATGCTAGAACCATAAAAAAAATTAAAGTTGAAATCATGTCCAAGTTCCGTTGTGTGTTTGTGAAGTGCCGTTGTTGCATTTTTTGTATATTTATGTCTATGAGTCTGTTTTTTAGGAATGAGGTCGTCATACCAATATAAAGCATTGGACAATCTGCACAAGGTACTGAATAAACTATGCTGGATTGGTTCATGGTTGGTACCTGGCTTTTTAAGTTTGTAAGTAGTGAGCTTAGTTTGTTTTGTGTTTTGTGACAAACAGTTATGTTACATTTTTTTAGAGTGCTTTTTAGTTTTTCTGATAAGTCGCGTGTATAAGGTAGTGGGAAAAATTTGTTCTGATTTTGTTCTTTGATTTCATCCTTTTTGATTTTTTTAGTGTTCCGTACGGAACACTTATAAGATCACTTCGGTGTCTGTCTGTCTGTCTGTCTGTCTGTCTGTCACACCCGATTTTCTCCGAAACTATTTGACATAGAAAGGTGAAATTTGGTAATAATATAGGAATTGATGGCCTCATCAGAGCCATGTAGTTTTGAGAATTAAATTTCGACTTAAGGGGTTAGTTCGAGTATGGTGTCAAATGAAAGCTTGTGAAAATACGAGTAAAAAATATATATATAATATTATACTTGCACGCACTTTTCTTTGTATTATTTTTAAAAATTCGCGAAAAATCGCTGTCCCGGGCCTTATCTCGAAAAGTACTTATCAAAAAATTTCGAAAAAACTCTGGAATATTCTCCACAGGGTGTAGATTGAATGAAAATTATCACAAGTGCATTACCTTTAATAATTTATATGGTATATAAAAAAAACAAAAATTTCAAGGTCATCAGATTTCAGTAATGATTGGAAACAAACTTGGTTGAAAACTCATTTGGGGTGTGTTTTGTGAAGTCACTGATCATTTTATACCACCGTAACATAAATTTTGATTTAAGGGGTTCGTTTTGAGGGGTGAAATCGGAAGTGAAAAAAAATTTTTTTTATACTAGGTCATCGAGTGTGGTTTCAAATGAAAGCTTGTGAAAACACGAGTAAAAAATATATATGTAATGTAATACTTGCGCACACTTTTCTTCGTATTACTTTTAAAAAATCGCTGTCCCCTACCTTATCTCGAAAAGTACTGATCAAAAAATTTTGAAAAAGTTCTGGAATATTCTCCACGGGGTATAGATTGAACGAAAATTATCACGAGTGCATGACCTTTAATAATTTATTTGGTATATAAAAAGAAAAACAAAATTTCAACGTCACCAGTTTTCAGTAAAGATTGGAAACAAACTTTGTTGAAAACTCCTTTGGGGTTTGTTTTGTGAAGTCACTGATCATTTTATACCACCCTAACAAAAGTTTTTATTTTAAAAACAATCAACGTACGGAACACTAATTGTGCAAGTTCAACTTGCACTTGACCGGTTTTTTTTATTATAGAATCTGTATATTCTTGTTTTTACTGTTTGGTTGATGTCTTTTTCTCTAAATCCATTTTGTATTAACACTGATTTCATTTGATTCAGTGCTTTCGGTGTTAAATTTGGTGAGGTCAGCGCTATTGCACGGTCTGTTAAGCCGACAATAACACATACCTTTTGTGCCTTTGTGTGATTAGAGTAGAAATTCCCACTCCCACTACCTTATACACGCGATTTATCGGAAAAACTAAAAAGCACTCTAAAGAAATATGACATAACTGTTTGTTACAAAATAAACAGAGCTCACTATTTACAAACTTAAAAAGCCAGGTACCAGCCGTGAAGCAATCCAATAATTACTAGAAAAAACAGACTCAATGGACACAAATATACAAAAAATGCAACATCGGCACTTTACAAACACACAACGAAAATTGGACATGATTTCAACTTTAGTTGAACAAAGATTTTAATCAGAGACAATAGTATTGGAAAACTTGCAATAAAAGAAATGATAGAAATTTAAAAAAACGAGGAATTTACAGTTAAAGATAAAAGTGATAGAGAAGGAATTAGCCATATTTATACAAATTTAATCGGGTAATATTTTAAAGTGTATCTCGTCCTTAATATATTAACGAAAAGACTAACTGTTTAATATTCAAAAAAAGTAATCACAAATCAATAATACAAAATAAAATCTACATCGATAAGAATGCTACTATGACTTGTGAGTAGTAAATATGTTAAAGCATGTGAGATTCAAGGTAAGCTCCATGTGATTTTAATTTTTAAAGATCGAACTAAGAATATTGTTGTGTGAATTAAATAATTTGTATGTGTACTAGTGTAACTAAATGTAATTAATTTTTAAAGATCGAACTAAGAATATATTGTTTTGAGGATCACTGGCGAAGTAGGTAATGAGTCCTACTGTGAATCAAGTGGTCGGCGGTTCGATTCCGCCTGTCTGCCTGGGTGTTGTGTTCGTCTTTAATAGATCTGCATATGGTAAAAATAATAATCCTGCTGGCAAATGACAATAAAATAAGCCGTGCCAATCAATCAACAAAAAACATATATATATTTTAAAAGTTTATTGTTGTGTGAGTTAAATAATTTGTATGTGGACTAGTGTAACTAAAGTTTTTTAAATGGTTCAAGAAAGTTTTTAAAGTAATTATATATATATATATATATATATATATATATATATATATATATATATATACGTATATATATATATATATATATATATATATATATATATATATATATATATATATATATATACATATACATACATATATATATATATATATATATATATATATATATATATATATATATATATACGAGGGCCATTTTTTTCAACCACCGATCTTGCTTGTAAACAGGCAGGGATGCTCGAAGAACGATTGCGCATCTGCCCCACTATGATCTCAGATTCAACGTCATTACGCCATTTTGAGCTGAGTTGCGGGCACGTTAATATGGCTGCGATGATTGATTCTCCCGCCAAGTGCGAGTGGCGTAGTACAATTCGGTTTCTTTAAGCAGAAGGGAATAGTGCAGCGGAAATTTATCGAAGAATGTGCCGAGTATATGGTGAAAACTTCTGGAGTTCTTTTCATACATTTCAACGCCCGCTCTCCCGACTTAGCACCGAGCGACTTCCACCTCTTCCTGGAACTGAGAAAGTAGCAGCAATAATGATACATTTGTAATTTAGTTAATCTATGAGAACTAACTGATATATTGGTACAAAGAGAAGCATATATATATATATATATATATATATATATATATATACGTATATATATATATATATATATATATATATATATATATATATATATATATATATATATATATATACACATATATATATATATATATATATATATATATATATATATATATATATATATATATATATATATACATATATCTACATATATATATATATATATATATATATATATATATATATATATATATATATATATATTCCAAAGCGGTGTTCCTGAAAATCGTAATTTTTGTTCTCTTCTTGGTAGCTTGTGTGACTCTAGTAATAATGATACATTTGTAGTTTAGTTAATCTATGAGAACTAACTGACAAATTGGTACAAAGAGAAGCACTGTATAAAGGGAAAAACCACCTTCAAGCTTCTGTTTCCATCTGTGGCAAAAATAACAGTTATGTCGCAGCAATCTTTATATATTTTCGACTTTAGCTTTAATTTTTCTATACAATACGAGACTTGAAACGTATTTTGTGTCTTTCTCACGCTTTAAGGCGGTCACCATGTGGTTGGTCGTAAAAATGTCCTTTTACGAGTAGAGTTTTACTGTATATTTAAAACTTTATGAAGGTGTACTTTTCGACAAATATTGTACTTGGAAAGGTTAAGTTTATAACCCTTTTAATTTTATGAGTTATATATTTTTTCCGAATTTAAAGACATGAACAAAGAGAAATACTCCCTTATGTTTTCAACTAAAGTTTAGATGTCAATTTTTGTAAAGAATATACTTTTAAATAAATTAAATAAATCCGTATATAAGCTTACGTGTACCATCTGCGACTGGACACTCAGGTCAGTAGGGGTAGGAATTAAATAAACACAGCCAGTCTTTAATATTTGATTACATATGAACTTTAGATAGAGATATAATTGCTCTCCATCTAAAGGTAAAAAAACAACAGTAATATCACTTAAATGGTCAAAATTTTAAGGAGATGGACTATAGGGAACATTTGGAAATCTGTAGAAAACTAATTTAAAACCCCGACTGCGGAGAATACCGCCTACCACAAAGGGATATGTGTTAGTTGCACTTAAGGTATATTGTTCAATTGAAACCATATTTACATAGAATTCCCTAACAACTTTTTTAAGGATTCAGAGTTTTCCTACAATATCTTACGATTCATCTAACATTTGGATACTGAAATTAATACATACGTATTTATATACAAAAGTTTAGATTTGGCACTTCATCCTAATAAAACACTTGTAAAACGTAGGATCTTCTGAAAACTAATTACTGAAATTAATATTTATATTGAAAACAGTGGCGTAGAAAAGAATAAAATTTATAAAAATAAAATAAAATAAAAATTAGAATACTGCCAAAAATGTAAAATTTACCCAGAAAAGGAACGGATTGGAAAAACAAGTTAAAAGTGTATTTAAAGTAAAAAAGCATGATATAAGTTAAAATGAATAAACGCATGAAGTTTCCAATACCAACTATCCCAATAACCAAGCATTAAAAATAATTAGATTTAATAGCATAGATAACGAATATAGGACTTGAAATTATTAATTCTGATGTTCAAAAGCAATCGGGGTTTTTAGAGAATTTTCTAAAGATTTCTAAATTTTCCCCATAGCCGATCTCCCTAAAATTGTGTCCTTTTAATTTATAAGTTATTTTGTCTTTACACGGAAAGAAACTGCGTCTAGTAAAGTTTATATGTTATCGAATTCTGAAGACTGGCCCTGATTTGTTAATTCTGACTAATATTGCCCTGGTTTATTTAATTTATTTAAAAATATATTCTCAATAATTTAACATTCTTCACAAAAATTGAGTTTTAACCTTTGCTCGAAAACATAAAGTAGTACCTAGGTATGGGAAACAGTTGGTGCTAAAATAGATAGAATCATAGCAATGAATACATTTTTCCTTTTGTTTATGTCTTTAAATTCGGAAAAAATACTTAACAAAAATAAAAAGGCTTATAAACATAAGCGTTTCCAAGTGTAATATTCGCTGATAAATATAGCTTCATAAAGTTTTAAATATACAGTAAAACTCTACTCATAAATTAGCATTTTTACGACCATCCATATGGTGACCAACTCAAAGTGTGAGAAAAAAACAATATACTTTTTCAAGCCATTTTCTTGTATAGTATAGAAAAATTAAAATGTTCCCTATAATGCTGCGACATATCTGTTACTTTTACCATAGGTGTAAACAGAATCTGCAAGGTGTTTTGCCCTTTATCTCACTAAAAGAGTGATAAAAGAATAGAAAAAAAGATTTTTTTTTTTCCGACTCTCTTCGGATTCATTTAATATAAGGTTTTATTTTAGGGCTTTTGACCAAACATTATAGAAATTTTTAACTAATTTCTAATATTTTCATAAAATAAAAATTTAGTGCATATAGCGACACCTAGTTTGATGAAAAAAAAACACCTTTAGAAGCAAGTAGAAACAACCACGTAATATGTGTTGTTTCAAGAATGAAATCCGTCTTACCATTGGTTGGGGGGTATTTACGTAAGTTGTTATTCCCTAAGAAAGAGAAAATATGTGGTACCCTAAAGAGTAGCCAGAAGGGTTTAGTCATATGATAATCTTATTGCTCTATAACTACCTTGTATTTAAAATGGATGTGTATTGTACTTTCTGTTTTTCCTTCAAGGTTTCTTATGAAATTAAAACCAATGATTTCTCTTATTCTTTAACATTTTGTTACAAACCAGAAAAAAACTTGATTCCTTGATTGATTTCCTTTATAATTCTTTACATATTTTCATTCGAAGATATATTCGTATATTTTCTGTAGAAACTTACACCAATTTAAAAAGTCCTTCAGATACATAATTCCGAAGAAATCTGAAAAAATGTCTTGTTCTATGAATTATGTGTCTTCTCTAGGTTTAAAATGACGATAGTTCCATGCAAGCAGACTTTTTGATGTAAAACTAGATAAGTAAATTTGTTCACTTTAGTTTGATGATTTTCTTTTTTCACGTTTTTAAGACCAGTTTAATACCTGTATAGCTATATTGTCTTCGAAATGTATGTGTTTAATATTTTCTATTTTTTCGCTAGTCAGCATTCTTAATTTCTTAGTTATTTCGCATTTAGTTATTTATAGTGTTTTTTAGTAAAAATATATATATATATATATATATATATATATTTATATATATATATATATATACATACATATATATATATATATATATATATATATATATATATATATATATATATATATATATATATATATATATATAGCTTATGGTGAATATGCTCCAATACAAAAAACTTAGGTAGACCCAGGCCAGCCTTCAATATCACAACCAGTGAACAATATACAGGGAAAGGAAGCTTTGTTGTATTTAGTGGGATAGTAGAGGAACTGTGTATTACCAACTGCTGAAACCTGGTGAAACGATTTCTGGCGATCGACACTGACAACAAGTGATAAAGTTGAACCGAGTAGTGAAGGGAAAACGACCAGAATACGCCCAAAGACACGATAAAGTCATTTTTCAACATGACAATGCTCGGCCCTATGTTGCAAAATGTGTTAAAAATTATTTGCAAAACATCAAATGGGACATTCTACCCCACTCGCGTATTCATCGGACTTAGCCTCTTCAGACTACCACTTATTTCGCTCGATGCAGCACGGACTTTCAGAACAACACTTACATTCTTACGAAGAAGTGAAAATTTGGCTTGATGAATGGTTGGCCTCAAAAGATGAAAATTTCTTCTGGGGCGGAATCCATTCCTTGACAGAAAGATGGGAAAAAAGACATAGCTAACGATGGCCAATACCACCTTCGAGCTTGTGTTTCCATCTATGGCAACATTTATGTCACAACAATCTCCATAAATTTTCGACTTTAGCTAAAATTTTTCTATATAATACGAGACTTGAAAGCGTATTTTGTGCCTTTCTCACGCTTTAAGGCGGTCACCATGTGGTTGGTCGTAAAAATGTCCGTTTACTAGTAGAGTTTTACTGTATATTTAAAACTTTATGAAGGTGTACTTTTCGGCAAGGTTAAGTTTATAACACTTTTAATTTGTTGTTGTGAGTTATATATTTTTTTTCCGAATTTAAAGACAGTGGTTATTTCCTAAGAAAGAGGAAATATATGGTACCCTATAGAGTAGCCAGAAGGCTTTAGTCATATGATAATCTTTTTGTATTTTATATCTGATTTAGTAAAATCAATTTTTCCTTAGTTTTCTAAGTATTTGTGTGTGTATTTGTTGTTTAATTACTAATCGTAATTCTACCAAAGTTTACTACTTACAAGAAATGGCGTTTGACTAAAAAAGGCGTGATATATACATATCGAACTCATCAATAAATGTTATATGTGATAAACGTATATATATATATATATATATATATATATATATATATATATATATATATATATATATATATATATATATATACTTAGTTATTGAGTTTTCTTGGGAATTTTTAAGGTTCATAAATGTGAAAAGTGTTTCTTGAGGTTATATTTATTATAATACATTTCAACCAAAATTATCTTGGTATCAAAAATTCTATTATATTATATGGGTATTAACATATTAACCGTCATATAAAACATTAATATCACTACTATTTAAATATACGGTTAATATAAAATGAAATAAAAATTATTTCCACATTTCACTGTAACAGATAGAACAACATGCTTTCGACATCTCTCGATGAAGGTGTGATTCGGTTTTTTTTTATTTTGTTTTTTTCCTAATTTTGGTGGGAATTAATTTTTACCTTGTTTACATTTAGTACAATTATTATCGATCAGCTGTTTGAAATGTAAGTTAAATTCCATTTTAAGGGGGGTTTTATGGGGAAATACAGCTGTACATGGCAAATATAATATGATGGATTTAAGTAATTGTAAATCTTGCTGAGATTTTGTATGTTAGTTTTTTCGTTTATTACGTTGTCATTTTTTTTTATGTATGTCATTTCTAGAAATCCTCTTTTTTTTTGTTTTTTTTTCCGTTGTTAGTATTTTTGATTCTTCAAAATTAAATTTGTGATTTAATAATGTTTCGTGTTTTGTTAGTGCTGTTTTTTTTTTTTTATCATAGCGATGGCCATTTAAACGATGTTGAAGAAGTTGTGAAATTTGCCCTATATAAAATTTGTTGCAGTTTTTACATGGTATCTCATAAACTACATGTGTTTTCTGATTTTTGGGTGTTTTGCTTTCAGGCTGCTAAAAATGTGTTCCAATAAATTATAAGCTTTGTGACAAACATTGATCTCATGACGTTTGAAATATAGTATGTATTCATGTATGTATATATATATATATATATATATATATATATATATATATACATATATACATATATACATATATATATATATATATATATATATATATATATATATATATATATATATATATATATATCCCATATGTGCCATATATAACATATCTAGGGTGTTGGAAAAATTATTTAATATATTGAACCCGGCAAATCATTGCATCAAAAGTAACTGCATAAAAATAATTAAAAATATTGCTGCGAAATAACTAGTGGGGAAATGGACCCTGAAGTTTTATAGTATTTCAACAGATATTTGAATGATTTTATGTCAGAAATGAGAGATTGGTATTTTGTGACAGCATAATGTTACGATATTCTTAAAACATTTTCTATTATTTCGTGCCATAACTAAAGAATACAACTTTATCCGAAGCTCTAATTGGTTATGTTGGGAATGTGGAATCTTTGGCACAATGACATTACTCAGCACATATCACTACTACACCAAACACTTTATTTTTGAACTCGATGCGCGTTTTGTTAACCATGTTAGCTTCATCAGGAGCAATTGGAGTCAATCATCGCTTAGAAACGCGCGTCAAGCGCAAAAATAAAGTGTTTGGTGTAGTATTGATATATATGATATATACTGAGCAGTACTCTAATTGGTTGTTAAGACAGGTAAATTACAGGTATCTGTAATAGGTGTACGAGGAACGTAGTATATATATATATATATATATATATATATATATATATATATATATATATATATATATATATATATATATATATATGAAATAAAGAGAGACAAAGCAAAAGTTGCCGTATCTAACAAAATCCTAAAATTTGAAAATAGTTGGGGAACTCGGCAAAAGGGGCAAGACAGATGTTCACACAATGTTCATTTAGCCAATATTTCGGTCCTAGATTGGGACCTTCATCAGGGCACAAACTAAAAAAGAGAATGAAGCACCAAATAAGGAAAGTCGGGCGTAGAAAATGATTGTTATTAAATTTAATTTTAAATTAGTTTTTAATAATTTGTTATTGTTATTATAAGGAAGTATATATAATAATTATTATTACAAAGAAGTACCAAAATAAAAGTTGCAAGTGACCCACATGTAGTGTGCGACTTAATCTAACAAGAATGACCATAAATAACAATTGTCATAACCAAGACCAACACTCAAACAAAACAGCCACTATACACTACCATATTAATTTAAAAATATGGCATTTACAGCAAGGATGCCATTAGAAACCTTGGATGCTGAAAAATCAAAATACTCAATTATCATTAATTAACCACATGAGACCGGAAAAGATATGACAAGTTTGACAAGGCGTTGACAAAGGACAACTATCTGACAGACGTAAGGGATCATTCAAAACAAAAGGGAAAAGACCGTAAAACAACCAGGAAAGAACTGGTTGAGTACAAATTAGGTATCTACGTCATCAGATTGGAATGTTGTTAAAACAGGAAAAGTACCCATTGGGAACGCTTTTTTAAACGGTATGGAGGTTTAAAAAGAAGTAAGATTTTTCATCTTGAAAAGAGAGAAATTTGAAAGGGGCCTGAAGAGTGGAGAAGGTTTATTTATTCGTTATGTACTAACAAATTTTAATGCAGGGGGGAATGATAATTGTAGAGAGGAACTTGGGAACCATGGAAATATATACCTCAAGAAAAGACAGAGGAAGAAAAACTAAGAGGGACATTGAGAGGAAAAGCTATGACGCGAATAACGACCCAGAGATATCATGTGGGGGAGATGAATCACAAGAAATGAGAAAACTATATATGTTGTTCAAACCGTCGAGATCAGTTCTTTTATTAATGTTATGAGCATTTTCATTGATATAACACATCTCAAGAAATTCTCTTTTGGAAAAGTTTTTTTGAAAATGAAGAATTTTAGGTTCGTTGAAATTGAAGGAATGTCCATTTTCGACAGAGTGGCTCGCTAGTGCACACCTTTGTAGATGATATCTGGTGTCATTTTATGTAATGCGATGCGGCGTTTAAGAGACTGTGACGTCTGTCCGATATAGATAGAAGGACAATTAAGACAGGAGATAGAATAGAAAATATCTGACATTGAGAGGACGGCTAGAGAAGATTTCAACTTAGTAAAAATGCGTTTGTTTTTAAAGAAGTAATATTTGGCAATCTTAACATTGGGAATACTACGCAGAATATGAAGAAGTGAGTCCAGGTATAAAGGGCCAAGATAGTAACGAAAGACCTGTTTCTATATGACTGGCAGGTGGGAGGAGGGGGCATAGGCGTAGGGGAGGTTCTGGTAAAATATTATTGGTGAGGAAGAGCTTATCAACTTCGTCCTTGGTCTTGAGCAGGAGCTTCTTATTGTACCCATTTTCCATGAAGAGCTTTGTGAGCAATGTCTGTACTTGAGATAGATAATCCTGGTGAGCTATATTTTTAACTCTTCGGTAAAGACCCTTTTTGACATTTACTTTCACTTTCCAATCATGGCCGGTGTTGGCATGAATATATCTGCCTGAAAAAGTTGGTTTTCTATACCAGTCAAGTCTGATAACACCATCAGCACCCCTCACGACTCTTGTGTCCAGGAAGGGAACAGCATTGTTTAACTCCTCTTCCATAGTGAACTGTAGAGGTGGATCAAAAGAATTAAAAATATGGAGAATTTCTTCTTTACCATTTTCTGGTATGGACAGAATAAGGTCATCGACATATTGATAAAGAAAAGGTAGCCTGAAAGATAGCTTGTCAATGCAATTTTTCAACAATGTTAGGACTTAAGTTGCTGCCCATAGGGCAAGCAAAGGTTTGTAAATAAAAACTTTCTTTGTACTTGAAAAATGTGGATTGAAAGAAGAATTCCATGATGGCGAGAAAGAAGGGTTTATCCAATCTTGTATTGGGCGAGATTAATGCCCATTTAGAATCAATGTTTTGTCTGGTTAGCTGCCATGAGATATTAGTAAAAAGACTGACTACATCGAGAGAAATGATGACATCATTATCAGGTAACTGAAAATTATTAATTTCTGCACTGAAGGCAAAGGAGTCCTTGACGGCATAGATATGATAGTTGTGGAAGGATTTTTCTAGTAAATCTGCACAGAATTGACTAAGGCTTGAAGTGGGCGAGTTGATGGTAGAAACAATAGGTCTGAGAGATATGTACACCTTCTTTGTGTATTTTGGGCAAGCCGTAGATTCTTGACGAAATAGCTTTATAAGTGTAGAGTTGTCTTGCAATTCTGTCGTCGATCCATTTCTTGTTCTTCATTGGCCTGACAAAGGAATTATTTCTGTTTTGATATTGATTTGTATGCATGAACAACTTAATGTCAGATAGACCGAATGCTCGCTTCCAACGCTTCCAGAGTAAGGTATCTCTTAAAATTTTTTCCTATGAAATTTCCTACACTATTAAAGAAATTACTAATTTTACTTCCCTTTTTAATCGCGTTATTCACTCTGCTGAGGACAGAGTTCCTCCACACATCGTGCAACGTTTCCGTGCCACTCAAGAAAAATCTTTACGCACTAATACTAGATCCCTTTCAGGTAATTTGTTCAATAAATTCAATAACCTAGTGCAACTTCGAGCTAGCAAGCTAAAAGTATGTCCACATTGGTTTACCAATCTCACTCAAGTCAATTTTCCCCCTGAGGGAGAATGTATATATATATATATATATATATATATATATATATATATATATATATATATATATATATATATATATATATATATATATATATATATATATATATATATATATATATATATATATATATATATATATATATATATATATATATATATATATATATATATATATATATATATATATATATATATATATATATATATATATATATATATATGTCTAAATCCTGCAGTTTCTTTTTGAAAAAGTTAGGTTATGCCGAAAAGAAAAACATATTTTCTTCCTTTAGTGATTTTTCTTCCAGACATTAAAAATTAAACACATATATTGTAAAACGGGAAAACACGTAATTTAAAAAAATTGTTTTAAGTTGAAATTAGGCTGATAATTTGAATTTTTTCAAAAATGAAAATGATCGTGTTTTCATCAATTATGACCGAAAAATTTTAGAAAATTTAATTTTAAGAACTTAAGTATAATTCTGTCTAACTCAAAGCGGAAAGAATGTCTATGGATTTGCCATATAATAGTCTTAAACAATTTTATTTTACGTATACAGGATTTATTTTCCATTCATTCAAAACGAAGATAATTTTAAAATGACACAGAAAATTAAAGGGCTAAATGTGCTGAAAAAATGATTTAATGTGCTGGTTCGACAGCTGCACACTGTATGTATATTTTTTTGGTATCAGAGTCGTATTCAGCGACTTCGAAGTAATGCATAAATGGCATTTTGAGTAAATTGGCAGCTCGTTGGACAGCTGTCAACTACTAAAATATTTCTTTTGCATCAGAAACGTATTCGGCGGCCCCAAAAACATAAGGGCCAATGTTTGAATAGTATTTTAATGTAATGAAATAATGACTAAATGGCATTTTGAGTAAACTGACAGCTCATTTGACAACTCTCAATTACTAAAATATTTTTTTTTGTCTCAGGATTATTTAGCAACCTCGAGGACCCCTACTTACGTACGTAAAAGCATTTTTTCATTTAATATGATCCTAAAATTGAAAAATATTTAAAACATTTTTGGAGCTTCACTTGTATTTGACACTGTCATTGGCCAAGAAAAGAAAATTTCAAAAAGTACCATGTGGCATTCGTTTCTACATTAAAAAAGCTAAAATTTCCAATATCGTTTAACCAGTTCTAATGGAAGCCATTTGCGTTTTCGTACGGAATGACTCATATATATATATATATATATATATATATATATATATATATATATATATATATATATAAATATCGATCCTGTCTCGGATAATGAGCCGTGAAGTTCGTCTCGAGATGGATTGAAAAATAAGAGAACAATGAGTGAATATGAACCTCATTCATTTTCATTGGTTTTACATTGAATCACATGTATGAGGTAGAACCTTTGTCGAGTTTCACTGCCTGCGGCGATTGTTAATAATGTACATTGCTCTATCTATCTAAGGCTGTAGACAGCCATTGATTAAAGGCAGGCCTTTAGACAATTTAGTACATCTTGAATAAGTGGCTATTTTTTTAAGTCTATTTTTTTAAGTCTATTTTTTTATTTAGATAATGAATATCCCCAGACACTTTTTGAATTCATTTAGCTATTTAAAAGCAGTAACAGATGGTTCATTTTTGTGCATCATCTGGACATAACTTTCAGCAAGAGCTATTCTATATCTTTTGTATAAACGAAAATTTTCCTTTGAAACTAATTTTTCAAATCCGCTTAGTAAAAATGTTGGTTCATTATTGCAGCACATTATATACATGTTGTGCACATTTTTTACATCACTTATAGAAGTGTTCTTTCGATGAAAATGTTTCTCAGATCCTTTCAAATATTGGTCTGTTATAGGAATATTTCTATAATTGAATAAGATAAAGCATAGTTTTGGTACCTTGATTATGCTATACTATTTACATAAACAAAATTTTCCTTTGGTATCTATTCGTAATTCATTGGAATTAAATAAACGTCATGTATAAATAAGTACGGGCTTATATGAACTGGCAGATATACTGAAAGTGATGTAACAAAACATAAACCTTTTCAAAAATAAACGCTTGGATTGTTACCCCAACTACAAGACTAATAGCTATAATCAATCAAAAGTATTATTAAGCCGGTATACAAAAATATGTAAGTGTGCAAGTAATGTAGACTCGAGTATTTCTTCTATGTTTTATTGCTAACGATTTTATCATTGTGTACATATTAATCAATTTTACGCCCAGAGATTTCTTGTTTAGTCTGAGGGGTAACTTACAATCGTTTTATAAAAGAAAGCAAAACAATTTGTGGTTCTTTTAAGCCATAATCTATGTCTACTGACTTGCAAGAAACTTTCAAAGGGGCAATTGAATAGAAAATAAAAAAATTCCCAATCAAGGCAACTATGATACAGCGATTTTTCAGGAAAAAAATTAATAATTCAAGAAAAGGGTTGAGACTAAAAGGGCGCCTGTTTTAGGAATGTTATATTTAATGATAGATAGTGCTCACATCTAGGTATAGGCGTTTTTGGAGACATGCCAGATTTGGACTGTACCATTAGCAGTACACGCGCATTGCTGCGCATATATGAATTATAGTAATGCAGTAATATATTTTCGTGTTATATTTTTAGAAATTTGTTTATTGAAATTAATAAATTTAATCTTCTGTATATGCACAATATACCTCACTTTCATAAACCTAGCTAGCCCTTCTATAATAAATAAATGTACATCATTCCCAAAAACTTGTAACTATATATGTCTACTAAGACTGCTGCTGCTGTGAAACTCGTACTTTCTTACGCAAATACACAGTTCGAAAACAAATGTTTAATTGGACTTTTTCACACTAAAGAATAACATAATAATTTCTATTGATATTCATCATAATAAAGTAGAACAGAGAAATACATTCGGGAATGTTTCCAACTGAAGATTTACATTTCCCTCAACATAATATTTCCGTAAAACAGAAAATAATGAAAAAATAATCCATTTAAAGTAACCCGTCTAATCGATTCCCATGTTCTGTTAACTACTGAAAGTAATTGTGCATAAAACCTATTCCATATCCACGAAAAATTCTTATATCCTTTTACCTCCTTCGTCTGACGTAATTTTACTAAAAAACTTTTTTGTCTTTCTCCAGTGATAGAAGCGAATGGGCTGATCAGAGAGAAATTAATTTACGCCAACTTAGGTAAACATTAATATCATATGCCAACTGTTACCGCGTAAAGCTTAAACGTCCTAAATTCAACAAAATGAGTAAGGTCTAACAATGTTTGTATGTACTGTACAAATACCATTACCTGTTTTAAATTTTTCAATATAATGAAATAAAATAAAGATAATATCACATAGTTTTCCATGTAATGGATATATTTACAACTGAAAACTCACATTTCCTCCTAGAGTGCGTTTCTGTTAAAATTTAAGAGAATGAGAAAATAACATGATTTTCAGATCTCCCATGTCCCAAAACCCCGAAATGGACGTATAACATTATATATTAGAAACGACACCCAAATTTGTTTCTTCTCACAATCAAAAGCTGTTTTCCTAGTGTGGAAAGTACCCACATTTCATTAACTTCCGCGTCTTTGACCTTCTTCTCCTAAAGCAATATCGTAATTATAGATTATGTTCCTCTGTAAAGTGGTATATTTGTACTTCGTTCGAAAGTTATAGAACAAGTAGTCTGATAGATAGGCAGACTCACGGAAATAGGAAATTATATGTGTCGTGACTGAAGGATCGTGAAACATACGTACAATATTTTCGTTAATGTAAAATAACTGAAAACAGACAAGGCCTATATTTCAGCGGTTTACCCATTCCTCTCTTATTCGTTAAATCTATCGCGAGATGCGTTTCGCCGCACCACAGCTCGTCAGTCGGACTAGGATTGACAAACAAGAAAACAGAATTTACTGGTACTTATCCAAGTAAATACAGAACACGGTAGGATACAATGAATTGTACTAAGTACTCATACCTAATAATTAACCACACTGCATTATCCACATATGCAACTTCATCACGTGGGAACCCGGATTGTATAAAACTTAATATTTTTTCGGCATTTTACAAGACAAATGATGCTAATCAATATAGTGTACCTAATTTTTTTTGTAGTTTTAACTTTTATAAGGAAAAAAAATAACTAAGATTCTAGATTGTGATTGATAAATCCAACGTTCTTTAAAAATTCTTTAATATTGTATGTAGTTGAATGCAGAAATAAAAAAATATCTGATTCAAAAATCTCGCAAAACCAAAAAATATATATGAAAATTAGTGTCAAAAACTATAACGATTTACATATTAGAAAAGTACAGCTACAATAACGAAAAAAATATGGGAAGAGGTGTGCAACGTAACAAAATAAACCGATTGTAGCTACATGCAAGTGAAAAAAAATGTGACAAATAAATATATATACATATATATATATATATATATATATATATATATATATATATATATATATATATATATATATACCTATATATATATATATATATATATATATATATATATATATATATATATACACATATATATACACATATACATATATATATACACACATACATATATATATACATATACATATACATATACATATATATACACATACACATATATATACACATGTACATATGTATACACATATACATATATATATATATATATATATATATATATATATATATATATATATATATATATATATATATATATATATATATCTAACACATTAAAATTCCGGGTTTGGTGGGGGATCAGGAGTGTTCGTCTCTGCATCGGTGTTTGCCGGCTGGGTGCCCGTATCAGTGCCAATTACAGGTTCTGGTGCTATGCTGACTGTTGCCTCCTCCATATTTCGGTTATTCCTTGGTTTAGCTAGTAGATCCTTCCATCTAGTGGAGATATTCAGTGCACCATGATGATGTAATGAATATACTGATCAAACAACATCTGTAAAATGTACCATACAGTATGCGTAATTGCGTATACATTAAATACAACGACTATTTTGCACCAATTAAAGATTATGATCAGTAATTGTTTGTAGTCTTAGGTAGCAGCTACCAATATAAACTATCAGCGATTCCAATGATTGTAGTAAAATTTATTACAACGCCGTGTGTGCTACCACGTGTACAGTAGATGCAGCGAGTTAATGGTTAGTAGTTGTTTGTAGTTTCAGGTAGCAGTTACGAAATATTTATGCACGTTGTGCAGTCTGGAAATTTACACACACTAAATTTACAGAAAAGTGATTAATTACAGTAACTAGACAGTACTAAGCAACGTTAAACGCCCATTTAATGATCCTAATTTTTACACTGTGGTAGACTTTTTCAGTTACTTCAATTAGTAATCACTTCGAGTTTATTGTATAAGACGAAATGTTTACTGAAGATTTATCATCTACAAGCAAATCAAATGATTGTATTGCAATATATTTATTCAAGAGTTTTTGGATACTACAGAGTGTCCGAGATTGCTTGTACGTCAGACACGTCATTGAAACAAGACCAATTATGTTATATATTTATTTAACTGTATTTTAATCTTAAATAGATTGGTAATTTATAATACATGTTATCGAAGGAAGTATTATGAAACTGTACTATACTTCTTTACTTGCCGTTCGCACTCTAAATCCTGTGATGATTTTTTGATGACTAATAATCCTTTAGGACAAAAAAAAATCACTATTTTTATTAATATTCAATTTCTATATATTTGATAAAAAAAAAACTATTAATATGTTTCTATAAACTGACAAATTTAATCAAAATTCACTTCATGTGCGCTAATTGAAATACATCGTGAATATCGTATAAACAAAAATTCTATTATTTCAAGGAACTTATAGTATTAGAATATTTTTTATACATTATTTGTGACTTTTAATTTATATATTTATAATTTCACTAGCTACCCGCTCCGGCTTCGCACTGGAGTTGTTGCTATGTTTTTAACTATTCGTTATAATTTATTGTAGATGAAAATAGTATATCCAAAATATTTTTTAAGATAGTTTAAAATATTTTTTTATACATCCCACAGAGTCTCTTCACCGGGTGCCATACCAAACAGATTATGTCTGAAATTTTTGTCTAGTCTACGCCTAGTCATCATCATCATCAGCATCTTCTCTACAATAACAACGACTCCTTGGCTTACCCTCTTCGACTCTAAGCCAACTTTCTTCTAACACCATGTAATTCCTTTTTAAAAACAAAAAAAAAAAACACTTAAAGACTTTTTGGTCAGATGACCGTTACTCTCTCCTATCCTCACATAAGGCCTTTCTGAACAACTTTTTAACGAAAAATAACCTATGTTAGGCCTTTTTGACAATCTTTTTACAAAAGTACTTTGTATTAGGCCTTTCTCATCAACTTTTTATTAAAAAAAAACAACCCCACTAACTTCATTAACATCTTTTTCACATCTACACTCGCACATATCAACCTTCCTCAAACTCCCTTTTAAAAAGCCTTCTTTTCAAAAAATGTCTATTTTACTGTCTTTATTAAACTGTTTAAAAACCTACTAACTTAATTAGCCCCCTTTTCACAACAAGCCCCGCACCCACTTAATCACTCGGGCACTCAGTCACTCATTCAATCAGTCACTCATTGACTCACTGACTCTCTGTCACTCAATCATTGAGTCGCTCAGTCATCCAGTCTCTCCGCCACTCACTCGCTCACTCAGTCACTCACTCAGTCAGTTATTCACTGGGTCACTCAGTCACTCGGCCACTCATTCACTCAGTCACTTACTCAGTCACTCACTCACTCGCTCAGTCTCTCACTCACTCACTCACTCACTCACACACTCACTCACTCACTCACTCACTCAATCAATCAATCAATCAATCAATCAATCAATCACTCGCTCACTCACTCACATCACCACTCACTCACTCACTCACTCACTCACTCACTCACTCACTCACTCACTCACTCACTCACTCACTCACTCACTCACTCACTTACTCACTCACTCATTCGTGCTAACACAAGCGCGCGCGCACAGACACACACACACACACACGCACCCACGCGCACGCACACACACGCACGCGCTCGCAAGTACACGGACGCGCACTCACGCACACGCACACGCACGCACACGCACGCACACGCACGCACACGCACGCACACGCACGAACACGCACGCACACGCACGCAGACGAACGCACATGCACGCACGCACACGCACGCACGCACACGCACGCACACGCACGCACACGCACGCACACGCACGCACACGCACGCACACGCACGCACACGCACACGCACGCACACGCACGCACACGCACACGCACACGCACGCACACGCACACGCACACGCACGTACACGTACGCACACGCACGCACGCACACGCTCACGCACGCACACGCACGCACGCACGCACACGCGCGCACACACGTACGCATACGCACGCACACGCACGCACACACGCACGCGCACACGCACTCAAGCGCACACGCGCACACCCCCACACCCGCACACGCGCAGACTCGCACACGCACGCACGCACGCACGCACGCACGCTACAAAATCCACTAAGCTTAAACCTAACCTATTGATTATAAACAAACCACCCCTCTAACTCATTTATTAGGCAAAAATGTTCAAAGAAGTCAGAGAAAGTCTGATGTTTGTAAAGAATATTTGGACAACTACGTTTTTAAATGGAATAAACGATAAATAATTTTTATATTTGATAAAAGTGTTATCGTGCAAAATAAGGAAGAAAAAACATTTTTTCTAATTTTGCCGAAGTTGGCTAAACATGTCGACCATAACGTAAATTGACAATGACATTTATTTATGATTTTTGATAGTGTTAGTACAAGAATCTTTTTTCAGAGAGTAAAATATTTTATAAAAATCGTTTAAATCTCTATTTTTCAATATACTGCATTAAACCCTAACAAATTGACAATACTTTTTACCTCAAAATTGAACATTTCTTCTACTAAAAACTTTGGCTATTGACAAAATTCCTCCATCAAAACTTTTTAACTAAACAGTGTATACCTGCTACATACATCACTTTAATTTCAATAAAAGCTTAAACGTAATTCTTTGTTTTCCTGGCACTGGCAAAACGTTATATGGGTGATAACCTTGTTTCTGTAAAGTGTGTTGAATCGTGTAATAGATTTTCAACAGTATGCGATAGAAAAACTTATTGATTTGCTAAAATTATATAAGAATAATAAATATTGGTTTCCATTTAGTTTTGATGATGGTGACGTAGTTTAAAAATGCAAAAGATTATTTTATTTAAACGTTGTCTCAGTCAAGATGGTGCAGCATATTCTTAAAAATATATTTAAGCTGGGGATTCTTCTTGGAATTCTATTTCTGCTTGTTTTATTTTTTGGTTTATTTAATAAATATTTTTGGTATAAATTTCATTTTTTACTTATCAACTTGCTTTAGTGTGAGACGACAAAAATTAGAGAAAGCATTTTTTGTTCTTACTTTGAACAAAAACAACACAAAAATGAATAAAATTCTAGAATTTTTAAGTTTTATAAAAACTAAAAGCTGGCCTCGGTAGAGTCCTGGATTTAGCGCTGCCAAGCAAACTGGTGGTCGCTGATTCTAACACGGCAATAGGGGCTGGGTGTTGTGACGTCAAAGATTTTAAAATTTGTAAGCATATGGCTAAAATGCTCAGTTTTTGAGGCCAATAAAACAGAAAAAATAAACAAAATGAACTAAATTAAAACAAGGTGTTCCATATAAAAGATATGAATTTTCTGTCATATTTCAAAAACGGAATGCGAGAAGTTTCTGCTATAACTCACTACATCTTGCAAGGTTTATAACATATAAGCATCTGTACTTTTGCCCAATTAGGATTATGGCATTATAACTTACTGAAAAACTTTATAATGGGTAACTTTTTTGAAGGAAAATTCGTTTGCCCCTCATGATTTTCATTTAGGTAATTTTTTCAAAAACCCAATATCAGACTAATGGGAAATTTTCAAGTTCACGCAATTAATCGCCCCATGAATATTCCTTCCACCTCAGGCACCCAAACCAAACGGTCTTTTTCTAAAGTGGGCTGAGAAATTTTCTCCTCCTCTTCCTCCCCTCCCCCCTCTTCCCATTAACAACATAAACTCACACTTGCGAGATTTCATAGACTCTATCCTAACAGCCGCTCACAGATCAATCCCCATCATTAATAGCACACCCAACAAACCCCCAGTCCCCTGGTGGAACTCCTCCTGTTCAAAAGCCATCCAAACCAGAAAAAAGGCTCTTCAGGCATTCAAAAGGCATCCTACTACTGAACTTCTCATCGCCTTCAAGAGAGCAAGAGCCGTGGCACGCAAGACCATAAAACAGGCAAAAACCGAGTCATGGAACAAATTTGTAACTAATATAAAACACCCATCTCCTCCAACCAATTATGGTGAGCAGTCAGAAGGATGAAGGGCTCTACCTCAATTAAAATTCCAATATTGTACACCAATAATTTGCACACCACTGGCCTCACAAAGATTACCAACGGACTTGCTCTGCATTATGTGCAAAAAACACATAACCCCACACTTAAGTCTCTTTCTAAGCCAGATATCAACTCCTTTAATACTGATTTCAACATCCACTATAATTCTCCTTTTACTATACACGAATTACGTGATGCTATACGAAAATCCAAAAAATCAGCACCTGGTCCGGATAACATACATGCTGAAATGCTACGCCATCTCTCCCCCTGCTATGCTTGATTGTCTCTTAAATATTTACAACTTCATCTGACTTAAAGCAGTATTTCCCAACTCCTGGCTGCACTCCATAGTAATTCCAATCCATAAAACTGGCAAACCTAAATCCATCCCAAATATCTACCGACCCATATCCCTTACAAACCAACTATGCAAGCTATTGGACCGCATGGTTCTCCATCGATTGACTTGGATACTGGAATCGTCCGGCCTGCTGTCCCTGTTCCAATACGGCTTCCGCAGGTTCAGGTTACAGATAGAACACCTATCTACGCTGGAAACCAACATAAGAAGAGCGTTCCTACAAAACAAACATTTACTACTAACATCAATCGACCTAAATTCGGCTTTCGACATAACTGACAGAAACATCATCCTGAATCAACTCAATGCCTATGGACTCAAGGGCTCCCTTCCTAAGTTTATTCACCACTTTCTTCAACCCAGAACTTTTAAGGTCAGAGCAAATGGCACCTACTCTGATACTTTCAGTTTGAACCTAGGGGTTCCTCAGGGTTCAGTTCTTAGCCCTACTCTTTTCAATATTGCTATTTCATCCATGGCCGAATGCCTTCCCCCCAACGTTAAATACAAGATATTTACTGACGATATCATCCTTTACTCTTCCTCCTCTTTATCCAATCAATGCTCTAACAACTTACAAATCTCCCTTAATACCCTTCATACGTGGGCCAGTGAGCATAGTTACTCTTTCTCTCACACTAAGTCCTCCCAAATTCACTTCTGCAAATGTAGGGGCTGCCCCAGAATGAATCCCCTGCATATTGATAATAACCCCCTTCCAACAGTTGACATACTGAAGATCCTGGGTCTCACCTTTGACAATAGACTTACCTGGAAAGCACACATAAATACACTTAGAACACGTACAGCCTTTGACCTAAACCTTCTGTGCCTCCTCTCGGGCTTGACCTGGGGAGCCGACTTTCCATCATTACTCCACATATACAAATCACTCATTCTCCCCAAACTCTCTTACGACGACTTCATATACGACTCGGCTAGTACTCTCACCAAAAAGAAACTCGACCCGATTCAAAATCAGGCTCTTCGCCTTGCCATTGGTGCCTTTCGCTTATCTCCAATCTCCAGCATACAGTGCATTGCCGCCACCCCCGCATTACAACACACCAGAAACCTCTCCCTCCTTAAATACTACTCATCCTCTCGCCCACACGCCAAAATTTCCTAAAACCCAACCAACTCCCACCGAACAAACATAAACCTTCCCCCAAATTCAATCCCTAAAAGAATCAGCAACCTAATTACATCATACAAATTACTCCAACCAAAATACGAATACCCCCTTTTCTCCACCTTCCCACCATGGCTCTCTCCACAACCAATTGTAAATCTGACAATGAGACAATACAACAAGACTGACTTCTCCAATGCAACGCTTAATAAACTAATGCTGGAAACAATCTCCAAAAACTATCCTAACCACACACAAATCTTTACAGATGGCTCAAAGTCCGATAATGGGGTCGGTGCTGCATTCACCTTTCACAACTTCATAAAAATGTTCAAACTCCCAACACACGCTACCATTTTTTCAGCCGAACTACTAGCCCTAAAAGAAGCTATCAAATACTCGCTAATAACACCCTACAAGAAACCAATTCTCATAATCTCAGACTCCCTCAGCGCCCTAAGAGCCATCAGTTCAAGAAACTTAGATTATAACTATATCAGACACATCTATGATCTCTTATACACTGCATCACTGAAACGCAGATCCATCACACTACTCTGGGCCGCCAGTCATATTGGCAATAAAGGTAATGACAGAACAGACCATTTTGCAAAACGTGCCATCGAGTGGGGCATTCCAATCATGGCAAAAAATCACTACTCGGACTTCAACAAGTATCTTAGTTCCTTCCACAAAACATTGTTTCAACTAGACTGGGACTTACAAGATCCTAATAACAAGCTATGGTCCATAAAGCCTGAAGTCTACCCTCCACTTGACTTTACCAACATGGGAAGAAAGGGCAACGTACACAGACGAAGACTAGCGATAGGTCATACACACGCCACCCACTCCCATCTCATGAACAGGGAACCATCTCCTATATGCACAGGCTGCTACGCGCCCCTAACTGCCCTACATATATTTGAGACTGCGCATTACAAGAGTATGAGAGAGAAACACAACATACCTTCAAAGCTAAAACGCGTTATAGATTCCTACGAACAGATCAAAGGCAACATCAACAATTTCCTCCAAGAAATTCATTTTAGAGTTTAAAACATAAATCACAATACTCTGTGGGGCGCTAAATGACCTCTGTAGTTGATGCTCCCAGACTCAATAACATCATCATCATCATATAATATAAGTAAATAAGAAATTAACCCAGTTTTTCGAATCGTCGACTTGAAAAACCCTGAATAATACGATATATCTGTAACAACCTCTCTAGTTTCCTCCTTTACCCCTTAACGCATATGTGTTCAACTAAAAATATTTATACACAACATTTGTTTATTGCGCTAGGAAACTTGCCATGTTACTATTAAAACCTTAAAAAATTATCAACACTCACTCATTCCCTTAAATATATATTGCTAAAAAACTATAGATTTCATTCCATCCTTAGGTATTATATAGGCGTATATACCAAGTTTGAAATCGATATCTCATTTCCTTCTATAATTATTCGGCCAACAGAGAAATACTCGTAGATCCACGCGACCATAAAACGGGAAAAAAAAGTAAGAATCTCGGTCGGTGATTTTTTCATAAATACAATGTTTTCCTTTAGCAAGGAAGATAAAAATACATATATGTATTTTATCTGACATAATTTATACTATTTGTTGCTAAGTGGTTGTCAGTAGGTTTCTTTTCTATTTTAAAATGATATAAAACTCACAACCAGATCCTTCTACGCGTATATACTTAGAGTTTTTTTATTCCTCTGTTAGGTAAAACGGATTTGCTTTGACATTTTAAATAACAAATGTAAATCGCGTGTTATGTATTATAACATGAAAATTTGATTCATATTAAATTTTATAAAACTTATACCTTATAAATTCATTATTGTTACATTATTAAACTAAAATTTGACCTTATTAACAAAACTGTATTTCCAAGGAGGCTCCCATGAATGTTTTCATAAAGCCATATTAGTCCAGTAAAAAAAACATTTGAAATTGCACAGTCTATATACAGCTGAATTATAATTTTGTCCTCTCTGAGGTATTACCCGGAGTATTGGCCTGCGTTTTGAGCTTAAAATGTGAATAACTACGGTTACATAAGCCGGATCGAGACGAAAAAAAAAAAACAAACTCTTCGTAATAGAATTTTCAACAAATTCTCGTCGCTCAAGTGCATACATAACCTACAAAATTGAAAAAACCGACACAAAACTATTTTTCATTTTATTTTACAGGTCGACTAAGTGAACCGATCGGCTTGCAACTTTCAGAAAATATTCCTCTTGTTATAATAAAAATACCCTGAAATTTTGATAGAAAAATATTGACCAAAGTGAGCACAATTAAATTTGTCATTTATAATTTAAATTGCCTGTCATTTTATGCCATTTGGTCCAAAATGGATCTTTTTTTGTCACATCCATCCACATGTTCATTTTTGTTAACATTTTTTTTTCTTGAAATAACCGAAAAATGCAATTATTGTAATTTGATTAATAAAAAAAAACGGTTAAAATGACTCTAAAAAAATTTTTCTTAATGGCATCTGAAAGTTGGCATCGAGACCTGAATTTAGAAAAACAAAAAATTCATTTAGGACCAAATGGCATAAAATGGTGAGAAATTGAAATTTTAAATAACAAATTCAATTGTGCCCACTGGGTTCAATATTTTTGTACCAAAATTTCAGGGTATTTTTGCTATAACAAAAGGCATATTTTCTGAAAGTTTCAAGCCGATCGGTTCACTTGGTCGACCTGTACAATAAAATGAAAAAAAAAAATAGTTTTTTTGGCGGTTTTTTTCACACACTTGAGTGACTTAAAACTAGAAAAGAAATTTGTTGAAAATTTCATTACGAAGAGTATTTTTCTGTCTTGATTCGACTTATATAAAGAAAGTTATTCACATTTTAAGCTCAAAAAAACGCGTTTTGAAAACTTCAATTGTTTATAAACAAAAGAGCACAAGTTTTTCGAGGTCCAAAACTCAAAACGATACTCCTGGTGATATCCCAGAGACAATAAAATCATAATATTGCTGTATCTAAGCTATGCCTATTTCATCATTATTTTGACTTTTTTTTACTGCACTATATATGAAATCTACCTATATTTTTTCTTAATTAACAAATAAAGATTTTTTTTATATTTGTTAAGAGGTTAAAAAGTGATATCCTATAGAACCTTTTTAATTTTTAGATATATAAAATTTTTATGTGATCCAACAGATCTAAAAATGAGAGAAAATTACTGATTTACAAATGCTTTAATGTCTTTTGCACAAGCATTTTCTCGATTTTCTTTTTCACAAACAGATTCTTAAAAAGCTTAGAATTTTTAATAGGTGACCATTAAAATAATTGTAAAACTTGAATCAAATCCTAAAGTTTAACAAAAACCAGTCTCGATCTCTACAAATAGCCTATTTTTGTAGAGATACTATAAAAAGGAAAAGAAAGTGAGACAGTCATCACTCCAAGACCTGAGTACACGTGCTAAAGATGGAAAATCATATGATTTCCTTAAATTTCCAATGTTGGCTCTGATCGTTAAATTGGTAAAATTACCATAATGAGAGGTGGTAGATTATTTTTTTTAGTCACGTCGTTAATGAAAAAAGCTAACAGAGTTGAAAAATGCTTTTAAGCCAGCTTGAACGTTAGATGGGTAAAATTACCATTATGACAGGTTGTAAATTGCTTCGTAGAAACCACAACATATAATAATTATTTTTGTCACAACTCAAAGCCGAGCAATCCTCAGGTATGAACAGTATTTTTAAATCGAAAATAATATACTGGTGTCAGCTTTTCAAAAATAAAAGATTTTTCAATATAAAAATAATAATGAAAGCTGGCAATAATTTTGAAGAAGAAAATATTGCAATACTGAAATATTAATTTTTTCATATTTATATTTATGATATTATTAATTGAAAAATCGCATTTTCTTCTATCTTTAGTACATATATCCAGGTATTGGATTCATGATAATCTTATTTCCTTTTTGTTTATATAAAATACGAGTGAGCCGCCCTGCGCTCGCTACTGGTAGTTTCTTTCCTTACCGCGTCAGCTCCATTTTGTCACAACTTATTTTCGCCCCAAAGGTCCAGGCTACATGCCAGTAAAAAATTTTTTAAAATGGATTGATAGTTTCAGAAATTACCTCCGAAAAACAAATAAACAAAGATATACTTGTACGTTTTTATTAAATCATGTTTGAAACACATTACCAAGATACGCTAAAAAAATCAAATCTTAGATTCGAGACACTCGCTAAAACTTATACTCAATCTGATTGTGGTAGAATTTAAAACTTCTGGTTAACTATTAGTTTTATAGTTCATATTGTGAATACCAAAAAATGAATGTTTATAGGAGATTTAAAATAAAATTTCTGAGCTCTTTCTTTGAACTAGGTAATAGGAAAATTAATAGCTTTTATTTTAAAAGAAAATATATTACAGTAACCTGTTTATTTCTAAATAAAAACGCATTTTCTAGTTTCTTAGTGCCCGGCTTACCATTTTACTCCGCTACTGGGTTCTTTGTCAATTTAGTTAACCAATTAAGCATTTGATTAATTTTAAAATTATTCACTTTTAATGTATCAGTCATTAAATAATTTTTGCTAAAGTACTACCTACTACAAGAAAAAAAAACTATTTCTTATGATAAACAGAAATTGATTAAATAGAATTTTACCAATTTTTTTCCGTTTTTAATGAACTTTTTCGATTAGAGTAAAGTTTATTTCTTTTGTAAAACACGCAACCAAAGAGAATGACAAAGAGATGAAAATAAGCTTATAATATTTTATAACAAATAGCTCTAAAGATCTTTGATTATTTTCGACAATTTCAACATATAATAAATAACAAAAATTAAATTAATGGTTTCGGGTTTTGCACCTATTTTTATGGTCAGTTATTAAAAATTCTAGGCTTTTTAACCGTCTTATTAACCAGAAAATCTGAAAAAAATAAAATTAACGAGCAAAAAATTCATTTCTTCGTTGAAACGTAAACTTTCAAGTGCAACATGGCCCTTTTGAAGAAAACAAGATGGCGGCTCAATATGGCGGCTAGAAACAAAAAAAATCAGGATCAAATACAAGCAAATGATGATCTTCAAGCGAAATTAAGTTAGCCGAACTTCAAAACTGAGACAAGATTTATTGATGTAATAATTAGAGTAACCCACAAAATTTCGTGTAATACCAACACGGCGGAGCCAATATAATACGAAAAATGACCAATTATGGAGATTTCGCAGTGAGATAGCACTTTTTCTTACCGGAGCACTATCGTTGCGTCATTATATAATGAGAATTAACAATATATCGTAACCTAATCCAGCTTAACCTACTCCCAAAAATGCAACTAAACCTAACAAAACTTAACATGATGCATTAAGTTTTGTTAGGTTAAGTTGCACCTTACACAACAAAAAGGAAAATTAAGGTAATAAAACTTTAGGCGTCATAACTTACAAAGCAGAAAGAGAGCTTAACTTAACTTAATGCAGCGGATTCTAAACTAATTTAAGGCAGTTTAACCTAAATTGGCATAACCTAACTTGGCCTAAAGCATCCTAATAGAAAAAACATAGACGTCGTGAAGACAAGATTGCTCATTTTTCGTGTAATTTTTTTCGGTTTTTTTTGGATCTGCTATGTTGATATTACATAAAACTATGTTGCTTACTCTAATTATTAGATCAATATTACATTTTGTCTCAGTTTTGAAGTTCAGTTAACTTAATTCCGTTTAGAAATCATCACTTGTTTGTATTTTATCCTGATTTTTCTGTTTCTAGCCACCATCTTGTTTTTTTCAAAAGGGCTACGTTGCATTTGAAAGCTTACATTTCAACGACTGACACCCTTAAATTTTTTTTTTGTTAGTTCTATTTTTGAGTATGGGGGTGGCCCTGTTGGCGCGAAAGGTCCTATATATATATATATATATATATATATATATATATATATATATATATATATATATATATATATATATATATACGGGCTATGCCTATTCAACTCAAAAGGACAAAATATAAAAGTTTACATCTATAATTAACACTTAAAACTAAAGGCTAAAATTAAGAAATTCAGAAAAGGACCCCGATCTGCCTCTTAAAAAGAGACAAGGAGCTGGACAACAAGTCCAGTGATGGGCAGTTATTTACAATGCAGGTTCCACACACATGAGCAATATTCCAAGAGAGGCCTAACCAACAAGCAGTACAGCATTTTTATAGAGGTAATGGATGAAAATTCTGATGAGCAAGGCCTGATGAACCCAAGCATCCTCAAAAAACAATGGATTGTGCGATCTCGAGAAAGACATAGAGAAGTATTTAGAAGTATTTAAAACCATACCGTTTAACTGGGACCAGACAGTAAGTCTATCCAAATTACCCTGCAATCCCACACAATCCTCAATCTATCAAACGGTCGTATACAACTTCAAATCATCAGCAAAGAGCAAGAACCTGGAAGATCGAAAGCAGTCGGCCACATCATTCAAGAACAGGTTAAACAGCAGAGGCCCCATATGAGAGCCTTGAGGCACTCCCGAGGGCACAGTAATATTGACAATAAGTTGAACAAGAAGAGATATATATATATATATATATATATATATATATATATATATATATATATATATATATATATATATATATATACATATATATATATATATATATATATATATATATATATATATATATATATATATATATATATATATAGATAGATAGATAGATAGATAGATAGATATATATATATATATATATATATATATATATATATATATATATATATATATATATATATATATATATATATAAATATAAATATAAATATAAATATAAATATAAATATAAATATAAATAAATATAAATATAAATATAAATATAAATATAAATATAAATATAAAATATAAATATAAATATAATATAAATATAAATATAAAATAAATATAAATATAAATATAAATATAAATATAAATATAAATATAAATATAAATATAAATATAAATATAAATATAAATATAAATATAAATATAAATATAAATATAAATATAAATATAAATATAAATATAAATATAAATAAAATATAAATATAAATATAAAAATAAATATAAATATAAATATAAATATAAATATAAATAAATATAAATATAAATATAAATATAAATATAAATATAAATATAAATATAAATATAAATATAAATATAAATATAAATATAAATATAAATATAAATATATAAATAAAAATATAAATATAAATATAAATATAAATATAAATATAAATATAAATATAAATATAAATATAAATATAAATATAAATATAAATATAAATATAAATATAAATATAAATATAAATATAAATATAAATATAAATATAAATATAAATATAAATATAAATATAAATATAAATATAAATATAAATATAAATATAAATATAAATATAAATATAAATATAAATATAAATATAAATATAAAATATAAATATAAATATAAATATAAATATAAATATAAATATAAATATAAATATAAAATATAATATAAATATAAATATAAATATAAATATAAATATAAATATAAATATAAATATAAATATAAATATAAATATAAATATAAATATAAATATAAATATAAATATAAATATAAATATAAATATAAATATAAATATAAATATAAATATAAATATAAATATAAATATAAATATAAATATAAATATAAATATAAATATAAATATAAATATAAAATATAAATATAAAAATAAAATATAAATATAAATATAAATAATAAATATAAATATAAATATAAATATAAATATAAATATAAATATAAATATAAATATAAATAAATAAATATAAATATAAATATAAATATAAATATAAATATAAATATAAATATAAATATAAATATAAATATAAATATAAATATAAATATAAAAATATAAATATAAATAAATATAAATATAAATATAAATATAAATATAAATATAAATATAAATATAAATATAAAAATATAAATATAAATATAAATATAAATATAAATATAAATATAAATATAAATATAAATATAAAATATAAATATAAATATAAATAATAAATATAAATATAAATATAAATATAAATATAAATATAAATAAATATAAATATAAATATAAATATAAATATAAATATAAATATAAATATAAATATAAATATAAATATAAATATAAATATAAAATATAAAATATAAAAATATAAATATAAATATAAATATAAATATAAATATAAATATAAATATAAATATAAATATAAATATAAATATAAATATAAATATAAATATAAATATAAATATAAATATAAATATAAATATAAATATAAATATAAATATAAATATAAATATAAATATAAATAAAATATAAATATAAATATAAATATAAATATAAATATAAATATAAATATAAATATAAATATAATATAAATATAAATATAAATATAAATATAAATATAAATATAAATATAAATATAAATATAAATATAAATATAAATATAAATATAAATATAAATATAAATATAAATAAATATAAATATAAATATAAATATAAATATAAATATAAATATAAATATAAATATAAATATAAATATAAATATAAATATAAATATAAATATAAATATAAATATAAATATAAATAAATATAAATATAAATATAAATATAAATATAAATATAAATATAAATATAAATATAAATATAAATATAAATATAAATATAAATATAAATATAAATATAAATATAAATATAAATATAAATATAAATATAAATATAAATATAAATATAAATATAAATATAAAAATATAAATATAAATATAAATATAAATATAAAATATAAATATAAATAAATATCAATATAAATATCAATATAAATATCAATATAATATGAATATGAATATGAATATGAATATGAATATGAATATGAATATGAATATGAATATGAATATGAATATGAATATGAATATGAATATGAATATGAATATGAATATGAATATGATATGAATATGAATATGAATATGAATATGAATATGAATATGAATATGAATATGAATATGAATATGAATATGAATATGAATATGAATATGAATATGAATATGAATATGAATATGAATATGAATATGAATATGAATATGAATATGAATATGAATATGAATATGAATATGAATATAAATATGAATATAAATATGAATATGAATATCAATATGAATATCAATAAATATGAATGTGAATGTGAATATGAATGTGAATGTGAATGTGAATGTGAATGTGAATGTGAATGTGAATGTGAATGTGAATGTGAATGTGAATGTGAATGTGAATGTGAATGTGAATGTGAATGTGAATGTGAATGTGAATGTGAATGTGAATGTGAATGTGAATGTGAATGTGAATGTGAATGTGAATGTGAATGTGAATGTGAATGTGAATGTGAATGTGAATGTGAATGTGAATGTGAATGTGAATGTGAATGTGAATGTGAATGTGAATGTGAATGTGAATGTGAATGTGAATGTGAATGTGAATGTGAATGTGAATGTGAATGTGAATGTGAATGTGAATGTGAATGTGAATGTGAATGTGAATGTGAATGTGAATGTGAATGTGAATGTGAATGTGAATGTGAATGTGAATGTGAATGTGAATGTGAATGTGAATGTGAATGTGAATGTGAATGTGAATGTGAATGTGAATGTGAATGTGAATGTGAATGTGAATGTGAATGTGAATGTGAATGTGAATGTGAATGTGAATGTGAATGTGAATGTGAATGTGAATGTGAATGTGAATGTGAATGTGAATGTGAATGTGAATGTGAATGTGAATGTGAATGTGAATGTGAATGTGAATGTGAATGTGAATGTGAATGTGAATGTGAATGTGAATGTGAATGTGAATGTGAATGTGAATGTGAATGTGAATGTGAATGTGAATGTGAATGTGAATGTGAATGTGAATGTGAATGTGAATGTGAATGTGAATGTGAATGTGAATGTGAATGTGAATGTGAATGTGAATGTGAATGTGAATGTGAATGTGAATGTGAATGTGAATGTGAATGTGAATGTGAATGTGAATGTGAATGTGAATGTGAATGTGAATGTGAATGTGAATGTGAATGTGAATGTGAATGTGAATGTGAATGTGAATGTGAATGTGAATGTGAATGTGAATGTGAATGTGAATGTGAATGTGAATGTGAATGTGAATGTGAATGTGAATGTGAATGTGAATGTGAATGTGAATGTGAATGTGAATGTGAATGTGAATGTGAATGTGAATGTGAATGTGAATGTGAATGTGAATGTGAATGTGAATGTGAATGTGAATGTGAATGTGAATGTGAATGTGAATGTGAATGTGAATGTGAATGTGAATGTGAATGTGAATGTGAATGTGAATGTGAATGTGAATGTGAATGTGAATGTGAATGTGAATGTGAATGTGAATGTGAATGTGAATGTGAATGTGAATGTGAATGTGAATGTGAATGTGAATGTGAATGTGAATGTGAATGTGAATGTGAATGTGAATGTGAATGTGAATGTGAATGTGAATGTGAATACGAATACGAATACGAATACGAATACGAATACGAATACGAATACGAATACGAATACGAATACGAATACGAATACGAATACGAATACGAATACGAATACGAATACGAATACGAATACGAATACGAATACGAATACGAATACGAATACGAATACGAATACGAATACGAATACGAATACGAATACGAATACGAATACGAATACGAATACGAATACGAATACGAATACGAATACGAATACGAATACGAATACGAATACGAATACGAATACGAATACGAATACGAATACGAATACGAATACGAATACGAATACGAATACGAATACGAATACGAATACGAATACGAATACGAATACGAATACGAATACGAATACGAATACGAATACGAATACGAATACGAATACGAATACGAATACGAATACGAATACGAATATGAATACGAATAGGAATACGAACATGAACAAGAATATGAATACGAACATGAATATGAACATGAACACGAACATGAACAAGAACATGAACAAGAACATGAATACGAACATGAATACGAACATGAATACGAACATGAATATGAACATGAATATGAACATGAATATGAACATGAATATGAACATGAATATGAACATGAATATGAACATGAATATGAACATGAATATGAACATGAATATGAACATGAATATGAACATGAATATGAACATGAATATGAACATGAATATGAACATGAATATGAACATGAATATGAACATGAATATGAACATGAATATGAACATGAATATGAACATGAATATGAACATGAATATGAATATGAATATGATATGAATATGAATATGAATATGAACATGAACATGAACATGAACATGAACATGAACATGAACATGAACATGAACATGAACATGAACATGAACATGAACATGAACATGAACATGAACATGAACATGAACATGAACATGAACATGAACATGAACATGAACATGAACATGAACATGAACATGAACATGAACATGAACATGAACATGAACATGAACATGAACATGAACATGAACATGAACATGAACATGAACATGAACATGAACATGAACATGAACATGAACATGAACATGAACATGAACATGAACATGAACATGAACATGAACATGAACATGAACATGAACATGAACATGAACATGAACATGAACATGAACATGAACATGAACATGAACATGAACATGAACATGAACATGAACATGAACATGAACATGAACATGAACATGAACATGAACATGAAACATGAACATGAACATGAACATGAACATGAACATGAACATGAACATGAACATGAACATGAACATGAACATGAACATGAACATGAACATGAACATGAACATGAACATGAACATGAACATGAACATGAACATGAACATGAACATGAACATGAACATGAACATGAACATGAACATGAACATGAACATGAACATGAACATGAACATGAACATGAACATGAACATGAACATGAACATGAACATGAACATGAACATGAACATGAACATGAACATGAACATGAACATGATGAATATGAATATGAATATGAATATGAATATGAATATGAATATGAAAATGAATATGAAAATGAAAATGAAAATGAAAATGAAAATGAAAATGAAAATGAAAATGAAAATGAAAATGAAAATGAAAATGAAAATGAAAATGAAAATGAA
>CM032456.1:129243330-129250830 GCA_019049505.1 Pachyrhynchus sulphureomaculatus
TTCTTACGTCTTTTTGGAATTAATTTCTATTTTTTTAAAAGGCTTTAGCTGTACCAAATTTTTGGGCACCATCCATTTTAAAATAGAAAGGATCTAACTTCAGCTAATAAAATGGAAAAATGCTGAAGGGTTTTATGGGTATTACAAAAAAGAATTAGTCTAGTACAACTTATCCTGAAAAGAAAAATAAGTATTCAGTGAGACACTAGCTTTAATCAACTAAAAGAAAATTTATTCACGTTTTTAAAATAAAAAGTTCTAACCTTACAGTTTTACCAAAAAAAATTCTAGCCTATCTAGTAGTTGTTACATTTAAATTTTAAACTATTATAACCCCCGAAGACGAAAAGTCGTGCTTTACACTTCACTTTTTAGTCTGTTTTAAATTGTAGTTAAGGCACTACTCCGGGATAAGTCTATTGAAGGAAGTTTTGTTGACTTACTGTTCTTATTCCTGTTTTGATGGACTACGCCCGATTTCACACTTTTTCTTAGCAAACACTTAGAAAGCCCACTATGGCTTTTATTCAAGGAACTGGTACTTTTACTTAGCGGCTCTGATGAAAATTAGCCTACTTCGGCTAGATGGAAAATAGCCTCTCGGCTAGACGGTACTGCCTGGCTGCGGCTAGATGGAAAACAGCCACGATTCAAGCTCTGCGGAGCCTTAAATAATCGTGCGACTTTTGCCGGTAATATCACGACGCTCCAATCAAAACTGCGGATCAAACATTTCACCAATCGCGGCGTAGCGAGAGGTTCGGTCAGGAACCCGCACAACACCGTATATACCGAACGTCTTGGAACTTCTGTTTAATATACCGTTCGATACAAAAATGAAAATAAGTACAATTTGAAATGGAAAAATCAGTAACATTACATGGTCTTAAAATCTAGGAAAAAATGAATGTTACATTTACCCCCTTCCAAAAAGAAATAGACTACACTAGTCTATTAAACTTAGGCTACTTATGAAAAGGTACAAACTGGTACACTATCACTTAATACTAAGGTCAGAACTTAAAACAAAAGTACAAACTCGGACCTTACTACTAGACTTAATTCAATTAAGCACTAATATTAAGTACAATGAAAACCAAATGAAAATCTTTGCATGTACACAAAAATCTTATAACTAGACTTAACTTAATTAAACACTAAGGTTGAGTACATCAAAAAGCAAATAAAAATCCTTGCATGAACATAGGAAATACCTTTCCGAAATAACAATCGCGGTCTTCTTATATAAAAGAATCAGCTCTGTTATTGTTACCAAAACAAAAAATATAACTTTGTCTAGACTCTTGTCTAAATCAAAAAAAGTGAACTGAAATAAAATATGAACACCCCCCTTAAAATCTTTTAAGGATTGTCTGAAAATTTTCTATTTCAGCAAAAGAAATTTATAAAAATTCTTAAATAGAGAAAAAATAAAAAAATGATTCTAGTGCAAACACTTACACTAAAAAGGAAAAGTCTTGTCGGACCATTTAGCACAAGGCCAAAAAAAAATTATCTGGATAAATATCCAGACAAACGCTCGGGAAAAATCGCCATCAATGTTCTAGCTCATCGCTAAGAGAACATTCCAAATCTAGTATCACTACTAGTCGCACTCAGAAAATAATCGCACTCTACGTCGCAATGTCGACGTCCTAAGACATCTAGACATGCTAAAATCGCTAGGGAAAACGCTCTGGTTGATCGCCAGATAATTGCACTCTAAAACGCAATGTCGACGTCCTAAGACATCCAGACATGCTAAAGTCGCCAGGGAAAACGCTCTGGTTGATCGCCAGAAAACACGTCAGCTCATCGCCAACAAAACACTCTGGTATATCGCCAGAAAAAACCTCGGCTCCTCGCCAAGAAAACACTCTGTAAATAGTCCTCGACTACACAAAGCCTGCGTTCTAAAAGAACAATCTCGCCATTAACATAGTGAGCAGCTATAAAAGCTAACACAATATCTCTATAGGCACAGTGAATAGCTATAAAAGCTAAAATTCACTCTAAATACAGTGAATAGCTATAAAAGCTAAAATTCACCAAAATGAATGATCCTGCTTCAAAAAGCAATGTTCACAAAGAACAGAATGATTAATCTGCGCACAACTAACATTCAAGGAAACATTCCCAACATAACTATATGAGACAGCAAGTCTCGAAATAGGACCTCCCTAAAGTCATAATCCTATATATGGGAGTCCATAAGCAAAACGACTCAAAATCTCGCATTTTGAGCACATGCCCTCAGGCAACCAACATACACTGAAATATATACAGAAATATATACAGAAATATATACAGAAATACATACAGGAGTTCAAATCCCAAACTCTTGGTTATGATAACTCCATACTGAGCTTGGTGAAAGCTCTTAGCAAAAGCTAATCAAATCTTCGGCACATCGCACCAAAGTGACAAATCTGCCTAGAAACATGAGCCAGAAGAAACGCCCTCCGTCATTCTTCAGGGTGGCTACACAGAGATATAAAACTTAACCAGCATTGCGCCTCTTCAAGTTGCATGAAGAACCCTCGTGTACTGGTCTCGCCCTAGAACAACAACGAAAAACATTCAATCCATCCCACATAACAGGAGACAAACACCTCACCACGATATACTGAATGGTGGAGACAATAAAATACAGAATTGGTGACCCTGGAGTCCACCAACAAAAGGGAGTAGATTATAGCATCCACTAAACTAAAACGGTGTCTACCACACCACCATAAGTCAAAAAAATTTAATCAATAGGGTGTTCCGAAACACACTACTGCCAACAGCCTGTCACCACTAATAGGCTAATTGGAGCTGAGGTCGACTACAGTAGCTAGGCTCTCCTTTGGCTCAAATAGAAATAGCTATTGGGTAACAAAACCTCTAAAGGTCCCAAAGGTTAAACGTGCGCCCCCCATAGACTACCCTTCCAATCAGTCTGTTCCTCAGGAAGACTAACTCCCTGCCAAACGTCGTAACGGCATCTGTTAGCACCCGGTGCATCACAGCCTGTAAAAACAAATAACTCATGGGAGACAACCTAAAAGGTTTACAAGGTTGACTTAACCAAGCTTCTAACGAAATTTTTTAAAAAAACGAAAATGAGCTTAAAAAGCTACATGAAGCAAAAATTGCTCAATTTTTCGGTGGCAACGCAACAAAACTTTTGAAGACTACAAGAGCTTTTCCAGCTTAATCAGAAACAAGAAGAAAACATCGTTGACAGCTAGAATATTCGATCATGGTGTTAATCGTCTTCCTAGACAATAGCCTCTAGAAGAAACTGCTACAGGTATCAGGCATAACCGTTTTCTGTCAGCCCAAACTCCTAGATTACCTCTTGGAAATCTAAAAATTCGGTTAGGAATCTTCCTTCACTGCGCTTAGCCTCTCTTGACAAGGTTCTCATCTCGGTATCAGATTTTGATCATTTCTTTGTGAAACGACTGTCTTACTCTGCTCTCATCTCCTGTAAATGATCAGCCTTTAGTTCTCCTGCAGAACTTCAATTTTCTATCCATCTGATAGTAAACCGAAAAAACTCAACATACGCCTATGAGTCCGTGCAAAAAAATTTAAAAAAATTAGTGACTCAAAGGTAACGTTTAAACGGCTCTGAAAAAAAAGAAAATACCCTCAGTTTGTCAATTCAGAAGAAGATCTAAATCAAAATAATCCAAGTCTTAGACTTACTGGATAAACTAAACTCAATTTACTCTTAATTGCATCCAACATATACCACTAAGGTAATAGAAATACACCCCCTCGGGTAACAAATTTTGAAATTGCTCATAAAAATTTTGACTCTACATCATACCACACGAGCTACATCTTGCGCTTGTCCTAACTCAAGATCACCTTGGATTGCCTCTAATCAAAATTTCGCTTCCAAGTGTCAAGAACTGGATATTATTTGGGGTCATAAGCAAATCAAATTCCGCGACCACCGACATACCAGTCTTATGATAATCCTGAGTGTGACTCCTTCGCAAGCTCGCAAAACTGAGTCGATGCTAAACATCACCCACAATCAACCTAAGTTTGGATATGATCAGTACCCAAAACCTTAGTAATAAACAATAAAAGTAAGCCATTCTCTGCTCAACTTCTATAACAGTCAAAAAGACGAGGTCGTCACCTCTACAGAGCAACATCAAAAAAAATTTAAGCAATTAAGATAATGTAAATATAAATTATTCTTCTTCTGACAAACTTTCACTAGGGCTAGGTCCGTTGAATGGTTTTAAGTCTTTAATATGCCATCGTCCTATTTTAGTCCCATCTAAATTAACTAAACCATAAACTAAATCTGAAATCTTTTCTCTAATCACGCAATGCACATACTTAGGTACCAACTTAGATGTGAATTTATCTGCTGCACTGGAAAGAATTTTATTTTTTCGCCAAACGTGATCACCTATATTAAAGGCAAAATCCCTTTTCCTAAGATTGTAAGACTTACTGTTCCGTTCATAAGCCTTATGTATCCTACTACGCACGTCGGTGAAAATGTCTTTTAAACCCTTCAAATTTTCGGCGTACGCACCCCTGTTACCCGGAATTATTTCGCTGTCAACATTGACATCCAAATCTAAGTTTTTATAATATGATCCAGATAGAGGTATATGTCTGCCGTAAACTAAGAAAGACGGTGTAGACCCTGTTACTTCGTGTCTTGCGGTGTACACGGGATTAAAAACGGATGTTAAAAACTATATGTCCCACTGAAGCTCTTAAAACACACAGAAGTAAACTGAGTACCGTTATCGCATCTCGAAAGCGATGAAACTCCGTGGATTAGAAAAATATCGTTTTCTAAAATTTTCAAAAAGCATTCGGCTTTAGAGCTTTTCAAAGGAAATAACACGGTATACTTTGTTAACCAGCAAGAAATTACGAAAAGTCATTTATTTCCTTGTTTTGAACGTGGAAATGGACCTACTAGATCAGCTGCTATGACTTGGAAAGGGTAATTAACTGTTTTCTCTTTTCCCATCAGTCCCATAGGTAGTGCATTTGGAGATTTCTGCGCTCCACATACTTCACAAGTCCTCACAAACTTTAAGATATCAAAACGCATGAATTAAATTAAATGTATGTTGTCTCAGCCTAATCGCCCAACGCGCTAGTTTGCCACTAGGGTTTTTAATAGAATTAAGCCACAATAAACTATAATGATCTGTTATGACCGTGAAAGGAACACCTTCCTTGTAAGGTCTAGACTTTTCGATGTTAAAGAGTACTGCTAAACATTCTTTTTCAACAACCGAATAGTTACGTTCAGCCTTTGATAAAGTTCTACTGGCATACGCTATCACTCTTTCCTCACCATTGATTTTCTGTGTTAGGACGCCCCCTAAACCGGTATTAGAAGCATCACTAGAAATATAAAACTGTTGGGAAAAATCTGGTTGGGATAAAATTGGAGCTGAAACCAATAGCTCTTTAATCTTTATAAAAGATCTTTCTGCTGCGTTTGTCCAATCTATCGATTGTCCTTTTTTTCGTCCTTTCAAAAGATCATTAATAGGCGACAACAGGGTAGAAAAATTCTCGATAAAACGTCTATACCATGAACACATTCCTACGAAGCGCTTAACTTCCGTAGTATTTGTAGGTCTCGCATAATTAACCATGCTTGCTACTTTATCCGGGTCGGTACGCAAGGAATTTGAGCCTACAATATAGCCTAAAAACTTTAGAGAAGTTTTGAAAAAATCACATTTGCTCAAATTTATCGTCAGTCCGGCCTCTTTCAATTTATCTTTTACTTCCTTAAGTAAGCGAATATGCGATTCGAAGTCTTCCGATGTTACTAAAATATCATCGAGATAGGTAAAAATATGTGGCTCATATTTCGGACCAAATATAGCGTCCACTAAACGTTGCTGAGTTTGAGCAGCGTTCTTTAGACCAAACGGCATAGTGACGAACTGAAATAGACCTCGGCCTACTACTGCAAAAGCGGTCTTTTCTTTAGAGGATTTGTCCAAAGGAATTTGCCAGAAAGCCTTTCTAAGATCTATCGAAGATACATACTTAGCATTCCTGAGTGATGTCAAAATTCTGTCGATGTTCGGTAATGGATAGTTATCAAATTTGCTGACCTCGTTGAGCTTTCTTCCGTCAAAGCATAGACGATTTCACTCCGAGTTTCAACATTTCGTCTAACTCCTTATTCAATACTTTTGACATGTTCGGAGACATGGCGATGGGCCTTGTCTTTACAGGATTGGCATCAGCCGTATCTATAGATATGGTGATTTTATTCGTTCGGCCTAACCCTATCTTTACTACTTATTTCTTTGAAAGAGCTAATTACTTTTTCTGCCTTCAAGCGTTCCGTCCGCGAGAGATCATCTAGGGTACATAGACGCGAGAAAAGGTTTTCTAATGAACTTTCTGAATAACAATCTTTAAAACTTGTATGAGAATTGACTTCTAGGGACTGTGGATACCACAAATTATCTTTAAAATTTACTAAAATTCCGAATTTTTGTGCAAAATCACATCCTAAAACCAAAGTATGTGATAGAGAAGGTACTACTAAAGCAGAAATTACTAAACAATGACCATTGCAGACTAGCGGCAACTCAACCGTACCTAAAACTTTTAGACGGCTGCCATCTGCAGTGGTAACACTTCTATTTTTGACATGGCATATTTTTATACTTAAACGACTTAAAATTTTTATACCATTCTGACGTACAACGGAGGCATTTGCACGAGAGTCAAGTAAAACCGAGAAATGGGCACCTAATAGATCTATCTTTATATGCGGTCCATTATCTAAATATGTATGCACGAATAAAGGAGACATGTGACCATTTGGAGAAGCAGGAGTTTTAATTTGAGAAGGAGAATTTTTATTAGACTTTTAAAAAAATCAGAAACTTTTTGTAACTATTTAGTCCAATCTGATCTATTGGAATATTTCTTTACTTAAGATCCTCGTTAGAATCTTTCTTTTATCCGCGACCGGACGTTCTGAGAAAGTACGACGGATTTTCAGTTCATAGTCTAATTCATTTTCCAGTAGGTGATTGACTTTAAAATTGAAGGCTTCCATGATAAATGAATAAAATTTAAAAGAATTGTTTAAAAGGTCGTTAAAAATATTTCTCCTGTATTCCCAATAGTCAAAATAAAAAATATGTAAAGGCACTTAAAATATGTAAACTTCTTTACCAAACATTTAAAAAAATCTTCGACAATTTCAAAAAAAAAAATTTCTAAGTATCGTCTTGTATTAAATTCTTTTACCAAATATGTTAAGAATTTTCAACAAAAAATCTCCAAATACCGTTTCGTATCAGCAAAGTATTTTTAATATTCATGCAAAATATAGGTGAGAAAAAACGTACTGTTTTTTTTTGTACTCGGTTCACCGCAAAATAAATTTAACACTGTAAAAATTAAAGTAAACCAGCACATCTGCTAATCTGAACTATAAAGGTAGCTTTTAAGAAAAAAGTAGGAATCTCTTATCTTAGAGTC
>CM032456.1:129255830-129333330 GCA_019049505.1 Pachyrhynchus sulphureomaculatus
CTTATCACTGGAGAACCACTTATCCGATTTATGTACTTTTTTTTAAAAAACATACATATGTTCTCTGGCCAGGTTATAGGCTATATTTTATTACGATAGGCAGCATAAGGAATGAGCAGTGACGTAAAATAGTGAATGAAGTCGGAAAAAAGTTTGCCGCTAGCGCATTCCATTGCAATACACAGCCTAAACCATTTAATATGGAACAATATTATGTAGCAGAGAATACCTATAATCTATAAACTATAATATATATAAAATGCAATGTCTCTCTGTCTGTCTGTCTGTCCATTAGTGCGTTTATCACGCGAGAACCATTTGTCCGATTTACCTGCCTTTTTTTAAATGCATACATATATTCTTTGGCCAGGTTATATAATAATAATAATAATAATAATAAAACCTCCTCAAAACCACAGAAATATTCACCTTAGATGTCAATATGGAATTTGGTATAAGTAAATGCAAAGTGCTCCACATCAACAAAGGCCAATGGAAGTGCCACCATGAGACAGAAACCATTAACAATGAAACACTCGATTACATGTTCGACAAAGAAACATACAAATATCTAGGCTTCCAACAAAGCACCAAACTCAACCACACTCACATCAAAACAGAGCGCAGAACCAAATTCAAAAACAGACTGACGAAACTTTTGCAAACAAAACTCAACTCTAAGAATCTCACTAAAGCCATCAACACGTTCGCTATACCTGTACTCACATATTCATTTGGTAACATCAAATGGTCACAAACAGACATAGAAAATATTCACATCCTTATACGATCTCAATTCACCAAATACAGGAAATTACACCCCAACGCATGCAAAGAAAGACTTACCATCGAGAGGAAGGCAGGAGGAAGAGGAATTATAGACGTCAGATACACAAAACAAATACAAACACTTAGAAAATTCTTTCACAGCAAGCAAACCAGCCTCCACACAGCGACAGTGAAAGCAGACAAAAACTACACACCTCTCGACTTAGCCCGGGCAGACCACTCAGCAGACACACACAGTCACACCCAATTACAACAGGAAAAGATGAAAACGTGGTCAGAGAAAACACTCCACGGAAAACACAGATACCACATAGAACAAGACCACGTAAATAAAAAACAATCATACACCTGGTTACAGGATGGGCAGCTATTCCCTGAGACTGAAGGCTTCTTACTTGCCATCCAGGATAAAGTCATATTAACCAGAAACTACCAAAAGCATATCATCAAAGACCCGACTATTGCAGAGGACAGATGTAGGAAATGCCACCAGCAGAAAGAAACGATCGAACACATAACGAGCGGATGTAAAATATTGGCCGGAACGGAGTACACAGCCAGGCATGATTCAGCTGCCAAAGTAGTTCATCAAGCACTGACCACAACATACAAACTCATAGAAAACACAGATCCCTACTACAAATACATGCCAACATCCATACTTGAAAATGAAGAATACAAGCTCTACTGGGACATCGGTATCCATACAGATAAAACAGTCTCCGCCAATAGACCCGATATTACTTTTCAGTGCAAAAAAGAAAAAGTCACCTATCTAATTGACATAGCTGTCCCCAACGACACAAACATCCAAACGAAATACACAGAGAAAATTTCCAAATACACAGATCTTGCAACGGAAATAAAAAGGCTATGGAAACAAGAAAAAGTCATCATTGTCCCCCTCATTATATCAGCCACAGGCCTTACACCAACAACATTCACACCACACTTAGTACAATTAGGACTCAACACTAAACATACACAATAATAATAATAATCTATATCTATAATATATATAAAATGCAACGTCTCTCTTTCTGTCTGTCTGTCCGTTAATGCGCTTATCCCTCGTGAACTACTTATCCGATTTACGTGATTTTTTTAAATTCATACATATGTTCTCTGACCAGGTTATAGATATATATTTTATTACATCTATAATATATATATGAAATGCAACATATCTCTGTCTGAATGTCCGTTAGTGCTTTTTTTTTTAAACATATATATGTTCTCCGGCCAGGTTATAGGCTATATTTTATTACGATAGGTAGCATAAGGAATGAGCAGTGACGATAATAGGGAATGAAGTCGGAAAAAAGCCTAAAGCATTAAATATGGAACAATATCATATAGCAAAGAATATAATATATATAAAATGCAACGTCTCCCTGTCTGTCTGTCTGTCTGTTAGTGCGCTTATTACTCAAGAACCACTTATCCGATTTACGTGTTTTTATAAATTTATACATATGTTCTATATAATTCGATATGAGCCTAGATAATGGGAGATAAGGTGAGATAATGGGAGATAAGGAGAAATAATGGGAGATAAGTCGAGATAAGCCTAGATAATGGGAGATAAGTTGAGATAATGGGAGATAAGTATAAATAATGGGAGATAAGGAGAAATAATGGGAGATAAGCAGAGATAAGTCTAGATAATGGGAGATACGGAGAAATAATGGGGGATAAGAAGAAATATTGCGAGATAAGTCGAGATAAGCCTAGATAATGGGAAATAAGGTGAAATAATGGGAGATAAGGAGAAATAATGGGAGATAAGGAGAAATAATGGGAGATGAGCAGAGATAAGCCTAGATAATGGAAACTATGTAGAGATAATGGGAGATACGGAGAAATATTGGGAGATAAGGGGAAATAATGAGAGATTTTTTTTTTTTTTTTTTTTATGGGTCTAGCACACGTGCTGCAGGGAACTCCCTAAAGCGCTCCAGGAGCGGCACGAGTGCGGAAAAAGCGATTCACGTTGTTCTTGAATCGCTGTAAATTGTAGTCGGTGGGAAACACAGCGCTGGGCAAATTATTCCAAAGGGATGACGTTCTCCATATTTTATTATGTTGGCTAACATAAGGAATAAGCAGTGATGATAGTAGCGAATGAAGTCCACGCGAGCGGAGCCGCGGGCCCGGCTAGTATATATATATATATATATATATATATATATATATATATATATATATATATATATATATATATATATATATGGGTCATTCTTCGACAACCGGAGCCCTCCATTAGTCCATAAATTGACGTAATATAAGAGGATACAATCTCGTTCAGACTAAAGCTTATGTAGTTTTGAGTGGCGTATTAAGAAATTGTGCTGATTTGAGCTCAATACCGACCCAAATCTAAACATGGATTTTAAAAAATTTCAGAAAAACTAAAGTAAAAATGTAATTTCCTGATATAACCAAAAGTTTTCTCTGATAAGCTTATTCTACCACAATTAACCTACAACTGTAGTAGAAGTTTTTTTTGGCCTCAATTTTCAGAGATATTTATCACAGCGTATTTTCCATATTTTGGATATTCAACAATTTTTTAGTCGAAAACTAAAAGTTTTCGAGAAATTATGTAAGAAACAAAAAATACTACTTTTTATTCGTAGAATAAATTTAATTTTTTCAGAATTTTTGAAGCACTTTTTAACAATTCGTTATTTTGACATATTTTTTTAGGATATATAAGTAGTAAGTTTTATGATTACCCGTGAAAAAATAACTAATTGTTAAAAAGTACTTACTGTTTACTTACTGAAACTGAACCAACAGCTCGAAAATGTCGTGCCCCCAACTTATCACCATTTTATGGCAAAAAAATACAGGTTTGCAAGATTCATTTTTAACTTCTTTAATATTAGGCAAAGATCGTGTTCAAGGTGTGATCAAGAGAGGAATTGGTGGAAAGAGGCCAAAAGAAGGACGAGGTAGAAATTGGAAAGTGCCTTTGTTTGCTGAGAAAAGAAGGTCAGTTATTTAATTTATTAAGCGAATAAAATGTATTGAAAATCATTACTGTCGAGAAAAATCTACCAGAATTAATTTTCAATCAGATTTGAACGTAAAAAAACTCTGGAGAATGTATTGTTCAGAGCATGAAAATTTAACTCTTACGAGTTCTTTTTCCGGACTATTTTCCGTACCAAATTCAATATCGACTTTGGTAGTCCTAGTACGGGTTCTACATGTATTTCTCTAACTGAACAAATCAAGCACACAAACAACTGCCTACTAAAGAGAAAACTAGCAACTGAACTGAGTGTTCACCGTATAAAGGCAAAAGCATGTTATAAATTGCTGAGACAAAAGAAACCTGACACCTTTACATTGTTTTTTGATTATCAAAAGAATCAGACACTCCAACGTGTTCAGGTCTAAATGTGTGTGCAAATGAACAGAAAAATATTCAGTTTATGACTTTTTGATGGTAACATCCCCCCTGAGGTATACAAGATCACGATTTTTTTGTAAGGGGTGCGGTGGTCAATATAGAAATACAACCTTCATAGGCATGATTAGATTTTGGCTGGTTAACAATGTACCACCAACACCACCAACATAAAAGACGTAGAAATAATGTTTCCAATGGTGGGTCATTCATTTTTAACGTCAGACCGAGTATTCGGTAGAATAGAGGACATTAATAAGAAACACACTGTCGTTAACCCCGTAGAGTATACAAAATATTTTCTCTCCAGGGAAAAAGAGTGAGTCTTGCGGAAAAGGTGTTTGATTTCAAAGCTGCATTAGCATATGTAGTAAAATCTACCGCACATTGGCATTTCAAATTTTTACCCACAAAGAGATACCAAATAAAAAGAAGAGGAAATGAAGAGTGTAAGCGAGGAGGAAATGTAGGAAGCAATAAGAAGAATAAAACTAGGCAAAGCTCCCGGAAAAGATATTATCACACCGGAAATAATAAAATATATGGGAGGAGAGGAAATAAACAAGCTAGAGGATTTAATAAATGACATTCTGAAGAAAGCAAGAATACCCAAGGACTGGAAAACAGACATTATATTACCAATAGACTGTAGCAACTATAGAAGAATAACACTTTCTAGTGTCCCAGCGAAGGTATTCGCAAGAATAGTAAAAAACATAACCGGTCAAGTGCAAGTTGAACTTGCGCTATTAGTGTTCCGTACGTTGATTGCTTTTAAAATAAAAAATTTTGTTACAGAGGTATAAAATAATCAGTAACTTCACAAAACACAACCCAAATGAGTTTTCAACAAAGTTTGTTTCCAATCTTTACTGAAATCTGATGACCTTGAAATTTTTGCCTTTTTTATATACCAGATAAATTATTAAAAGTAATGCACTTGTATATTTTACTCGTGTTTTCACAAGCTTTCATTTGACACCACTCTCAATGACCTAGTAAAAATTTTTTTTTTTCACTTCCGATTTCATCCCCCAAAACTAACCCCTTAAGTCAAAATTTAACTTTCAAAACTACATGGCTCTGGTGAGGCCATCAATTGTGTGCAAGCACAACATTATATTTATTTTTGAACTCATCTTTTTACAAGCTTTCATTTAACACCCCACTCGATGACCTGGTAAAAAGAAATTTTTACTTCCTATTTCATCCCCCAAAACCCCCCTCTTAAGTCAAAATTGAACTTTCAGAACTACACGGCTCTAATGAGGCCATCAATTCCTATATTATTATCAAATTTCAACTTTCTATGTCAAATAGTTTCGGAGAAAATCGGGTGTGACAGACAGACAAACACCGAAATCATCTTATAAGTGTTCCGTACGGAACACTAAAAATAAGGAACAAAATAGAGTCAACGCCAGAAGACACACAAGGCGGATTTAGAAAGAACAGAAGTGTGTTTCTGCACACAGGATCTTATATTTACGATTAGACGAATGAGTGAAGAGATATTAAATAAGAGCTTTCAATAGAGTGCGAAGAAAGGACGTATGGGAGACGCTGAGAGTAAGAGGAGTAAACAGAAACATCATAGAAGTATTAAAATATATGTAGAAGGGAAGTACGAACATAGATACAACAAACAATGAAGAATAAAAAGAATTCGAAACAAGACAAGGAGTCAAATGAGGATGTGTATTGTGCCCACTTCTGTATATAACGGTACTGGATGATGTAATGAAGAAAGCCAAGAAACAGATCAAAAAGTTGACATTAAGGTGCCGATTCTGATACTTGCAGATGACATGGCCTTGATAGCAGATACCGGGGAAAATCTACATACAACCTTGAAGTAATAAAAGAGGAACTGAAGAAGATAAACATGAAAATCAGTATACAAAAAACAAAAGCCATGATAATATCAAACACCAGAGAAACACACGAAATAAAGCTGAACGAAAAACTAATTAAGCAAGTAAATCATTTTAAGTACCTGGGTGCGATTATAGAAGAAAACGGGAGAACGAACAGGGAAATAAACGAAAGAGTGTCAAGAGCAGGAGGAATATTCGATGCAATGAAGACAACATTTCTAGGAAAAAGAGAAGTATCGAAAAATATCAAAACGGAGGTTGTGGTCAAACCAACACTTATGTATAGTAGTGAATTATGGACACTAATTAAAAGACAAGATTCTCGCACCAATGCAGTGGAAATGAGATTCCTGAGAAAAATCGAAAACAAGAGCAGATTAGACAAAATAAGAAATAACACGCTCAGACAAAATTTACAAATCAAACCCATCAACGAGAAAATTATAGAGGAATAGCTCAGATGGTTCGGACATGTGTCGAATGCCGGACGATAGACTCACCAAAACAGTGTTCGAAACGCGAGTGCCGGGAAGAAATAGGAGAGGAAGGCCAAGAGCAAGATGGATAGACAAAATCAGAGAAGAAGTAGAAGTTAGAGGAATGGCATGGAGCGAAAAACGAACTTTAACCCAAGACAGACACCAATGGAGTCAAAAATGTAAAACTCAACTCGTCCAGCCTTACACTTTTGGTAACGGTAGAAAGGCTTTGGACTAAGTAAGTAAGTAAGTACGTACAGTCTAAATAAAAATTTAAAAATAAATGATTTGTTGGCTTATTTTTTATCATCTAAAAACTATCTTAATTTTATGCCATTTTGATATATTTACCAAAAAACTGCACTTTAATAATCAAGCTACGGTATTTTTGTACCAGAGTAAACAATGACTTGAACACCTACAGTACGCAAAAAAAATACAGTTTTTTTTAATAAAAACCTTTTACCAAATTTACTTAAAAAATTACCTATTGACGCAGCCTAATTAGGTAGGCTATTACTAAATAGGGCCTTTCTCACCAAAGGCAACCAATACCTCTTTGGTCAACAACCATACATTTTCAGTATCCATATTTAAAAAAAAAGTTCCATACTGACCATCAACAAAACTTATGTACCATAGAGCTTCTTCAGCCATACCTTTACCGTTTTTGCAACAATTTACACCACTTCTTCAGCTCCAAACTATATCGAACTTTTACAAATTATCGATAATGCTCAGTTATGGTCATAAACTTCTGTAAGTATTACTACTCAATGGACCATAATTTTGAACCCATGTATGAGGTTAGGCGTTTAAAGCATTTCGTATTCTGAAAATTTTAAATTTTGTTAAGCATTAGTAGTGGGGATTTTAGTTGGAGGCTCTTTTATAGTAAGTTTTTGTGACAGAGCATATGATACCAGAATTTACATGAATCAATACTGCTTGCCAAAAAGGAAAATGTCTTTGTTTGCAATTTTTTCAGACTCTAATATTAGAATTTGATAAAAAGAAACTGAAAAATATTTACAGAATCAAGCAGAATCCGCAAAAAAAGAAAATATGATCTGATCTAACATTTTTCTAAACTACAGAAATAAAGGCCACAATATTTTTAATTTTGACAAATCACACTTTTGACTGTGTTTTTTAGGCCAAAATGGTTTTGTTTTGATATACCGATTTTAAATAGATAGTTATAGTTAAACTGCAAAAAATAATCCAGAGTATCTTCTAATTTGAGGCTTTTCTTACCAGATCACACATTACATACAGGTTCATTCTAAAATTATTTCATTAAAGTTCAAGATTTTTACTTTGGATCTGTTAAATTGTAATACGCTATCTACATTACTTACTCTAATATACGGGTAATGTTAACAAGCTTTTCATTTCTTCTACATTTTTTTTTACTTTCCTTGCTAATGCTTCCGAAATTTTTGCTTATAGTCACTTATTTCCGTCGGTCTATCGGTCTGTTGGCATGATGACGAACGAAATAAGATATCAATTTTAAACTTGATATATATAGAATAACTAATGAAACGCTGAGGCCTATAATTTTTGAGCGATATGACTTAAGGCGAAGGGGGGATCATTACATTTTGTATTGTTTTAATAGTAATATGGTAATTTTTCCTGTTTTTTTTTGAGATAATAAACTAATATTTGGCATAAATATTCATAGTATAACATAAAAGGGGAGAAGCCTCGATTTTTCCATTTGTTTTTTAAGTTTGGTACGTGCGATTTGGTAGTATAATTTCATGTTTTTGTTTAAGTTTCTAACATATTAGTTCTTTCGGTTAGGCAGGGTTTTGAGTAATCTATTAGACGTCTGACCGAAAGTTAATACATAATAATTCAAATAACCGCTTAGAGGAGAATATTAAAGAGTTGTTCATTAGAATTCTCTTTACTATGGATTCTAAGCATTTTCGTAAGGGTTGCATGAAATCTTTCCAGACAACGCTTAGATTGGGGGTAATAAACCTTGGAAAATGTCAATTTTACGTCGTAAAATTGGCAAAGGTATTGTATTATGGCGTGCTCGTACTTACGGTTATTGTCACACGGGATTCTTAATAGCAAACCATAGTGTTGAAAAAACACTAATAAGATATTCACGACGGATGATAATTTTTTATTCTCCCTAATTGAACTTAGTTGAGTCGTCCCGAATTGTCAATGCATAATTTCATGTGGGTACTCAAATATATCGATCGATCTTAATTCTCTCGAAAGGATTTTTAGGCGTTTCAGTAATAACAAGAGGGGTGTTGAGATTTTTTTCTACAAATTTATAATTTCTGATAAATTTCGAAACTTTGCATTCTTGTTTTTATAGCTTAGGTCCTAGCGTTTTATGATCTCGTTAATTTTATTATGTAAGTTACTTTTCCCAATGTAATATTAATTTAAAATGATCGGTATTTGGTCTACTCCTAGAGTCCTAACAATATTTTTAATTTTATGTTCTTTTCAGTAAAAATTCTAGAGACACTTTCTATTCATTTGCAATAAAATAAGTATCTAAAAACAGAACCGCTATATTTCGTTTTCTGAATCGAATCGGAATTATAAAATATTTTCTGTCTTGGCTATCTTGCTACACAAAATATTTATTCGATCTTATGAAAAATTCAGAGATTCTTCGAAAATATCATCATCAATTTTTTAATATAAGTCGTCCAACTTGTTTCGCCAAAAACGTCCCGATAGTTTGGCAAGATTTATTTATTTAGTAGTTGCACACAAATTTGGATTAATCAATAATAAGATTTAGTTGTATAAATGTTGACAAAGGTATTAAATCCTCTGTTGATTTTGTAAAAGTCTGTTTCGTCTCTCCTGGTTCGGTTATCGTGTTCTTAATTTCCTTGTACTCCGCTTGTCGATGGTCTGTTATTGTCGTCTTCGTTTATCACACAGATTTACCAAATTCACTCATTGTTAAAAGTGATTTAGTTTTATTCGAGAAAAGAGGGCAATATTTTTATTTATCTTTCCCAGTATATACTTTATTTTATAATCGTATTCTTGAAGCTTCAACAGAGATCTAGCTAGTCTACTCCACGGCTTTTTGCTGGGAAAAAGCACTGTTAATGTGCGATCGTTTCAAATCAGGGTGAATTTTAGACCGTAAAGGAAAGGTCGATAGAGCTTCACGTCCTAAACAATAACAAGTAATTCGCATTCTATGGTGGAGTACTTAGTTTCTGCGGTAGATGGGGTTCGGGATGCATAAACAATACGTAACAGCGCCAGTAGCAAATGCACTTAGGTCAGTTGTTAACAGGTAAGGCTCTTCAAAATTGAGAAACAAGTTTGGAGGCAAGGGCATTTTTAAGTTCTGGAAAAGATGATTGAAACTTACAGTCAAAACAGAAAAAGGTGTATTTTTCGACTTAAGGATTTCGATGTTGTAGAAAAGTTTGGAATAAATTGCCCATAATTGCATTTCAATGTTTTTAGATCAAGGTAGTTAACAATGCATTCAACTTTAGGTGGAATAGATTTAATACCGTCTGTATTGATAAGGTAACCAAGGGATGCTACTTTGTTTCTCAAGAAGACACTTAAAGACGTCAGTTCCGTAAGGAATGGCGATAGTCGGGACTATGATATCTTCCATATAAACTAGACATCATTCGTTTTGAATGCCAAATATATTGTCCATAACACGCTGGAATGTAAACGAAGCATTTCTGAGACAAAGGGTATTCTACTGTGAGGGCTATTTTTTGAACATTTTGCGGGTCATTTTCTATTGAGTAAAATCCATCTGGAGATTAGAGGTCCTGAATTATTAGCACTTTCCTAGCTGACTGAGAAATTCGGAAATATTGGGCAGTGGTCTACAGTGGACTCGTTTAACTTACGGGATCTAAGCTTACGTACCATTAAGGTTTGCAGAAGCATCCCGTTTTTTGAAACTAGTGATTATCAAAGTGAAACCAAAGGACGGATAATACCCTCGTTGAATATTTTGTTAATTTCTGTTTGACGTCTTCTTTATGTGTTTAAGGGTACCTGTAAGAATTGGTTTAACTATACGGGCGTCATTCGTATCTATAAAGTTTTCTGACCGTGAAGTTTATACATATGTTGGTTAAAATCTCTTTCTTTTCTTGGTTTAGAGGATCCATTTTTACTCACTTTTTTATTATAGAGGTTCTGTCACGCTGACATTCCTCTTTTTTATTTTCGGTATTTAAATTATAAAAAGATTCAGAAGTGATATTTACTAGTTCCAAGATCACACTTATAAGTCAAAAAATTTTGGTATTACATTAGTATTTACGACCGTGGTAAAAAATTTGTCGCGTTCATTAAGTCTTACTTTAAAAATTCTAACTTTGTCTTTTCCTATGCAATTTGTAAAGAATTGATGCCAGATTACATTTTAATTTGAAAATCCACTTGGTCCTAGCTGCTATAAATATGTTTACATTTTTGATCCAAGGATTCTAAGGTATGGTTAACGTTATATAAGGTTAAAATTTGTAATTAAGTAAGCAAGTAAATTTTTGAAGTCTAGCACACTCATAGTGTGTGCAGAAAGTCCATACCTAAAATGTCATCAAAATCTTTGTCTACATTGTAAATATGAACTGTATGAAGACCTCCGTTCTTAAAGGGAACAAGAGTTTACTCTTGAATGCAGAGTTTTTAATCCTCGTAATATGATTAAGGTTGTTTCTTTTGAGAATGGAAATTCATGCTCCTGAGTCTATTAACAATTTAAAGCGTTGAGGGGAATATTTTATATAATAAAAATGACCGTAAGCAATTAATTTAAATGCATTTTCGATCCGGAAAATTTACATATTGTCTAAGTTTCACGTCCGTATTTGAGCCTATATGTCGTATAGATGGGCTGTTATTAGAAATTTTTTGAATATAACACTGGTAACTCTTCGTTAATTTTTAAGATGAGATGATTGTAATTTGAGCTTGATTTGCGCTTGCACCTGTAATACACTCGTTGTGTTTCTATCGAGAACAAGTTGGCCTAGTATGGGGGCTAAATTCTTATTCAAAGCTCTACTTAGTTTACGAAATAATACTAGAGAGCTCTAGATGTAGGCTCAGATCGGCCCTAATACATATCTTCTCTGTATATAATTTAGACCTTAGAGAGTGATTAAGTTTAAGCAAACAGATTAATTCATCCTAATTATAGAGAGTATATGTAAGGACAAATTGTAAAAGCAAAGACACTTATAATACATTATTCAATTTTGCATTTATAGTTTATTATACATTTAACTTACAACTATAATAAAATGTTTTTTTTTAAATACGTCTCCAGACTTCTGATTCGTAATTGGCAATGCGAACAGGATAGTGTCGCATTAAGTCTGAATTTTAGTTCATTAAGGTACTATTTGAGGAAATATTGGATCTTTATCGGGTATCTGTTGATCCTGAGTTAAGAAGTCAACTCCCTTAACGAAGAAGATGTCTCGAGTAAGAGAAACTTGGTCAAAGAAAGCCACCTCCCTGAAAGACTACCAGACGGCAAGAACTTGATTCTCCGACTGGAACAATTTTGGTATACCATTGCAGAAGAAAGGCTTTATGGATCTTACCTTGATTTATCTTATGTAAGTACTAACTAAAATAGCCTTATTTCTCACGTCAAACTCTAAGAAACGCATTATTAATTGTCTAAAAAATAATATTTCTCGTTTAAATTTGAGGGAACCTACTTTAAATATTGATAACTTAAGTAACCTCTTAGATAATCTTTCCACTGAACATAATTTAAATTTAAATCATAACAAAATGGACGTTGAATCATTTGCAAAATTTTTAGCCACATTTGATGGAAATAATGAACATTTATAACAATTTATTTTAAATATTGAAGAGAGAGAGAATTTCATACTGCATTTTATGATACTTGTGAAATTCAAAAGAAATACGTTTTCGCCTCTATAAAATCTAAACTAATAGGATCAGCTCACAATTTTCTCTATTGTCGATCTGACATTTCTATATAGGGAAATTTAAAAACTAAACTAAGACAAAAAATTGGCGATAAAAAAATAAAAGTTATCTAGTTTCATTGCATGAGCTAAATTATTTTAATAAAACAGAGTGAAAGCCTTATGGATTTTATAGTTCATTTAAAACAACTTATGCAAAAAATATTTGCAAAAATACTAGTAGAAGAATATAAATGTTAGTTAAGCTTTTCGCCTCCAAATAAAAACGACCGCTATTATTACTTTATTTAGCAGTTCACCCGATATAGTAAAATCATACCCATTAACATCTAACACAAATTCACTAGATGACGCTGTTAATTACATTTCTAACTACAATTTAGTGGAAGTTAATTTAAGAAATCACTTAAATCAACAGAATATAAAAACATAATTCTAATATGAAGAATAATACTAGCTATAACCAAAAACCGATATTTAATCACAAACTAACGTCGTTTTTATTATTACAAAACCCTTTTCCAAGTCAACTCATTAATATACAACCCCGACAAATACATCAGAAATTCCCCAATAATATTCTCGCGTTTTGAAAGTCGAATCAAAATGTTTTTACTCCCCAAAAAATTCTATATTTAAAAAAGCAACTTCTATGTCCGACAACTCCGGCGCTACAATACCAAATAACCCTGGCAATACGGACACAGTTTCTGTGAAAATTTATCGTCCTAATAATCAAAGAAACCCTCCATTTACAAATCATAATCATTTCCGTAATATATAACCATCTCAAAACTATAATGTTCAAGAATAAAGGCATCTTGAAACCGGTAATCAAGAATACCCTGCGATTATGATTATGAATATGACTATGATTTTTACAACGATCAGATTTTCTAGACCTTTCTGAACTCGTAAATCCAGACACCGAACCAAAAAATTTTTTGACCCAGCGGATTTCCTGGTCTGGAGTGATTCAAAATTTAGTTTCGGCCCATCAAAACTATTTAGATAAAAATTTACTTGAAAATAAGTTGGACAATTATTCCCTGTTTAGCGAGAAACTTTATTTTAGCGTGGTACTCCAAATTACTTTCACCCATTTTTCGACAAGAGAAAATTTTAGAAATTGGCACTAATGGGGAACGATCTCGTACAAAATATCGCTAAAGATCAGCGACTGTAAGTTGTCAACAACGAAATATTTTTTATATGACGTCATTTTCATAGCTATGTAAATAACTTGCAAAAACACCCTCGTACATTTTGAGTGATTCCGGCATTAAATATTCTATTTTTTTTCTTATAAAAGTATATTAATAATATAAATCTTAATGTGTAGTTGCTAGAAATATCCAAAATTTTATAAAATATTGTATTTTCTTTGTTTGCGTATGGAATATTCTAAAACTTTCTAAGAAACATACATTTTTTTTAGTACTTTTCACTTAAATCTTTATAAACACTAACAATTTCGCTGAATTTACAAAGGAGTTGTTATAGAATCTTATACACAACTATTTATATATATATATATATATATATATATATATATATATATATATATATATATATATATATATATATACATATATATATATATATATATATATATATATATATATATATATATATATATATATATACATATATATATATATATATATATATATATATATATATATATATATATATATATATATATATATATATATATATATATATATATATATATATATATATATATATATATATATATATACATATATATAATATATATATATATATATATATATATATATATATATATATATATATATATATATATAAATATATATATATATATATATATATATATATATATATATATATATATATATATATATATATATATATATATATATATATATATATATATATATATATATATATATATAATGTTACAGGGAAAGTCGTCCTAGATAATTAAGGACGTTATAGTTTAGGTCGTTTCTGACCGATTTGACTCTATAACATGATGTCCTAAACTTAACCGTTTTCGAGGTATTGAAGTTTAAATATTTTCTAAAAAAAACATGTTTTTTTTTGCTTTCATATGGATTTTTTTTTTATTAGAGGTTCTCGAGTGCGATTTTTTTTTGGTTATTTTTAGTTAGTCTGTATGTCAAGTATCAAAAATCATCAAAAAAATTTTCAAGTTTCAAATGGCGGTATGTTAATATTTCTAAATTACGAATTTTTGCCAAGTGTTTCCTACTTTAAATCAATAAAGAGAAAAAAAAATGTATTGAAGTTATTCTGAAAATTATTTTAAAAACTTTTACGTCTTTTTAGCTATCAAAAAAGGTATAATACTAGGAGTTTAATAGGAAAACTGTACACAGAATGACACCTAAAGCGGGCTAGGGTAGCAAAAGGTAAATTTTTAGTTCTAGGTGAAAATACGAAAAATACACAAATAAAAAAAAAAAAACCTTGCAATTTAATATTTTTTTATTAATTATAATTCATGTTCTATATGGTCGCCCCTATTTCTAACACAAATTCTCATTCTTTTTCTTAAATTACTTTTCACAACGCTGGTTGTGAGGTGCCGCCTCATTTCGTCAGCCGCATCAATTATTTTTTGTCTTAGGACATCCACGTCGTATACGAGACTTTTCATGTGACCTCACACATAAAAATCCATCGGTGTTAGGTCTTGGCTTCTCGCCGGCTAAGGTATGGGTCCGCCTCTTCCAATCCATTTGTTGGGATAATTGTCATTGAGCCATGCACGAACACTTCCTCTGTAGTGAGCTGGGCAGCCATCGTGTTGAAAGTACATGTTTTGTCTCAAACCAATAGGTAGGTCTTCCATCAAATTAGGTAAATCGTTCCGCAAAAAATTGTATTCCTCGCCATTCAAATTATCTGGCAGAAAGAATGGCCCAACCAAATAATTTGAAATTATACCCATCCACACATTTAAGCTGAATCTTGTTTGCGATCCTTTCGTTCTTTTTTTGTTTGGGGCTGCCTTCCTCTTTAGAAGCCCAATAGTGGGCATTGTGGTAGTTTGTAAGACCGTCTTTGTCGAATTTCGACTCGTCAGTCCATAGTATTTTCTTAAAAAAAGATGCATCTTCGACATCGGTATTGAGCATAAATCTGCAGAATTCTAATCGTCGCAACGGATCCCCTTCTTCAATGACTTGCACGGGCGTATAGTGGTAAGGGTGTTGCCCAACAGTATGCATTACAAACCATACCTTCCACTGTGAAAGACCACGCTGTTGTGCGACAACATTTGTAGATATGGTTGGGTCCACCTCAAAGAGACGTCGTATTTCGTTTTCTTCGTCTTCGTCCGGAACCAGTTTCTCGTAGTCTTCGATAAGTTCCATCAAATACGCTAACATCAGGTACACGCCGAGTAGGATATCGCAGTATGTATTCATCACGTGCACGTGACGACACTCCTTCGCAAAATTCGTAACACATTAGGAAGTCAGCATATTCCTCGTTGGTATACGTTGCCATATTCACAAGCATAGATCAAAATCCAGTTACGAGCCAATTCACACAGTCAGAAGATGAAACACAGATATTTTTGAAAAACACGGTATAGCACATCTACCACGGACGAATCGCATGAGCAGACTAAAAATCATTCAATAATGTTTACTGAACAGAAAATGTCACTCGCACAGAGAGTACCCCGACCGGAAAAAATGCTTACCCAACCCTTTTTATTGTTTGAAGGTGCAGGTAGTAAACCGGTAATTGGTAGTATCTAAATTCTATTATTATGTTACTCTACATTTGGGCCTATTGAAATCTCATTTTCTTAGAATTTTCAATAGATCCAGTAGATATTATACCGTTTTAGGTAGCTAAAAAGACGTAAAAGTTTTTAAAATAATTTGCAGAATAACTTCCATACATTTTTTTTTTCTCTTTATTGATTTAAAGTAGGAAACACTTGGTAAAAATTCGTAATTTAGAAATATTAACAAGCCGCTATTTGAAACTGTTAGTAACTAGTTCAAATTTTTTTGATGATTTTTGATACTTGACATACAGACTAACTAAAAATAACCAAAAAATCGCACTCGAGAACCTCTAATAAAAAAAATCTATATAAAAGCAAAAAAACATGTTTTTTTTAGAAAATTTTTAAACTTCAATATCTCGAAAACGGCTAAGTTTAGGACCTCATGTCATAGAGTCAAATCGGTCAGAAACGACCTAAACTATAACGTCCTTAATTATCTAGGATGACTTTCCCTGTAACTCTGTATATATATATATATATATATATATATATATATATATATATATATATATATATATATATATATATATATATATATATATATATTTATATATATATATATATATATATATATATATATATATATATATATATATATATATATATATACTTAAATATGAAAAAAAAAAACTCGGCAAAGGGCGCAACAAGTGTTCACACCGTGGTCATTTAGCCAATATTTTGGTCCTAGGTTGGGACCTTCATCAGGGCACAAACTAAAAAAGAGAGGGCGAAGCGAATATTGAAGTAGTACGGGCAAATAAACAAAAGTATAAGTTATTTTAATTATAATATGTTGTAGAAAAATATATATATAATAATAAAGCTGAAAAGATCACTTACATGAGAAGGTGTGATATAAATATAACAAAAATAGCCATAAAACCAATTATATAAATGCGACTAACAATTAAGTAAATCTTACACCAAACACTAACATATTGAATCAGTAAAGAGGCATTTACAAAAGGGACGCCATTAAAAACCTTGGATGCTTATATCAATTATAAATTAATTCAATTTTTATTAACCACCTGTGACTTGCAATTTTTATGACATATTTGACACAACGCTGACAGGAACCAGCCATCTGACAGAAGCAAGGGTTCATTATACCTACAGGGTCACAGCCCATCGAAAAACAACCAGGACAGGACCGGCTTTATTACGAAATATAAGTATATATATCATCAAATTGAAAAGTCAATAAAATGGGAAAAAATACAAGGGGGATAAGTTTAAAGTCCGGTATGGAAATTAGGATAATATGACAAGCTGGGATTTAGAACACAGAAAAAACAGTTTGGAGAAGGACTAAAAGATAACCAAAACATTCCAAACATTGATAATGAATTAACCACCTGAGACTCGCAATTTTTATGACATATTTGACACAACGCTGACAGAAAGCAGCCATCCGACAGAAACAAGGGATCATTATACCCACTGGGCCAAAGCCCAACGAAAACAACCAGGACAAGACCGGCTTTAGTACGAAATATAAGTATATATCATCAAATTGAAGAGTTAATAAAATGGAAAAGAAAATACAAGGAGGATAATTTTAAGTCCGATATGGAAATTAGGATAATATGACAAGCTCGAATTTAGAATAGAGGAAAACAGTTTGGTGAAGGACCAAAAGATAAACAAAACATTCCAAACGTTGATAATTGGCGACCATATTTAGTGAAAACAAGAGGATCAAAAAGGCTAACCGGTATTTAGTAAAGTGGCGGGAGGGGACGATAAATGGTGAAATATGGAGACTGAAAAAGACGAAAAGAAAAAGAATTAGCCACCTGAGGCTTGCAATTTGTATGACATATTTGACACAACGCTGACAGAAAGCAGCCATCTAACAGAAAACAAGGTATCATTATACCCACAGGGCCAAAGGCCAACGAAAACAACCGAGACAAGACCGGCTTTAGTACGAAAAATAAGTATATATCATCAAATTGAAAAGTCAATAAAATGGAAAAGAAAATACAAGGGGGATAATTTTAAGTCCGTTATGGAAATTAGGATAATATGACATTAAAAAGAATTATGCAACAGATAACAACCCATGTTGAGGTGACACATCACATGAAAGGAGAAAGCTATATATGTTACTCAAGCCATCAAGATCTGTTCTTTTGTTAATGTTATTAGGATCCTCATTGATGTAACACATTTCAAGAAATTCTCTTTTAAAAAGATGGTTTGAAGAATGGAGAATTTTTGATTCATTGAAATTGAAAGAATGTCCATTATCAACGGAGTGGCTTGCCAATGCACACCTATGTGGATGGTAGCTGATACCACTTTTATGTAATGCAATGAGACGATTAAGGGGCTGTGAGGTCTGTCCTGTCCTGTAAACTGAGGGACAATCACGACAGGGAATCAAGTACAGCACATCTGACGTGGTAGGAATGGGTAGAGAAGCCTTCAACTTACTGAAAATACATCTGTTCTTAAGGAAATAATATGTAGTAATTTTGACATTAGGAATAGTACGCAGAATATGAACCAACTAATTAGTGAGACCCGGAATGAAGGGCAACCCATGTTGAGGTGACACATCACATGAAAGGAGAAAGCTATATATGTTACTCAAGCCATCAAGATCTGTTCTTTTGTTAATGTTATTAGGATTCTCATTGATGTAACACATTTCAAGAAATTCTCTTTTAAAAAGATGTTTTGAAGAATGGAGAATTTTTGGTTCATTGAAATTGAAAGAATGTCCATTATCAACGGAGTGGCTTGTGTTCCTCTATCCTATCGGACTTAAAATTATCCTTCTTGTATTTTCTTTTCCATTTTATTGACTCTTCAATTTGATGATATATACTTATATTTCATACTAGAGCCGGTCTTGTCCTGGTTGTTTTCATTGGGCTTTGACCCTGTGGGTATAATGATCCCTTGTTTCTGTCAGATGGCTACTTTCTGTCAGCGTTGTGTCAAATATGTTATAAAAATTGCCAGTCTCAGGTGGTTAATTCATTATCAATGTTTGGAATGTTTTGGTTACCTTTTGGTCCTTCTCCAAACTGTTTTTTTTGTGTTCTAAATTCCAGCTTGTCATATTATCCTAATTTCCATACCGGACTTTAAACTTATTCCCCTTGTATTTTTTCCCATTTTATTGACTTTTCAATTTGATGATATATAGTTATATTTCGTACTAAAGCCTATCCTGTCCTGGTTGTTTTTCAATGGGCTGTGGCCCTGTAGGTTTAATGATCTCTTGTTTCTGTCAGATGGCTGGTTCCTGTCAGCGTAGGGTCAAATATGTCATACAAATTGCAAGTCATAGGTGGTTAATTAAAATTGAATTAATTTATAATTGATATTAGCATCCAAAGTTTTTAATAGCATCCCTTTCGTAAATGCCTTTTTACTGATTTAATATGTTAGTGTTTGGTGTGAGATTTACTTAATTGTTAGTCGCATTTATGTAATTGGTTTTATGGCTATTTTTGTTACATTTATATCACACCTCTCATGTAAGTGATCTTTTCAGCTTTATTATTATATATATATATATATATATATATATATATATATATATATATATATATATATATATATATATATATATATATATATATATATATTATATATATATATATATATATATATATATATATATATATATATATATATATATATTTCTATAACAACATATTAAAATTAAAATAACTTATATTTTTGTTTATTTGTCCATACTACTTCAATTGTTGCTTCGCTCTCTCTTTTTTAGTTTGTGCCCTGATGGAGGTCCTAACCTAGGACCGAAACATTGGCTAAATGAACACGGTGTGAACACTTGTTGCGCCCTTTGCCGAGTTTCCCAACTAACTTCATATTTAAGGATTTTGTTAGATGCGGCAACTTTTGCTTTCTTTCTCTATTTGTTATAGAAATGGGTTTTTTTCAAGATTTGTACATTAGATATGGAGCGGAAACAACATATCTTTTCCGAAATTGAGCAAAATATAATTAAAAATTAGCAAAAATGACTAGTAGAAGGAATTTATTATTGAAATGCCGTTCAGCGGGACTTGTCCCAAGACACATTGTGCAAAACTTGAGATGCATGAATAACCTAATGTCAGATAGACCAAGTGATAATGGCAGGATCCAGCGCTTTCCGAGTAAGGTATCTTTCAAGATTCTTTCTTACGAGATTTCCTTTACTATCAAAGATATCAAAAATTTAAACTCTCTTCTTAACCAAGTCATTCGCTCTGCTGAAGACAGAGTCCCACATCACATTGTACATCGCTTCCGTGTTACCCAACAAAAATCTCTTCAATCCAATATTAGATCCATTTCATACAATTTATTCAATAAATTTAATAACTTAATGACATATAGGTCTAGTAAACTAAAGGTATGCCCCCACTGGTTCGCTAACGTCACACAAGTCAACTCCCCTGAAGTCAATACAATTCTTTCTTTAGGTCCAAAATTCGTTTTTGATTCTATACCAGCTAGGGATATTCCGGTGAAGACAGTCTTATCTGATGTTGAATCTTATATTAAACTTGCTCCTACTTCCAACCAAGATATCCTTAGAGCGAAATGCACTGTTGCAGTCACTAATTCCGTTCTGCAGAACCACAACACCGCTGTATCCTTTGAGAAGACCTTGCTCAGGAAGACACAGAAGTTCCTCAAACAACATAGAGATATCTTGATCTTCCTTCAGATAAAGGCTCAGTTACTGTAGCATTAGAGAGGCAGCACGATGAAACAAAAATGTCAGAATTAATAGACGATGTCTCTAAGAGACTCTCATGTGACCCTACAAACCATTTTCAAAATAGAAACAACTCTCTTGTCAAACAAATGAAGAATAAGAAGTGAATTGATGACGGGATAGCCAGACAGCTCTACACATACCAAGCAGTTCCACCAAGAATTTATGGTCTGCCAAAAGTTCACAAAGAAGGTGAATCTCTTAGACCTATTGTTTCTACCATCAATTCTCCTACTTCCAACCTTAGCAAATTTTGTGCGGAGTTACTAGAGAAATTTTTTTCCAATTATCATAACTATGCTGTCAAGGATTCCTTTGCTTTCAGCAATAAGGTGAATAATCTTCAACTGCCTGACAATCATGTCGTCATATCCCTGGATGTGGTCACCAATATCTCATGGCAACTTATAAGACATATTATTGATTCCGAATGGGAATTAATTTCGCCCAATACAAAAATAAATAAATCCTTCTTCCTCTCTGTTATGGAATTTTTTTTTCAATCGACCTTCTTTAAATTTAATGAAAGTTTCTATTCACAAATTTTTGGTTGCCCCATGGGCAGCAACCTAAATCCCATTCTTGCCTCTATACTCATGTCTTACCTGTTAAAAAACTGTACATAGAGATTATCCTTCAGACCACCGTTCTTGTTTCAATATGTTGACGATCTTATTCTATCCATACCAGTACATGGTAAAGAAGAAATCCTACAAGTTTTCAATTCTTTTGATCCGCACCTACAGTTTACTATGGAAGAGAAGTCTAACAATGCTGTTCCCTTCCTGGACACCAAAGTCGTCAGGGGCGCCGACAATATCATCAGACTTGATTGGTACAGAAAACCAACTTCCTCTGGCAGATATATTCATGCCAATTCCAGCCATGATTGGAGGGTAAAAGTCAATGTCATAAAGGGTCTTTATAGAAGAACAAGAAGTATAACACACCCAGACTATTTACATCAAGCAAAGACATTGCTCACAAGCCTCCTCATGGAGAATTGATACAACAAGAAGCTCCTGCTCAAGTTCAAAGATGAAGTTAACAAGCTCTTCCATGCCAATCATATATTACCAGAACCTCCTCCTCCATCTGCTTCCCCTCCGTCACCTCCCCTACACCTACATCCCCTGTTGGTCATATTGATACAAACTTTTCGTTACTCTCTTTGCCCTTCATTCCGAGTCTCACTAATAAGTTGGTTCATATTCTGCGTACTATTCCTAATGTCAAAATTGCTAAATATTATTTCCTTAAGAACAGATGTATTTTCAGTAAGTTGAAAGCTTCTCTACCCGTTCCTACCATGTCAGATGTGGTGTACGTGATTCCCTGTAGTGATTGTCCCTCAGTTTATATTGGACAGATCTCACAGCCCCTGAATCGTCTCATTGCATTACATGAAAGTGGTACCAGGTGCCATCCACATAGGTGTGCATTGGCAAGCCACTCCGTTGATAATGGACATCTGACAGAAGCAAGGGATCATTAAACCTACAGGGCCATAGCCCATTGAAAAACAGCCAGGACAGGACAGGCTTTAGTACGAAATATAAGTATATATCATCAAATTGAAAAGTCAATAAAATGGGAAAAAATACAAGGGGAATAAGTTTAAAGTCCGGTGTGGAAATTAGGATAATATGACAAGCTGGAATTTAGAACACAAAAAAACAGTTTGGAGAAGGACCAAAAGGTAACCAAAACATTCCAAACATTAATAATGAATTAACCACCTGAGACTGGCAATTTTTATAATATATTTGACACAACGCTGACATAAAGTAGCCATCTGACAGAAACAAGGGATCATTATACCCACAGGGTCAAAGCCCAATGAAAACAACCAGGACAAGACCGGCTTTAGTATGAAATATAAGTATATGTCATCAAATTGAAGAGTCAATAAAATGGAAAAGAAAATACAAGGAGGATAATTTTAAGTCCGATAAGATAGAGGAACACAAGCCACTCCGTTGATAATGGACATTCTTTCAATTTCAATGAACCAAAAAATTCTTCAAAACATCTTTTTAAAAGAGAATTTCTTGAAATGTGTTACATCAATGAGAATCCTAATACCATGAACAAAAGAACAGATCTGGTTGGCTTGAGTAACATATATAGGTTTCTCCTTTCATGTGATGTGTCACCTCAACATGATACCTCTGGGTTGTTATCTGTTGCATAATTCTTTTTAAAGTCATATTATCCTAATTTCTTACTTAAAACTTAAAATTATCCCCTTGTATTTTATTTTCCATTTTATTGACTTTTCAATTTGATGATATATACTTATTTTTCGTACTAAAGCCGGTCTTGTCCCGGTTGTTGTCGTTGGCCTTTGGCCCTGTGGGTATAATGATCCCTTGTTTTCTATTAGATGGCTGCTTTCTGTCAGCGTTGTGTCAAATATGTCATACAAGTTGCAAGTCTCAGGTGGTTAATTCTTTTTCTTTTCGGTTTTTTCAGTCTCCACGTTTCACCATTTGTCGTCCCCTCCCGCCACTTTACTAATTACCGGTTAGCCTTCTTGATCCTCTTGTTTTCACTAAATATGGTCGCCAATTATCAACGTTTGGAATGTTTTATCTTTTGGTCCTTCTCCAAACTGTTTTCCTCTGTTCTAAATTCCAGCTTGTCATATTATCCTAATTTCCATATCGGACTTAAAATTATCCTCGTTGTATTTTCTTTTCCATTTTATTGACTCTCCAATTTGATGATGTATACTTATATTTCGTACTAAAGCCGCTCTTGTCCTGGTTGTTTTTATTGGGCTTTGGCCCTGTGGGTATAATGATCCCTTGTTTCTGTCAGATGGCTGCTTTCTGTCAGCGTTGTGTCAAATATGTCATAAAAATTGCGAGTCTCAGGTGGTTAATTCATTATCAATGTTTGGAATGTTTTGGTTTTCTTTTGGTCTTTCTTCAAACTGTTTTTTCTGTATTCTAAATTCCAGTTTGTCATATTATCCTAATTTCCATACCGGAATTTAAACTTATCCCCCTTGTATTTTTTCCCATTTTCTTGACTTTTCAATTTGATGATATATACTTATATTTCGTACTAAAGCCGATCCTGTCCTGGTTGTATTTCGATGGGCTGTGGCCCTGTAGGTATAATGATCCCTTGCTTCTATCAGATAGCTGGTTCCTGTCAGCGTTTTGTCAAATATGTCATACAAATTGCAAGTCACAGTTGGTTAATTAAAATTGAATTAATTTATAATTGATATTAGCATCCAAGGTTTTTAATGGCAACCCTTTTGTAAATGCCTTTTTACTGATTTAATATGTTAGTGTTTGGTGTAATATTTACTTAATTGTTAGTCGCATTTATGTAATTGGTTTTATGGCCATTTTTGTTATATTTATGTCACACCTCTCATGTAAGTGATCTTTTCAGCTTTATTATTATATATACATATATTTCTACAACAATATATTAAAATTAAAATAACTTATACTTTTGTTTATTTGATCGCACTAATTCAATTGTTGCTTAGCTCTCTCTTTTTTAGTTTGTGCCCTGATGAAGGTCCCAACCTAGGACCGAAATATTGGCTAAATGAAGACGGTGTGAACACTTGTTAGATACGGCAACTTTTGCTTTCTTTCTTTATTATATATATATATATATATATATATATATATATATATATATATATATGTGTATATATATATATATATATATATATATATATATATATATATATATATATATATATATATATATATTACCTATGCGGCAACTCTAGGACATGGGTGAACACTTGTTGCGCCCTTTTCCGAGTTTCCCAACTAATTTCATATTTAAGAATTTTGTTAGATACGGCAACTTTTGCTTTCTTTCTTTATTTTATATATATATATATATATATATATATATATATATATATATATGTATATATATATATATATATATATATATATATATATATATATATATATATATATATATATATATATATATATATATATATATATATATATATATATATATATATATATATATATATATATATATATATATATATATATATATATATATATATATATATATATATATATATATATATATATATATATATATGTATATATATGTATATATATATATATATATATATATATATATATATATATATATATATATATATATATATAATATATATATATATATATATATATATATATATATATATATATATATATATATATATATATATATATATATATATATATATATATATATATATATATATATAAGCTATGCGGCAACTCTAGGACATGGGTTTTGGGTGTAAAAATACCTCTAAATACGAATATTTTTAAATTTATTTTGGGCATCACCTATTCATACATAGAAACTGTGTTTGCCTAATATAGAAATAGGAAATGCTAGGTACTATAAACATTGTTAAAATGATCACAATTAAAGTGTTTCTAAAGTAGGCAATGAAACAAAGAAATTCCGATTAAATAAAGCAAAAAATACATATTCATTTATTAAACTTTTAATTTAGTACAGTGGCAGAAAAATAACATAGAAAGACTATTATTTAAGTATTAAAAGATACTTTATGTACAATTATTTAAATAAAGAACGCTAATATTTGTTTGTTATTGACAAAGAAATTTTCGGATTCATAAAATATTATTGGCCATTCAAAAAGTTATTTTTACTGTTAATGAAACAGTTCTTCTGCTTAGGACAATGGAATGAAGCTTTGGTAATAGGCTTTCGAAAAGGGGACATATAAATTGGAAAAACAAGAGAAAATCGGAAGGACAAAAAACTAAAATGTATAAACTCTCTTGATAGAGAAAACTAGTGGCGAGAAAAATGTAGTGGTAAAAATTATTGGAAAAGAACCCTCAAAAGAAAAAAAAAATGTATCATCTATAACAATCTCAGAATTTTCAAGTAATTATACCTTATCGATTTTGCAGCATGTACTGAAAAGTATCTGAGAGGAATGCGGAAAGAAACGATCTTTTTTACTGAGAACTCCAAACTGAGTAGAAAAAAGGAAAGGAACATTTTAAAAAAAAATAGGATAGGAACTTACCAACAGATGAGTTCTCTGACACGAAGGAGGGAAAAAATTTCGATTTTAGGTTGCAACGTCCTAAGCAACGACGCTCTTTATTAAAAATTGGTCCAAACTGATGCCGACCTAACGAAAGTCTGTTGTGGTGGCTTTAACCAAATACGTTTCCGGAGTACTAATCGAGCTGAAATACAAAACTAGAAAAGGTAAAATATTGATTATTAAAAAGATACACTGATATTAGAGTGGATTATAAAAGAAATACGAGTATTAAGTTCTATTACGTAATATTATTAATACTCTAAAAAATACTAATGGTAGTCAAACCGAATCCATTTCGTGTTAAAACATTTGTCTGAAACTCTTATTAAATTGGGGTAGCCATTACCGTTATTACCAAACTTCTGTATTATCCTGTTAAAAAAAAAAAGTAGCGTAATACAAAAAATAAAAACGCTACTATATATATATATATATATATATATATATATATATATATATATATATATATATATATATATATATATATATATATATGTTTTCTTTTTATTGAACCTTTGACTATTATAAACTTATGTGTGTATATTTTCTCGAGTATTAGGTTCTTCTTAAAATTTTTAACCACTAGTGACATTCTAACAATGTGCTTAATTGCATAAAAGTACTTATTAAGATTTCCTTTATCTAAGATATCGTTCTGCAAAGTAAACAGAATAAAGTTTATAAATATAGGTACAAACCAGTCCAGAACGAGAGTGTTGTCAGATCAGTGTCTAAATAAAGTTTTTTCAAAAAGAACAAAATTTTAAAAAAGCAAAAGTTGTTTTTTTTTAAATCCAAATCTCCCAACAAAGATTTTAACTGGCGCAGTCGGTCAGCATTTTTCGACCGGTATTGCATCGTGCATAGAGTCCCAACAAAGATTTCAACTAACACAGTCAGTCAGCATTTTTCGACGGGTGTTGCATCGAGCAAAGAATCCGATTCGTTTCGACGATTCGCGAGAAGTGAGCGAAAAAAAAAAAACAAAATTTAGGCAGATCTTCTCCAGGCCAGGGTAACCAAGTTCCTAGTGGTGCGAACTCACGAGACAAAAATCGTTCACGAGTCCATAAAAGACTCCAGGGAAGAACCAAATTCGTTCGTCCTTTTGGAAGAGGAAACAAAGAAACACGAAACAGAAGAAACAAACAAAGAAGAAACAAGAAACAGAACAAAGAATGAAACACACGAGCAGCAAGGGATGAAACCGCAATTCCTCTTACTGTAAGTGAAAATTCGATTGATCAGTTTCAGAGTTTATCAGTGAGAAAAATCCACGCAGTGGAAAACAAATTTTCTCTAACGCAGTGAGAAAAGCGAAAACATTTTTTTTTAGAAACACTCACGCAATGAGTCAAACAAAAGCAGAAAACATTTTTTTTTCTTTTTCAGAAACACTCACGCAGTGAGTAAAAACAGAAAATTTCGAGAAAAGCAGGACATTTTGAGAAATTCACGCAGTGTTAGTTTTAAGACAATTTTAGTTTTAAGGCATAACTTTTATCTTATATTATTGCATATTTTTCATTTCTGATTTTTTTTTTTAATTTTTGAAACTTTAAAATTTAAAAAAACAAAAAAATGGCAAACCCAAATTACAATTTGCGCTATCAAGCTGATAACATTCCTTAATTTGATGGAAATACCAAATTAATAACAAGATTCATTAACGCGTGCGACAATTTTCTAGCAAATCATATAAATCGAGAAGATCCTAATGTACCTATCAACATATATTTGTTTGATACCATTTGAACAAAATTAACCGCAAGAGCAGCAGATTTAATTGCTTCCCGAGTAGAAGTGAATACATGGGATTTAGTTAAAAATGCTATAATTGACACTTTTGCGGATAAACAGATATCATAATGTTTAACCTAGAAAAAAACAAAACGATTCAACAGTTCGAAATCAGGCTACAAGATGCCCGTACTTTGTTATTTGCAAAAATAAATATGGAAAACGTAGCGCGTAATATCAAAATTCTTCGAATTCAGGAATACAGCAATCTAATTTTAAAAGCCTATATCAACAATCTACCCTATAACAACTAGGAATAAAAATTTAAACAACTGTTTAAGATCACCACCTATGTTTATTATATTAATGCTGACAATTGTTTCGACACACTATATCTTCTTCTGGAGTACGATGTAAATTAACTAACAAAGTATGTTACAGAATATATAGTTTAATACCTAGAAACAAGTTTAATAAAGAAGACCCTTCCCATCTAATTGATCGTTGAGTAATAAACCTGGGGATTTTTTCTAGTTAATTTTTACCTGTTCTAAACAATTCAGTAATTTTCCTTTCTTTCCATTATGCAAAATTTTGAAATTTTCATTGAACTTATGATTTTCATCTGTTAAATGTTCAGCGTAATGAGATTTGTTATTTTTCATTCTATAGTTTTGTTTATGTTCCTTTATTCTTTTATAAAAATATCTGCCTGTTTGTCCTATATACGTTTTAATGGAAGTGACACAGCATAATTCGTAAACTCCCGTTTTATTTTCTTTTTTTGTTTCACTTTTTTTATTTTTAATATGTCGAGCTACGAAACAATTGTCAGCAATAATATAATAAACATAAGTGGTGATCTTAAACAGTTGTTTACATTTTTATTCCTAGTTATTATGGATCTCCATCAACTAACGGCCAAGTCAGTGGTGCAGTACCCTATAACATACAATTGGTAGTTAGAGTAAAAAACCCTGTATCTCTAGAACAAGCGATAAGCTTCGCTCAAGAAGAAGAAAGTTTTATTCAATACAAAAATCGTGGAAACTTAATAAATAAATCAAGCCACAATACCCCAATAAGCTATAATGCCACGATAAGTTAAAATCCGAGAAACTTAAATACTCCATAAGTGAATAGGTCGAATAACAACCCCTATTAATTTTTAGGATTTGGTCAGTTCAGATATAATCCCCACAGAAACGTTCAAAATCCGAATATGAGTAGACCTCAAAATTTTCAAAATACCTCAAATCGTATGAATAGACAAAATTATCCCTTATACCCACCGAGACAAAATATAAATAATTTCCCACAAAGACAGAACCTTAATACTAACTTTTCACAACCTATTCGCGGAATTAAAAGACAAGTTACATCTTGTGTAGTAAGGGCAAATCAAACCCAACCGATGAACACATCGTCCGAAAATACAATTTTATACCCCAAAGGCGAATCCTTACAGAGGGATCTAATAATTGAACATGAGAATAATTCGGAATCGAATATCGAAAATAGTACGGAACCCACCTATTTTGACCAAGAATATAATAATGACGATTATTACCCCGAAAATCAGCAAGACGAAATAGATTGGAGAATCCAATATGAAAATGAACTCTTAACACCCAATCAGATAAAAATTTTCCTTTAGACCAGGAATCAACCGAGACCATTTGATAATATTAAACACAAACTCAGACAACGAATTACCCATAATATACCTACCCGAACTAAACTCTTACTTTTTAATAGACACCGGTAGCGGAAAAAGTTTTATAAAACCAGAATTAGCATATGAAATATTTTCAGATTTTTATAGAGAACGAAATGTTCACTGTAAAAATAGAGACACAATGAAATAATAAATATCCCAATATTTCCCTCATTCAACTGTTCTGATTATCACAAATTCTATTTATTTGACTTTTCCCTTAACTACGACGGAATATTAGGAATAGACTTTTTAACACACATAAATGCGCGGATAAATTTAAAAGAATCTCGATTAGACTCAATAAATGCAAATTTACCCTTATATTACAACAAGAATCCAAAAAAAGAAAAACCTTGTGAAATCATGATCCCTCCAAGAACGCAACAAATAGTAAAAATTTCAGTAAATAAAGAAAATGGAATAGGAATTTTAAATTACGAAAATTTTGGAAAAGCGCAAATGCCAGAAGCCATAGTGAAAATAGAAAACAATTATGCATTAACAACAATAATAAACTCTAGCGAAAATCCGATGAAATTAACAATATTTGAACCCCTTTCAGTAGAGAAATTTGAAGAAACAGAATTAAATTTTATGGAACACGGAAATTACGAGGAAAACCAAAACATCGACAACTTATGAAAACAAAATTTGAATAACCTAAGTCTAGATCACTGTAATCAAGAAGAGTATAACGCAATGAGAAAATTATACTAAGAGTACAGAGATAATCTATTTTTTTTCTATAGCTTTGCAGATGACAGTACGCTTGTCTCTTCATTCACCTTGAATGCTCGGACATCGGCTGCTCAGGCGAATATCCGCAGACAGCAGGAGGTCGTTCAACTTAACAAAGACCTGGAAGAAATTCTATCTTGGGGCGACAGTAACCAAGTGGAATTTAACGCTACAAAAACCCAAGCGGCAGTTTTTTCTAAAAAAGTTAACGTTGCTGAACCCGACATAGTTATGTCGGGGCACTCCATTCCCCTAGCATCGTCGCTCAATTTGTTGGGCGTTAGTTTGGGAGCAAATATGTCTTGGCATGAACATGTTGCAGGCATAGCAAGGAGAGCTTCTCAAAAGTTGGGAATATTATTTAGAACCAGAAAGCTTTACACCCCACAGCAACTGTTAATTCTTTACAAAGCCCAAATTCGACCTACTATGGAATACTGCTCCCACGTTTGGGGCTCCGCTCCCAAACATACACTACATTTGTTGAATTCTGTTCAGAGAAGAGCGGTCCGTCTGATTGGGGACCCGGAATTGACCGGCGGCCTTGATTCGCTGGAACATCGAAGAACGGTTGGCGACTTGAGTCTGTTCTACAAGTATTTTCATGGAAAGTGTTCGAAGGATGTAGCCCGCTTAATTCCTCCCAAAGCGGTGCATGTTAGAAATACACGTCGCGCTGGTGCTTCGCATCCATATGAGGTTCAGCTTATTACTCCGCGTACAACGCTTTTCAAGCAATCTTTTATATGGAGAACATCATCCCTTTGGAATAATTTGCCCAGCGCTGTGTTTCCCACCGAGTACAATTTACAGCGATTCAAGAACAACGTGAATCGCTTTTTCCGCACTCGTGCCGCTCCTGGAGCGCTTTAGGGACTTCTCTGCAGCACGTGTGCTAGACCCATAAAAAAAAAAAAAATTTTACTGCAAAAACACACACCTAACATTTACAAATCAAACACCAAACTAAATTAAGGGATGAGACACCTCTTTTAACAAAAACGTGCAGATACCCTCATATACATAAAGACGAAGTAAATGAACAAATTACTGAAATGCTACGCAATGGAATCATAAAAGAGTCAACTTCACCATGGAGTAGTCCAATATGGATAGTACCGGAAAACGCATCAGGACAACGCAGATGGAGAATTGTGATAGAATACAGAAAACTCAATGAAAAAACGATAAATGAACAATTTCCTATCTCACAGATAACGGACATAACGGATAAGCTAGGAAAAGCCCAGTACTTCAGAACTTTAGATTTGGCAAACGGATGTCGAGATGGATCCCAAAGATAAGCAGAAGACAGCATTTTCAACGGACATAGGGCATTACGAATTCAAACGTATGCCATTCAGACTCAAAAATGCCCCAGGAAATAACGAATAACGTATTGAGAGGCTTATAGAATGAAATATGCTTTGTATATCTTGACGACATAATAATATTCTCTACGTCACTACAAGAACACATCGACAGATTCAAAAATGTTTTCGAGAGATTAAGAGAAGCGAATTTAAAAGTACAATTGGATAAAAGCGAATTTTTGCATTGAGAAATAGCATATCTGTGTCACCAAGTCACAAGTGAAGGAATAAAACCTAACCCAGACAAGATAGAGGCAATAAAGGAATTTCCCATTACGAAAACACAAAAGGAAATAAAATCTTTCCTAGGTTTAACAGGCTATTACCGGAAGTTCATAAAAGATTTCGCGAAGATCACGAAACTCCTCACAAAATGTCTTAAAAAAGGAGCCAAAGTAAATCATTTACCCGAACTCGTAAAAGCATTTGAACATTTAAAGAGATTACTAATAAATAACCCAATACTGAAATATCCAGATTTCAAAAAACCCTTCGTATTGACTACAGACGCTACAAATATAGCACTTGGTGCTGTACTATCTCAAGGAAACCCCTAAATGACAACCCTATAGCATACGCATCAAGAACTTTAAACGATACCGAACAGAAATACTCAACAATTGAGAAAGAACTCTTAGGAATAGTATGGGCATGCAAATACTTATGTGGAAGAAAATTCAAAATCTACATGGATCATCTTCCTCTCTTTAACCTAAAAGAGCCCAATAGTAAATTAATAAGATGGCGCCTAAAATTAGAAGAATACGACTATTAGATAATCTACAAAAAAGGGAAACAAAACACCAACGCTGACGCATTATCCAGAATACCAGTGAACGCTATAGAAACCGAATGTTTAATAAATTGTCCAGGCAATATAGACCAGGAGATCTCAGAATTTTTATCAGATAATTATGATCCAACTAAAATCTCGGAAGAAGAAGTAAAGAAAATAATTGAAGAAATTGAAAAATCAAAAAAAAAGGAAAAATAAAAATAATTTCGCACATACAGATTTTACCACCATATAAAGACCAAAAACCAATTGATACCATTCATACAACAAATGCTGAAAATAATAAATGTAACAAAGCCATAATAAACAACTTTCAAAATTATAAGTTAGTAGAGTGCAAAAAACTCGTTTATAATGTTAAAAAAGATGAAAGAAGATTACTTATACAGTATAAACACGAAGGAAAGACCAACCATCGAGGAATCGAAGAAACCATAAAGTTCCTAAAATGCCATTATTATTGGAAATCCCTAAAAGCAGATGTAACAGCATATATCAACAATTGTGAAATTTGTCAAATTATAACAGAGGGCCATTAAACTAGCCCTTAATAATCACAGAAACACCAAGTAAACCCTTTGAAATAATTAAGATCGACACTTGGAAAACAAGAAAAGATAAATTTTTGACAATAATTGACAAATTTTCGAAATACGGACAGGGTTTACCATATTTAGGAGATGTCATATCATGTAGCTACCAACTCATAAGATTCTTTTCATTTATGGGAATACCAAAGAAAATAATATCAGATAATGGAACTGAATTCAAGAATAAAGTGGTAAAAAATTTATTGAAAACACACGACATCGATATACACTTCACATCGCCGTACTATTACGAATCCAATTCATCCATAGAACGATTACACAGCACTTTGATAGAACATATAAGGATATCGAGAGAAAAGGACACACAAACGGATATAACAAACTTAATGCCTTACTCAATAGTGGCATATAATAATACAATTCATTCAGAAACTGACTTTACCCTACAAGAACTTGTACTAGGACACACGAATTCCAGAGATCTGATGAACCTGATACATTCGCATGTATATACAGAATATTTACATAATCATAAAAACAACACCAAAATACTGTTCGATAAGATAAAAGAAAAGTCACAGGAGAAGAAAGAAAAAATAATTACACGGCAAAATGATAATAAAACCGAAATAAAACCAGAAATTGGAGCACACGTTTATAAAAAGACAGACTAACGAACTACTAATGGAAATAAATAAGCTAAAAAGCCAACTAATAACTGATAAATTGCCATTTGATAGTAATATCCAAAATATTCTACTTTTAGAAAGAAAAATAAAAATAAAAAGTTATGTCAATAAAAATAAAATAACATTTTTACTCGAAATACCGCTGGTAGATAATTAAGTATATCAATACTTTCACTTATATCCCATACCGATCCCAATCAATATTACCTATATGATTAACATACCCCTTAAACCCTACCTTGCTTTAAGTACTAATAAATACCAGTATCAAGATACGAAATGCGAAGAAATCTAATCTAATGAATATATTTGTGAAGAAAATGATGGTCAAGCCGCCGAGAAAGAACTACCCTGTACCGTTCAACTTCTGAGACATAAGAAAAACATCACACAATGTCACCCCTTCCAAATCAAGATTGAAAGAAACCAAATAACGCAAATTTCCCACGACAAATGGCTAGTAACAACTTCAAAAGAAGAACTTATAAAAATAACTTGTCAAAAATTGGAGGAAACCAAACCAATAAATGATTCCTATCTAGTCGAAATTCCGCCAAAATGCCAAATTCAAGTAAATAAAGTAATTTTGAAAACCTATGATGAGCAGAAAATGAGATATGAAGAGATCCCACTGCCAAAAATCAAATGGAGCAACGAGGAAGTATGTCAACCTTATTTCAATCCTCACGTTTTAGATTTAAATGCTATAAATCAAAAAATCAATAATGAACTTAAACGAGAGCTAGAGGACCAGAAGAAGAACTTAGAAAATATATCCTCAAATGTAACTGTAAAATACAGTAATATATGGACGATAATTACCTATATATTGCTTGTATTAATTTTGATTGTAATCAGCTATAAATATTTTGTAAAAAGATTCAGGAAATCTAAAGAAATAACGAAAAGTAACATTAAATCCGATAACGATACTGAATTAAATTTTTAATGAAAACATAACCAAAAGGTTATCTTTCCAACTGGGCGCGAGGAGTTACATTCTAACAATGTGCTTAATTGCATAAAAAGTACTTATTAAGATTTCCTTTATCTAAGATATCGTTCTGCAAAGTAAACAGAATAAAGTTTATAAATATAGGTACAAACCAGTGCAGAACGAGAGTGTTGTCAAATCAGTGTCTAAATAAAGTTTAAAAAAAAAAAAAAAAAAAATTTTAAAAAAGCAAAAGTTGTTTTTTTTTTAAATCAAAATCTCCCAACAAAGATTTTAACTCACTTAATTAACGTTTCGCCCTATTATTTTGGGTATTCTCAAAATTTTTTTTATTTACATCTAAAAATATATTGAAATTTTTATAATGCAACAAATATAATTATTTTACAAACTTCACACTATACGAGTATAATACATTTCTTTAGGACCTTTAAAATTAAATACAAACATACTAAAATAAAAAGAGTACCTTGAAAGTTTCGTTGGTGCAGTGAATTTTATTTTATGGTTCTTATCAATAATCGCATTCTTTATTTTGTTAAATTTTTTGGGCTTTTATTTTTTGTTTTTATTTTGTGTACGTGGTATATCTATTTAAAATAGTAAGTATATATACCAATGCCCACCATTAGGAGGATGTATATTTTTTTTTCGTACTTTTAATTTTCAAATAAATTTGTGTAAATGTGACTGACTCCTCTTACGTCTTATTATTCACTGCGTTCTTATCTTTTTGATTTCAATCATTTCTTTGATCTGTAGCTTGGCATAATTCTAGTCTTTGTTTAAGATCTTAGTGTTATTAAAATTAAAACTGTGCTTATATTCAGCTTCGTGTTTACTATGCGCAGTGGAGGCATTTTTTGTATATTTGTGTTCATTCGGTCTGTTTTTTAATAACTGACAAGTCATTCCGATATATTTTTTTGGATAGTCGTTGCACGGTATTGAATACACAACATTTGATTGGTTCATCTTGCGAACATGTCTTTTTAAGTTGGTAAATACTGATTTTAATTTGTTCTGAGTTTTATGGCACACAACAATGCTATGCTTTTTTAAAACCCATTTCAGTTTTTCAGAAAGGGAGAGGTAAGAATCTTTCGTGATTTGGTTCTTACAGAGACAATTTAATACCCTGTTAATAAAAACAAAAAAATTTCTAGTAAGAGTCTTAAACAAATTTAAAATGGAGAAAAAAAGTAAACAAAAATGTATTTTATAATTTTCATAAAAACGATATTTCAATATTTCACGTTAGTTGTGATCTTTTGAGTCTGTGTATTACCACATGCAAGAGATATTATATCACTGTTTTAATTAACCTTGAAAACGTTAAACGAAAACACACACACACACACTTAAATTTTCAATTTTTTCAACATAATAAATAAAATAAAAACAGTTTTACTCTAATGTCTATGGAAATATAGAAATTTTTCGCAACTTTTAGTCACAAATTTGCTTATCACAATAATTTTATTTGTCAAATAAAAACAACTGCTTAATCCCTCCCAGTTCCAAGTTCTTCATATTAAACAAGAAATTTGTAACGCCTTCTACAAGATAATCAACAAAAATAAGGGAGTTATAGGATATTTTGTCTAACTGAAATAAAAAAATATTATAATAAGGCATTAATTTCTACATTTTTGCAAATTTTACCACTTTTAACAACACATTTACCTCACTTTATATGTATCAAATATAATAACAATGCGTAGGCTACGATAGGCTATTCAATTTTTCTTTTTAACCGATGAGAGATTACAAATTTTCGTTGTTTCTTGAGGCAATTTAGTTATTAGGTGGATAGTTTTCTGAATAATTATATTCAATTGGTACTGACAGATCAAAAAATTACTACTAATTTCTTTTTATTTCTATCAGTTTGCTTAATTCGGGAATTATATCTCCATATTTAAATAAATTGGCAACACTTTTTGTATAACCAACAAATCTTATAATTTCATTGGCCCCTCTGCAGATTGGTTACTTATATTCGGGAAATTAATTTTTTATTTCTTTAAATGCGGTTTTACATAACCAGTAATTATTTCCTCCCACAGACAAGCACAATACACTGTAGAAATGGTATGTTTATTGCCAGTAGGTCTAAGCTAAAACTCTATGTCATAAATGCTTGACGGACTGTAACAAAGTTACAATCCGTCACGTCAAGCAAATTGTCTTATGAAGTTTACTTACTGGACAAATTTGAATGTACTATAGTTCTCATTGTTGTATACAGTATCATCAGAAAATAGTTTAAAAGGTAAAAATTTGTCAATAGGACTTTTTTAAATGTCACCCTCTATCTGTCTATGAAAATATATAACACTTGAAAGTTCCTTTCAGTCGTTTGAAGTTATTGAACTGAATTTTAACTTTTAAGTAGCTCATTCGATTTAGAGAGAGAGAGAGAGATATGTCCCTGTACAAATGCGCAACAAAGAAAAATTAACTCTTTCTATTTAAAACTAGTAAAGGGAATATATTTCATAGTCCTAGACTTTCTGCGAAGGAGCACTATAGAACAGTGAGCCGCACATTAAAAGTCGTTCAGTGAAGTTAACTAATAGTCGAAATAGAGAGACAAATAAAAATACGCTTGCCGAGGAAGAGATGGAAAGCTTTTATCTATCCCTTCATTTCTATTCGTTTGTGAAATGAAACTTCCTACCGAAAAAAGCAATTGAACACTTTGGGGAAGCTTGAGCGGTTACACTTAATACATCCAAGGCATTCGACCGTGTTCGGCATGATGGATTGTTGGCTAAGCTACGCTCTTATGGTATATCTGAAAAGTTCAGTCCGAATGCTCGAGCATCGGCGAGCTCATCAGTCGGGTTAGGATTGACAAACAAAAGAACAGAATTTACGGGTACTTATCCGAGAAGTTACGAGACACGATGGTAGAATAGAACGAATTGTACTAAGTATGCATACCTAATACTCCATTGAAAGCTGACAGCAGCTTTCAAGCTGACAGAGTGGTTGACACTGTCTATACTTAAAAGCAGGCAGCGCTTTTTACTACCCGTAAATTATGTTCTCTTGTTTGTCAATCTTAGCCCGACTGACGAGTCGTGAGAGAGTGAAAAGCATCTGGGGATGGATCTGACGAATAAGAGAACAGTGAGAAAATTGCTGAAAATGAGCCTTGTCCGTTTTCAGTTATTTTACATTAACCACATATACCGGAGGAGAATCCCTCAAAAAGCGGTCCCTGCTTTGAGGTGTTGACCGTGTAAACCACTATGTCGGATTGGCAGCTACTGTGTCAGTTTTCTATGGAGTATTAAGTATGAGTACTTAGTACAATTCATTGTATTCTTTTGGTTATTTTAATAAATTTCTATTCCTTATTTTTTTATTTGGAAATTTCGTCTGCAAATGATATGCTACGGAGTCGAGTTAGTTTTATGTCAGATTAATAAATATAGAAGTACGTTTACTAACATAACGGTTAGTCGATACGGCCACTCATTTATGTTAAATGTGCCAGAAATATTGACAATTTACTTGACAATTCAACTGTGTAAGGACAAACGTTTCGACCTATCTGGATATTTGAGACGTATCCTAATGGTAAAACGTATCACGTGTATACAATCAGAGTTCGCACCCCAGATACAAGAAAGAGTAGGCAGAGTATATCATTCATAACATGGTTTTCCGTCAAATTAATGCTCTATAAGAAACTTCAATGACTGCGGTGAGGACAAGTAGAGAACACTGAACAGACATCCAATCCTGTCTCACGGAAAAAAAAAATTCTACTAGTAAAACTGGGTCTTAATATGTATCGGTGTTACTAATTATATTTTCTAATTTTAATAACAGGTTATATGTTGTTATGTATAACTATTATCAAAATACAAATTTAGAAAATATCCATCTATTCTTTAAAAATATAATCTTATTTTCTCTATCAGCTAAAACCACGCAAGATAATTTTACTTTATTAGTTTAAACTTTTAATAATGTAGCAAAAGTCGGTAAATAATTAAATATTTGAAATTTTAGAAATCTGACACTTACATTTAACCATATTGTAACTCATCGTTTCCAATCGTCCTTCCCCAAGTCCACTGTTATTATTTGATTGCATTTAGACGTAAATAAGCAAAGCCTTGATTGAGGTCATTGATTTTATTAGTTTTGTTTAATCTGTTATTTATTTAATTTATTCGATAGGGAGTCTTTTTACCATCCTCCTTAAAATAAAATATTTAATAAATCATATTCTAGGTATTACTTTATAATAGTGTTGTCACACAGTGCCACTTTGCTTGTCGCGTAATGTAGCAAATAAATGTTTAATTGGAAGGAGCAAGAGATGCGAACGCGCCGAGAAAGCATGAGATTCTCAGATGCATTATTTAACAGGATGTTAACGAACAAGGATATTCATCAGATAATATTGTTAGGAGTTCCTGCGTTACATCCCTAACTTGCCTTGACTGTATGTATAACTAGAGACTTTAGGACTTTAACTACAGGTCGCAATCTATTTAGAGCTTCAGCTATCGCAAATACGGTTGCAAAATCTGATTAAAGTATTAACGTAGTTTTCAAACCTCGGAAGATGCTTCAAACACTTTAAATTTTCCGGCTTACCAAGATATAAAGGCAATCTGGTTAGGGAACTTTAAATATTTTAAAAATAAACATTATTAAAATCGTGCAAAGCGAAGGGAAAAAGAATCGTTTATTAAAATAAATGTTTAAGAAGTTTACCTACTTAAATATTTATAACGTGCTCTATATTTCCAGAGTAACATATCTGTTAAAAGTTATAAGATGCGGCTGTAAAAAGTTTTGTCATTTCGAACTTTTATAGCTCAGCTGTGATTTACCTAATAAGTACCGAATATTAAAAGTAAGACGGTATTATAGAGACCCAGTATTTTTTTTTGACATAGCGTTAACTGCACCAAAGTTTTAAAATAAATTCTTACAACAGAATATCAAATATTTCCACAAAAAACCCATTTGATAGATTAGATCTTACTACTAGTTATGCTACTAATACTGTTAATACTACTGCCTGTACTACTACTGCAACTACTATTTAATTATTACTACTACTTAATACTGACTGTTGCAGGAGAAACACATCCCAAATATTTATGGACAAATATTATTATGTCAATTTAATATAAATATATGTAGGCACCATTAAGGCAATTAATCTTGTTGTAAGACAACATAAGCTGTTTGTTTGTTAACACAGTAATGTTACATTTAGTATATGACTATGAATTAGATAATTAAAAAGCAATCTTTTAGTTAGTTTTCTGAATTTGTAAAATATATATATATATATATATATATATATATATATATATATATATATATATATATATATATATATATATATATATATAAACTACTAAGAGCTGCCAAAATGAATACTAAAAGCGCTTTAAATACAAGTTACTAAAAATAAAATTGTTAATTTTCATATTTCAGCTTAATATATCTACAAGCGGTGAAAATATTTGCTTATTTGTATGTTTATACAGTGAGAATAAATGTTTTTATACTCTTGTTATTATTTTTTGGTTTCCTAAAATAATAAAAATATTTTGTCAACAAAAATGAGAAAGGTCGTTGATTTTATCCTGTTAATGCTATCGAGTACTTTGTAAGATTTCAAAGTATTCCTAAAATATTGACTGTTCACGACAATATAAAAAATTCAGAGTAAAAATTTGTCTGAAATACGACTGAGCATCTACTCGTACCTTTCAAGACTATGAGATAATTCTCTGTTGCCAAAAATGAGGCTGCCATGAAAAAAAAATTGTATAATATATATAATCTACTTTTTAAAAACTAAAAACTCTCAAATTAGATTAAGGCATGTCGATTTCTAAAACTGTTTCTAATAAAGTGATTTTGAGAGATTTTTATCAGAAAAGGCACCCCTTAATAAAATCTAAGAAATGTGAAAAAATGACTTTTTTACGTATATTACGATCATGAATCATGCATGTTTGAATTAGACCGTGTTAAACTAGAATTACTTACTGACGTTTTATTTTCAATTGTACAAACCATAATTTCTAATCTGACCGAAGACGTACAAGCTTGAAATATTCAGTTCAATACTCATATAGGCATCTCCGAATTGTATAAGTTAATATATTCAATTACTTGGCAAATACCTATAGTAATATTTTGCATATAAATAAAAAAAATATTTGTCAGTTGCTATACAGCAGGTAAAGTTGAAAATAACAATTATTGAATGTTGTCGAAAACTGTTTTTAAAAAAACTATAATGTTTTTTCTTAAAATTAAGTGGTTGTTCAGTGAATATTTTAGAAACGAAAAAAAAACATTGAAATAAATTTTAATAGTAAATCAGCAATTTTGCTTGACGATAATGAAAAAACACTTAAAAAATGTAAAAAAACTCAATAGAAAAATTTACACTTTTTGTATTAGAATTAAATATGAGAATTGGAAATTGAAACAACACTTGGCGAAAGCACACAGTCAGTCGAAAGAAGAAAATATTATATTCCTTCGTAAATTGAAATTACTGATAACATTTTCTTTTACAATTAGAGGTGCAATGCAATTCTTCTTTGCAGGACCACGTTTATTATGGCTGTAATTTTGCCAAGTTTGTACTTTTATGATTTAAAGCTAATGTCTTTCCAGTTTTATAAAAACTTGGTTTAATAAAACATTGTATTTTTCATTAATAGTGGTTTGGTATACAACATAAAGAAGAAACGGTAAAATTTTCCAAAATTTATTGTTTTCATGATTTATTTATATTAAAACCGGATTTAGAGGAGCTGCTTATTACTGTAAAAAGTTGTGCAGAATTGCTTTTTTCAATTTTGTACTAAATTTTATGGAGTAATCCCCTAATTTATTTTACTAGTTTTGAACACAATTTAACTTTAGTGTAATCAGTGATATTGCGGTATATCAAAAAATTTAGTGCAGCAATTCACAAAAGCTAGCAAATAAATGAAATTTTAAAAATCTGTTTTGTATAGCTTTCGAAAGTTTAAATAATTGATCACCGTACAAGATAACGAGTTTAAAATAAATATTTAATTACTACAGTTAATAACACAACATATTATATGTAACAAAAACTAAAATATCTTTTTTATTATTCTATTAGCTTCTGAAGCAGTTAGTGTGAGATTATGTGCGAAGTGTTGCTTTTATTTTTTTTTTTTGTGAAGTAGTTCCTCAAAAATGTTAAGCGTACAACGCAGATTGTGTAAAAACCTACTATATAAGTTTTGTTATATATGTTGACGATATGTTCTGAAATCCCATGGACGACCTTTTACAGAAGAGGTAAAGAAGGCTTACTTACTGTATTTCGGCTACAAGGTAAAAGATCTACATAAAAACTGGACCCACATTTATCTTGCATTAGCTGCTCTGTGAGTCTGATTCAATGGGCAAGAGGTAACAGAAGTTCAATGCCCTTTGCTGTGCCAATGGTTTGGCGTGAGCCCACCAATCATTTCAATGATTGCTATTTTTGTTTAACAAAGGATTAAAAAAAAAGATCTGCTGAAAAGATCTAGCATCAGCAATAAAACCGGTTCCTCATGGTGAAGATTTGCCGAATCCAGTCCAACCAATAAATTGGGCAGATGTTGTCGTTCCGGATATCAGCTATGATGAATGCTTACAATCAGGAAATGATCAGACAGAGAACACACTTGATCCTGATTTTGTGCCCTAATATTCATGTGAATTCAACCTAATAAAACAAAACGAACTAAATGATCTGTTCCGTGATTTGGTTTCACGATTGCAAGAATGGAATCTTTTAACAAAAGAAACAACCATCATCTGCTACAGAAAAAGGATCGTTGAAGTTTCATCTTTTTATAAAGTGGAAAGTTCAAAGTGCGTATATTTGGATTTAGCACGATTGATGGCCGAACTTGGAATTGACTACTTATCTACAGAATGGCGTCCTTTTATCGATTTCTCAAAATATAGCCTAAAAGCTATCTTACTACACAAAGGTAATACAAAACCATAAATACGAGTTGCTTATTCAGTGCTGATGAAAGAAACATAATATAACATGTCTGCTGTACTAAATGCTATTAAGTACGAGAGGTCTAAGTGGCATATATTTGCGTATTTGAAGGTGGTTGCTATGGTAATGAGTCTACAAGAAGGTTATACGAAACACTTTTTGCAGTAAGTCTGACCGAAGAGATCAGCTTACGACCCGGGAGATAAAAATATCCTAAACACACCCTTAGAAATTCCTTTTTCCTACGTTGCAGATCAATCTAGGACTAATAAAGAATTTTGTGAAAATAATGGATAGAGAAGAAAAAATGAGTTTGGCTATTTATCCAACCTCTTTCCTCGTCTCAGTGAAGCTAAGATCAAAAAAGGAATTTTTACTGGTCCTAACATAGGAAAGTCCGTAACTCCGAAAACGTGCTCAATCCGAAAGAACAGACAGCATGGAAGGCGTTTGTGAAAGTAGTACAAGGTTTTCTGGGTAACAAAAAAGAAAGTAACTACAAAAATTTGGTTATAAATCTTCTGAAAAATTGTAAATCCATGGGTTGACGAATGACACTGAAAATTCACTTTCTTCATTCACATATGGACTTTTTTCCGGAGAACTTGGGGACAGTAAGTGACGAACAAGGTGAGAGAGTCCATCAGGATATCAGAACCATTGAGACAAGATATCAAGGTCGCTAGAACCCTGTAATGATGGGCGGTTACTGCTGGTTCTTGAAGAGAGAAGATCTTACTCCACATAAGATAAAAAAGTGAATGAAAAAATTAACTAAATATCAAACTTAAGTCGCGAAAGTGTCTTGTTCTTCAATATTGATTAATATATGCAAGTTAAATAATTTTTCTTCAATAATGTTATACCTTTTTTTTGTTCGTAAATTAAAAGAGGTTTCAAAATGTCATATAACAAAAAACCTTAAGTGCTACATATTTTATGTTATTTTTTCAGATTCAACAGTACAAAATACATACAATACACCTATTTTAAATTATGTTACACATTTTTTTTGTAGACCTGTGTAATTATTATTAAAATTAAATAATATGTTATTGGGAAATCAATAATATTTTTTAAATTATTAAATCTAATCCCATTTAATTTATTTCTATCACGGAATAGTATACTATGAAATTTATATTACGAAATTTTTATATAAGCTTGCCATAGTGTTTGGTTATCAGCAAAAGTTTAACGATTTTTACTAACTTAGAACTTATTAAAAAATAATATTAAAAAAAGTGTTTGAGTTTGAGTCACACTTCCATTTTATCTGTTTATTTTCTGATTTGCCTTGCCTATTTTTCCATAAGTCAGATCAAAAATAAGGCATTGACATCTGAGATGTATATTTCTCTATTAAATTATTATTAGATATACAAAGACGCCTGGTTCATAATTTGGATAAGAACCAAACGAACTTAGGTAGTCTATAAATATTGTGTGTAATACTATTCCTACATATATTGGAACTATTAATCAATATCATCAAATATCCACACAACTGTCCTACATATACTGTCTCCTGAAGTCAACTTTGATACATACAAACTAGCAAAAGAATTGTCAGAGTAGTTTACAAACGTATTACAAAGGTAAAAATAATACAGGATATTACATTTTCCTTTGGGATTCTAGATGCCGAAACAATGATGAGAACTAGCTTTATGTATATCGATATTTATAAGTGTGATTTTTAATAAACTTTAATATTATAATTTTGCACAGAATAGCAATATAAGTTTTGTTTTTGTAAAACTTGAAATTATGTTGTTGCTGAGAAAAACAAAAAAAATTAAAAATCTACTAGGAAGAATTTCAAGGGTTTTATGTCTTTATAAAGCTCTCCATAAGTAAAGCACGCAAAAAAAAGATGCAAATATTTTTAATATATGTTTAGAATTCAGACCATCTTGCAATTTTCACGCCCAATTAATTTAAGACTGAACCAATGGGTTATTGACTAAGTACATACATATTCTACTTCATACTACCTTAAAACTTCTTAAATACATATAAAATAATGAAACAAGACTGGCAATATGATTCCACAAATTCTAATGTACCTATTATTGTCTTCTTAATACTAATAAAATTGGAATTTTTAATGAAAAAAAACTTACCAAAATGAGAAGATTATTAGAAGACCTTACATAGTTACAGATTATCAAAGTAAACACAAAATGTCAACAAAACAATCTTTAGCTCTTTCCAACTAATCAACTGCAATGATAGGATAAAACCATGAAAAATTAATGCACCATGCATCACTAGAAATTGCGATGTCATACCATTTGAGGGTGTTTATAAATTTAAATTAGTTGTAATGAGTTCTTGTTGGACTGAACAATTATTATTAAATTCATAACTTTAGCTTCCGTCATAGTGAAGGAGCTCATTGGAATCAAAATAATGCTGGTGGTAGTAATGGTTGGGGCTGCTATAAAGCCAAACAAATAAACTAGAAAGACCCCTTTTATCAACCATATATGGATGAACTAAACGAATTTAGGTTATATCAAGCAGACAAAACCTACAGTTCAACATGGTATCCGAATCGCGTGATTTTGCAGATGGTACTGTCAGGCCACTATTTTTATTTTCTTGTTTTACACTTCTTGCTTTATGCGAGCATACGCGGTGGATAACTTAACAGCTATGAATGCCCTTGCGTTATTACGGCGAAGTATATTTTTGTAGTTGACGGCCATCAATCCACTCCGACTTCTGAAATGTATTCCACTCGGGAATGAATAGGATACGGTTTCTATCATCAGTTTTTCCTGTTTTCAGTGTTTCTTTGATAAAAAACATGGCAGTTTCTTACGGTACCAGATCTCATTTCCTTCAAATCGTAATTCATATATGCAATCTATCCTTCTGCGGAGCAAGCAAAACGGTATCTTCGTCATCGTTTTTTTTAGTCTGAGAAACTTTCCACCTACCACATGTGGGTTTATCGGTGCCTATATATCGCCGAGCAAAATATACTTATTATGGACCAGTTGGGGATCAAAGCAAATTCGGAGCACCGCAAGCCAGAAATATGCTAACTAATCAAGACTGCCACACCTAAATACTAAAAACTATGCACAACTTAATTGGAAAGTTGTGTAATCAGATTTTCAGATATAGACGCTGCCGAGATGTTTTGTTAAAGAAGAATACAGTGAGTTTTATGGACCCATGATCAAACAAATAACTCAATTTATGCAAGAGGAAGAGCTCAAACATGATGGATTGATTAAATAACCAGAATATGTATACGATCTCATTGAAATGGCAAGAGATAGAAACTTATGGAGAGAAGTTATATACAGCGTCATGGTGACCACAACTTTTTCTACAGGGGACCAGACTGAAGATTTGTGCCTCGTTGGATTGTATAGAAATCCATTCAATACTTTTTTTTTTAGTTTGAATATTTTTGAAAAATTAAAAAAGAAGGCAAAACTGAATTTTACCGCCAAACCATTCTGCACCTGACATCAGATCATTGACAGCCATTAGACCAAGGAAGACGAAAATGTTCAACAAGATATAAAAAATTTTCAGTATTGCCAAATACACGATTTTGTTGAATAATTGTAACCTTTCCTAATTGATCAACAATTCATGTAATAATAAGTTAAAATAATAGCACACGTGTTGCAGGGAAATCCCTAGAGCTCTACAGGAGCGACACGTGTGTGGAAAAAGCGATTCACGTTGGTCTTAAATCGCTGTAAATTGTACTCGGCGGGAAACACAGTCCTGGGCCAATTATTCCAAAGGAATGCGGTTCTCTATATAAAAGACTGCTTGAAAAGCGTTGTACGAGGAGGAACCTCATACGGGTGTGAAGTATTAGTGCTACGTGTATTTCTAGCATGCACCGCTCTGGGAGGAATTAAGCAGGCTACATTCATCGAATACTTTCCATGAAAATACTTGTAGAATAGACTCAAGTCGCCAACCGTTCATCGACGTTCCAACGAATCAAGGCCGCCGACTAGTTCCGGGTCTCCAATCAGGCGAACAGGTCTCTGAATAGAATCCAATAAATGCAGTGTATGTTTTTGTGCAGAGCCCCAAACATGGGAGCAGTATTCCATAGTTGGTCGAATTTGAGCTTTGTACAGAATTAGCAGTTGTTGTGGAGTGTAGCTTTCTAGTTCGAAATAATATTCCTATCTTTCGAGAAGCTCCCTTTGCTATTCTTGCAACATGTTAATGCCAAGACATATTTTCTTCCAAATTAACGTCCAACAAATGGAGCGACGATGCTAGAGAAATGGAGTGCCCCGACATAACTATGCTGGGTTAACGTTAGCTTTTTTAGAAAAAACTGCCGCCTGGGTTTTTGTAGCCTTAAATTTCACTTGGTTACTGTCACCCCAAGATAGAGTTTTTTCCAGGTGTTTGTTAAGTAGAATGACTTCCTGCTGTCTGCGGATATTTGTCTGAGTAGCCGATGTTCGAGGGTTCAAAATGAATGAAAAGATAAGCGTACTGTCATCTGCAAAGCTGTAGATTGTATTCCTGGTCTTTTCCAGCGGATCGTTAATGTAAATGAAAAAGAGAGTATAGAGCCCTGTGGCATACCAGCGTTGATAGTGAAGGTGTTAGAAAGAAATCCGTCGACTGCCACTTGTAAAGAACGTTCCTCGAGGAAACATGAGAGTCATAAATAGAACTTCCAGACATACCAGAAGAGCATAGCTTAGCCTACAATCCATCATGCCAAACACGGTCGAATGTATTGGATATATCAAGAGCAACCACCGGAGATTTTCCAAAGTGTTCAATGTCGTTGTTCCAAACATGTGTTACCTAAGTCAGAAGATTTCCTGTTGTTCTATCTTTACGAAAGCCATATTGATGGTCGCTAATAATGTTAAATCCATCAAGATATTTTGGAAAATTCCTTTTCCATGACTTTTGATATTGTTGAAAGCAGTGGGACTGGTCGGTAGTTATTTGGCAAGTTCTTCTTGCCTTTCTTAGGGATCAGCTGAACTATAGAACATTTCTAGCAAGAAGGAAATATTCCCTTTCTGTAGGCTAGATTTGAGAAGTCTACAGAATACTGGTGTTGGTTCTCTCCCACAGTTTTTGAGAACTATGGCGCAGGTATTCCGTCAGCGCCAGAAGCTTTTTTGGTGTCTAGCTTCATTCAAATACGTTATATGATACGCGGTCTGATGACAATATGGGGCATCGTCGACTGCACTATGGGAATATTAGGAGGTGTTTTTCCTTGGAAATTGATAGTAGAATGAGAAGCAAAGAGTTCAGCCAACAAGTTTGCTTTCTCAACAGGTGTTATTGCAATAGAATTATCTGGCCGTGCGAGTGGTGGTATGGTGGATATGGCGAAATTTTGACTAACTTCCTTAGCGACTGCCCAAAACGATCTGGAATTATTGGGACAAGCGAGAAGTTTGTTTCTAATTGGTTGATTGTGTACCTCCTTGGTTTCGTCGATAATTTCTTTGCATCTGCTCCGTACACAAGCAAAGATGTTACGGTTTATGACGTTAGGATTTTCACGCCATTGTCGGTAGGCAAGATGTTTAGAAGCAACAGCTTCTTTGTATTTTCGGTCAAACCAAGGCTTGCCGTTGTAAGGGTATTTCTGCAGAAAAGGGATGTAAGCTTCCATACCAGATAAAGTAACGTCAAAAACCTCCTTGGCGTAGTCAGATGGGTCGTCGGATTGAAAACAAACGTCTAACCAAGGGAAACTTCGAAAATATTCCATGAGTTTTTCCCATTTAGCAGATTTGTAGTGCCAAATCTTGCAAGGTTTAGACGCCTCTCTGTCACTGATTGGTAGGATACTCGATATCAAAAGCAGTTCATGGCGGATTTGCGATGTAAGTCTCTGGATTGGTGATTAACAAAAGATCAAGGATCAAGGATCCGTGTTGGTTCGTCAGTAAGCTGAGTTAAGTCACAACTAATTGTGAATGATTCAGCTTCCATAGTATTTGAATACTTAAGCCAGTTGATGCTGTGGTCATTAAAGTCGCCCAGGATGCCAATTTCGGAATTTGGATAGTTAATCTGAAAATGGTCGATGGTATCTATAAGAGAAACGAAAAGTGTTTTAAAGTTATTGGTGGTCAATAGAGGATGCAGATGAACCTTGTGGTTTGTTGAATCGTTATTTTTAACCACATAACATCATCAAAGTTTTGGGGTTCCAGAGCCTCCTCTTGTTGACAAGAGAGGTCGCTTCTGACGAAAAGATAGATTTCCCAGGATAGAGATAGTTGACTATGCTGGTCGATAAACTGACGTTGGTTCCATAGAGAGCAAGTACATGAGGTTTATTTAAATGCAGGTGTTGGTGCACTGAATTTATGTTCGAAACTAAACCTCTTATGTTGCAAAAATCTATTTTAAAATTATGATCTCTGCATGTCGACGCACCTGAACATGAAAATGAAAGAAATACAAAATGTTCAAAGATTTTAATTTATATTATATTATATATAATTTATATTATTTTATACGTAATTTATACTATATTATATATAATTTATATTATATTATGTATAATTTATATTATGTTATACATAATTTATATTATATTATATACAATTTATATTATATTATATATAACTTATATTATATTATATATAATTTATATTATTCAAATAATTTTCATTCAATCATAAAAAAAAAATTTCAAAAATATTGCAGCTGGTGAAGTTGGCTCAATCGGAGTTATAGCGCCACTATGATCGCTTGAGGTCTTACTTCCACGTCCGTTGAATGTGCGACTTTGCCAAGGTTGGGAGAAGTATGGACCTAGTGTGGAAGGTGTGCAACTCTCCATAGCTTGGGTATTTAAATTCGTTTGAATGACGTTGGGACACTTGATTTGGAGGAACAGTGATTTGCTTAATGGGGGAGAGAAACTTCTTTTTCGCCTTTAGCTATGAGTATAATTTAAATTTCTGAATGAAATGAAACGAATTATTTTGTTATTTGTCATTTAACTTTTATTGATCTGCTACCGTAATTTCGTAGGTTTTCTATATTATCAAGCATAATACTAGTAGTATATAGAAAATCTACGTACCTGCAGTAACAGATAAATAAAAATTAATTGACAAATAACAAAATAATTTGTTTCATTTCATTTAGGAATTTAAAATGTACTGTTACAAAGTAACGGACACCTAAATTATACAATTGAGCAGAATTTATTTTTTAAAAACTGTTAATAAAGATAGCAAGAAAGATTTGTCCTGGTTCAACTCCTCAACCGCTTTACTCTCCAATATGGCACACAATCTGTCTTCGTACGATGTTTTTTTATTGCCGCCGTTGTTAGCGCTTTCTCTCTCTCTTTGAGTTCCACAAAGTCCCAATGCATCCTGTATCCCCACCGTAGTTAAAGGGTCGATATCAATATCGGTTTCATGAAATGAAACTAAACAAGTCTCTTCGTCCCTTGTAGCTCGATGTTCCATTGTTGGTCGGAAAAACAACAGGTTACCAAAATAAAGTTACATGTCACAAGGTCTCTCCATCTGTTCTTCATATTTTTCTCTGTGAACAAATGAACTTATATTACATAAAGAAAATTCACATTATTATGCTAAGGCATAATTCACCTCCTACCCTCACCGAGAAACCTAAGGCACCACCATTGAAATTTTGGTTCAGTAAAACCATTGTTTTATCATGACATACAAGTATAACTGACAAATGTAAACATTTTACAGGTATCTTGCTCCAGGAAACAGTTGTCAATTTTTTGTTTATGAAGGAATTTCTACAATGAGACAAATCGTAATGGAGACATGTGAAACAATATAAACATTTGAAGGCGATCTGTTTCTCAGAAAAGACCGCAGAAATGTGGCGTCAATTTGCAGAAAATTTTACTGCCAAAACAAACTTTCCCACCTGCTTTGGAGCAGTAGATGGCAAACACATATGTTTAAACAAACCAAACAACATCTGTTCTGAGTTCATAAACTATAAAAAGACAATTAGCAGTTCTTATGGCAGATACTTTATCTCTATTAATATCGGAGCCTATGGTAATTGCGTGACCGTGGAGGCTTCGAAAATTCAAAGATCGGAGGAAAGCCGAATGAAGGTTTACTAACATACCACTTGAGCAACCCTTACCTGGCGATGACTCAGGAATGCTTATGCCCTTTGTTTTTGTGGGAGACGAGGCGTTTGGGTTATTGAAACACATGTTACAGCAATTTGAAACGCAACAATTGACTGTCGCAAAAAGGATTTACAACTATCGCCATGTTAGGGTCAGAAGAATGGTGGAATGTGGCTTTGGCATCCTGGCAAGTAAGTCGAGGATTTTCTCGCGAATACTGGACGCCAAGACTTCATTCTGCGACTACATTGTTAAAGCATGTGAGACACTTCACAATTTTGTTAGAAAAAGGGATGAAGTAGCATACGAGAAAACTTTGTTGTGATTGCCCTCTTGAGAACGGTAATCCCAATAATTTAAGGGGCCAAAAAGGCGGAGGGATGATTTTGCCAACTACTTCACATGACCGGGGGACTGGTTGCCCTGGCAATATGATAATATCTAGATTAAGAAACTTGCATTGCAACGACATTATTTTTTACCTTTTCGTGATTTCTCTTTTGGAATGAGCTTCTCCCACTCGGGAATCATTTTCTGGAAAATTTTCGTTCAGTACTTCTGTAATAAGATTCCGTCATTATGCTTATATACTTTTGTTGTAAATTGCCTGTCTCTCTTGAATTAATTCAATAAACTTTTCTGTCCAAGATACGCCTTCTATTTCTGAAAAAGAAAAGCAAATAAAATGTAGTTATTTAAACTTTTTATTTTATACATATTCTAGTATATTTAGTGTACTGTATTTAATTTTAAGTCGACGTATATGAATAAAAAACGGTTAGGAATAGTCAGTTCACTCACCTACCATTCTATGGAAGATTGAATGAGTCGTGTGTATATACGACTCGTATATTAAGAACTGGAACAACACACAACTTTTTTTTTGTTGCAAGTGTGCGCACAACCATTCAATTCTATGCTTCACGAAGCGACTGCGCAACTAGATACAATCAAAATATTTGTGATGAAATACTAACTGTTTAGTTGCTACTGAGCGCAAATTCATAATAATCCATGCAACCCAACTGTTGTGCAACCAAAAATTTTAAGTGTGCCGTAAGCTTCATGAAGAATTATATTACTTCAACAGATAGCCGTTGATAAGGCTGACAGGACGGGTGTTTTTACGTCTTTCAGGTTATTGCCCCTTAAGAGCTGATATTGACGTTTGAGTTACGTTTGGGCAAAATGAAAGCAGAATTGAGAAATGTTGTTTTCAAAGCAATTCCTAGAATAATACCGAAATGGTAATATTTTTTTTGTTGTAAATCGAAGGTTTTTTAATGAGAGACAGAAAGTGATAGATATTTTCGATAACTCGACGGGCGGAGATAACGATTTACTCATCTCTTCTGTGCCTTGCACTTTTCGAACTACTATTTAAATGACCTGTTATTAGTAACAAATCGATAAAAATTTTGTTTTGTTTTTTAGTTATCTGATAGTATTATTTCTAATAAAATAACACAAAGTCAATTAAATTTGGAGCAAAAAGAAAAAAAACAATATATATATATATATATATATATATATATATATATATATATATATATATATATATATATATGTATATATATATATATATATATATATATATATATATATATATATATATATATATATATATATAGGTATATATATATATATATATATATATATATATATATATATATATATATATATATATATGTATATATATATATATATATATATATATATATATATATATATATATAGGTATATATATATATATATATATATATATATATATATATATATATATATATATATATATATATATATATATTGTAGGTACGATTTTCTTTTTTCTTCAGCCAATGTCTTAACTTCTTGTTTGAACCAAGGCTTTGTGTTTGGTTTTCCCCCTTTCTTTATAGTTCTTCTTCCAAATGCTTCTTCTGCTGCTTCTAGCATATTAGTTTTTAGTTTGGTCCATGCCGCTTCTACGTCATCGGACTCTCGAATATCATTTGTGGCTATTTTTTCTGTTAACCTTTGTTGATATAGATATTTGGTTGAGTCGTCGGATAGAGATTCTATACTGATTTTGCTTATTTGTTCGACGGGTTCGCTACGAAGTCGTTGCATGGTTGTTCGTATTTTTGCTATTACAAGATGGTGATTCATCCCAGCATTGGCAGAAGCCAAAGTTCTCACGTCCTATATTCTTGTTGGATGAATATTTCTATTTGTGATTACGTCATCAATTGTTGATCTTTGTCCACGTGTATTTTCGAAGGTGTATTTGTGTTGTGGTTTATGTGGATAAAAGGTGTTGTTAATTCTAAGTTCATTTTGTATGCATAGTTGTATCATTTGTTCACCACTATCGTTTATAGTTTCTTCGTTGAATCGATTTTTGATGCCAGGTATAACTTCATCACCAATTCTTGCATTAAAATCACCTAGAACTATTATTTCATCATCACTAGGTATTTCGTCTAAAACTCTTTGTAGGTTCTGGTAAAATAGGTCTATCTCCGTTTGAGGTTTGCTGGTATTGGGTGCATATATACTTATTATGTGTGTTGATCTTGATTTTTGTAGTTCGATCGTCACTTGTAGTAGTCTGTCGTTAATATATTTCGTTTTGCTGACCTGGTTTTCAAATCTTTCATGTAGCAGTATGCCAATCACGGATGCAGCTCTTTCATTTTTTTCTTTGCCACTGTATATCAGTATGTAGTTTTCATATTTGTTGTTTCCTTTGCCTTTTTTTTTTTTTATGGTCTCCGAGAGTGCACATATGTCTAATTTATGTCTTTTTATTTCAAGTATGATTTCTTGGTCTTTGTTGTTAAATGATGTTATGTTCCAACATCCAATTCTTAGTGAAGTCGGTTTCCGTATGCGTTTAGTCCTTATTCTCGCCAGGTGGTCATTATTTAATCCAGTCCGGTCCGAGGCTATACCTTTGGTTCTGGGAGCACTGTGTTTTTTTTTACCCAAGCAGGTCGCTGGCCTCACTTGGAACCCTCCTCTTTTATCCGGGCTTGGGACCGGCTATGGGATGCTAAGCTTCTCGATCCACCCAGCATCCATAGGCAGGTTAAAAAGAACAACACAATAAATCACAAGGTTTATCTGCTCCCTCTATCGATCACTAAGTCACACTTACTTTGGAATACTTTTCGTTTCTCTTACAGATACCATCGATTATATAACGATTAATTGCCATCCTGGGCGACTTTAATGTTCACAACACCAGCTTGCTCAAATATTCAGGTACGACCAGCGAGCAAGGTTGTGAAGCTGAATCAGTCTCAATCAATTGAGGTTTTACTCAGTTTATCGATGAGCCAACACGGATACCTGATCGAGACGGAGAGTTCGCCGGTCTTCTTAATCTGTTTTTAATCACCAATCCAGAGACTTACACTTTTACCGTAAATCCGCCGTTAGGTTCTTCAGATCATAAACTGCTTCCGACATCGATATGCCGATTAGTGACAGAAAGGTACCTAAACCGGGTAAGATTTGGCGCTACAAATCTGCTAAACGGGAAGAGCTTCTGGGATATTTTTGAACTTTCTCTTGGTTAAACGTTTGTCTTAGATCCGACGATCCATCTAACTCCGCTAAAAAGGTTTCCAAGTCATTTCGGCCGGTATGGAAGCTTACATATCTTTTTTAAAAAAATGCCCTTCTAACTACAAGTCTCAGTTCAACCAAAAATGCAATAAAGCTGTTGCTTCTAAACATCTTGCCTACCGACAATGGCAACATCTTTATTCGTGTTTGGAACAGATGCAAATAAATTATAGATAAAATCAAGAAGACATACAAACACCGAATTAAAAACAAACTTCTTGCCTGCCCCAACAATTCCAGTGCCTTTTGCTCATTCGCAAAATTTCACTAAATTTACTATATCACCACCGCCAGATAATACTACTGTAACAACACCTGCTGAGAAAGCCAGCTTGTTGGGTAAACCCTTTGTTTTACATTCTACTGTCCAAGGAAAAACACCACTCACTATTTCTATAGTGTAGTCAAAGAGACCCGATGTTGTTTCCAGACAGCGTATCATAAAAAGTATTTTAATGAAGCTAGACGCCAAAAAAACTTCTAACCCTGACGGAATATCTGTCATAGTAGTCAAAAAATGCGCTAGCAAATTTAGTCGAATTCTTTGTAGATTTTTCAACTTATCTTATAGAAGTTCAGCCGAGATCCAAAAATTTATATGAATTTAGCAAAATACTTTGTTCACTTTTGTTGTTAATTTCAAAAGGTTTTTATCCCATAGTTCTGTGAATAGTATTATTATATTTTTCTACAACAGTTGGTAACATATTATACCATTTATAATTTCCTTGATTGCTAAAATACTTCCACCTAATTAACCAGCTCTACTATACTCGCTTTTAAATTATAAAGGTAAAATAATGACTTATTTTATAATTTATCATTAGTTGTTCAAATTCTTTATTACAAAATTCTTTTCCCAAATTTCTTTGCTAAATTGGATCTATATGACTTATTAAACTATATATTATTCTTTTTTAAGAGCTTCAATCTAACCTTTAATCGTTTCCAATAGAATATCGTTTTCTTTGAGTATTGTATCATCCGTATTCGCTTTGAAATCTTTCTTAGAACCTTCTAAATGAGTGAAGATCTTTTTCTTTTTCAGTATTTGTTGTAATTCTAAAAGCAAAATTTTCCTTCGTATATTTTTCTACTACATATCTTACTTCTTCATTTAAAGATCCTATCTCTTTTAATAATTTATCGCCTACATTAGTTTGATATTCTAATTCTAGAATATGTAGTTGTGCCAAAACTTCTTCAATTTTTTTCATTTTTTTCTGGGATAGTGACAAATAAATTGTTTTTTTTTTTAAGTTTTTTCTATAATTTTTATTTTTCCTGGTAATAACTCTATTTCTTTAGTGAAACCAACATCAGTTTTGTCACTAACTTCCTTAGTTTTTCTTTCTAAGTCATCAACTTATACACTGGCATTTTTGTGCGCTAGAAAACATTCCATAGATCTCTCAATGTTCATATCATCAGAAACTTTTTTAAAACTTTCCAACTCTATTATTAAGTTTGTGAGTAAAAGTTTGACACTTTACACCATATCCTTAAAAATATCATTTTTACTTTATCAATTTTCTTTGTACGCTTAGTTACCCCAAACTATTTAATTCCTTATAATTCTGTTTTTTATTTGAGCATCATTTCCACATTTTCATATTATTTTGGGAATTGCGATGTAATAACCCATTTTGTTTTTTGCACTACATACAATACTTAATATTTTATCACTGTGTTCAGGAATAATTTTATCTTCAACTAACTATATTTTTTTTGCAAAATTGTATACATCCCCATTATTTTCATTACGTCTCTCCTATTAATTTTTTTTTTCAATCGCACACAAAATTTTGAATTATTATTATTTTTTGTACATACTTAAAATCAGCTTTAATTTTTTTTATAATTTTATTCTTAATATTTGAAAATATGGAGTTTTGAAATATGACGACCAAACTTATCAGGTGTCAATCTATTAACGTATTAAGTCATTTGTTACATTTATTTATATAAAGTTCTTCTATAATAGAAATTATTTTAATGTTATGGCCGATGTGACCAGCATTTGTGGATGCTCCTAATAAACGAACTCTGTCGACTACTTCATTAATATCATCCTAATATATATATCGTGTTTGTTATTTACCTTTTGTAGTTGAAGATGCTTTATTAGTTCAGGTCTGCCTCTGATTAATTGACATTACACCTCAAAATAAATTCTGAACCATATTGATAGGTTTTAGCGATATATTTCTTTTGTAAATAAGGTCATATTATTGGCACTTCCTTGAACTTGATCGTTATGGTCGTGATTCCTACGATATGAGTTAGTTCTTTTTAAAATATGTATATAATTATCAAGATTGTTTTTTTTTATAGCCAACAGGTTCTTTTTTAAACAACAACTTATTTCTTCTTTGTCAATAATCCCAACAGGTTTTTATCTTAGTCCTAAATAGAATCCTTTCATTTCATGTCAATCATTCTGTATCTCTTACACCATACTCAATATGCTGACCAGGGAGTTTATCATTATTATAAGCTTACATCTTAACCAATTTGTTTATTGTTTATTTCATCTGCTTCAAAATATCAGAAAGTTGGTGTGTGTATGGTGGAAAAGGTGGTGACTTTGATAATTATGATGTTGATAAAGATGTGGTTTCCGGTAAAACATTTGTTTGTGATACAAATGATGTTTGACTGATAGTAAAATCATTGTTAAGAAATGATGCTATTTCAATGAGAGATTTAGAGTTTTCCCACTTTTTTATTTTCTTGTGAAGTTGATGTATCAGCAAGGGTATTTTTCTTTTTGCTATGATACTTCAGCAAACAAGTTTTTTCGTGGTGTTCAAAACTTGCAATTTTTTTTTAAATTGGTAATACTACTCTTCTTTTAGTTAAACTGGTTCAATTTTTTCAAATGTGAAACTAGTTCTTGTAAAGGTTATGAAATTGCTCTATAAGTTTCTTCCAGTTTAGAATGTGCGCCTCAAATTCTGTTTTTTTTTTTTTTAAATCGGATATTTCTATTTCACAGCTTCTCACTATTTAACAAGTTCTGTTGTCAATCGTTTTTCCGTAATTAATATTTTGTAAAGGTTTCGCTTATTTTTATAAGTAAATCTCTTAATCAAATCCTTTTTAATACCGCCCCGACTTTATATTAGAATCCTTGTCTATCATCAAAAATCCAAATTTATCTTTCCAACCTATTAAACATAATTCTTTAAATTGTAAAATTATTAGCATTAATATGGTCATCATAAATATGTTTTAAATTTGTATTATTTTGTTGAAATATCACAATTAAATGTGAGTTATCACGAATTAGTAGTTGGAATGGATATGTTGGGCATAAATAAAAACAATCTGTATTCTTATGACTTCCAAATCAAAAATAATTCTTTACTATGTTTTGATTATAACAGACTATATTATCAAATATTATTATATAGTTTGGTTTCATTTCCTGTGGTGTAATTTTATTTTCTTTACTATCTGAACTTTTTCCATGTTTTCGAAAATTGTTTATTGAAATGTCATGATTTTTAGTTTTTATAGGAAAAAGGTTATTTTTCGATTCTCATAATGTACATGGTGTTATGAAATTTACTGCATATATTGAAATGGGTGACTCGTCGGGTTATATAGAAGCACATTCAATCCTTTCTTTTTCAAATTCGAAAATTTTTGGTAAAAATTAAAAATAAAGGGGCAAAACTCTCTTTTACCAAATTATTTTATAAATTTAATATGCCTATGAAATACTGACATTGAAAAGAAATAATTCCTTGGAAGGCCGAATAACAACTCGATCATTGACCCTTAACCGGTGATTTTTCAAAGTAGAGGAGAGTAGAGAGAAGATTAGTAGTTAAAAATACATTTTTAACGTTGATGAAAGTGGATTTTCCACCGTTCAGAAAAAAAATGCAAGAAATTTTAAAATTAAAAAGGAAGCAACAAATCGGCCTTGTGTTGTGCCAGTATGCCTGGACAGTATGTACCACCAATGCTTATATTCAAAAAGGCCAATACTACAAAAAATACTATGCAAAACTGCTCAAATTATTAACTCCTTACAAAAATATGTTGAACGAAGAATCATAATCAACGACAGGAGGAAATATACAACTAAAATAAAAAGAGCCAAGTACAAGTCGAACTTATGCAATTACTTTTTGCGAAAATAAAAAAAAAATGCGGAGGTATAAAAAGATCAATGACTTCACAAAACACACACCAAGTGAGTTTTCAACAAATTTTGTTCCTGATTTTTGTTGAAAACTGATAAACTTGAAATTTTTGTTTTTTTATGTACCAGATAAATTATTAAAGGTGATGCACGCGTGATAATTTTCGTCCAATCTACAACTTATGGAGAATATTCCAAAATTTTTTGATCAGTACTTTTCGAGATAGGGTGGGTGGACAGGGTTTTTTGGCCATTTTTTTAAAAATACTACAAAGAAATGTGTGCGCAAGCATCATACATATTTCTGAACTCGTGTTTTCACAGGCTTTAATTTGTCAGATCACTTGATGACCTCCCAGAACTAACCTCTTAAGTCAAAATTTAACTTCGAAAACTACAGGACTCTGATTGGGCCATCAATTCCTATATTTGTGCCAAATTTCAAGGTTGGGGGTAATAGAAATGAGTTCACCGTAAGATAATTTTAGAAAATAATTTTTCATTTTGAGGGGGTGACTTTTAATCTCGAAAAATCTTACACGTGTAAAAAAAAAAACAGTTACTTTTCTCGTAATTTGCGACCCTAAAAACCTATTATAACGTTGGAAAATTTCATGTCCACGTATATGTATGGGATCCGTAACTATCCAAATATATATTTAACCAAAAAATTTATAATTTTTACATTAAAAACCGGTTTATATTAAAAAAATAAATAAAAAAAAAAAAACAAAAAACTTGCAGGTACATTTTAAAGTACTGTTTATTAGAGCATTTAAAAAAAAAATACAAAACCATGGCATATAAAAGGGCAGATAGAATTTTGTCCAAGTTAGCACTATTTCATCCGACTGTGCGAAACGATGGAGAAGGACCGCCAGCATAATTTATTTAGTAGGCTATCCCTTTTTAAAATAAAGCAAATAAAATTTTAGCGAATTACATTTGTTAAAATTTTGCGTTATAAAAAATAATGAAAAATAAAATTGAGGAATTATTTTAAAAGATAACAATCTTTGTAATATTTTTTTTATTAAATTTGTTTAGGGTACATTTTTTCCTTTATTTTGAATTGAGCTATTTTTTATTTCACTTTTTCTAGATTATATATATATATATATATATATATATATATATATATATATATATATATATATTTTTATATGTATGTATCTATATATATATATATATATATATATATATATATATATATATATATATATATATATATATATATATATATATATATATATGATTTGTAAAAAAGTATAACAGTACCTAAATTTCCACTGAATTTTTATTTTTAATATCATGACATGTTGACTGAAATGATTTAATTAAGATTTAATAATGGTGAATTATTTCACATATTGGTTTATTTCTAGAGATTCTAGGAAATTAAGTTTCGGGCTTTTTGTACAAGTATATTTTAAAGTTTGGGTTGAACTGGTGGTTATTTTCTATTAAATGGTTTGTATAATTTGAGTATAGTTTTTTCTATTGATTTATGATGAAGTATGTTATTTTTTTCTTTTTGAAAAGCTTCTTCCTGTTTGATCTATATATGTTTTTGAACACTCTCCACAATTTAATTTATGTATTCTGGGTCTATTATTTATATTTGTTTTGGTTTTGTTATTTTTTATAGTTCTCCAAGTGTGTTAGTTGTTTGAAATTCTGTGTTAATATTTAGTTTCCTCAAGAAATTATTTATTTTATTGCTGCATTGTCAATAGTAAGTTATTGACTTTACGTTTTTATAAAGTTCTTTATTATTTGGGAAAATCATACACATGCCTTTTTTGTAAAGTTTTTTCTTTAGGATAATATCTATTATGGATGGTGAATAGTCGTTATTCACAGCTACTTGTTTTATAATATTAAGTTTTTCTGAAAGTTATCTTGGTTTAGGGGGACATTTGTTAGTCTGTATATCATATTATGGAAAACTGTAAGTTTGTGACTTGGTGGATGACATGAATTATTATGAATAATTATGTCGGTACGTGACAGTTTATGGTAAACAGAAAAACTGTGTTTATTATTGTGTCTTTTGATTTGTAGGTCTAGAAAATTTAAGCAGTTTTTGGTTTCAACTTCGCTGGTGAATTTTATATTTTTGTGTCTATTATTTAAAACATTTTAAAATATGTCAAGTTGCCTATCACTTCCTGTAAAATAACATAAGATATCATCAACATATCTGTGCCAGTATACAAATTTTTAAACAGTGGGTGTTTACTGATTTGGTTTTTTACGTTGTTCATAAATATTTTCGCTAAGAAAGGGCTGAGGCATTATAAGACCGTCTATGCTGGTGTATAGATCATTATTAAATTCAAAATAATTTTATTCTAGGCAAACCTTTAAGCAATTTAAAATATATTGTCTTATTATTGGGTTTAATTAATATTAAAAAATAGTTTTTCAGTTCGTATTATAGTTTCATGCTTGAACGTTGTTTGGTTTGGTTTTGAACGTGGAAAGAGATTAATTTTGTATTATTAGATGACTTCAAATATTTGGTGTTTATAACCAGTTGTGAATTTTTTTTTATTAAATATAGCTTTCAATTTAGTGTTATCTATAGGTATTTGAATGAGACGTTTTAATAATTTAGAAGATGGGGCTGATACGAAAGATATTGCTGGCCTAATAGGATAACCCATTTTGTGAAATTTTACTAGTGAATAAGGTGTCCCTAGGTTCTTAAGTGTGAGAATTCTAAAATTTTTATCATTAAACAAAATTTTACAATTTGAGTTCGTTGATTTAATAATTTTTTGATAACTTTCATTTGGGTTCTTTTGTATTATAGTAGCTGCTAAGTGTTTTTTATTAATATTATTTGGGTAATGGTTGAGAGCTACTTCTGTATCAACTTCTAACCTGTATATTTAAGGTATTTGGAGAGATATTGAAGTCTACATCCTATTTGAAACCTTTATTTAGTAATTAAGTTTTATTAGTCAAGACAGTTGTTTGTGTTTAATTTACATATCTATCAAAGAAATTATGATCGAAAATCTTTTGATTAGAGTTTATTATTTTTCTACTAGTTCTTAAGAGTGTATTGAGTTTTTTCTTTCGAACTAAATATTTTTTATGTATATATGATTTAGTTTTTGACTTGTATCATTATTCAAGGTAATAAATTCAATATAATAGAGTTTATGAGCTAATTCTGCATGAACTACCTTCAAATAAACGTTAAAAATGTTTCTTTTGTTTGTTTCTTATCTTCTGTTAGCCATTTCTGTAGACCAACTGAGGAACCTTGTTTCTCAGCAAAGCTCTTATTGTTGGTTTTTAATCGGAAACACTTTAAGTTTTTTACTCTGGTCGAAACACCATAAATTTTGAGAACACAAAGCACATTTTAGTAAGATCTTAAAATATATATTGGCTAGGAAACTTACTGAAAGGTTTCAAACATAACATGGATTTTAATATCTCTCTAAATAAATTAAATATATTAGGAGTTGATATGGAAGTAGCTCTCAATCATCCAAATATCACCCAAATAATATCAGTAAAAAGACGAAGCAGCTACATTAATAAAAAAGAATTTTTATGTCAGAATACTCCATCACAAGAAATTCAATTAATAAAGGACATTAGAAATAAATCAGCAGTTACCATATTTACGAAAGCAGACAAAGGTAATTCAGTAATAGCGATTGATAAAATAGAATATATTCAAAGAACAACAGATGCCTTGAACTCAGATATATACCCAACTTTAAAATGTAACCTAACTGAAAGTTATCAAAAAATTACTAATTCAAATTTTAAAAGTTTGTTGAATGACGAAAGATTCTAGAATTCTCACACTTATGAACACATAGTAGCCTAAACTATATTCACTAATAGAACTTCACAAAACGAGTTACCCTATTAAGTCAGTAGTATCTTTGGCATCAGCCTTATCTTATAAACTGTCAAAACGTGTTATGCAAATACTTATAAATGACATTAAATTTAAGGCTAATTTTGCAATAAAAAATTCACGTCAAACATTTGAAGTTAGCTAGCAATACAACATTAATTTCTTTCGGCGTTCATAATCTTTTTCCAAGCATACCAATTCATGAAACTATAATATTAACTGAAAAACGCCCTTCTAATATCAACACAAACCCAATAATAAAACAAAATATATTAAATTGCTTAATGGTTGGTTCAGAACAAAATTATTTTGAATTTAATAATCTATACATCAGCATAGACGGTCTTATAATGGGAAATCAACTCAGCTCTTTTGTAGCGGAAATATTTATGAACAACTAAATAGGCAAAAACCTACTGTTTAAAAAGTTTACATACTGGCACGGATATGTTGATGATATTTTATGTTGTTTTACAGGAAGCGATAGGCAACTCCACATATCTGAAAATTTTTTTAATAATATACACAAAAATATAAAATCCACCAGCGAAGTTGAAACCAACAAGAGCTTCAACTTTCTAGACCTAAAAATAAAAAGACACAATAATTAACACAGTTTTTCTATTTACTATATACCGTGATATATCAACATAATTATATATAATACCTCATGTCATCCAGCAAGTCACAAACTTGCAGTTGTCCATACTATGATACGGAGACTAACAAATATCCCTCTAAACCAGCGTTTCTCAACCTTTCAGTATTTGCGACCCAATTTTCAAACATTTTTTATCGCGCCTCCCCCCCTCTCAAACAATAACAATGCGTGCAATAATAATGTTTTTCAGTATTTTGATTTAGGGTCTACTAGTACTGAAATAAATGAAGAAGAAAGGCCCCTGTGTGTTATTTGCTCAAAAATCTTGGCAGCAGACAGCATGAAACCAAATAAACTTAAACGACATTTGGAAACGCTTAGTAGTGAGTACCTTAATAAACTCCGAAATTCTTCGAATTAAAATTAAAATCATATGTAAAGCAGAAATAATTTTTTTAAAAAACTTTGTCTGTGAATGAAAAAGCTTTACTTACTTAACTCTTACAAAGTTTCATATAAAATAGCCAGATGTAAAAAGCCTCACACCATTGGTGAAGAGCTTGTTTTGCCAGCAGCAATTGAGATCGCAGAAACTATGTTTGGAGATAATTTTGCCAAACAATTGCTATCCATACCTATATCAAACGCTACTGTTGGCCGTCGAATTGGTGATATAGCTGAAGATGTACAGCATCAGCTTTTCGGGAAGTTGCGTGACAAATTGTTTTCAATTTAGCTTGATGAGGCAACAGATAGCAATAAAGATGCTCATTTCACTACCTATGTTCGATTTTGTGATGGTATGTCAGCAGTAGAAGAACTATTTTTCTGCAAACCAATAGAATCCAAAGCAACATCACTCGCATTATTTGCTATCTTAAATGATTTAATAAACGAGGCAAATATGGAGTGGAAAACTTGCGTCGGAATATGTACCGATGGTGCTCGTTCAATGTCTGGAAGATTTCAAAGTCTACAAGCACCTGTGAAACAAAAATCTCCACTGTGTGTGTGGACACATTGTATGATCCACAGAGAAGCTCTGGCTTCCAAAGAAATGAGTTCTGCTCTGAATATTGTGCTAACTCCGGTTGTAACCGTAGTAAATTATATTAAAATGAGACCCCTAAAATCTAGAATTTTTTTTGCACTTTGTAAAGACATGGGTGCCGAACATTCAGCGTTACTATTTTATTGCGAGGCAAGATGGTTAACACGTGAGATAGTTTATTTATGATGAAATTGAGCTACTTGGTCTATATATTCGAGAAACTAAATACCCTAAATCATCAACTCCTAGGAACAAAAACACATATATTCGATACAAGTGATAAAATGAATGATTTTTGTAGAAAATTGGATTTATGAAGCAAAAATGTAAAGCAAAAAAACCTAGAAATGTTTGCAAATGTGGGTGAATGTGTTAAAACATACAAGGCTGAAGAACAACATGTAAAAGTTGTTTTAGTAACCATTGAAAATCATCTAGCCATGTTGACAAAGAATTTTAAAAAGTATTTTCTTACTGACGACAACTTGGCAGCAAGTTACGAGTGGGTTAGGGATCCATTTCAAAACACTCCCGAAGGGCTCTCAACTTCCGAAGAAGAAATCTTCATAGACTTCATGGCAAGTGGCGAAATCAAAAGAAAATTTAATAATAAATCACTGTTTGAATTTTGGGCAGGGATGAATGATGAATTTTCTGCACTGAAAACAAGAGTATTTCGTATATTATTACCATTTTCAACATCCTACCTTTGCGAAACCGGATTTTCTGCGGTGGCTGCTTTGAAAACAAAATTTGGATCTCAATTAAATATAGAAAAAGAACTCTGAGTGTCTATTTCTAATATTAAACCATCCTTCGAAAATCTTTGCTCTGCAAAACGGGCCTAAGGGAGGCACTAAAAATTATTAAACTTGTTTTTAATTTAGTATTGATATGTTAATTATTAGGTAAATACATTGTGCAGTACAAATATAATCCTATTTATTTGTACTATATGAGTGTGTATTTTATTTTTTATTATGTCAGAATTTATTTTGTTTGGCTTTCCTTTCAATAAATTATATTAAATGTTTTTAATGAATGTTTTTAATAATAATTTCTTTTCGATACGTTCGCGCCCCCCCCCCCAATAGTGTAATCACGCCCCCCTAGTGGGGCGCAATCCACAGGTTGAGAAACGCTGCTCTAAACCAACATGATTTTCAAAAGAACTTAATATTATAAAGTAGTAGTGAATAACGACTATTCACCATCCATAGTAGATAATATCCTAAAGAAAAACTTCACAAAAAAGCCATTAGTAGGTTTTCCCGAATAATAAAAAACCTTATATAAACGTAAGGTAAATAACTTACTATGGAAAATGCAGGAATGGAATAACTAATTCCTCAAGAAATTAAATATTAATACAGCTTCTAAAACATCTAACGCACTTGGCAAATTATTAAAAAATAACAAAACCAAAACAGATAAAAATAGATCCGAAGATTTGATTGTGGAGATTGTTCAAAAACATATATAAGTTAAACAGTAAGAAGCATTTCAAAAAGAATATACTCGTACCTTATAATAAATCAGTAGAAAAAATGACTCAAATTAGGCAAATCGATTAAATGAAAAAAACAGTTCGACCTAAATTTTAAAATATTACATATTGGCACAAAAAGCCTAAAACTTATTTCTTAGAATCTGTAGAAATAAGCAAATTTAAAAATTCCTTACTCCTTGTTAAATGAACAATTAGAACTAAATCATTTACTATTATCAAGTTTATTCTAATTAAATAATTTTAGTACCTGCCAAAAATTGTTAACCAACCTTTTATTATAGTAATTTCATTACTAGAGACCGGATTATATACAACATAAAAATCTTGAAATATGCATGCAAATATGCATGAAAAGGGTCAAAATATGCAATATTAAATAATAATAAAAGTAGTAATTTTTAGTTTTTTATTTCAAAATCAGCATAAAATTAATAAGTTATCGACGATGTTTAAATCTAATTAATAATTATTTAACATTTTTTAAAATTATTTAACATTTGTATTCTTGTACACGTAAACAATAAGGTATTGTTCCAAATGTCCAGATTGTGTCTTCGAGCACTTAAAATATTTTTATAAGTGGAAAAAGACCGTTCTACATCTACTGAGGTAACTGGTCAGAATTTGAATTTGGGTGCTATGTTAGCACTTATTGTTTCTGGCAAAAGTTCACCCGTCCCATTAATAAAACTATCAATCTGACATAAAGGTTTAAAGCCTGGGTTATTGCACAAAATGTTTTCAAACTTTTCTTTAACTCTACGCGGGAATACATCTGGCAATGTGGAGTTTATTTGACGGATTTTATTCATTAACTGAATTGATTCGGTCAACGCCAAACCTCGAGTTTCAAGCTTTTTAATATCCGCAGGTATGTGGGAAAAGTGAGTGCTAGTCAAAGCTATGTTTTTTTTAATATCAGAATCGTTAAATGCTTCCTTGGATTGACGAACTGCCATAGCCTCTGCACTATCGAAGTCATTTACTATACCTTTCATGGCCTCAAATGCAATGCTTCACATAAATCCATGCTAAAGTGGTTTTTTTTGTTTGCCTATAGAAGTGGAATCACTGCTACTTGCTGCTGTTATAAGTTGTTGTCGTGGGCCTTTTTTGCAATCCTGCGATGTGAAGACTTGTCTTGACATGCTGGTCAGTTTGAAACTTCTTTGTGCACGAAACATTTTTCCCGCAAACTCGACAATATAAAACATTTGCGTCGTGTGTAAATGTTCCAGGATATTAAGCTATCCACGAAGAGACACTTTTTTTGCGGGTGGCATGGTACACGTTAAACTTCAACACAACACGTTAAAAATTGCAAAAAGACTACACTGATGCAAGCGCGTCAACAATAATGTTAAAACTGATATCTTGTTTTAAAATAAAAATTTGTCTTCGAGAAAATTGTTTATTTGATCCACGCTCAAACAAATATTCTTACAAACCAACTACTTATCACTTAATATCCCGACCAATAAAATACCGTCGTAATTTTGGGTATTCCCTTGGCACTATAACCTAATCGATGTGTAGACTATTGCAGGTAATGTTCCGGCGATAAGATCGGTTCCAGACGGCGGCATTAACAATACCCTGAGCATTTTAATTGCCTAGTAATACCGAGAAATATTGTAAATATAGGGAAAATATGCATCATTACTAGATTTTGGGTAAAATATGCAATAATCGGTGAGAATGGTCTAAATATGCAAATACATATAATCCGGTCTCTATTCATTACCAATTTGTAACAAACCATCCGAAGAAGCTGTCGTACAGCAAAACATGTCATGGTAATAAAAATAAAAATTCAGTGGCAATTTAAGTAGTGATCTACTTTTTTACAAATCATTTAGTTATGAACTTTCACCAAATATCGGCTGAATCATTCCAAATATATATATATATATATATATATATATATATATATATATATATATATATATATATATATATATATAATGTTTAAATCATATCATAAAAGATATATTTTCAAAATGCCGAAAAAGAGACCGTAGTCTTAAAAATACTCCAATAAATAAATTACATATTGAACTAGATGTGCTAGGTTACATTGTTAAATGGTATTAATTTGAGCATTTTTACAAATAATGATACCTTCCGTACACATCTTAAATCATCAGTTTCAATATCTTTGTCCGGTGGAACAATTGGTAAACTACAAGGATTTAGAAATAAATGATTAGAACCAAATATAGTCTATAAGTCAGAGTATTAAAGATATTATTAAACAAAATTCAATAATTGTTGATTGCAGTATCATTTAAGGATCATATCTTAATGATATATAATATATATTACACCTTTTTTCCCAGTGTAGCCCCTGGTTTTAAAATAATAGAATCATCACAATATTTTATGTATTTTCAGGTGACTGTTAAGAAAATAAATAAAATAACTATTAAAATGCGTAATTTTATGGGAAAAGTCATTACGATAAGAGTTAATTTTAAAGAATTAAATGAACGATGGTAATTCTATATATATATATATATATATATATATATATATATATATATATATATATATATATATATATATATATATAGATATATATATATATATATATATATATATATATATATATATATATATATATATATATATATATATATATAAACCGGACAGCTTAAATTTTGTTATGAGGCTTAGTATAAAAAAGCTTAAAAAAGAAAAAGAACAAGCAGATTTTATTTAGTTATATTCAATTATTCAAAGTTATATATATATATATATATATATATATATATTCAACCTTACGAAGGCTAACACCAACAAATTTTGGATTGGATCAATAGAGTATTTGAAGGTTAAAAAAATGTGGTTTGGCGATCCGTTTAATCCTACAAAACTAGAACCAAATAATGAAATAAGAATTGCGCTGCAACAAACAGGAAAATATCCCCTACATTTTGAAAGTGAGATTTATTTAGAGTTACAAGTAACTAGACATCGTACTAATCAACAATATATATATATATATATATATATATATATATATATATATATATATATATATATATATATATATATATAAATTACATTATATTTTCAATGGTGTTACTAGCGATTTTGCTGGAGATATCGGAACAACTTCTACACTTAATGGCTACATATTTTATAATCAATATAAACCGGACAGCTTAAATTTTGTTATGAGGCTTAGTATAAAAAAGCTTAAAAAAGAAAAAGAACAAGCAGATTTTATTTAGTTATATTCAATTATTCAAAGTTATATATATATATATTCAACCTTACGAAGGCTAACACCAACAAATTTTGGATTGGATCAATAGAGTATTTGAAGGTTAAAAAAATGTGGTTTGGCGATCCGTTTAATCCTACAAAACTAGAACCAAATAATGAAATAAGAATTGCGCTGCAACAAACAGGAAAATATCCCCTACATTTTGAAAGTGAGATTTATTTAGAGTTACAAGTAACTAGACATCGTACTAATCAACATATATATATATATATATATATATATATATATATATATATATATATATATATATATATATATAATTACATTATATTTTCAATGGTGTTACTAGCGATTTTGCTGGAGATATCGGAACAACTTCTACACTTAATGGCTACATATTTTATAATCAAAATAAAAATGCAAAGTTAGAAAATAAAGGATGGTATTTAAAAGCAAAATCAAGAGAAAATATTATGTCGATTGATAAAGGAAATGTTTCTTTATGTATTTTATTAAAGATGTCTTCAGAATGATAATAGTAATTCTCTAGTATCTCCTGTTGAAGACGAAAAACCTAAGATTATAATAACTAAACTTTATTGTAGAGTTCCTAGTCGTCCTGCAGCCATCTTTCAAAGGCTAGCTCTTACTAAATTTATTGATAGAAATAGCGCCATTCTTATCACTTTTCAAAGTTGGAAATTACTTCAGTATCGAAAATTATTACAAACAACAAGACACAATTAGCTTGTAAAAACTTTTATAAAAAAAGTTGAGACTCCACGTCATATATTAATTGCATTCCAAAACAACAGACGTGGTAATGTGAAAGCTGAGATGAGCAAATTAGATCATTGTGTACTAAGAAACATAAATGTATTTTTAAATTCTGAGAACGATCTCTAACTTGATTCAAAGAATAATACATTTTCATGAAATATTTTCGGATTTCCATCCAAGTATATTATAATTTGCCAATATAACCCATATTTAAGCCAACATAATTTAAGTTCAATACACCTATTGTTTGTATAACGTGCTCACACCAACGAGATTGATTACAGAGTAGGACCCCGTTCGGATCTGCTAGTGGGGGCTTATTTAGGCCCGCAATATGCAGAGATCTCAACTTTAAAATATATTTTTGCAACACACGAAGTTCAAAACTCGAACATAATATCAGTGTACGATCACTTGCAATTAAATAAACCTCATGAACTCGCTCTCTGTGAAACCAAGGTCAGTTTATCGACCAGCACAGTTAGCTTTCTCTATCCTGATTTCGATTCTCGGTTTAGGCGTAACATTGGAATCTGTCTTTTTATCAGAAGCGACCTCTTTTGCCGACGAGAGGCGGCTTTGGAGCCCCGAAATTCCGATATTATGTGATTAAGGATAATAACTCAACAAACTGATACTAGCTTTAGAACACCTTTTGCTTCTGTTGCAGGCACCATCGATCATTTACAGATTAACTATCCAAATGCCAAAATTGCCATTCTGGGCGACTTTAATGTCCACAACATCAATTTTATTCAAATACTACCGACGAACAAGGTCGTGAAGCTGAATTATTTGCATTCAGTTGTGACGTCAGCTTATTAATGAGCTAACACCGATCCCTGATCGAGACAGAGAGTTCGCCAGTCTTAATGATCTGTTTTTAATCACCAATCCAGAGATATGCACTGTCGCTGTGAATCCGCCGTTAGGTTCTTCCGACCATAAACTGCTTTCGACATCGAGTATGTTACCAATAAGTGACAGAGAGGCGCCTAAACCGAGCAAGATTTGGTAATACAAATCTGCTAAATGCCTCCCATTTGGAATATTGTCAAACTTTCCCTTTGCTTTCGATTCGGCGACCCATCTGACTGCACTGAGGAGATTTGCGTTGTTATTTTGGCTAATATAGACGATTACATCCTTTTTTCGAAGAAATGCTCTTCCAACGCAAGCCTTGATTTGACCAAAAATGCAAAGAAGTTGCTTCAAAACATCTTGTCTACCGACAATAGCGTGAAAATCCTGACGTCATAAATCGTAACATTTTTGTTCGTGCCCGGAACAGAAAATTATCGACGAAACCAAGAAGGCACACAATCAACGAATTAGAAACAAACTTCTTGCTTGTCCCATTAATTCCAGGTCCTCTTGGTCCACTATATCACCACTCATAAGGCCAGGTAATTCTATTGCAATAACACCTGCTGAGAAAGCGAACTTGTTGGCTGAACTCTTTGCTTCATAATCTACTGTTGATTTCCAAGGAAAAACACCACGAACTATTCCAATAGTACAGTCAAGGATATTATCTTCAGACAGCGTGTCACAAAACGCATTTTAATGAAGCCAGACATCAAAAAAGCTTCTGGCGCTGACGAAATACCGGCCATACTACTTAAAAACTGCGTAATAGAACTAACACCAGTTTTCTGTACACTCTTCAACCTATCCTACAGAAAGGGAATATTTCTCTCCTGTTAAAATTGGGCCATAGTTCAGCTGATAACCAAAAAGGCAAGGTAGCCTTTCCAAACAACTACCGACCAGTCGCACTGCTTTTAGTAACATCCAAAGTCATGTATAAGGCTGTTAATCGGCATTTTCTAAAATATCTTCAAGGACTCAGTATTATTAGCGACAACGAATATGGCTTAAGTAAACATAGATCAGCAGGAGATTTTCTAACTTATGTAACACATGTTTGGAAAAACACAATTGAACATTTTGGAGAATCTCGAGCGGTTGATCTTGATATATCCAAGACATTTGGCCCAATGGATTATTGGCTAAGCTACGCTTTTCTAGTATGTCTGAAAAGTCCTGTTTATGGCTCTCATGTTTCCTTAAAGAACGTTCTTTACGAGTGGCAGTCGACGGATTTCTTTCTAACACCTTCACTTTAACGCCGGTGTGCCCCAGGGCTTCATATTCTTCTATTTTCTTCCTCATTTACATTAACGATCTGCTGGAAAAGACCAGGAATCCGATCAACAGCTTTGCAGATTACAATGCGCTTATCTCTTCATTCACTCTGAATGCTCGAACATCGGCTACTAATGCAGGATTTCGTCCAACTTAACAAAGACCTGGAAGAAATTCTATCTTGGGGTGATAGTAACCAAGTAGAATTTATCGCTATAAAAGCCCAGGCGGTTGTTTTTTTCTAAAAAAGTTAACGTTGCTGAACCTGACATAGTTATACCAGGGCATGCCATTCCTCTAGCATCGTTATTCCATTTGCTGGGCGTTAATTTGAGAGCAAATATGTCTTGCCATGAACATGTATAGCAAAGAGAGCTTCTCAAAAGCTGGGAATATTATTTCGAACTAGAGAGCTTTACACTCCACAGCTGTAAATTCTGTACAAAGTTCAAAATCGACCAACCATGGAATACTGCTCCCATGTTTAGGGCTCTGCTTCCAAAGACATACTGCATTTATTGGACTCTGTTCAGAAGAGAGCTGTTCGCCTACTTGGAGACCCGACGCTGGCCAGCAATCTTGATCCATTGGAACATCGAAGAACGGTTAGCGACTTGAGTCTATTCTACAAGTATTTTCATGGAAAATATTCGATGGATGTAGCCCGCTTAATTCCTCCCACAGTAGTGGATGCCAGAAATACACGTCGCGCTAATATTTCACATCCGTATGAGGTTCAGTTTGCTACTTCTCGTACAACTCTTTCAAGCAGTCTTTTATATGGAGAACCTCATCCCTTTGGAAAAATTTACCCAGTACTATGTTTCAGACAGAGTACAATTTACAGCGATTCAAGACCAACGTGAATCGCTTTTTTCGCGCAAGTAATGCTTCTGTAGCACTACACAAATTTTCCTGCAGCACGTATGCTAGGCCCATAATAAAAGATTTGTCCAGTAACAATGAGAATTGAATTCGAAACAAGGAAAAAAATTCCAGTTGAAACAATTGCATATTGTCTAATAATACACGATAAAATATTTTGCACAATCTTTTGACAAAAATAGTAAAACGACTTTGGGTTTCATCCTCAATTTTGAATTTATTATACAAATTAAAAAAAAAAAAACGAACAGGTCTGATTATGTGTTTGATTTAAAAAGATAATTATATTTTCTAAAAGTACGGTAAACAAATTAGTGTTTCGTCAAAAGTTAAAGTGTTTTGTTAAGAAATTAGAAGAACGTAAAAAAAAATAACAGAAGAATACTCTAGAAAAAATTTTTTGTTCAAGAAATTTTCTAATTTAAAGATTAATTAATATCATTATGAATTAGAGGCTTGTTAGAGATATACAAGGATTTAAGGATAAAAAAATAAACTGTTTCCTAAAGAATTGGCTGCCTACGATGGAGAAAATATAAATCACCATGTATTTAAGCAACCTTTTGCTTTAAATTGTCTTTCTCCAAAACTATATAAGAAAGCAATTTGGCTAATGAAATATCATCACTCCATTAATTGAAATTTAGGATACGCACCTCACACTATTTTGGTGATATTGTCAAGCAACTTATCAAGGTCTATGTTAAAGGCGGAGCATATTAAAAAGTATGTATCTAAACTTGTAATTCAGATAGATGATCAACCTACTTTAAAATCTTTGATGCCAAAATGTACTTATTACTCAAAGTAGCCATCTATCTGTGCTTTATCAAATGTATTTTTGATGTATGATAATTTTTTTGTAAATGACTAAAACACATTAAATGTATCTCTCATTTTTTTACAACTACTACATTAAAGTAAGTATTTATTTAAATATATTTTTAATTAATACAATGCTTTTATCTAATCCTAACAATTCAAACTTTACCGATAATTTTGATAAGTTTCTTGTTTTTAAATAGTCTTTATATGCTTATGCTACTTTGGGGCAGTAAAATGTGATATACTAACTCAAAATGTAATGATCAATCTTGAGCTTCAGGTTCTTCATCAGCATTTGCATATTAAACTCTTTATGTATTTCTGTCACACATTTCTCCATTTTTACACAAAAGGCTCTAAAAGTTTTTCATCATTATTTTAGCACGCTGGATGTTCTAAAAGTTTTTGTTGATCCTCACCGATACATTTTAACACAACAGGATCTTAAATATAGTTTTTCACACCCTTCTGCAAAAAAATCAATTTTTTTTTAAATTCCTTTACAAATTCCAATATGTTCAGTGTTTCAGAACACCGGTTACAAGATTCTGTACCATCTAAATATAAATTTCCCAAATTATTGCAATAATTGATCCAATTTGGTCTACTATGCATAGAATAATAAAACTGTTCGTTAACTAACTGAGAAAAAGTTTGATGAAATTTATTAATAGGTTGATGTAAATCACTAATATATTGGTTAGACGTTGACACTATATTCTTATGTTACTAAATGCACATAACAGTTTAACCAGTCTATGTAATCCTTAACTGCTCGTCACAGGGATGAGTTTTGATCTATTTCTAAGTTGTGTATATTAGGAGGAGGTTTAACTTTTTTAAATTTTTTCTATAGGAAGAGCCACTATGTTTGTTCCAAGGAGTCACTTTGTTTATAAAAGGAGGAGCAAGAAAAGGAGGAGGAGGTGACCCCACAAACTACCTACTTTGATATTTACTAAGCGACGTGCTTGGCACCACTTCGCCGAGCCGACGTTACTTAAATAGAAATATTAAAATTGGCCGACTGTGCGTTAACCAAAAATTTTTCCAGTCTTCTACGATCCTAACATCCTCCTACACATATTCATCCAACATCTCCTACTTATGTAATTTTGGGAACCTAGTTAAAATCATATCAAGGGATCCAATTTGGCTTTTCATATTCAAGAAGCAATTGCTCAGCTGTAAAGTTTATTCCCTTTCTATGATCGACAAACTTCGAAGGATTAGATGTGGATAAAAGCGTGGTTCGACAGGCTTTTTGACGATACTGGCCTTCGTTCACTTTTTGAAGCACATCAGATTTCAGGCTAAATTAACATGAGACTAAATGTGGCGATCGTAATATTTACATTTAAACTTACCTAAATTTCAGTGTTTGGATAAACCTTAACACTGAACATGTCGAAGCCTAATTGTCAATATGCATAAAAACTATGGACGAAAAACCCTGTATCCAATGCAGAAGATAAGCTGATCAATGCTTCAAAAGAGCAACGGTCTCGGAACTAAGGGTTTAGATAGGATAAGGACTTTATGACGTAATCTAAAAGAGCGTAACTCCAAGGATACCTAGGTGCTCAAGACAGGCAAATTTGTCGGAGTTTTCTGAATGATAATGGTCGTCGCTCTACTTTTGACTTTTATTACTTTTTTACTTACCTGTGAGATGCTGGAGAGAGAGAAGTCTTTAGATATGCAATACTTCAGAAAGTGGAGACCAACATCCTGGCCTTTTTAGGTTAGAGAGGTTCCTTGGTAAGCGGTGGTTAGGGTGATTGGATAAATTGTTCTGGTCTATTTGCTAGTCTTTGAGATTTCCAACGCCTACTACAATTTAACTATCGTTAGCAAAAATCACAAACAAATTTACCCCCCACCACTTTTATCACCTTTTCCTTAAGATCCTCTCTTATTCTTAAAGCATACGGAAGGATAACAGTCGTTAGCAATCATGCTCATTCTAAATTAGCATTTTCTATATACATAGTTAAAAGCTGCCAGGAATAATTCGTCTGCAGATTGACCGATTCACTGAAATAGCCTGTTTTGGATGTAATGATGTAGATTTTTCCTGGCAAAGTATTTTCAATCTATTACTACAGATTCCATAAACTGTAAAAATAAAAATATCGTTTTAAGGAAAAAGAATAATTCTATTATTTCTAAGACTAGGATGATATATTACAAGGAATTGACAAATAATGACTACAAAAGTACTTTAGAATTAGAAAATAGCAAATAAGAGAATAGGACAAAAAATCATCATATATAATATTGTTGAGTACTAAAAAATATTAAACTTATTGATGAAATAAGAAACTGAATTAGTGGTGGAATAAATTATTATGTTCTTACTCATCATTTTTATTACTTAAGAAAACGATGATTTTCATCATTATTATTACTTAACAATAAAATTAATATTATAATGGTCCGATGTGCATAGCACATTGACAAGAGCTGTGCGTATGGTAAAATAGAAATTCACCCTGGTCTTGAATCACCTTAGGTCATACTCGACCGAAAACTAGATAAGTCAGTTAAAAGGCTCTTCATATTAAAGTGTTCTTCAATAGGGAAAGAAAAGTGACAAACTAAAGACCAAACACTTTTATATTATGATGTAATCGCTGTTGTAAAATAACTCCGTACTATGCTTATAGCGGACGTTTAAGAGTTAACAGTTTTTTTACGTTAACAAGCTACAACGTCAAATTAAATGTTCTTATATTTACTACTGTACCGTACATAATCGTTCCCGAAAGCTCTTAATACATACAACTGACGCCTTTATCACGTACAGCAAACTTAATATCCAGTCTAGTAATAATTAGCATGGAATAATAAATTAACATTGACACGGAAACTTAAGGCAAATATTGTATCATCAGTGATATAAGTTTACTTAGGCGAGAACGCCAGTATTATCAAGTTTGCTTGCAACCTATCTTCTCCACACTCAGTTTAAACTTTCACGAAAGGATTTAGGGTCAATAGTAATATACTGTATTACTAATAACTTAGAGCTAGCTAACTTATACTACTAGATAGTAAATGATAAATGACCATATTTCGTATATATATATATATATATATATATATATATATATATATATATATATATATATATATATATATATATATATTAATTCTGAAAATTCTCTATTATACGATATGCTATTACATACATAGGTATTTATTAAAACAAAGGATCGAAAAATTAGTTTACTTATTTTATGTATATGTAGGGAAAATCGAAAATAAAATAGTTTCATTCTTAACCCTAATATCTTAAAAATGAAGTAATTTTTAACTGCACTCGCGTTGCGTATATATATGTATATATATATACATATTTCCAAAATAACAGATCATGGACCAACAATACTCAACATTAATGATAAGCATGAAAAAAAAATAAATTTAATAATCTTGAAGAAATAATGAAAACTAAATTTGACTCTCTAAAATTCATTACGATCTTGAAGGAATACGACTGATCAATTGTATTGAATGACCCTAATCCAGAAAGGAATCAATGATCAATGCAACAACCAAATATTCTGTCAAGTTAAAACCTCACCATAAGATAAAGAAATGGATTACAAATGGAATTATTGCTTCTATAAAACACAGGGACAAAATGAAAAGAAAATTGCTACGAGCTTATACACCAGACTTAGAAAACGAATATAAAAGATATCGAAATTTCTTAAACAAACTAATCGGAAAACAAAAAAAATCTTATTATAAAAATCTGCTAGATGTTAACAACAATAACATGAAAAAAACATATGACATTATCAAAGATATCACATATGAGAATACTGGTAAAACAAATCACATTACATCACTAAATGATCAAGATATTGAACTCGAGACC